>CP136059.1:331942361-332567361 GCA_032464435.1 Aegilops umbellulata | reverse complement strand
TGTGCGTAGGAAATTTTTTGAAATTACTACGTTCCCCAACAATGGTATCAGAGCCTAGGTTTTTTATGGTTTGATGTTATGCACGAGTAGAACACAAGTGAGTTGTGGACGATATAAGTCATACAGCCTACCAGCATGTCATACTTTTGTTTGGCGGTATTGTTGGATGAAGCGGCCTGGACCGACATTACGCGTACGCTTACGCGAGACTGGTTCTACCGTCGTGCTTTGCACACAGGTGGCTGGCGGGTGTCAGTTTCTCCAACTTTAGTTGAACCGAGTATGGCTACGCCCAGTCCTTGAGAAGGTTAAAACAGAGTCTATTTGACAAACTATCGTTGTGGTTTTGATGCGTAGGTGAGATTGGTTCTTGCTTAAGCCCGTAGCAGCCACGTAAAATTGGCAACAAACAAAGTAGAGGACGTCTAACTTGTTTTTGCAGGGCATGTTGTGATGTGATATGGTCAAGACATGATGCTAAATTTTATTGTATGAGATGATCATGTTTTGTAACCGAGTTATCGGCAACCGGCAGGAGCCGTATGGTTGTCGCTTTATTGTATGCAATGCAATCGCCCCATAATGCTTTACTTTATCATTAAGCGGTAGCGATAGTCGTAGAAGCATAAGATTGGCGAGACGACAACGATGCTACGATGGAGATCAAGGTGTCGCGCCGGTGACGATGGTGATCATGATGGTGCTGCGGAGATGGAGATCACAAGCACAAGATGATGATGGCCATATCATATCACTTATATTGATTGCATGTGATGTTTATCTTTTTATGCATCTTATCTTGCTTTGATTGACGGTAGCATTATAAGATGACATCTCACTAAATTATCATAGTAATAGTGTTCTCCCTGAGTATGCACCGTTGCGAAAGTTCTTCGTGCTGAGACACCACGTGATGATCGGGTGTGATAGGCTCTACGTTCAAATACAACGGGTGCAAAACAGTTGCACACGCGGAATACTCAGGTTTAACTTGACGAGCCTAGCATATAACAGATATGGCCTCGGAACACGGAGACCGAAAGGTCGAGCGTGAATCATATAGTAGATATGATCAACATAGTGATGTTCACCATTGAAACTACTCCATCTCACGTGATGATCGGACATGGTTTAGTTGATTTGGATCACGTGATCACTTAGAGGATTAGAGAGATGTCTATCTAAGTGGGAGTTCTTAAGTAATATGATTAATTGAACTTAAATTTATCATGAACTTAGTCCCTGATAGTATCTTGCTTGTTTATGTTGATTGTAGATAGATGGCTCGTGCTGTTGTTCCGATGAATTTTAATGCGTCCCTTGAGAAAGCAAAGTTGAAAGATGATGGTAGCAATTACACGGACTGGGTCCGTAACTTGAGGATTATCCTCATTGCTGCACAGAAGAGTTACGTCCTGGAAGCATCGTTGGGTGCCAGGCCCGCTGCTGGAGCAACACCAGATGTTATGAACGTCTGGCAGAGCAAAGCTGATGACTACTCGATAGTTCAGTGTGCCATGCTTTACGGCTTAGAACCGGGACTTCAATGACGTTTTGAACATCATGGAGCATATGAGATTTTCCAGGAGTTGAAGTTAATATTCCAACAGAATGCTCGGATTGAGATATGAAGTCTCCAATAAGTTCTATAGCTGCAAGATGGAGGAGAATGGTTCTGTCAGTGAGCATATACTCAGAATGTCTGGGTATTATAATCACTTGAATCAACTAGGAGTCAATCTTTCGGATGATTGTGTCATTGACAGAATTCTCCAATCACTGCCACCAAGCTACAAAGGCTTCGTGATGAACTATAATATGCAAGGGATAGATAAGACAATGCCCGAGCTCTTCGCAATGCTAAAGGCTGCGGAGGTAGAAATCAAGAAGGAGCATCAAGTGTTGATGGTCAATAAGACCACTAGTTTCAAGAAAAAGGGCAAAGGGAAGAAGAAGGGGAACTTCAAGAAGAACAGCAAACAAGTTGCTGCTCAAGAGAAGAAACCCAAGTCTGGACCTAAGCCTGAAACTGAGTGCTTCTACTGCAAGCAGACTGGTCACTGGAAGCGGAACTGCCCCAAGTATTTGGCGGATAAGAAGGATGGCAAGGTGAACAAAGGTATATGTGATATACATGTTATTGATGTGTACCTTACTAATGCTCGCAGTAGCACCTGGGTATTTGATACTGGTTCTGTTGCTAATATTTGCAACTCGAAACAGGGACTACGGATTAAGCGAAGATTGGTTAAGGACGAGGTGACGATGCGCGTGGGAAACAGTTCCAAAGTCGATGTGATCGCAGTCGGCACGCTACCTCTACATCTACCTTCGGGATTAGTATTAGACCTGAATAATTGTTATTTGGTGCCAGCGTTGAGCATGAACATTATATCTGGATCTTGTTTGATGCGAGACGGTTATTCATTTAAATCAGAGAATAATGGTTGTTCTATTTATATGAGTAATATCTTGTATGGTCATGCACCCTTGAAGAGTGGTCTATTTTTGATGAATCTCGATAGTAGTGATACACATATTCATAGTGTTGAAGCCAAAAGATGCAGAGTTGATAATGATAGTGCAACTTATTTATGGCACTGTCGTTTAGGTCATATCGGTGTAAAACGCATGAAGAAACTCCATACTGATGGAGTTTTGGAGCCACTTGATTATGAATCACTTGGCACTTGCGAATCGTGCCTCATGGGCAAGATGACCAAAACACCGTTCTCCGGTACTATGGAGAGAGCAACAGATTTATTGGAGATCATACATACAGATGTATGTGGTCCTATGAATGTTGAGGCTCGTGGCGGATATCGTTATTTTCTCACCTTCACAGATGATTTAAGCAGATATGATTATGTCTACTTAATGAAACACAAGTCTGAAACATTTGAAAAGTTCAAAGAATTTTAGAGTGAAGTTGAAAATCATCGTAACAAGAAAATAAAGTTTCTACGATCTGATCGTGGAGGAGAATATTTGAGTTACGAGTTTGGTCTACATTTGAAACAATGCGGAATAGTTTCACAACTCACGCCACCCGGAACACCACAACGCAATGGTGTGTCCGAACGTCGTAATCGTACTTTACTAGATATGGTGCGATCTATGATGTCTCTTACAGATTTACCGCTATCGTTTTGGGGTTATGCTTTAGAGACGGCCGCATTCACGTTAAATAGGACACCGTCGAAATCCATTGAGACGACGCCTTATGAACTATGGTTTAGCAAGAAACCAAAGTTGTCGTTTCTTAAAGTTTGGGGCAGCGATGCTTATGTGAAAAAGCTTCAACCTGATAAGCTCGAACCCAAATCGGAAAAATGTGTCTTCATAGGATATCCAAAAGAAACTGTTGGATACACCTTCTATCACAGATCCGAAGGCAAGACTTTTGTTGCTAAATTCGGAGCCTTTCTAGAAAAGGAGTTTCTCTCGAAAGAAGTGAGTGGGAGGAAAGTAGAACTTGATGAGGTAACTGTACCTGCTCCCTTATTGGAAAGTAGTACATCACAGAAATCTGTTTCTGTAGCACCTACACCAATTAGTGAGGAAGCTGATGATATTGATCATGAAACTTCAGATCAAGTTACTACAGAACCTCATAGATCAACCAGAGTAAGATCCGCACCAGAGTGGTACGGCAATCCTGTTCTGGAAGTCATGCTACTAGATCATGACGAACCTACGAACTATGAAGAAGCGATGGTGAGCCCAGATTCCGCAAAATGGCTAGAAGCCATGAAATCTGAGATGGGATCCATGTATGACAACAAAGTATGGACTTTGGTTGACTTGCCCGAGGGTCGGCAAGCAATAGAGAATAAGTGGATCTTTAAGAAGAAGACTGACGCTGACGGTAATGTTACTGTCTACAAAGCTCGACTTGTCGCGAAAGGTTTTCAACAAGTTCAAGGGGTTGACTACGATGAGACCTTCTCACCCGTAGCGATGCTTAAGTCTGTCCGAATCATGTTAGCAATTGCCGCATTTTATGATTATGAAATTTGGCAAATGGATGTAAAGACTGCATTCCTGAATGGATTTCTGGAAGAAGAGTTGTATATGATGCAACCAGAAGGTTTTATCGATCCAAAGGGAGCTAACAAAGTGTGCAAGCTCCAGCGATCCATTTATGGACTGGTGCAAGCATCTCGGAGTTGGAATAAACGCTTTGACAGTGTGATCAAAGCATTTGGGTTTATACAGACTTTTGGAGAAGCCTGTATTTACAAGAAAGTGAGTGGGAGCTCTGTAGCATTTCTGATATTATATGTAGATGACATATTACTGATTGGAAATGATATAGAATTTCTGGATAGCATAAAGGGATACTTGAATAAGAGTTTTTCAATGAAAGACCTCGGTGAAGCTGCTTACATATTGGGCATTAAGATCTATAGAGATAGATCAAGACGCTTAATTGGACTTTCACAAAGCACATACCTTGACAAAATTTTGAAGAAGTTCAAAATGGATCAAGCAAAGAAAGGGTTATTGCCTGTGTTACAAGGTGTGAAGTTGAGTAAGACTCAGTGCCCGACCACTGCAGAAGATAGAGAGAAGATGAAAGATGTTCCCTATGCTTCAGCCATAGGCTCTATCATGTATGCAATGCTGTGTACCAGACCTGATGTGTGCCTTGCTATAAGTTTAGCAGGGAGGTACCAAAGTAATCCAGGAGTGGATCACTGGACAGCGGTCAAGAATATCCTGAAGTACCTGAAAAGGACTAAGGAAATGTTTCTCGTATATGGAGGTGACAAAGAGCTCGTCGTAAACGGTTACGTTGATGCAAGCTTTGACACTGATCCGGACGATTCTAAATCGCAAACCGGATACGTATTTACATTAAACGGTGGAGCTGTCAGTTGGTGCAGTTCTAAACAAAGCGTCGTGGCGGGATCTACATGTGAAGCGGAGTACATAGCTGCTTCGGAAGCAGCAAATGAAGGAGTCTGGATGAAGGAGTTCATATCCGATCTAGGTGTCATACCTAGTGCATCGGGTCCAATGAAAATATTTTGTGACAATACTGGTGCAATTGCCTTGGCAAAGGAATCCAGATTTCACAAGAGAACCAAGCACATCAAGAGACGCTTCAATTCCATCCGGGATTTGGTCCAGGTGGGAGACATAGAGATTTGCAAGATACATACGGATCTGAATGTAGCAGACCCGTTGACTAAGCCTCTTCCACGAGCAAAACATGATCAGCACCAAGACTCCATGGGTGTTAGAATCATTACTTTGTAATCTAGATTATTGACTCTAGTGCAAGTGGGAGACTGAAGGAAATATGCCCTAGAGGCAATAATAAAGTTATTATTCATTTCCTTATATATCATGATAAATGTTTATTATTCATGCTAGAATTGTATTAACCGGAAACATAATACATGTGTGGATACATAGACAAACAGAGTGTCACTAGTACGCCTCTACTTGACTAGCTTATTAATCAAAGATGGTTAAGTTTCCTAACCATAGACAAAGGAGTTGTCATTTGATTAACAAGGTCACATCATTAGTTGAATGATCTGATTGACATGACCCATTCCATTAGCTTAGCACCCGATCGTTTAGTATGTTGCTATTGCTTTCTCCATAACTTATACATGTTCCTTTGACTATGAGATTATGCAACTCCCGTTTACCGTAGGAACACTTTGTGTGCTACCAAATGTCACAACGTAACTGGGTGATTATAAAGGAGCTCTACAGGTGTCTCCGAAAGCATTTGTTGGGTTGGCGTATTTCGAGATTAGGATTTGTCACTCCGAATGTCGGAGAGGTATCTCAGGGCCTTCTCGGTAATGCACATCACATAAGCCTTGCAAGCATTGCAACCAATAAGATAGTTGCAAGATGATGTATTACGGAACGAGTAAAGAGACTTGCCGGTAACGAGATTGAACTAGGTATTAGATACCGACGATCGAATCTCGGGCAAGTAACATACCGATGACAAAGGGAACAACGTATGTTCTTATGCGGTCTGACCGATAAAGATCTTCGTAGAATGTGTAGGAGCCAATATGGGCATCCAGGTCCCGCTATTGGTTATTGACCAGAGATTTGTATCAGTCATGTCTACACTGTTCTCGAACCGTAGGGTCCGCACGCTTAAGGTTACGATGACAGTTATTATGAGTTTATGCATTTTGATGTACCGAAGTTAGTTCAGAATCCCGGATAAGATCACGGATATGACGGGGAGTCTCGGAATGGTCGAGACGTAAAGATTGATATATTGGACGACTATATTCGGACATCGGAATGGTTCCGAGTGGTTTCGGATAAAACCGGAGTGCCGGAGGGGTTACCGGAACCCCCCGGGGAAGTAATGGGCCTTATTGGGCCCAAGGGGAGAGAGAGGGCAGCAGCCAGGAGGTGGCGCGCGCCCCCCCTCATGGGAGTCCGAATTGGACAAGGAGGGGGGGCGCGGCCCCCCTTTCCCTCTCCCTCTCCCTCTCTTTCCTTCCCCCCTCTCTTCCTAGTTGGACTAGGAAAGGGGAGTCCTACTCCCACTAGGAGGAGGACTCCCCCCTCCCTTTGGCGCGCCCCAATAGGGCCGGCAGGCCTCCCCCTTGCTCCTTTATATACGGGGGCAGGGGGCACCCCAAGACACACAAGTTGATCTTCGTGATCGTTCCTCAGCCGTGTGCGGTGCCCCCCTCTACCATATTCCACCTCGGTCATATTGTCGCAGTGCTTAGGCGAAGCCCTGCGTCGGTAGTTCATCAAGATCGTCACCACGCCGTCGTGCTGATGAAACTCGTCCCCGAGAGCTTTGCTGGATCGGAGCCCGAAGAACGTCATCGAGCTGTACGTGTGTCAAGAACTCGGAGGCGCCGGAGTAACGGTGCTTGGATCGGTCGGATCGGGAGGACGTACGACTACTTCCTCTACGTTGTGTCAACGCTTCCGCTTTGGTCTACGAGGGTACGTACACAACACTCTCCCCTCTAGTTGCTATGCATCACCATGATCTTGCGTGTGCGTAGGAATTTTTTTGATATTACTACGTTCCCCAACACATTCATCATCCAGATTACACTCAAGGTCCGACTACGGAACCAAAATGAAAGAAGACTACCCCAAATGCTACACAGATCCCCGATCGTCCCAACTGGGCTCCACTACTGATCATCTGGAAAAGACACATAGTAACAACCACGTTCCTCGTCGAACTCCCACTTGAGCTCGGAAGCGTCATCTGCACTGGCATCGTCGGCACCTGCAACTGTTTTGGTAGAATCTGTGAGTCACGGGGACTCAGCAATCTCACACCCGCGAGATCAAGACTATTTAAGCTTAAAGGTAGGATAGGGTTGTGAGGTGGAGCTGCGGCAAGCGACTAGCATATATGGTGGCTAACAACGCAAAAGAGAGCGAGAAGAGAAGCAAAGCACGGTCGTGAAGCTAGAAGTGATCAAGAAGTGATCCTAGAACAACCTACGTCAAACATAACTCCAACACCGTGTTCACTTCCCGGACTCCGCCGAGAAGAGACCATCACGGTTACACACGCGGTTGATGTGTTTTAATTAAAGTCAACTTCGGGTTTTCTATAACCGGACATAAACAAATTCCCATCTGCCTCATAACCGCGGGCACGGCTTTCGAAAGATAATACCCTGCAGGGGTGTCCCAACTTAGCCCATTATAAGCTCTCACGGTCAACGAAGGATATTCCTTCTACTGGGAATACCCGATCAGTCTCGGAATCCCGGACTACAAGACATTTCGACAGTAATAAAACAAATCCAGCAAAGCCGCCCGATTGTGCCGACAAATCCTGATAGGAGCTGCACATATCTCGGTCTCATGGCACATCCAGATGAGATAGGCTACGAGTAAAACCAGCCATCGAGTTTCCCCGAGGTGGCCCCGCAGGCGGCTCGGATCGGACCAACACTCGGAGGAGCACTGGCCCGGGGGGGCTAAAATAAAGATGACCCTCGGGCTCGCGAAAACCCAAGGGAAAAGTGTGGCGGTAGGTGGTCAAATGGTAAAACCAAAGTTGGGCCTTGCTGGAGGAGTCTTATTCAAAGCGAACTGTCAAGGGGGTCCCATAAATCACCCAACCGTGTAAGGAACGCAAATTCAAGGAACATAACACCGGTATGACGGAAACTAGGGTGGCAAGAGTGGAACAAAACACCAGGCATAAGGCCGAGCCTTCCACCCTTTACTGAGTATATAGATGCATTAATTAAATAAGAGATATTGTGATATCCCAACAAAATCATGTTCCAACTAGGAACAAACTTCATCTTCACCTGCAACTAGCAACGCTATAAGAGGGGCTGAGCAAAGCGGTAACATAGCCAATCAACGGTTTGCTAGGAAAGGATGGTTAGAGGTTTGACATGGCAATATGGGTGGCATGATCTAGCAAGTGGTAGGTATCGCAGCATAGGCATAGCAAAAGAGCGAGCATCTAGCAAGCAAAGATAGAAGTGATTTCGAGGGTATGGTCATCTTGCCTGCAAGGTTCTCAGAGTTGTCGAAAGCTTGATCCTCGTAAGCGTTCTCAATAGGTTCCTCGTTCACGTACTCGTCTCCCGGCTCTACCCAAGGCAAGAACACAAGTAAAGGGGACAAACATCAATCACGATGCAATGCGCAAGCAACATGATGCAAAACATGGCATGATATGCGAGATGTGGTATGCAATGCATATGCGTGCTCCAGAAGGAAAAGATGGACAAGGCATAAACTTGGCAAACCAAGTATGCCACTGGATAGGAGAGGTGATTTCAGTTAAAATCGATATAAAGATCACCGGAATCGGATGCACGGTTTGCAAATGACAAGCAAAACAAGAATGACATATTTCTGCATTTAACAGCATGATGCCACTTAGCATGCAACAAGAAATTAAGCTACTGCACCCAAACATATCAACAAAGCATAT
Organism: Aegilops umbellulata; assembly: GCA_032464435.1. Lineage (NCBI taxonomy): Eukaryota > Viridiplantae > Streptophyta > Magnoliopsida > Poales > Poaceae > Aegilops > Aegilops umbellulata. The sequence goes on along the minus strand of CP136059.1, from coordinate 332,558,429 downwards.
CAAAGTGATCTACTCAAGATGCTTGACAAAAGATGAACACTGAGCTACGGCTAAATCACAACACAACAGGTTCAAACAAGCATGGAAAAAGTGCAAAAGATAACAGGTTCACAGACTTAGTGAAAATAACAACTTGCCAGAAATTAACATCAGGATGACATGTTTAGAGCAAGGAAATAACATGCTACAGTAACACAATATAGCAAAACGAGGCATGGCGTGAATCTGCTCAACGCATTGAACAAAAGTCCCTTACTGACCAAGAGCCAAAAAGGTCCAGAAAATACAATAGCACCCATGTCATTTAAGCAAGTTTCGTTACAGTTTTCAGACTTAGCAAAAAACTGGACATGTCAAGAACAGATAACAAGTAGGCATGTTTACGAGCTCGATGCACTCACTACGGAGAAATTCATGATAAACTAAGCATACACCCATCCAGAAGAAATGGCATAGAAGCTAGAAATGGCAAGAATAACATCATATCATGCAAGGATCAACTACAACAAGCTTGGATAATCGAATAACATGTAAACAATCTGCCAGTAACATTTTATAGCAAAAGTAGAGCTCGATTGACTCAAACTATGGCACTCCATAATTACAAAAAAAAGCATGGATGGATAGAGAAAATCCATATGCTCAAAACACCCTTACTGATCATGCTCAAAAGCGGCAGAGATCTCTCTGAAACAACATGAACACATGGCACAAAAATAACAGCAGGGAATGACTTAGTGAAATCACTAAGTCCCTGAAATCAGCAACATTAAGATCCCTATTTTGCATGCTTGTGCTAGTCCCCAAAAGGATCACAAAAATACATGGCATACACCCCTGTAAATATGGCATGGCATATTACAAAACACATGTAGGACTACAGTTCATAGGGTGCACACATCAATCATGGCAAAAATGACAAAAGTGCATCTACTGAAACAGATCTTAAACTAACATCACATAGCTCTCTTCCAACAGCATTTCGGGCATCAAGATGAACTCAAATGAAAATGATGCAATCAGATGAAATGATGTACTCATCGAGGCGAACAATTTGACATATTACACGCATGAAACGGAGCAGTATGCAGCAAGTTATGGCATGAATAAAAGTGCACCAGAAGGTAAGTATCCAGGGACTTCGAAGAAAATTCGACCTCGAGGGGGGCAAAACTCAACGCGGTGCACGGACGCCGAGGCGGTGGCGGATCTCGCCGGAGCTGTGGGCCGCGGTGGCCGGAGCAAGGAGGAGGAGGCGGAGACGGCGAGGGGCCGCGGGAGGCGCGGACTCCGGGGCGCACGGGACCTCGGGCGCCGGGGTTCCGCCGGAGTGCGGTGCCGGCGACGGAGGGCGGAGGCGCGGGAGGAGGACGGAGGCGGCCGGCGTGGGGACGGGCGGTGGAGCAGCTTCGGCGCGCGGGCGCCTCGGGCCAGCGGGCGGCGGCGGTCGGGCGGGCCGCGCGGGCCCGACTCGGGCCCCGCGGGCCGGCGGCGGCGGGAGGCGGCGAGGGCCACGTGGCGCGTCCGGATTGGCGCGGGCGGCGGCGGCGACTGCGTCCGGTCCGGGACGGACGTTGTCCGGCGGCGGAGAGGGATTTTTGCTAGGGTTAGGGTGGATTGGACCCGGGATTTCGGAGGGGAAGGTATATTTATAGGTAGGAGGAGCTAGGAGGCTCCAAATTGAGCACGGTTTTCGGCCACGCGATCGTGATCGAACGGCGATGGACATGGGATTGAGTTAGATGGGTTATTGGGCTGTCTTGGAGGGGTTTTGGGCTGCAACCCAAAAGAGGCCTTTACGGTTATCCGGTTAACCGTTGGAGTATCAAACGACCTCCGAATGACCCGAAACTTGACAGGCGGTCTACCGGTGCTATACCAAGGCCGCTTGGCAAACCACGGTCCATTCCGAGACCGCTTAACACCCGCACATGAAAATAGGTAAAAAGGGGACGCCGGGGAACATAGGAGCGCCGGATTGCAAAACGGACAATGGGGAAAATGCTCGGCTTCATGAAACGAACACGTATGCGAATGCGATGCACATGATGACATGACATGAAATGCATGACAAGGACAAAATGCAAAAGAAGTAAAACCCAACCACGGAGGGAATATCATATCACATTGCCGAAAATGGCAAGAGTTGGAGTGCAAATATGGCAAGTTACATCCGGGGTGTTACAGCCTCCCTCGCGCGGTCGCGCCCTTTGAGACTTCGACCGGCTATAAATGAGCAAATTTTTTTGCATACTCCGCATGCATGATACTCCCTCTAGTCCTTTTTACTTTCGTATACTAAAAATATCAATATCTACAAGACTGATTATAATGAGTAGTATAAAGCGGTGGGTTAGTTTATTTGGGTTAGTTGAGTTCAAACTAACCCAAACTAACTCTAACACATGGATCCAAAAAGGGCCAAGGTAAGCTATTAGAGTACTACTACCTCCCTTCTAGTTTAAAGGGCTCGATTCAAAAAAATTACCTACTCTTAGCAAGATAGAGGCGGTGGAATAGTTTTTGTAGTTCTTCACAAAAAAATGTGTTTACCAATGCATGCATGAACACTAGTTACTCTAACCCCCCCTCCCTTCTTCAATTCTTTGCCACATCAGCATGTTTGCTATTCCCGTGTGCATGATACCAGCTAAGATACCACCATTATGGCCAGCCTTAATCATCGCATGCAATAATTTAGTGCACCTTGAAATATGAACATGTGTGGGGCGTGTATGTTTTTAATGACTTGAGACTATACCTAGCCCGGCATGCAAGATGAGATTTATTATGCACCTTTCCCCATACCTGCAGGAAGCCCATTCGTCTCCAAATCTTTTCCTCTCCATGTGTGGAAACAATATGCCTGCCAGACTCTCCTTCTCGCCGCCACTAGTCGAGGAGGACTCGTCGGCGTTCCACTCCTCGCCGCGACGCGACACATCGCCGTTCCGTACCTCGCCGCCACTAGTCGAGGAGGACGCATTGGTGTTCCGCTCCTCGCCGCGACGCGTCGAGGTGGACGCGTCGGCGTTCCCAATCTCGCCAGCACGCGCGTCGGAGGACGCGTTGGCTCCACGCTACGAGGAGAACGCTGCACCGCCCGCCGTGCCCCCCAGCCTTGAGGAGCTTTGGAAAGAAATGGATGTCGCCTTGTGGGAGGCTTTGCCTCCAGCAGAGCGCGCCAAAATAGGGGCGGATAAGAAGGCCGAGGAAGAGAAGCGCACTGCAGAACAAGATGCCTGGGAGGCCTATGTCGCGTCCAAGAGAGTCAGGCAATTGGCTCATTGGCAGAAGGCTCGTGCGAGGGCCGTGAGGGTGGCGGAGGACGCCCGTGCCGACACCCTGAGTGCAGTCGGTCCCAAGAGCCTCATCTACGCTTGGCGGTACGTGGACCGGGTGCACGCTTCCAGCAAGGAGGAATACCTGTTGGCGCCGGATCACCACACCGGTGAGATCGCGCTCGCCCGCCGGCAAGCCACCAATTAGCACCTCGCGAGTTGCGAGGCTGAGGAAGAGGCGTTGTATTGGCACGCTGGGAAACGGCCGCGCACCAAGGCACTCGTGGCGCACCGCAAGCGCTCCTGCGAGCACCATGGCTTTTAGGAGGAGTATAATTTTTGTTTCATAAGGCGATCTCATTAGTTTTGGGACGCAAATGATAAATCCCGAATGTTCAGGAATTTTTAGCGTCCTTAATTAAGTATGTAAAAGGGAAAGTTTGGAAACCTTGTGTATTCGTACGCATTTTGCAAGTACGTGCATATAGCACAAACTTTACTATATACTATCGCACTACACGTCTCTCTCGATATATGCTTGCAGACGGTGCTACTCCCTCCGTCCAGGTCAATAAGTCATCTTTGGTTGTGCACCGTGACCAAGAAGGAGGGAAGACTTATACACCTAGACGGAGGGAGTACTACTATTACTTATGTACGTGCAAATGCACGTTTTAACATTAAGATGCGGTTTTTGTAAAAGTAGAAAAACAGCACTAGTCAAGCTTGTCAAACGATTCAATGCAAAATAAATGCAAAAATGCTCGTTTGATTGTTTACTTTTATCCTCCTTCTCTATGGTTATTTCTCTATCATAGTTTGTACGGAGTATCTCACTGGTTGGAAAGGCATGCAAATTCCCAAACCGCTTCCTACACCCTGTATCGAATTTTTTGCCTAACAAGTTGTGCCGTGCAATTGGAATTCCAACTTGAGTACTACTACTAGTAGGAGTACCAGGGGCCAGTTCTTTTAGGCTTCTAGATTAGTAATCCCATAACTACTACCTCCGTCCTAGTTTATTGGTCCCCATTGTAATCTGTGTCAAATTTTGATCATAAATTTAACTAATGAAATGTTAGTGCATGTCACATGCACTAACATTTTATCAGTTAAATCTTTGGTCAAAATTTAGCACAAATTACAATGGTGAGGAATAAACCAGGACGGAGGTACTACTAGTAGTAGTTTAGAAGCCCAAATAAATGAGTGAGGCGCATTAATGTTACTCTCCACTGTGACTAGTCTTATGGGAAAAGCTGGGGAAGCCGCCAAAAGAACTGGCCCTAGGAGTAGTATCTAGGGATACTAGGAGTAGTAGCTAGGGATCGAGTGTGCGAGATGAAACGGAGAAAGTAAATGCAGAGAGATGAAATGCAAAAAAGACGGAGGGATGTGATGGTTGCTTGTCCATTTATTTTACCAGGCCACTTATTACTGGGAGTGGTTGGGTTTTGTGATATGACGGCTTTACTGTTGCGCCACGAGCGGGGTGAGACTCCCGTGCAGCGCCGCCCTCTACACTAGTACCACTACATCGGTCGTGGTTTATCCCCCATTGAAATTGACTGAAGATTTAACTCACAAAATGTTAGTGCATGTCAACAAAAACAATATCGTTGGATTCGTATTTGAACATAGTTTTCAATGATACTCCTATAATTTTAGGTGACATGCATCATCATTTATCGTACTATATATAATGTTAGTACAATTTTTGGTTGTACTAATCTATACTCCCTCCGTTTCTTTTTACTCCGCACATAAGATTTGGTCAAAGTCAAACTACACAAAGTTTGACCAAATTTATGTAAAAAAATATAAACATCTACAATACTAAAACTATATAGTATGAAATACGTTTCATGGTGCATCTGATAATATTGATTTCATATTGTGAATGTTTATATTTTTTAATATAAAGTTAGTCAAACTCTACAAAGCTTGACTTTGACCAAACCTTATATGCGGACTAAAAAGAAATGGAGGGAGTAGTAAGGTGCCCGTGCGTTGCACGGAAGAGTGAAATGAATTGATCGGGGAGTTGTTTATTTTGAAAAATGATGTTGGGGTCATCTCATGTGTAAGGGTATCGATAGGTTTGTTCGGATATTATTTCATCACTAGAGCTCACAACCATCCGGGTGAAATAGACAAAAAAAGTATCTTTTGCAAACAAAAGCGTTCAACTATTCAACCTGCATCCAAAACTTGTGAAGAAATAACTCTTATTGTGCTTTGCATGAAATGATCTTCAAGAATTAGTTTTTGAGTATCCATTGTTATACATGTTGGCTACATATGACATGGCACTTTCTTATAGTCAACAGTTGGCTATACTATTTAAGTATTAACCATGCCCTTATACACCTAGACGGAGGGATTAAATCAGGATGACTTGGAAGGGGGCAGAGGATATGTAAGAAATGGTTCATCATAAGTCTTTAACCAGTACTGTAGTAAAAATTCATACATGGAAGATTCTAGACTAAACCATAAATGGATACACTTTTATTCATGTGCGATACTCCAATAGAGCAAGATCGTGCATGGAAATCTCCACATGCTTAGACAGCGGATTACATTGAGCGAAGACTAATGATCAACATTTAACTTGAAAATGCAGATGTCCAGGTGAACCTCCTTGGAGTCCCCATGCACATTGTTGGAGTTCAAATAACACCATTGGTTTTCCATGTCCACATCGGCGGGAAGGTCCCAGCTCGGCAGAGTCCAAGTATGCTTGGCGTAGCCAGTGTCGCCTCCCACGTACCTCCGAGGGGTAGTAATAGTGAGCACGCACGCGTACATCGGCCTCATGTCAGTGTCAGCGTCAGCGGCGTCGCCCCTGACGCACACTACAGAGATGTGGCGGCATCCTGCGCGGGCCTCGCCGGTGGCCACGATCAAGAGGAAGACGCTGCCGTCCTCCTCCGAGACTAGCGGCGGCGCTGATCCTCCAGCGACTCCGGCACGGTGAACGGGTAGCATGTCTCGTACTTGATGTTCTTCGCCAATGGCCAGTAGTGATTGCCGCACGCCTGCGTCAGGTGATGCACGATGTCCGCCGGCGAGCCCCAAAACGGCACCAGGCACTCATAGCAGTAGACGAAGGGCTCCTTGGAGGCATCGACCAGTTCGTCCATGAAACGGGAGTGGCTGTAGGGGATGTTCCACCAGTTGAATACATGAGCAAGTTACTACGAGATTTAGTCCGAATAAGCACAAAATAAATCATGACGACTATAACAGAGATTAAACTAATCATGCAGACTAGCATAGTAGATGAACATATCGAATCTAGGACACATACTAGAAACATGAATTCGACCATGATTTCGAACGGGAAGGACAGAAACACATACGGTGCAACGGGAGCAGCACCATTGGCGTTGAGGTTGTCGCCCATGTCGTTGAGGAAGAGCTTGCCGAGGTTGGGGAAGAATTTGTCGTCAGTGAAGTCGTCGATGCTAGCAGTCGCGAGAGTGCACTCCCCAAATTTCAACAGTGCCCGCTGAATGGAGCACAGGAGGCAGTGACTGTAGGGGACGTTGCGGCCCCCGAATGGAGCGCAGGAGTAGCCCACGAAGTAGTAGATGGTGCTCCTCCCTAGTCTCTATTCTTATCTCTATCTCTACTACTCTTCTTTGTTTTTTATAATATACTAGTTGTAGTTGTCAAATCGAATAGTACTGAGCCGTCAACTGCACGCCCGGCTGAACACACCTCCTCGCCTCCATCAAGCCCCTCCGTTAAACCCGTATGCAAACCGAGAAACCTACTCCGGCCTGCGGGAGGAAATTAGTCGGTTGCCATTGGAGAATAATAGAGTCACGTCCAATCCATTTGAGTTAATTGCGTGTGCGATTCTCCCTCTATAAAAAGTTAATTGCATCCTTAATCTTGTATTCTAAGTACTCTATGGGTTCCACTGTCAGTACAGTGTACATGACTTACAGGCTGGCTACAGATTCATACAGAAAGTTAAAAAGAAACAATTCCATGACTTGCAGGATTACAGTTAGCACCGATGGCGGTTCGTAGTCGTTCCACGATTGGGCATTGAAGTTTGTAACTATTTTAGATTAGAACATACTACTCCTCCGGTGCTAGTAGTAGAGCAGAGTCCTACTCCACTACTACTCTACTCAAGCAAGTTAGGGCATAGTAGCAGGTACTGTAGGGAGTACCAGTACTGTGATCACTCAAGCAAGTTGTCTGACTTTGATATGACCCTACGCTGCTGGTATGTGTCTCGTAAGTCAAGCGGCGTGTTGTAGTCATCATCACCTGTCCACTTCCCACAGCACATATTCGCTCTTCCATCCCCGCTAAGGCGCCTCCGCCTCGTCCAATCTTCCATCCCCGCTAAGGCGCCTCCCCCCCCCCCTCGTCCGAAACCCAAGCACTAACAATGGCAGAACCGAGCAGCGTCCGCTGAAAGAGTGGCTGGAATTCGCTCCCCATGGAGGTAATCAAGCTCATTGTTTCGCGTGTGGACAATCTCAGTACCATGCCGCTCGCCGCGTGCTCGTCGGGGCTGTACTGTTTACTCAAAGCCCTCACGTCGGAGCTTTTTAAGCCAGCTCCTTGCTTGCTGATGCCGCCTGATCTTCAGAAATGGCGTGTCACGGAGCATAATGATTGTAGGGTGGAGAGCATCAACCCCCTTGACTGCGATCCGATCCTCGTCACCCTCAACTACATTAACGGTATGTACTGGGTCAGCATGAACACGTCTTGGATGGTGCTCGTCGACGGTCGCAGCAGCTAGATGCTCGTGGAGGTCTACACCCGGCGATTGATCCCCCTTCCTTCGATTAACACTGCACTGCTTTGGCACCGCGGCCCAGAATACTCGGAATCTTACAGTAGCCAACATGATACCAAGTTTGATTTGCTCAAGGTTGTAATCTGCCAAGTGCCCACAAGATCTGCAAATTATAAAGACTTCAGGCTAATTGCGTTCTTCAACCGCGGTCTCGCCTATCTGACAGGTCACTGCGGTAAGTGGATAAATCTACACGTCCATCGCAGGATCATACATCCTCCATGGATCTTTGATGCCATTGAACACAAGGGCTTCATTTACATTGTCGACTTCTTCTATGGCTGGACGTATTGCTGGCCCACTCCAGTCATTGCTACAAACGGTTGTTACAGCAGTATGTTACTTTCGTATGATACCATGATGGCTTGCTTATATTACTGTCAACATTTATAGAAAAAATATTCATGCTCATAACATGTTGTTCTTAAGATTGACTACATCAAGAGCCCTTTTTTATTTGACTCCAACTTTTTTAGGGTTATTTGACTCCAACTTGATATGATGTTGTAGGCCGCCTGGTGTCCCTACCCTTCCTAATCCCAAAACCTTTCAAAGAAAAGCGGCATGCCAGTTGCAGGTGGTTCCTGGCTCGATCAGAATACGGTGAACGATTGATGATCGTTCGCACTTACCGGACGTGTTGTTTTGTGGAATACAATCACAGTCACTGCAAGGTCTTTGAGTAGGATCCCAGCTTCTCTGGGCCTTCAGGAATTTTTGACTGGAGGTTGGTAAGTAGCCTTGGTACACGCTCTCTATTTGTCGGACTGAATTGTCCGATTGACCAGGAGATAACCGACGACAAGGATCATGATGGCAGCGCGGTTTTGTTCATCAGGCAAAACTGTGTGTACACAACATACCATGCATCTCTGCATGCACCATACCCTGATATATACCGCCACGCTCTGCAGCCCAAAGTCGGAGAGAGAGTCGCAAGTATAAGACTTCGACCTGCTGGCTGGAGTTTCCCCCGTCAGGCACCCATCTGGTTCGAGTCGTCAGCCAATCTCCACAGCTTAATAAATAGTAACATCTAACTGAGTCAGTTAGTTAGATGCGTACACTTGGTGTAGTATGATCTTTATTTAGTTTGATGCACACACTTGTTCTTTTTTGGTAGCCCTTTTGTAATGAAGGCTGATGTTTGGTTTGGAAGAGAGAGCTGCGTCTTCACTCTTCTGGCCTGCATACTGCTTCTGTTGCACCCCCAACCCTGGTTGTTGCTGCTGCTGTTTTCAATGTACAATCAGTAGTATATTTCGTCTATTGGTTGAATAAATGTGTTGTTAGAACGACAAACACAATTTTTTGGAAGTCATTGCACGGTTCGATCCTTTAGTGCCCCGTACCGTACGTAGCGCATACTATTTTTCGTACGGAACACATTTTCCACTTGTTGATAACATGCAGCCCACTGATGAACGCCTAATAGAGAAGCCCATAATTAACTGGAAGGGAGGCTCTCACATGAATCCGGCCCAGGTACATGCTCATGGTCCCCTAAACATAAATAAGTACATAAATAAATAAAGCTAAATGCTCATGTACCAGTTCTTTAAATTCACGATTTAACAGCAGGATATTATTTCCTATGATAGTGTCATTACAATCAGTCGATATTATTCTTCGGCAAAGAGAGCGACCAATCTTCTTTCTCCCAGCATTTTCTTCCTGCAACCAGCGGACCCATGCAAATCGTAGTCAACGTCGTAAATAGATCCGGTCCATTTTTATTTTTCAATAAGAATGTCCAACCCAGCCCAGCACATTGGCGACAGCACTTTATCCTCCGCCTTGGTGCGCTCGCCGCGGCGCCGCCGTCCGGCCCTGTAAACATAGTTTTTTTTCGAAACGGTCCTTGTCAACATATTGAATCGCGAGAGGACTGTAGTTGTGAGTATGACAGTACGGACCCACCAGGTCCACTCGCGAACACAAGCAAGCGCCTCTTTTACTACTCAGATGAACCCCTCATTTTTTACTCTAATCCACCCTGCTGATATTTGGGACCCGCATCATTTTCAACGTATAGTCAATTAACGACAGAATTGCACAACTTTTTTTACTAGTAATTCGGAGGTGGGTTGTGCGGTCTATGTGGCACGTCTAACAACATGACCAACCCAGCAGTTTTTTCTTTGGGAAAATAGGTAGCCCAGTATTTCTTTTTGAAGAATACCCAAGGTAGGCCTATTTGTTTTCTCCGACTTACTGGGCTGCAAATCTTTCAAGACGAGGAGGGATGCATTCCGGCCTGGCCAAAGAGTATGGTTAGTGTCTATTAAAAGTAATATCAAAAGGGGTTGAAAGTTCCAAAAAAATTATAGCAAATGGGATATTAGTTTCTTTTTTTGTTTTTGTTCTTCACTGATATCTTATACGTATTTCATTTGATTTAACATGACATAGTACTAATTTATTTTTAAATTTGTTTTAGTATGGCTACTAATTTTTGGATTAAGAATTTTGTTCCCTAGAAAAAATTTATGAATTTTCAAAATTTCCCACATATTTAGTTAATTTTTTGACCCTGGTACTGACCAGAAAATGGGCAGCAATTCTAAAAATGGAAAACGGGCTGCAATAAATTCCATATGAATTAGAAAATGAGTAAAAATTATAAAAATAATAGCAAATGGGCTGTACACGCCACAGATTTCGAGGCTGACTTGTTTACGCAAGACTTTGTCAGTCAACACACGATTCTGGCAGCAGTGACTATTGGATGTCCATCCAACGGCCGACGTGCTTCTTCAATCTCTGAACTTCCTTCTCCAGTCGTCTAAACTAGCACCGGCGGGACTTCCTACTCCCTCCTCTTGTGGCCCGCTGTGATGCCGTGCAGGCTTCCCCGGCCCACCCTACTCCCTCCGCTGGCCTGGCCGCACGCAATCAACTGTTGGGGAACGTTGCAGAAAACAAAAATTTTCCTACGGTTTCACCAAGATCCATCTATGAGTTCATCTAGCAACGAGTCATGGGAGAGATATTGCATCTACATACCACTTTGTAGATCGCGAGCGGAAGCGTTCAAGGAACGGGGATGAGGTAGTCGTACACGACTTGATCCAAATCACCGGAGATCCTAGCACCGAACGGACGGCACCTCCGCGTTCAACACACGTACGGTCAGCGTAACGTCTCCTTCTTCTTGATCCAGCAAGGCAAAGGAGAGGATGCGGAAGAAGGCTCCAGCAGCAGCACGACGGCGTGGTGATGGTGGAGCTGCAGTACTCCGGCAGGGCTTCGCCGAGTTCTACGGAGGAGGAGGAGATGTTGGAGAGGGAGAGGGAGGCGCCAGGAGCAAGGGTGCGCTGCCCTCCCCTCACCCCTCTATTTATAGGGGAAGGGGCAAGGGGGGCCGGCCCCTCTAGATGGGATCTAGAGGGGGGGCGGCGGCCAGGGAGGGGGGACTTGCCCCCCAAGCAAGGGGGGCACCCCCTTTAGGGTTCCCCCCCAACCCTAGGCGCATGGGCCCTTGGGGGGGGAGGCGCACCAGCCCACTTTGGGCTGGTTCCCTTCCTCATACAGCCCATGGGGCCCTCCGGGAGAGGTGGCCCCTCCCGGTGGACCCCCAGAACCCCTCCGGTGGCCCCGGTACAATACCGATATGCCCCCAAAACTTCCCGGTGTCCGTATGACGACTTCCCATATATAAATCTTTACCTCCGGACCATTCCGAAACTCCTCGTGACGTCCGGGATCTCATCCGGGACTCCGAACAACATTCGGGTTACTGCATATACATATCTTCACAACCCTGGCGTCACCGAACCTTAAGTGTGTAGACCCTACGGGTTCGGGAGACATGCAGACATGACCGAGACGGCTCTCGGGCAATAACCAACAGCGGGATCTGGATACCCATTTTGTCTCCCACATGCTCCACGATGATCTCATCGGATGAACCACGATGCCGAGGATTCAATTAATCCCGTATACGATTCCCTTTGTCAATCGGTATTTTACTTGCCCGAGATTCGATCGTCGGTATCCCAATACCTCGTTCAATCTCGTTACCGGCAAGTCACTTTTCTCGTACCGTAATGCATGATCCCGTGATCAAACACTTTGATCACATTGAGCTCATTATGATGATGCATTACCGAGAGGGCCCGGTGATACCTCTCCGTCAAGCGGAGTGACAAATCCCAGTCTCGATCCGTGTCAACCCAACAGACACTTTCAGAGATACCCGTAGTATACCTTTATAGTCACCCAGTTACGTTGTGACGTTTGGCACACCCAAAGCACTCCTACGGTATCCGGGAGTTACACGATCTCATGGTCTAAGGAAAGGATACTTGACATTGGAAAACTCTAGCAAACGAACTATGCGATCTTATGCTATGTTTATGATTGGGTCTCGTCCATCACATCATTCTCCTAATGATGTGATCTCGTTATCAATGACATCCAATGTCCATAGTCAGGAAACCATGACTATCTATCGATCAACGAGCTAGTCAACTAGAGGCTTACTAGGGACATGTTGTTGTCTGTTATTCACACATGTATTACGATTTTCGGATAACACAATTATAGCACGAATAAAGACAATTATCATGAATAAGGAAATATAATAATAATGCTTTTATTATTGCCTCTAGGGCATATTTCCACAGTCTCCCACTTGCACTAGAGTCAATAATCTAGTTACATTGTCATGAATCGAACACCCATAGAGTTCTGGTGCTGATCATGTTTTGCCTTAGGGAGAGGTTTAGTCAACGGATCTGCGACATTCAGATCCGTGTGCACTTTACAAATTTCTATGTCTCCATCTTGAACATTTTCACGAATGGAGTTGAAGCGACGCTTGATGTGCCTGGTCTTCTTGTGAAACCTGGGCTCCTTTGCAAGTGCAATAGCTCCAGTGTTGTCACAGAAGAGTTTGATTGGCCCCGACGCATTGGGTATGACTCCGAGGTCGGTGATGAACTCCTTCACCCAAATTGCTTCATGTGCTGCCTCCGAGGCTGCCATGTACTCCGCTTCACATGTAGATCCCGCCACAACGCTCTGCTTGCAACTGCACCAGCTTACTGCCCCACCATTCAAAATATACACGTATCCGGTTTGTGACTTAGAGTCATCCAGATCTGTGTCGAAGCTAGCGTCGACGTAACCCTTCACGACGAGTTCTTCGTCACCTCCATAAACGAGAAACATTTCCTTAGTCCTTTTCAGGTACTTCAGGATATTCTTGACCGCTGTCCAGTGTTCCTTGCCGGGATTACTTTGGTACCTTCCTACCAAACTTACGGCAAGGTTTACATCAGGTCTGGTACACAGCATGGCATACATAATAGAACCTATGGCTGAGGCATAGGGGATGACACTCATCTCTTCTATATCTTCTGCCGTGGTCGGACATTGAGCTGAGCTCAATTTCACACCTTGTAACACAGGTAAGAACCCTTTCTTAGATTGATCCATATTGAACTTATTCAATATCTTATCAAGGTATGTGCTTTGTGAAAGACCTATGAGGCGTCTTGATCTATCTCTATAGATCTTGATGCCTAATATATAAGCAGCTTCTCCAAGGTCCTTCATTGAAAAACTTTTATTCAAGTAGGCCTTAATGCTGTCCAAGAGTTCTATATCATTTCCCATCAAAAGTATGTCGTCTACATATAATATGAGAAATGCTACAGAGCTCCCACTCACTTTCTTGTAAACACAGGCTTCTCCATAAGTCTGTGTAAACCCAAACGCTTTGATCATCTCATCAAAGCGAATGTTCCAACTCCGAGATGCTTGCACCAGCCCATAAATCGAGCGTTGGAGCTTGCACACCTTGTCAGCATTCTTAGGATCGACAAAACCTTCCGGCTGCATCATATACAATTCTTCCTTAAGGAAACCATTAAGGAATGCCGTTTTGACGTCCATTTGCCATATCTCATAATCATAGTATGCGGCAATTGCTAACATGATTCGGACGGACTTCAGCTTCGCTACGGGAGAGAAAGTCTCATCGTAGTCAACCCCTTGAACTTGTCGATAACCCTTAGCGACAAGCCGAGCTTTATAGATGGTCACATTACCATCCGCGTCCGTCTTCTTCTTAAAGATCCATTTATTTTCTATCACTCGCCGATCATCGGGCAAGTCTGTCAAAGTCCATACTTTGTTTTCATACATGGATCCTATCTCGGATTTCATGGCTTCTAGCCATTTGTCGGAATCCGGGCCCGCCATTGCTTCCTCATAGTTCGAAGGTTCACCGTTGTCTAACAACATGATTTCCAAGACAGGGTTGCTGTACCACTCCGGTGCGGAACGTGTCCTTGTGGACCTTCGAATTTCAGTAGGAGCTTGATTAGAAGTATCTTGATCATCATCATTAATTTCCTCTCTAGTCGGTGCAGGCACCTCAGAAACGTTTTCTTGAGTTTCGCCATTTTCCGGTTCAAGAGGCAACACTTCATCAAGTTCTACTTTCCTCCCACTTACTTCTTTCGAGAGAAACTCTTTTCTAGAAAGGATCCATTCTTGGCAACAAAGACCTTGCCTTCGGATCTGAGGTAGAAGGTATACCCAACAGTTTCTTTAGGGTATCCTATGAAGACGCATTTTTCCGACTTGGGTTCGAGCTTTTCAGGTTGAAGTTTCTTGACATAAGCATCGCATCCCCAAACTTTTAGAGACGACAGCTTAGGTTTCTTCCCAAACCATAATTCATACGGTGTCGTCTCAACGGATTTCGACGGAGCCCTATTTAAAGTGAATGTGGCAGTCTCTAAAGCATAGCCCCAAAAAGATAGCGGTAAATCGGTAAGAGACATCATAGATCGCACCATATCTAATAGAGTGCGATTACGACGTTCGGACACACCATTACGCTGAGGTGTTCCAGGCGGCGTGAGTTGTGAAACTATTCCACATTTTCTTAAGTGCGTGCCAAATTCGTGACTCAAGTATTCTCCTCCACGATCTGATCGTAGAAACTTGATCTTTCTATCACGTTGATTTTCAACCTCACTCTGAAATTCCTTGAACTTTTCAAAGGTCTCAGACTTGTGTTTCATTAAGTAGATATACCCATATCTACTCAAGTCATCAGTGAGGGTGAGAACATAACGATAGCCACCGCGAGCCTCAACACTCATTGGACCGCACACATCGGTATGTATGATTTCCAATAAGTTGGTTGCTCGCTCCATTGTTCCTGAGAATGGAGTCTTGGTCATTTTACCCATGAGGCATGGTTCGCACGTGTCAAATGATTCATAATCAAGAGACTCTAAAAGTCCATCTGCATGGACCTTCTTCATGCGTTTGACACATATGTGACCAAGGCGGCAGTGCCACAAATATGTGGGACTATTGTTATCAACTTTAACTCTTTTGGTATTCACACTATGAATATGTGTATCATCACGTACGAGATTCATTAAGAATAAACCATTAACCATCGGAGCATGACCATAAAACATATCTCTCATATAAATAGAACAACCATTATTCTTGGATTTAAATGAGTAGCCATCTCGAATTAAACGAGATCCAGACACAATGTTCATGCTCAAACTTGGCACTAAATAACAATTATTGAGGTTTAAAACTAATCCCGTAGGTAAATGTAGAGGCAGCGTGCCGACGGCGATCACATCGACCTTGGAACCATTCCCGACGCGCATCATCACCTCGTCCTTCGCCAGTCTCCGTTTATTCCGCAGCTCCTGTTTTGAGTTACAAATGTGAGCAACTGCACCGGTATCAAATACCCAAGAGCTACTACGAGTACTGGTAAGGTACACATCAATTACATGTATATCACATATACCTTTTGTTTTGCCGGCCTTCTTGTCCGCTAAGTATTTGGGGCAGTTCCGCTTCCAGTGACCACTTCCCTTGCAATAAAAACACTCAGTCTCGGGCTTGGGTCCATTCTTTGGCTTCTTCCCGGCAACTTGCTTACCGGGCGAGGCAACTTCCTTGCCGTCCTTCTTGAAGTTCTTTTTACCCTTGCCCTTCTTGAACTTAGTGGTTTTATTCACCATCAACACTTGATGCTCCTTCTTGATTTCTACCTCTGCTGATTTCAGCATAGCATATACCTCGGGAATGGTCTTTACCATCCCCTGCATATTGTAGTTCATCACAAAGCTCTTGTAGCTAGGTGGAAGCGACTGGAGGATTCTGTCAATGACCGCTTCATCCGGGAGATTAACTTCCAGTTGAGTCAAGCGGTTGTGCAACCCAGACATCTTGATTATGTGTTCACTGACAGAGCCATTTTCCTCCATCTTACAGCTAAAGAATTTGTCGGAGACTTCATATCTCTCGACCCGGGCATGAGCTTGGAAAACCATTTTCAGCTCTTCGAACATCTCATATGCTCCATGTCTCTCAAAACGCTTTTGGAGCCCCGGCTCTAAGCTGTAAAGCATGCCGCACTGAACGAGGGAGTAATCATCGCAGCGTGACTGCCAAGCGTTCATAACGTCTTGTTCTGCATGGAGAATAGGTGCGTCACCCAGCGGTGCTCGTAGGACATAATCTTTCTTGGCAGCTATGAGGATGATCCTCAGGTTCCGGACCCAGTCCGTATAGTTGCTGCCATCGTCTTTCATCTTGGTTTTCTCTAGGAACGCGTTGAAGTTGAGGACTACGTTGGCCATTTGATCTACAAGACATATTGTAAATATTTTAGACTAAGTTCATGATAATAAAGTTCATTTAATCAAATTATTTAATGAACTCCCACTTAGATAAACATCCCTCTTCTAGTCATCTAAGTATTACATGATCCAAGTCAACTAGGTCGTGTCTGATCATCACGTGAGACGGACTAGTCAACATTGGTGAACATCTTCATGTTGATCGTATCTTCTATACGACTCATGCTCGACCTTTCGGTCTTCTGTGTTCCGAGGCCATGTCTGTACATGCTAGGCTCGTCAAGTCAACCTAAGTGTTTGCATGTGTAAATCTGTCTTACACCCGTTGTATGTGAACGTTAGAATCTATCACACCCGATCATCACGTGGTGCTTCGAAACAACGAACTGTCGCAACGGTGCACAGTTAGGGGGAACACTTTCTTGAAATTATTATGAGGGATCATCTTATTTACTACCGCCGTTCTAAGTAAACAAGATGCAAAACATGATAAACATCACATGCAATCAAATAATAAACGTGACATGATATGGCCAATATCACATAGCTCCTTTGATCTCCATCTTGGGGCTCCATGATCATCTTGTCACCGGCTTGACACCATGATCTCCATCATCATGATCTCCATCATCGTGTCTCCATGAAGTTGCTCGCCAACTATTACTTCTACTACTATGGCTAACGCGTTTAGCAATAAAGTAAAGTAATTTACATGGCGTTTCTCAATGACACGCAGGTCATACAAAAAATAAAGACAACTCCTATGGCTCCTGCCGGTTGTCATACTCATCGACATGCAAGTCGTGATTCCTATTACAATAGCATGAACATCTCATACATCACATATAGATCATTCATCATTCATCACAACTTTGGCCATATCATATCACAAAGCACTTGCTGCAAAAACAAGTTAGACGTCCTCTAATTGTTGTTGCAAGTTTTACGTGGCTGAATTAGGGTTCTAGCAAGAACGTTTTCTTACCTACGTGAAAGCCACAACGTGATTTGTCAACTTCTATTTACCCTTCATAAGGACCCTTTTCATCGAATCCGCTCCAACTAAAGTGGGAGAGACAGACACCCGCCAGCCACCTTATGCAACTAGTGCATGTTAGTCGGTGGAACCGGTCTCACGTAAGAGTACGTGTAAGGTTGGTCCGGGCCGCTTCATCCCACAATACCGCTGAAGCAAGATAAGACTAGTAGCGGCAAGAAAATTTGACAAATCTACGCCCACAACAAATTGTGTTCTACTCGCGCAAGAAGAACTACGCATAAACCTGGCTCATGATGCCACTGTTGGGGAACGTTGCAGAAAACAAAACTTTTCCTACGGTTTCACCAAGATCCATCTATGAGTTCATCTAGCAACGAGTGATGGGAGAGAGATTGCATCTACATACCACTTTGTAGATCGCGAGCGGAAGCATTCAAGGAACGGGGATGAGGTAGTCGTACACGACGTGATCCAAATCACCGGAGATCCTAGCACCGAACGGACGGCACCTCCGCGTTCAACACACGTACGGTCAGCGTAACGTCTCCTTCTTATTGATCCAGCAAGGCAAAGGAGAGGTTGGGGAAGAAGGCTCCAGCAGCAGCACGACGGCGTGGTGATGGTGGAGCTGTAGTACTCCGGCAGGGCTTCGCCGAGTTCTACGGAGGAGGAGGAGATGTTGGAGAGGGAGAGGGAGGCGCCAGGAGCAAGGGTGCGCTGCCCTCCCCTCACCCCTCTATTTATAGGGGAAGGGGCAAGGGGGGACGGCCCCTCTAGATGGGATCTAGAGGGGGGGCGGCGGCCAGGGAGGGGGGACTTGCCCCCCAAGCAAGGGGGGCGCCCCCTTTAGGGTTCCCCCCAACCCTAGGCGCATGGGCCCTTGGGGGGGAAGGCGCACCAGCCCACTTTGGGCTGGTTCCCTTCCTCATACAGCCCATGGGGCCCTCCGGGAGAGGTGGCCCCTCCCGGTGGACCCCCAGAACCCCTCCGGTGGCCCCGGTACAATACCGATATGCCCCCGAAACTTCCCGGTGTCCGTATGACGACTTCCCATATATAAATCTTTACCTCCGGACCATTCCGAAACTTTTCGTGACGTCCGGGATCTCATCCGGGACTCCGAACAACATTTGGGTTACTGCATATACATATCTTCACAACCCTAGCTTCACCGAACCTTAAGTGTGTAGACCCTACGGGTTCGGGAGACATGCAGACATGACCGAGATGGCTCTCGGGCAATAACCAATAGCGGGATCTGGATACCCATGTTGGCTCCCACATGCTCCACGATGATCTCATCGGATGAACCACGATGTCGAGGATTCAATTAATCCCGTATACGATTCCCTTTGTCAATCGGTATTTTACTTGCCCGAGATTCGATCGTCGGTATCCCAATACCTCGTTCAATCTCGTTACCGGCAAGTCACTTTTCTCGTACCGTAATGCATGATCCCGTGATCAAACACTTTGATCACATTGAGCTCATTATGATGATGCATTACCGAGAGGGCCCGGTGATACCTCTCCGTCAAGCGGAGTGACAAATCCCAGTCTCGATCCGTGTCAACCCAACAGACACTTTCAGAGATACCCGTAGTATACCTTTATAGTCACCCAGTTACGTTGTGACGTTTGGCACACCCAAAGCACTCCTATGGTATCCGGGAGTTACACGATCTCATGGTCTAAGGAAAGGATACTTGACATTGGAAAACTCTAGCAAACGAACTATGCGATCTTATGCTATGTTTATGATTGGGTCTCGTCCATCACATCATTCTCCTAATGATGTGATCTCGTTATCAATGACATCCAATGTCCATAGTCAGGAAACCATGACTATCTATCGATCAACGAGCTAGTCAACTAGAGGCTTACTAGGGACATGTTGTTGTCTGTTATTCACACATGTATTACGATTTCCGGATAACACAATTATAGCACGAATAAAGACAATTATCATGAATAAGGAAATATAATAATAATGCTTTTATTATTGCCTCTAGGGCATATTTCCAACATCAACTACCTCCTTATTACGCAAAAAAATGATTCCTCCCACTGACATCTGGGCGCACCGGTTGGGAGGCTGACCTGTGGGCCTACTAAGTTGACGCGTACGCAGGGCTTGTCAACTTAGTCAACAAACGATTCTAGCAGCGGTAACCGTTGAATTTGAATCGAACGGTCTTGCTGCTTCTTCAATCGCTGCTCTTCTTGCACCAGCAGCCCAAACCAGCGCCGGCGAGACCGCCTGCTCCTGCCTCCAGTGGCCGGCTGTGCTGCCGTTGAGACCTCATTGCCCCTACTACTCCCACCGCTAGCCAGGCCCTGCGGCGACAGCAGCCTCACACCGCAACCGAACCAGTGAACCGTCGTACTCCTCTTCGCGTGGGCATCGACTACCGCGTCTTCCCCGGCTCCGTGTCGTCCCCTTCCTAGGCCTCGCCGTCGTCCATCACCTTGGTGCTCTCAGCGCGGCGTGGTCAATGTGGTCAACGACCGACTTCCATCTGAAGGGTATTGTACATGGAGAGGCTGACAGCTAGGTCCATGGCCATAACCCAGTTTTTTGTGATTTGCCAAGTAAGTCGCTTTGTCAGGCCTGTTGGGCTGCAAATCTTTAAAGACAAGGAGAGCTTTATTCGTCTGGCCGAGAAAATGGCCTATCAGTAATGAGAAATGGGATGTACATTTTAAAACACATCAAACCGGCAATTAGTTTTAAATTTCTTTTTTTCATTTCGAGATTTTAAATTACATTAATTTTTATGCATGGACAATTTAGTTGGATTTTATATTGATATATATTTATTTTTAAAATCAGTTTGAATGTGACTCGAAAGTTCGGGATTAAAAACAGTTCGGACCGCACCGAAATATGCAAAATTTTGTATATTTTTTTAACCGCGGCCACAATATGGGCTGTAATGCTAACAAAAAAATATGGGCTTCAAAAAAACCTTAAGAATTAGCAAATGGGTTGTAAATTATTAGAAATAATGGCAGATGAGTTGTATGCTGTTTTCCACAGATTTGAGGCTTTCCTAAAAAAAAGGTTGACGCACAAGCAGTGACTATTGGATGTCCATCCAACGGCCGTCGTGCTTCATCAACCTCGGGTCTTCCTGCTCCAGCCGCTCAACCAAGCGCCGGCGGGACTGCTTGCTCCCTCCTCCCCGTGGTCGGCTGTGCTGCCGCGCGGGCCTCACCGCCCCATCATATTCCCATCGCTGGCCTAGCCATCCCTCTACTCACCCACACCTGTTGTTATTCTCCGGTGACGGCAGACGAACCAGTAAACCCTCGTACAGTCGTACTCCCCTCCGCCTGGGAAACAACTGTCGAGTCTTCCCTGCCTCCGTGTCGTTCCTTTCCTAGGCCTCGCCGTCGTCCACCCCCCTGGTGCTCTCGGCGCGGCCTGATCAACGTGGTCAACGACCGACATGCATCTGAAGTGGACTGTACATGGAGAGGCTGACAGCTGGGCCCATGGTCGCACACAAGAAAATGCCTCCTTATTATGCGCAAAATAATGATTCCTCCACCTGACATCAAGGACCTGCCGAAAGGGCCTCTGTATTTCGCGAAAAAAACTTTACCACCGCTGACAGCTCGGACCCACCAGCTATATCTTCGCACGCAAGGAAGTGCCTCCTTATTACACAAAAAAAAATGAATACTCCCCCTGTTAGCTGGGACCTAGTATAGTGGCAGGCTGACTTGTGGGCCTACTAAGTTGACGGGGACGGAGGGCTTTGTCAACTTAGTCAATATGCACGATTCTAGCTCCAGTGACCGTACGATGTCCATCCAACGGCCGTAGTGCTTCTTCAACCTCTGGTCTTCTTGCTCCAGCCGCCCAAACCAGCGTCGGTCGTGCCTCGTGCTCCTGCCTCCCGTGGCCGGCTGCGATGCGGCGGAGGCCTCACCGCCCCCTACTACTTCCATCGTTGGCCAGGCCATCCCTCTACACACCCACACCCCCTGTATTCTGCGGCGACGGCAGCCTCACACCGCAGCGAACCAGTGAACCCTCGTACTCCTCTATGCGTGGGCATCCACTGCCGCGTCTTCCCCGGCTCCACGTCATCCCCTTCCTGGGCCTCGCCGTCGTCCACCGCCCTGGTGCTCTCGGCGTGGCGTGGTCAAGGAACGGCTTCCATCGGACATGGACTATACATGGAGAGGCTGACAGCTGGGTCCACGGCCACAACAAGGAAGTGCCTCCTTATTACGCGCAAAATAATTATTCCTCCACTCGACACCGGGGACCCACCGGACGGGCCACCGTATTTTGCAAAAAAACATTTCCCACTGACTGCTGGGACCCACCAGCTACATCTTCACGCAAGGAAGTGCGTCCGGGCAAAAAAAAAACGATTTGCCTCCTGACTGTTGGGACCCACCAGCTACATCTTCGCAGGCAAGGAAGTGCCTGACAGGCGGGACCCACCTGGTCGAAGCGTACGTAGCGTTGTCACTCTGGTCGCGAACGTGTATGTACATACTGGTCGATGTAGAGGCGCGCAAGTGTCGTATTAGAGGTGCACACGTAGCATGTACACGTACGTACAGCAGCCAGTGTGCAAGAAAGAAAATGCGGCCACGTACATACATACGGGCAGGGTCTCGAACGCCTACTCGCGCATACGTACGGCCAGGGCTCGTGTACATGGCTGGGTCGGAACGGAGAAACATCATCGTCGTCGTGTTCATGGGGAATCAACCGGCTGGTTCGGAACAAAATGCGTCGTCGTGTTCATCAAGAGGGCTTGGACGAAACAGCCGATGAAAACGAGGCCTGCCGTACCGTAGAACGGAGGAAACGGCCTTGTGTTCGATCGGCCACGTTCAAAACGGGATCCTGTTCATCGGGAGGGGTCTGGCGTACCGCAAAATGGAGGAAACAGACCTCCTACGGTCGAAACGGGGGTCCTGTTGATCGGGAGGGGTGTGGCGTACCGCAAAACGGAGGAAATGGACTTGTGTTGGAGCGCGACGGTCGAAACGAGGGTCCTGTTCATCGGGAGGGGTGTGGCGTACCGCAAAACGGGACTCCACGGGGGTACTGTTCATCTCCACCGTCGACCCCCTCCAGCCTCCACGGGCTACTGTTCATCCACCATCGACCTCCTCCAGCCTCCACCTGCGACTGTTCATCCACGGACTCCTGTTCATCCAGCCTCCACCGCGCGCTACTCCACCGGCTACTGTTCAACCAACCCTCTCCACGGGCTCCTGTTCAACCACCCCTCAACGGGCTACTGTTCAATCTGCCCTCCACCGTTTACTATTCATCCTGCCATCCACAGGGTGGTTCTGTTCATCCTGCCCTCCACGGGGTCCTGTTCATCCAGCCCCAACCGGCTCGAACGATCGGGGTCCTGTTCATCCACCCCCACCGGGAACTGTTCATCCAAAGCCCCCAGCAACGCTCACTGTTCATCCAGAGGCAACGCCATGGGGTCCTGTTCATCCACCCCCACCGGGAACTGTTAATCCAACCCCCCGCAACGCTCACTGTTCATCCAGAGGCAGCATCGATCGGCTTCAGTTAGCAGCAGTAGTGAAGGAATCGCTCGATCGGGTTCAGTTAACAGCCATCAATCGATCGCTCGGGTTCAGTAACGCGTAGCCTGTAGTGCAATCGCTCGGGTTCAGTTAGAGCCCAACGTCTCGCTCGGGTTCAGTTAGAGCCCAACGCCTCGCACCCACGCGCGTGCGTGTACGAGAGAAACGCACATCGCGCGGCCCCGACCATCCACCGTAACCGGGAACACCCCGATATTTTCCTCGCCCTCGCTTCTACCACGGTTTTTTCCGTCATGGACGGTCCAAAGAATGTCATGAAGTTGCGTCTCCGGCCCGCCCAGGACGAAAAGCCCATCTGTCATAATTTTTTGTCATAGAAGTAGGACCCCACCACGTCTATGATGATACCGTGTTTTGTCACAATTATCGTCATAGAAGTGTCATAAGTATGACAGAAAAGATTTTCGTTTGGTCCAAAATGTCACGGATCTGTCTTTTTTTAGTGCCCCCACCGTCCACCCGCGCCCCCGTTTATCTCAAAAAAAAAAAAAATTCACCCAAACCCCGATCCAGATCCCCTCCACCGCGGGCCACCCACCCACCGTGGACGGCGATCTCTCATCCACAGCCGCACCCACCGCCGACCTCCCCTTCACCACCGACGCCGATGCCCCCATCCTCTCCCCCCTCCTTCTCTCCCTGGCGGCGGCCACATCAGGGGCTCCTGGATCCGCGCCACCGTCGAGCTGGGCCGCCAAGGTCAGCTCCTTCCCCACAACCACCGTCGTCGCAGGGAGGAGGTGATCGACGGGGCAGCCACCATCGAGCTCACCCCGTCTACTTCTTCTCGGGACGCTGTGCTCCTTCTCCGCAACCACCACCGCCGCCGCTGCAGGGAGACGAGGATTGACGGGGTCGCCACCATGCAACTTCCCCCGCCTACCTCTTCTCGAGACGCCCCCCTCCATGGAGCTCCGACCCCACCGCCGCCTCCATGGATGGACCATCTCAAGGTCTCCTCCCTCTCCCTCTCTCTCGGTTTCCATGTTGTCCGCATATTTATTGTTTCCAGGCTTTAGTGTATTTTAAAAGATTCTGATGCAAAAATAATACGTATTTCACAAGTTACAGTTATACATGGATATCTAAGTGCCTTTCAGGAGGAAATAGAATCAGTTCACCATGTTGTCTGCACTCTGATAAGTAGTGGAGTAATACCTTTCAGGCTTGCACTGCACACACTTCTATTTTTGTGTTTAATATAATCTCTTCCCCTTAGAGTAGGACTTCTAGTAGTAAGTACAAACTAAATCTCTTACTCTTTTGCAGGAGACAAAGCTTGGACGCCTTGCATATACTCAAGTAAGTAGAAATTCCTAGCCCACAGTTTGTTTTTCTATAGAGATTATGTGTTGCTAACCCTTTTGACTGAAATATCTTAGGATCACACAACACAAGGAATACATGAGTTATGTGAGTTCAGTAAAAGATTGGATCGGAGTCCAGAGCCAATACTCTTAAGGCAAGTCCGGAGAATATCTCGTACCCTATTCGCTATAGTGTGCTTGTTTTATTGTGGCTATTATCATGATGCGTCTATGGCATGAGGCATGTTGGTTCGAATGTCATGTTCTCTGTGAATCCTAATCTCGTAAACAAAATCATTTTTCAGGTCACAACATCAACTCCTCTCCCTGCAATCGAGTCTTCAGAAGGAATTACCAGGGTAACTTCATTCACCCCTTTTTCCAGTTTCAATGTATTAACAGGCTGACCTTTTTCTCTTTCTTACTACAGACCGCTTCTTTGTCGTCAGGTTCGGAACCCATGTCTCCTGTAGCTCAATCACCTTAGAGCAGATCCACCTAAGGTCAGTTTTATTTTAATATTTTTACAACACATTTGGCCTGGTCTATTGCGTCTAATATTTTAATTTTGTATAGGTTGTCCGTTCGTCTACAGCCATATCAGCATCAAGACTGAGTATGCTAGCTGGAACTACATCAATACCTAAAAGGGTAAGAGCATCTCTTTGCATTTTGTTTGTTAATCTTCTTATGGTCTGTTGACACTTTACACTTGAAGAAGATGGTGCGATCTGCCTAATGATTGTTGTACAGGGTGATTTGACACGCCGCCTGAAAGTACTAGTTGTGAATATTGGATATCTGTAGCATTACATTTTGAACCTAATTTTGGTCTGCTAACTCTAGCTTATTTTTCCATGTTCATCAGAATGTGGTGAATTTTTGTAATAAAAAACATGTCGCTCCTTGAGTGGCAACTTTTATGGGCTGTAGAAAAGAATGACTTTGAAGAAAATGTACTTTGTGGATGTTCTATATGTCATGGAACTCTGACCCTGCCATTTTTTGACATGGTATCTTGGAGTGTCTATTTTGTACATATAATATATTGTATGATTCTATAGCTGTTATTAGTAATTCTGTTATAGAGTATCTTGGTGTATTCGATGGCGGTTTTTGAAATCCTATTGAGAATATTTTTCAAGGAACTCGAGGCGAATGTCTCGGTTTCGAAGAACCAGAAAGTGAAGAAGTAAGTTTTCTAACCATTTGAACTGTATTGGTTTGCTTGACTCTAATTGTGTAGCTTTTGCATCAATTCATTTGGATCCAATGTTGCCTCATGTAAAGAATAAACCATGTATCTTGCTTCAGCTTTTATTTTTGAACTAGGACAAAATATTCTAAGAGAACTTCCACATTCACTCATGGCAATGTATGATAATAAAGTATGTTGTATCATTGGTTTCAGACATCTGGACGAGAAGAAAAAGAAGTGCAAGGCTGCTAAGGTCGAGACTCATCTTGAATTCCCTGGACGTGAAAAGGTTAAATTTGGTGAAGTTGTCGAAGCTCCACCAAAGTTATCATTCCCAAAGGTGCCTTCTCTACTCAAAACCTTTTAAGTTATTAGATTTGGTCGGATTCATATGAAGGGTTGACTGAACTTTTGAAGGACGCCCCATATACTTCAGTGCTTGTATGTTTGTCTTAGATTCTTATGGTCTGATCTCTACCAATATGAATTTGACTGTTGGCATTTGTTGTTACCAAATAGATCACTTTTCAACCATTTAGAAATGAGAAGTTGACTTCTTGTAAATGTGAATTTGGTGTACAGGATGTGACAACAAAAAAGAATGTTATATGATGAATGAATGATATTTTTAACAACCAAAGTGATGTTTGACATTGAGCTTTCTTATTCTTTCAGCACACTGTTAATAGTACTATTTTGTTGAACTGATGCAATTTGCGTACTAACAAGTTTTCACTTTCCCGACGTGGGCACAGAGGTGATCGACGCTGACAAGCGCGGCCCGGTGGCGCTGTGCTCTTCAACCACTCAGAGGCGGACTTCGCCGTGAAGCCCGGTGGCCACGTCGCACAGATGATCGTCCAGGTGATTTCAACACCGGAAGTCGCCGATGTGGGGGACCTCGACGCCACCGTCCGCGAGAGGGAGGATTCGTGTCCAGCGGCGTCTGAACTCCTAGCCTTGTAGATACATCTAGAGAGGTGGTCTGTTTAGGTTGGTGGCCACTAGGGAAGGTATCCACCTTACGATGCTGGTTATCTGTATCTGATGTTAAATGGAATCTTGAGATGGTTCTGTGAGTTGGTTTGGTTTGCAATGGACGTATTATCATTCATGAGTACTACATCTAATTTTTATTTTTTTTAATTCCTAAATTGTTAGTAGTAGCGTGGGTCAAAAGTGAGGGCTACTAGTAGTTAGGTTAGTAGTAGCGTGGGTTTTAGGTTAGTAGTAGCGCGGGTGCACACGCGCTACTACTAACTTTTTAGCTATAGCATGGGGTAAAAAACGCGCTACTGCTAAAAATTAGCTGCAGCGTCGTAGCAGTAGCGCGGGAACCCATGCTACTGGTATGCAAAAAAACCACACTACTGGTAGTGTTTTTCCTAGTAGTGGAAGATGGACGGCGTCAAGCTCGCGACCGAGGGACCGCTTGCGGACAAGGAGCACCGCATGCCCGAGTGGTATTTCGATGATGTCTTGAAGGGATCCCACATTGTAGAGGGCGATTGTTCAAAAGACATTATCTTTGAATGAAGTCATTCATGTTATCCCTTCCTGTATTATGAAACAAAGCCGTTATGTAATATAATGCTTGTTATTTCTAAAATTTCACCTCCCGTGCGGCCGTTTTGTTAAATCTGAGAGTTGGCCAGTCGTCAGCTTCAGCCCCCACGTAGGTAGTACGGGGGTGTTCGGGATGGAATCTAAACACTCTTGATCCAAAAGTTTGGTCCTTCAAGGAGGTGTTTGTCTTAACGAACCAGGTAATCGGACTATGTGGCTTTATCACCCTCACTTAGCCATAGGAGTTTGACAATAAAAAGTTTAGGTGCAGTCCCTAGTTGGTTTTTTGTTAATCCGGACTAGGGTGGTGTAGACACCTGATCGGGGAAGCCGATCAATCGTATAATGCGGAA
This sequence comes from Aegilops umbellulata, assembly GCA_032464435.1. Taxonomy (NCBI): domain Eukaryota; kingdom Viridiplantae; phylum Streptophyta; class Magnoliopsida; order Poales; family Poaceae; genus Aegilops; species Aegilops umbellulata. Next base: position 332,530,656 of record CP136059.1, on the reverse strand, counting down.
AAATTCACAAAAGATTTTTAACCTCCGAATAGCTGACCAGCTCTCGCCACATCATGACAGCCAATTTTCGGCTTTCTCTAATGAGGTGTTTGCTCGGATGAACCAGAAACACAATTGCAGTAGCTCTCCCTTTACTACCCTAGCCAATAGGACGGAACATAAGGTAGTAAGCACAGGAGCCGGGCAACCCAACTATTGACCAAAGACATGATTCGGAGCCGATGTATATAATGCCAATTTCTGGGTACCGAACTATACTATAAAAAGTGTTCGGACTTTGTTGCCGTAGTATGGAGCGCAATGAAGCCCCTGGCGAATTAAAGCGTACCAAAGTGTACGGGTGCAATCGATAAGAATAGCGATATAAAATGAAGTAGTAAGCTGGTGCCACATAAGTTGGGCCGCAAACTGTTTCCATTATAATCTGATTAATACGTCAAGGCGCATGTATACAAATACTGCGATAAGCTAAAGGGCTATTTAACATGCCCAGACCAAGGGGGAGCTGCGTGCGGGTCCTGCAAACAGGTAGAGTGATCGTCAAGAAGAACGCCTAGAGATTTCCCCACACGCTTATGCTGCTTGCCGCCTTGGTGTATCCATCCTTCAGAAGGACCGATGATCAGGCCGTCGTGAGGGGCCTGTGGAAGAGAAACCTGAAAAGGATAAAAATAAAAAAGGAAGGTATGTGTGTCCAGAGAAGGTCGAGCCGTATTATGGACCGCAATCTAGTTATGCCTTCGTCTCTGCCCATCGTATTTTGAGTGCGTAGTTATGTATGCGCAGTATGTACGCCGCCATTTGGTCGGGACTGAGATGGAGGCCGAATTGCTAATCTGACTCCTGACGAGCTGGACTGTCCCGCTGCAGAGTAGTCCGGACTCGTTTGACAGTGTCCGGGAGCTTGGCCGCCGAATTAAGGTTCTGCTTGATAAGGCCGCTCTATACTTCTGCTGCCAGGGTCGCGGTGTGCTCCTCGCTACGGAGGGAGCGTTTCGTGTTTCCATTGACCGTTATGACATCGCGTGGTCCGGGCATCTTGAGTTTGACACAAGCATAATGTGGTACCGCATTGAATCGAGCAAATGCAGTTCGTCCGTGTAGTGCGTGTTAGCCACTGCGGAAGGGGACGATATCGAAGATCAAGTCTTCACTTCAGAAGTTGTCCGGGGATCCGAAGACGATCTCCAATGTGATTGAACCCGTGCAGCGGGCCTCTACTCCTAGTATTACTCCTTTAAAGGTAGTTTTTGTGGGTTTGATCCTTGATGGATCGATGCCCATTTTGTGGACGGTATCCTGTTAGAGCAGGTTGAGGCTGCTGCCGCCGTCCATAAGGACTCGCGTGAGGTGGAATCCATCAATGATTAGGTCGAGGACCAGTGCAGCTGAACCGCCATGACGGATACTGGTCGGATGGTCCCTGCGATCAAAGGTGATCGGGCAGGACGACCATGGATTGAATTTTGGGGCGACTCACTCTATCACATAGACGTCCCTGAGCGTGCGTTTGCGCTCCCTCTTGGGGATATGGGTAGCGTATATCATGTTCACCGTTTTAACCTGGGGGGAAACTTCTTCTGTCCCCCTGAGTTCGATGGATGGGGCTCCTCGTCGCCGTCCTCACTTTGCAGCCCCTTCTCCTTGTTCTCGGCATTTAACTTGCCGGCCTTTTTAAAGACCCAACAACTTCTGTTGGTATGATTGGCTGGTTAATCCAGGGAGCCGTGGATCTGACATGGACGATCGAGTATGCGGTCCAAGCTGGATGAGCATGGATTGTTCCTTTTAAATGGCTTCTTCCGCTGACTGGACTTGGAGCCACTGAATCCGGCGTTAACCATCATGTTATCGGTATTGTCACCGTTGCTTCGACGCTTGTGATTGTTGCGTCGGGGCTTGTCGTTGCTATTTCTGGCTTCAGAGGTGCCAGGTTTGCTTGCATTATTATTGCTACGGGCTAGCCAGCTATCTTCGCCCGCACAAAAGCGGGTCATAAGTGCCGTGAGGGCTGCCATGGACTTCGGCTTTTCCTGGTCGAGGTGACGGGTGATGACCCACAAGTATAGGGGATCTATCGTATTACTTTTGATAAGTAAGAGTGTCGAACCCAATGAGGAGCAGAAGGAAATGATAAGCGGTTTTCAGCAAGGTATTCTCTGCAAGTACTGAAATAAGTGGTGATAGATAGTTTGGTGGTGAGGTAAATTGTAATGAGCAACAAGTAACAAAAGTAAATAAAGTGCAGCAAGATGGCCCAATCCTTTTTGTAGCAAAGGACAAGCCGGAACAAACTCTTATAATAGGAAAAGCGCTCCTGAGGACACATGGGAATATCGTCAAGCTAGTTTTCATCACGTTCATAGGATTCGCGTTCGGTACTTTGATAATTTGATATGTGGGTGGACCAGTGCTTGGGTGTTGTTCTTACTTGAACAAGCATCCCACTTATGATTAACCTCTATTGCAAGCATCCGCAACTACAACAAAAGTATTAAGGTAAACCTAACCATAGCATGAAACATATGGATCCAAATCAGCCCCTTACGAAGCAAAGCATAAACTAGGGTTTAAGCTTCTGTCACTCTAGCAACCCATCATCTACTTATTACTTCCCAATGCCTTCCTCTAGGCCCAAATAATGGTGAAGTGTTATGTAGTCGACGTTCACATAACACCACTAGAGGCTAGACAACACACATCTTATCAAAATATCAAACGAATACCAAATTCACATGACAACTAATAGAAAGACTTCTCCCTTGTCCTCAGGAACAAACGTAACTACTCACAAAGCATATTCATGTTAATAATCAGAGGGGTAATAATATGCATATAGGATCTGAACACATGATCTTCCACCAAATAAACAAACTAGCATCAACTACAAGGAGTAATCAACACTACTAGCACCAATCCCGGACTTTGAGACAAGAATTGGATACAAGAGATCAACTAGGGTTTGGAGATGAGATGGTGCTGGTGAAGATGTTGATGGAGATTGCCCTCTTCCGATGAGAGTAGCATTGGTGATGACGATGGTGATGATTTCCCCCTCCCGGAGGGAAGTATCCCCGGCAGAACAGCCCTGCCGGAGCTCTAGATTGGTTCCGCCTCGGTTCCGCCTCGTGGCGGCGGAGTCTCATCCCAAAAGGTTGCTTTTTATTTTTTCTCATCGAAAGACTTCATATAGCAGAAGATGGACGTCGGAGACCCACCAGGGGGCCCACGAGGTAGGGGGTGCGCCCTAGGAGGGGTAGTGCGCCCCCACCCTCGTGAGCAGGGTGTGGGCCCCCTGGACTTCATCTTTGGCGAGAATTTTTCTTCATTTATTTTAAGATGTTCTGTGGAGTTTCAGGACTTTTGGAGTTGCACAGAATAGGTCTATAATATTTGCTCCTTTTCCAGCCCAGAATGCCAGCTGTCGGCATTCTCCCTCCTTATGTAAACCTTGTAAAATAAGAGAGAATAGCCATAAGTATTGTGACATATTGTGAAATAACAGCCCATAATGCAATAAATATCGATATAAAAGCATGATGCAAAATGGACGTATCAACTCCCCCAAGATTAGACCTCGCTTGTCCTCAAGCGAAAAGCCGATAAAAATAAATATGTTCTCATGTTTAGAGGTAGAGGTGTCGATAAAAATAAAATACGGACATGAAGGCATCATGGTTATTCTCATAACAGCAACATATATAGATTTTGTCATATGATTACTTATGTTCAAGTGATGATCTATTCACAATACAAAAGTATGAATCATAAACCTTATTGGGCTCCAACAAACTATAATCTCAGTCATTGAAGCAATTGCAATTTATCATAACATGGGAAAGAGTCTATGTCAGAGCTTAAAAGCAAGTCCACATACTCAACTATCATTTAGTCCTTCATAATTGCTAACACTCACGCGATACTTGTGGTTACAGAGTTTTAACCGGACACAAAGAAAGATAGGGGCTTATAGTTTTGCCCCACAACATTTTACCTCAAGGGTAGTGTCAACAATAATAGTCCATGCCCCCCTACATCCAGTTAGATATATATATATCATGTTCTTTCCAACATGCTGAGCTTGCCAAAGGATAAAATGAAAAAGAAAAGGTGAAGACCACCATGACTCTTGCATAAGGTAGAAGATAATAATAAAATAAAGGCCCTTCGCAGAGGGAAGCAGAGGTTGCCATGCGCTTTTATGGTTGGATGCATAAAATCTCAATGCGAAAGAACGTCAGTTTATATTGCCCCTTGTGATGTGAACCTTTATTGTGCAGTCCGTCGCTTTTATTACTTCCACATCACAAGATCGTATAAAGCTTATTCCTCCAACACCAATCAATCATACATATTTAGAGCAATTTTTATTGCTTTCCACCGATGACAACTTACTTGAAGGATCTTACTCAATCCATAGGTAGATATGGTGGACTCTCATGGCAAAACTGGTTTTAAGGGTGTTTAGAAGCACAAGCAGTATCTCTACTTAGTGCTGAGAATTTGGCTAGCATGAGGAGGAAAGGCAAGCTCAACAAGTTAGAGGATCCATGGCAACATACTTTATCTCAGATATAAGAAAAACATAACTCATTACATTGTCTTCCTTGTCCAACATCAACTCTTTAGCATGTCATATTTTAATGAGTGCTTCCAATCATAAAAGATGCCAATGATAATATATCTATATGCGAAACCTCTCTTTCCTTATTACTTCCTATTAATTGCAACAATGACCAAAGCTACGTCTGCCAACTCCCAACAACTTTTAATCATCATACTCTTTCTATGTGAAGTCATTACTCTCAATAAGATCAATATGAACTCTTTGTTTCCCCTTTTTATTCTTTTTCTTCTTTTATTCACCCAAGATCATGGAAAAATAATCAGGCCCTTGACTCAACACTAATCTTTATTATATATATAGCTCACGGACTCGATTACAAAGAGAGATCATAAAACAAAACTCAAAACTAGATCATGCAATTAACTTTATTCTACTAGATCAAGATACTACTAATAGGATCGAACTAAAAAACGGTAAGATAGGAGATGTGATGGTGATACGATACCGGGGCACCTCCCCCAAGCTTGGCAGTTGCCAAGGGGAGTGCCCATACCCATGTGATTATGTCTCCTTCTTTGTTGTCGGTGTAATATTCTTGGCAATGATTCCCCTCAAGATATGATTCTCCTCCTCGAGCTTATTGACTTGCTGCTTGAGGTCCATTATTTCCTTACGGAGCTTTCCTGTAACGGCTAAAGCTCCTTGCACCCAAGGGTGTTGCTAGCTGCGGGAGAACAAGAGACACTCCTCATATTTTCATAAGAAAGAAATCTAACATTGGAAGGGATAACCGAATTTGGAATAGCTTAGCTCTGTAGTTCCCCCATCGTGAACCCAGCTCGGAAGCGAGAGGTGACTTCTTTATCCTCCATGGCATCTACCCTCATCAGGTCAGCCTCCATCTCTTCCTCCGTTGCTGGCCCAAAGTGATCAGCGTCGCTGTTTTCCCTTGGTTCTGGTGCCGGGTTAGATACCCGGCTCTCCCCGACCGACTCTTGAGAAGACATCTTGCTCTAATCTGCAGCAGCAATAGCTCAAAACAAAAACAGAGGAGATTTGCGTGATACGGGAGTCAAAACCTTCGGGAGAATATATAGTGAATTTTTACCGACCAAAATACGTATCGTGCAAGAAAACGGAGTCCGGAGGGCACACGAGGTGCTCACGAGGTAGGGGGCGCGCTCACCACCCTCGTGGAGCCCTCGTGTCCTTCACGGACTGGTACGTATTTTTCTATTTTTTAAATATTCCAAAACGGAAAGATATTGCCTTAAAAATTGTTTTGGAGTCGGTTTACTTACCGTACCACGTACCTATTCCTTTTCACAGTCTGAGACGTTCCGGAAAGTGTCTCTTATGTATTCCTCCGGGGTTACGGTTTCAATAATATTGGTTTCAACATTTATGGGATTACCTGAGATATAGTGTTTGATTCTTTGACCGTTTACCACCTTTGGATTTGTGCCTTCGAAGTTGTTGATTTTTATTGCACCGGAACTATAGACCTCCTCGATAACATAGGGGCCTTCCCATTTAGAGAGAAGTTTTCCTGCAAAAATCTTAAACGAGAGTTGTATAGCAATACATAATCACCTACATTAAACTCACGCTTTTGTATCCTTTTGTCATGCCATCTTTTAACTTTCTCTTTAAACAACTTGGCATTTTCATATGCTTGGGCTCTCCATTCATCAAGTGAGCTAATATCTAATAACCTCTTCTCACCGGCAAGTTTGAAATCGTAGTTGAGCTCTTTAATAGCCCAATATTCCTTATGTTCTAGTTCGAGAGGTAGGTGACATGCTTTTCCATAAACCATTTTATACGGAGACATACCCATAGGATTTTTATATGCAGTTCTATATGCCCATAATGCATCATCAAGTTTCTTGGACCAATTCTTTCTAGACCTATTAACAGTCTTCTACAAAATTAATTTGAGCTCTCTATTACTCAATTCTACTTGACCACTAGACTGCGGGTGATAAGGAGATGCAATTCTATGACTAACGTCATATTTAGCAAGCATTTTACGGAAAGCACCATGAATAAAATGTGAACCACCATCAGTCATTAAATATCTAGGGACTCCAAACCTCGGAAAAACAACTTCCTTAAGCATTTTAATAGAAGTGTTATGATCAACACTACTAGTTGGAATAGCTTCTACCCACTTAGTAACATAATCAATAGCAACTAGAATATGTGTGTATCCATTAGAGGCAGGAAAAGGTCCCATATAATCAAAGCCCCAGACATCAAATGGCTCAATAACAAGAGAATAATTCATAGGCATTTCTTGACGTCTACTAATATTACCGATTCTTTGGAATTCATCACAAGACAAGACAAACTTACGGGCATCCTTGAAGAGAGTAGGCCAATAAAAACCGGATTGCAATACCTTATGTGCAGTTCTGTCTCCAGCGTGGTGTCCTCCATAGGCTTCGGAGTGGCACTTGCGTAGGATCTGTTCCTGTTCATGCTCAGGTACACAACGTCTAATAGCACCATCTACTCCTTCTTTATAAAGATGTGGGTCATCCCAAAAGTAATGTCTCAAATCATAGAAAAACTTTTTCTTTTGTTGGTATGTGAAGCTAGGTGGTATAAACTTAGCAACAATATAATTAGCATAATCAGCATACCATGGAGTACTACGAGAAGTACTTATAACATTTAATTGTTAATCAGGAAAGCTATCATTAATAGGTAGTGGGTCATCAAGAACATTCTCTAACCTAGATAAGTTGTCTGCAACGGGGTTCTCAGCTCCCTTTCTATCAACAATATGCAAATCAATTTTTTGTAGCAAGAGAACCCATCTAATAAGTCTAGGTTTAGCATCTTTCTTTTCCATAAGATATTTAATAGCAGCATGATCAGTGTGAATAGTTACTTTAGAATCAACAATATAAGGTCTGAACTTATCACAAGCAAATACAACTGCTAAAAGTTCTTTTTCAGTAGTATCATAATTTCTTTGAGCATTGTCTAGAGTCTTACTAGCATAATGGATAACATTTAATTTCTTATCAACTCTTTGCCCTAGAACAACACCTACAGCATAATCACTAGCGTCACACATAATTTCAAAGGGTAAATTCCAATCAGGTGGTTGAACAACAGGTGTAGAGACTAATGCTTTCTTAAGTATTTCAAATGCTTCTACACAATCATCATAAAAAACAAATGGTATATCTTTTTGCAATAAATTAGTCAGAGGCCGAGAAATTTTTGAGAAGTCCTTAATGAACCTCCTATAAAATCCAGCATGACCAAGGAAACTTCTTATACCTTTGACGTCCTTGGGACATGGCATCTTTTCTATAGCATCAACTTTAGCTTTATCAACTTCAATACCTCTTTCGGAAACTTTGTGCCCCAAAACAATACCTTCATTAACCATAAAGTGGCACTTTTCCCAATTCAAGACAAGATTAGTTTCTTCACATCTCTGCAAAACTCGATCAAGATTGCTCAAGCAATCATCAAAAGAGGAACCATAGACGAAAAAGTCGTCCATGAAAACCTTGCAAATCTTTTCACAAAAGTCAGAGAATATAGCCATCATGCATCTTTGAAAGGTAGCAGGTGCATTACATAAACCAAAAGGCATATGTCTATAAGCAAACGTACCAAAAGGGCATGTAAAAGTAGTCTTTGATTGATCTCTAGCTGACACAGGTATTTGAGAGAAACCAGAATAACCATCTAGAAAGCAGTAGTGTGTATGTTTGCATAATCTTTCTAGCATTTGATCAATAAAAGGTAAGGGGTAATGATCTTTCTTAGTAGCTTTATTTAATTTGCGGAAATCAATTACCATCCTATAGCCTGTAATAATTCTTTGTGGAATCAATTCATCTTTATCATTAGGAACAACAATAATACCTCCCTTCTTAGGGACACAATGGACAGAATTTACCCACTGACTGTCAGCAACGGGATAAATTATACCTGCCTCCAGAAGCTTGAGTATTTATTTTCTTACCACTTCTTTCATTTTAGGATTCAGACGTCGTTGAGGATCACGAACAGGTTTAGCATATGCTTCCAAATTTATTTTATGTTGACATAGAGTGGGACTAATGCCCTTAAGATCATCAAGAGTATATCCAATAGCGGCACGGTGTTTCTTCAGAGTTTTCAATAATATTTCTTCTTCATGCTCGGAAAGGTTAGCACTAATAATAACACGATATATCTTCTTTTCATCAAGATAAGCATATTTAAGATTATCAGGCAACGGTTTAAGCTCAAACACGGGATCACCCTTGGGTGGAGGAGGATCCCCTAAAATATCAACAGGCAAGTTGTGTTGCAGAATAGGTTCCTGTTTAAAGAATACTTCATCTATTTCCCTTCTTTCATTCATGAACATATCATTTGCATGGTCTAGCAAATAGTGTTCTAAAGGATCACTAGGAGGTACGGCAATAGAAGCAAGACCAATAATTTCATCCTTACTAGGTAATTCTTCCTCATGATGTTGTTTACTAAATTTAGAGAAATTAAACTCATGAACCATATCATCCAAGCCAATAGTAACAACATTCTTTTCGCAATCTATCCTAGCATTAACAGTGTTCAAGAAGGGTCTACCAAATATAATGGGACAAAAGATATCTTGTGGAGAACTGAGAACAAGAAAATCAGCGGGATATTTAGTTTTCCCACACAAGACTTCAACATCTCTAACAATCCCAATTGGTGAAATAGTATCTCTATTGGCAAGTTTCATTGTGACATCAATTCCTTCTAACTCAGCAGGTGCAATTTCATTCTTAATTTCTTCGTATAAATGTCACAACCCTAGAATTGTTTGCAACTAGTGGCATTGCATCCATGCATCATGTTTAAATTTCATGAAACTTGAAATGGGGATGTTCAAACCCTAGCACCAAATGAAATGCAACTAGGATCAAAACAAAAATATTTTCAATGAACCTGAAATACCCTTCTAAAATGTCCATCATTTTTTGTCCTGGGTTAGAACCTCTGGCAAAATTGGTTCACATTTTTCCAGGACAACATTAGGTCACTGAATTAAATCATACCTTATTTGCATTTGGGCATTCAAATTTAATATATTATATTAAATGTCCAAATATTCATGAACTGGAATCCCGGTTATTGGAAATAATCCAAATACTGGCCACAAGCAGTCTCATGATTTTTGAAAGTGCATAGGTATTTTTAATAAAGCCCTAAAAATTTACAGAATAATAGAAAACTGAAATAATTAGAAAAAGGAGAGAGAAAGGATCCAGCCACTTACCTGGCGCAGCCCACCTGGCAGCCCACTGGCCGGCCCAGCACTGTGCTGGCCCGTGCCAGTCATCGCCTACCTCTGCCAGTAGGCAGAGGAGGGACACGGCGCACGCGCCCGAGCTCGCCACGCCATCGCCCTGCTCGTCTGCATCGCATGGTCACCGCTTCGACGCCGCGAACGCCTCCCTGTTGTCGCCTCGGTCCACCCGACACCTCACTCTCCCCCTGCTCTCTCCCTCGCTTCCTCGACGCCATGGCCGACGCAGCCGCATCCGCGCCGACGAGCACCACCGCGGCCATCGTCCACCCCCTCACCTCTTCGACGCGGCCCCGAGCTCCGCCGTGCCTCCCTCGTCCTCCATGATGGCTCACGCGACTGGAAGAGCCCCGAAGCGCCGCCCCGACGCTTTTCCCCTCCTCGGCCGCCGGAGATCGGCCTCGCCGCCCCGCTCAGCTCCGGCCTTCCCCGAGCCCGCTGAGCATCTCGTCGCGCCCTCCGTGAGCTCCGACTCCTGCTCCCCCTCTCTGTTTTTCCCTCGTGCACCATAGCGACTGCACCGCGCTCACCCGCACGCGCCGCCGCAAACCTCGTCGCCGGCGCTACTCCGGCCACTCCCCGGCCGCGCCACCACCACGGTTGGATGCGGACGAGCGCCCGCATCCCATAGCTGTGCTCCGCGCGCCAAACGGCGCTCCGTAGGAAAAACCCGCACCGCCCCGCCGCGTCTGGCCTCCGGCGAGTTTGACCCCATTTGACCACATTTGACCCCGTGTGGGCCCAGGTTGACTTCCTCCCTGAGTCTATGACAGGTGGGGCCGGCCTGTTAATTAGGTTAGGATTAGTGTTAACTGAATATTAGTTAGACTAATGACCTGACACGCGGGACCCATAGGTTAGAGTTGACCTGGACCGTGCCTTTGACCTGATTACGTCACCCTGACGTCATGCTGACGCAATAATTATTTATTGGAATTATTCTTATACAGGAAATTCCAGAAAATAATGCAAACTTCTAAAAATCATAGAAAATCAACCGTAGCTCCAAATGCAAAGATTTATATATGAAAAATGATCAGAAAAATCCAATCTATCCATACGTACCACTTGCATGCATGTTAGAACACTTTAACCCTGCTGTTCAAGTGAAACAAGATAATGCACCATTATGACCATATACATGAGCTTACATTTGAATCTTTGATCCAAATGGGTTCAAATCAACCTGTCCTAGTATGCATTAGTCAAAACACATTCATATTGACATGTCATGATCATGCATCATATTGTGCATTGTATTGATTGTGTTTTCCTTCTTTGTTGCCGGTATTTGTCCCCCCCGGTAGACGTTGTTCCGACGCTGTGATCGTTGACACTTATGAAGACCCAATGCTATCTTCAGAAGTGCCAGGCAAGCAAAACCCCCTTGTTCATTCCGATACAATCCCACTCTCTCGCTCCTGCTCTCTTTTACTGCATTAAGACAACAACGATTCAATGTTACATGTTGCGGTAGTTGAACCCCTTTCCTCTGCATGACCTGTCATTGCCATAGTAAATAGATGAAACCCACTAGCATGAGTAGGAGTTGTTTGAGCCCTGATGTGCCTACTCATTCATGCTTGTTGTCATGCCTGCTACTGCTTAGAATTGAGTCGGGTCTGATTCATCGGGAATGAATTGGAATGGTGATGAACATGTCCTACTGTATGTGAGCTAAGTGTGTGAACACGATTTGGTAAAGGTAGTGGTGAGAGGCCATGTAGGAGTACATGGTGGGTTGTCTCATTGAAACCGTCCTCAGGAACTGAGTTCTGTGTTTGTGATCCATGGAACAGCTACTACCACACGTTGGGCCCTGAAATATGACCCCGCTCGACTTACTGACCCCTCTCGTCCTCTGTCCAGGAGTTGCAAGTAGTTTCTGGTGTTTGTAGTATGCTGGGGGCCGCACGCAACGCTGACCATAGGGGTGGGCTGTGTTGCGGTAGGCACGTGGCACGGTGTACCGGGCGCCCGTTTGGTGTCCCGGAACCCTGCACACATCGTTTGGGGCTGTGAGCGGAACTCCGGCCGGATCTCCTCGCGGGTGGAACCCGAATAGGCGATAAACCTGGACTAGAGATTTGTGTGGTTAGTTAGGTCGTGGTCTACACCCACGTCGGCTTTCGCTTGAAGTCTGCCGAGCACATGTCGTGTGCAGACGCTAAGTGGTGGAAACGTGTGTGAAGAAGTACACCCCTGCAGGGTTATAAATGATCTATTCGAATAGCCGTGTCCGCGGTAAAGGACTTCTAGGTTGCCTATAACAGTTCATAGACAAGTGAAAGTGGATACTCTAAAATATGCAAGATAAGCATGAGTGCTATGGATGGCGTTCTCGTAGGTAGACGGGAGCGGATCCATAGTGGTGTATTGATATGGTGAATATGTGGACTCGTGTGCGCCACCTCAAAAGAGTTACTTGCAGTCGTAATTCAGGATAGCCACCGAGTCAAAGTTGGCTTGCTGCAGTTAAACTCCACTACCCCCTTTGTTGATACCGATGCATATGTAGTTAGTTCTGATGTAAGTCTTGCTGGGTACATTTATACTCACGTTTGCCTATTTTATGTTTTGCAGAGGGACGTCAGTCTCGCTAGTAGTTCCGTGTGGACTTCGACGTTTAGCTTGATACCTCAACTACGATCTTGTGCCCTCGGCAGAATCTGGTGGATAGTCAGGCTTCTCAGCCTTTTTCATTTGTAGATGTCTGTACTCAGACATGTTAAGCTTCCGCATGTGCTTTGACTTGTATGCTCTGAATGTTGGGTCATGAGACCCATGTTTGTAATATCTCGCTCCTCGGAGCCTAATGGATAAATATTTGAGTCGTAGAGTCTTGTTGTGATGCCATGTTGTATTTACACATATCGAGCATATTGTGTGTATGATTGAAATGCTTGGTATGTGTGGGATCCGACAATCTAGTTGTTTATCCTTGGCAGGCTCTCCTATGGGGAAATGTAGTCTAGTGCTTCCTTGAGCCATAGTAGTCCGCTACAACCCGGTTCACCGGAGTCCTGCTACCCAGCACTACTGCTCAGGACACTTGACTGGCCAGCATGTGTTTCACTTCATTCATGTGTCTGTCCCTTCAGGGAAATGTCACACGGTGACATCCGGAGTCCTGCCTAGCCTGCTACAGCCCGGTTCACCGGAGTCCTGTTAGCACAGTGCTACAGCCCGGATTCACACGCTGCTAACCGACATGCTCGAAGTTGATTCATGTATGCCTGTCTCCATGGGTTAGTGCCGCTTTGGGTTCACGACTAACCATGTCGGCCCGGGTTCTCTGTCATATGGATGCTAGCGACACTATCATATACGTGAGCTAAAAGGCGCAAACGGTCCCGGGCCATGGTAAGGCGACACCCGTGGGAATACCGTGCGTGAGGCCGCAAAGTGATATGAGGTGTTACCGACTAGATCGATGTGACTTGGAATCGGGGTCCTGACCACGTTGGTATCAGAGCCTGACTGCCTGTAGGATTACCAAGCCAAACTGGTCGAAGTTGAGTCTAGAAATGCTTTAGTTATATAAGGGAATTGATTGTGGAAGGGAACGTAAGGCTCTTTTTACTCCTTTACCTTATGCCTTCTGATCTGAGTCAACCTCTTCTTTTCTACGGGGATTAAGAACTAAGCCTTCTCATCTGTCTATTAGGATGACGAGTTACTAATCCATAGACTTATACGATTGTTGGTTTCAAGCCCAGTTCAGTTTCTACTACTTCTAGTATGTTGTCAGTTGAACCAGAACCTCGATATGATGTTGTTAAGTGACTATGCAAATCTTTGTGAATGTCTCCAATCTTTTTCTGAGCATTTACAGCCGTTATGCTGTCCGAGTCATCCCAGGTTTCTAACTCGTCTGATGCTGTGACGCCCTCGATTCAATCGTACACTAATCATACACGCAAATGTGTACGATCAAGATCAAGGACTCACGAGAAGATATCACAACACAACTTTAGACACAAATTAAAATAATACAAGGTTTATATTACAGGCCAAGGGCCTCGAGGGCTCGAATACATAAGCTCGAAAACACAAGAGTCAGCGGAAGCAACAATATCTGAGTACAGACATGAGTTAGACAAGTTCGCCTTAAGAAGGCTAGCACAAAAGTAGCAACGATCGAAAAGGCAAGGCCTCCTGCCTGGGAGCCTCCTAACTACTCCTGGTCGGCGGCGGCCTCCAATGTAGTAGTAGGCATCGACGGTGGCATCTGGCTCCTGGGCTCCGACATCTGGTTGCATCAACCGGAAAGAAGAAGAAAGGGGAAAAAGAGGGAACAGAGCAACTGTGAGTACTCATCCAAAGTACTCGCAAGCAAGGATCTACACTACATATGCAACATTATCAAAGGAAGGCTGTATATGTGGACTGGGCTGCAGAAATGCCAGAATAGAGAGAAGTCCTAGTCCTATCGAAGACTAGCATCTTCTGAAAACCACCATCTTGCAGCAACAGGAGGGAGTAGAGTAGCATAAAGTAAAGTAGTAGTAAAGTTATCAACCTCGGCCAGAGATACTTTCTCGACTCCCTGCGAGAAAGTAACCCCAGAGCCATACTATCCAGTTATCATCACAATCCATTACTCATCACCATCAAGTTCTAGTTGTATCGATCGGGATACAACTCCAAGTGTCCGTTACCGTAGGACAGGCTATCGATAGATGTTTTCTTCCCTGCAGGGGTGCACCAACTTACCCACCACGCTCGATTAACTCCGGCGGGACACAATTTCCTGGGTCATGCCCGGCCTCGGCCAAACAATACGCCGCAACCCGACCTAGGCTTAATAGAGAGGCCAGCACGCCGGACTAAAACTATGCCCCCAGGGGTCATGGGACATCTCCCTGGGAACTCCTGCACGTTGCGTACGCGCCTGGTGAGCAGACCTAGCTACCTCCTTCAACAAGGCAGGCGTTTACGCAGTCCAACCCGGCAGGCGCCACTCAGTCGCTGACATCTATTAAGCTTCGGCTGATGTATACAACGCAGAACGCCCATACTATGCCCACGTGATGGTTAGTGCTATCAGGCCAGAGGCCCCTCGGAACAAATATCCAAATCGTAGTGGATTAGGAATGCGCGGTAACAAGCAGAGACTCACGAAAGATGTGACCCCGTTGCCCCGTCTCGAGGACTTGCGACAAGGGCTAGGAATGCCCGGCCACGCCTCGTAATTTTCTCACGGGCACCTTCTAGGTCCGCCCGACTCCACATCACTCGCAATTATGCTCGCGCGGGTACCCCTCAGGGTCGACCCGTCTTTCCAAGTAGCAATGGTAAAGTACAAGTATCCGTGTGTCCAAACATCAAGGGGAAAACCCGAGGAATCACCCTTGATGAATTCCACTAGATGTAATCATCAAGGTGAACATAAGAGGAATCACCCTCGAGGTTCACACTTGAGGGGTTGCACAACAGAGTCGTATCGAAAGTGGTTAAGGAGGAAATCACCCTCGATGACTGTCGGTGTCAAAACCGGCGGATCTCGGGTAGGGGGTCCCGAACTGTGCGTCTAGGCAGATGGTAACAAGAGACAAGGGACACAATGTTTTACCCAGGTTCGGGCCCTCTTGATGGAGGTAAAACCCTACGTCCTGCTTGATTAATATTGATGATATGGGTAGTACAAGAGTAGATCTACCACGAGATCAAGGAGGCTAAACCCTAGAAGCTAGCCTATGGTATGATTGTTGTATGTTGGGGTTCTGTCCTACGGACTAAAACCCTCCGATTTATATAGACACCTGAGAGGGTTAGGGTTACACAAAGTCGGTTACAATGGTAGGAGATCTGAATATCCGCACCGCCAAGCTTGCCTTCCACGCCAAGGAAAGTCCCATCCGGACACGGGACGAAGTCTTCAATCTTGTACCTTCATAGTCCAGGAGTCCGGCCAAAGGTTATAGTCTGGCTACCCGGACACCCCCTAATCGAGGACTCCCTCAGTAGCCCCTGAACCAGGCTTCAATGACGACGAGTCCGGCGCACAGATTGTCTTTGGCATTGCAAGGCGGGTTCCTCCTCCAAGTTCTTCATAAAAGTTTGTAAACACTAAGGGTAGTGTCGGCTCTGCAATATAAGTTTCCACATATTGCCATAGAGAGAATAATATTAACACAAATCTAATCTGCTGACGTATTCCGTAGCGTGACATCACACTATGGCCAAGCCTTTATTCGAATCGTTTTCACTTCCCCACCTCAGCGCATTTTTCGAGGCGGTTTCCTTGGCACGTCTTGTCAAGGCAGAGATCGTGTCCCCCATTTACGGGATTCTCATCAATACGGACATGGGTAACCCAACCACGCCATTTATCACGACGCTTGGGAGATAAGCGAGTTTTACCAGGCTGGTGGGGACGCATAGCCGCATCCGCCCATATAAGGGGATAAGGATCCACCTTTTTACCTACGCCTTCTTCCTCCTCTGCCTATCCATCTCCTGCGCACCCGAGCTCCAGCGCCCAAGTCCGCACTTCCCACCTCAACCTTCTCCAGCCATGTCCGGAGCGGGAGGCAAGTGGATGGTCTCCTCCGTCACAGAGGGCCATATCAAAAAGCTAAGGAAGGCCGGATACTTGTCCAACAACATCGCGCACCGGCTTCCTGAAAAGGGGCAGCTCCTCCCCACCCCAAGGCCCCATGAGAGGATCGTATTCCTTCCCCACTTCCTCCGCGGACTGGGTTTCCCTCTTCGCCCATTCGTCCAGGGGCTCATGTTCTACTATGGCCTGGATTTCCACGATCTGGCCCCGAACTTCATCCTCAACATATCGGCGTTTATCGTCATGTGCGAGGCCTTCCTCCGCATCCGCCCCCATTTCGGCCTTTGGCTCAAGACTTTCAACGTCAAGCTGAAGGTGGTGCGCGGCAGCCAGGCGGAGTGCGGAGGCGCCATGGCGGGCAAGATGGCCAACGTCCTTTGGCTCGAGGGCTCCTTTGTGGAGACCCTGAAGGGGTGGCAATCGGGGTGGTTTTACATCACCGAGCCATGCGACCCTGATTGGGTCACAGCCCCCGAGTTCCGGTCCGGACCCCCCATGCGGCTCACGTCCTGGAAAGAGACGGTCCTGTCATGGGGAAATGAGGGAGAGGTGACCGGACTGCAAACATGCATCCAGTCCCTGGTGAACAAGCAACTCAAGCTTGTCAATATAGTCCAGGTTATGCTCGTCCGCCGGATCCTCCCGTGTCAACAACGGGCCTTCACTCTGTGGGAGTTCAATCCGATGCATCACCAAACCTTGAACAGGCTCTTCGACATGACGTACGAAGATGCCTGGAAGGTGCTATTCAAGGGCGCCGAGGCTCCCGCATCCGCATCCGAGGATCGCGGATTCAGCACGCAGCGTTTAGCTAGTGCGGTGACTTATCTTTTCCTTTTACAGGACATTTGTTGGTCATAGTTTGACTCTATGCGGGATCTAACCCCCTTACCTTTGACAGGAGTGGCAGGCGAAGTTCGGACAGGTCAACTGTCCGGCTCCTTTGCCCGAAGACCCAGCAGATGCTCGTTTATCGAAGCTGCTGGCTCCGGCACCTTACGTGGTGCCGGAGAAGAAGGCCAAGAAGAAGGCCACGGGGACTCGCAAGAGTTCCCGGCATATGGTGGTGTCGGACTCATCGTCCGACGACTCCGAGACGCCCTCCTCCCGTGAAGACGAGGAGGAGGAAGAAGAAACCCCACCCCCTCCAGCGGGGGGAGGAAAGAAGAGGAAGGCCGCCCCAACAGGGGAGGCCGAAGGGTCCAAGAAGGGGAAGACCCTTCCTCCAGACTACTCCACCGACACCGACGAGGGCGAAGAGGAGTGGTCGCAAAGGGCCGGGCGCCCGGCGGGATCGTAAATATTCGGATACCAGAGTAACTCATAGCATTCCTTTGTTGCACAGCCTTTCCTTATGTTGAATATAATCATGCAGTCCACCCAAGGCCGGGCTCGATGAGTCGTCGAGCGGCTCCCTGGATTCATCAGACGTGAACTCAGTTCCGCCCGCTGCCTCCCCCCGCAGTCGGACGCCGCCGAAGTGGCGTCGCGACAAGCTCCGGGCCAGGAGGAGGTGGTCCTGGAGGAGCCACGAGGCGACCTCCCGGACTCCGGGAGTAAAGGGGACAAGACCCCCCAGGGCTCCAAGTCCGGCTTTGAGCCGGACACCGCGCCGGAATCTTCAACGGTTCCGGACCGCGGTAGGCGAACTCCTTCATAGAGGAGCAAGCCTTCTAAGCCGGCGGCCTCCGTCCAACCGGAGGTGCCGGACAATCTGCTGGAGGTGCTTAACGGCGCCTCCATCGACGAGGAGCACCGTACTATTATGAGTATGGTGAACCAAAAGGATCAGTCCGCCAAGAGCGGACTGACTGAAGCTTGTGCCAGCCTTCAAACAGGCTTCGAGGTAAGTGAAAAGTATGTGAAAGTATTACCGCATAGACAGTAGCCCCTGATGCTCTGTTTGGCGTTCGGAAAGAAAAGCCAAATAGAGGATCAAATGAATTTCGCAGGAGTCTAACAAAAAAGAGTCAATATGCGTATGCAGGCTTCGCTGCTTGCAACCGCCGCACTGACTGCGGAGGTAGGCACCCTGAAGCAGGGTCTCGAGCGGTCCGAGCGAGAGCTCGGCCTGGCCAAGCGGCAGCTTGAGGAGAAAGAAGGTAAGAGATACCTTATAGAAATATATAAAAAGATGCAATTGCAAAAAAGGACATGATTATGCTACTTATTGCAGGGGCCACAACTGAGGTGGTGACCCTCAAGCAGGCGTTGTCCGAGGCCGAGAAGAGGGCAGCCTTAGAGCGCACCGAGCGGGAGAAATTTGAGGTGCAGGTCGGCGAGGCGCAGCAAGAGCTTCAGGCTCTCATGAAAAAACATGAGAGTTTGGAGCTTGACTCGAAGACGCGAGCGTCCGAGCTTGCCGCGGCCATCGAGACTGCCAAGTCTGCCAAGGCCGAAGCCCAGAAGGCCCTCCAGGACTTGGATGTGGTGAAAAAGATAGCGGCAGGTAAGGCATTCTTTATGCAAAGCAAACATACAAAACTAAGCTACTTGTTACTTACCCGAATCCGGAGCTCTCCAGGAGCGTTCGCAGATCTTCCCCGTAGCGTATCTGATGCCTTCGCATTCTACCGAGCCGAGGAGGGTAGTTCGACGGAGAAGGTGTTCTAGTCTGAGTATGATGAGACCGGACACCCCATGCCCTTGAGCGACCAGCTGAAGCAGCTGGCCGAGCTCGACAAGGCGGCCGAACAGGCCATGAAGGGCTTCATAGTTTGGCTGTGGCCTGGAGAGGCCCTGCCTGGGAGCTACTTCGGATTGGTGCGGCGGCTAGTGGAATCCTGTCCAAGGCTCGAGGTCATCAAGCGCTCCGTCTGCATCGAAGGTGCCCAGAGGGCCCTTGCCCACGCTAAGGTGCATTGGGGCAAGCTGTACGGTGAGAAGCTTGTGAAGGACGGACCACCGCCAGGGAAAGAGCATCGCAAGCCCGAGAATTATTATAAGGACGTTCTGAAGGGTGCCCGCCTTATGGCGGATGAATGTACCAAGGATGTAATTTTTGAGTAAACTCGCTCGTATTATCCTGTGCGCTGAAAACTTGTTCATTTGCGCTAACCAATGCTTGTTGAATTTAAAATATTACTTTCTGTGCGGCTGTTTATCAAAAATTGAGAGATGGCCAGTCGTGGGCTTCTGCCCCCATGCCCCTAGTGCTGGGGTGTTCGGGATAAACCTGAGCGCTCTTTTTCCCATGTTTGGGTCCTTCGAGGGAGGCGCTTAGCACAACGAACAAGGCAATCAGACTATAATGCTTGAACACTCTCACTTAGCCATAGAACTCTATAATTTTAAATTTTGGCGAAGCCCCTAGTATTCGGAAGACCGAGTTTGGGGCGCTATCCATGCCTTGGCCGGACAAATCCGGTTCCTCGCTCTAAGCGGCATAAGTCTTTAAGGACTCGAAAAACCTCTCAAACAACGACCGGTCTCTCGCCTTATCATGACAGTCAGTTTTAGCTTTCTCTACTGAGGTGCTCAACCCAGCTCAATTTGGGCACAATCGCAGTAGTTCTCCTAGTGCTACCTTAGCCGATATAGCGGAACGTAAGGCACCAAAACATAGGAGCCGGGCAAACCCAACTATTGAACCAAACCATGATTCGGAGCCGATGCATATAATGCTATAAGTTCGGGGTGTCGCACTTGTGAGAGTGTTCGGACTTCTCACACCATATTAAGGGGTATTGGAGCCCCTGGCGTATTTGCCGTACCATAGTGTACGGGTGCAGCATGTCATTAATGAACATATATATAAAAAGAGAATAATGCAAAAGATAGACAAAAAGCTATGCATTGTTTATAAGAAGGCTGCTATCCAAGCAGAACGATACAAATAGTGCGATAAGCAAAATAAATTGGACTATTTAACATGTCCTGTCCAGGGGCAGGCCGCGGAATTGTATTTAAAATAGGTATACTGCTCGTAATAGAGACCACCTGGGAGTTCCATAATGCGGCATGGCTTGTCTGCTTCCCTGGTTCTTGCATCGTTTGTGCGGCAGTTGAATTGCCGAACAGGTCGTCCGAAGTATGGAGTCCTGAAAGTAAGAGAAAATTAAAAAGGGATTCGGCAGCCCCTAGTATGGTTTAAGCCGAGTTTTGGGCTTGCCGTGATGGTGCCCCTTCCCCTGCGCCCATGGTACTTTGAGAGCGTAGTTATGTACGCGAAGCACTGGTTTTGCTATTTCACGAGGGCTGGAGTTGGGGCCGCATTGCTACGCCTGCTCAGAACGTGCCAGGCGGTCTTGTTGTAGGTTACTCCGGGCGCGCTTGACAGTGTCCGGCTTTTTAACGGCCGGACTGGAGAGTTGCCTAGAGAGGCTGCTTTGTACCTCCGCTGCGAGGGCCGCCGTGTGCTCCTCCGTTCGGAGGGAGCGTTCGGTGTTTCCATTGACCGTGATTACTCCTTGAGGGCTTGGAATCTTGAGCTTGAGGTATGCGCAGTGCGGTACCGCATTGAAATTTGCAAATGCGGTTCGCCCGAGCAGTGCGTGATAGCCACTGCGGAACGGGACTATGTCAAAGATTAACTCCTCGCTTCGGAAGTTATCCGGAGATCCGAAGACCACTTCAAGTGTGACTGAGCCTGTACAGTTGGCCTCTACACCTGGTATGACGGCTTTAAAGGTCGTTTTGGTGGGCTTAATCCTCGAGGGATCTATGCCCATTTTCCGCACTGTGTCCTGGTAAAGCAGGTTCAGGCTGCTGCCGCCGTCCATAAGGACTCTTGTGAGATGAAATCCGTCAATAATTGGGTCTAGAACCAATGCGGTGAACCCGCCATGACGGATGCTAGTGGGATGGTCCCTTCGATCAAAAGTGATCGGGCAGGAGGACCATGGGTTGAACTTTGGGGCGACTGGCTCCAACGCGTATACGTCCCGTAATGCACGCTTCCACTCCCTCTTGGGGATGTGGGTTGCGTATATCATGTTCACCGTCTGCACTTGTGGGGGAAAACCCTTCTGTCCAATGTTGTTCGGCGGCCTGGGCTCCTCCTCGTCGTCGCTACGCAACCCCTTGTCTCTATTTTCGGCATTTAACTTGCCTGCCTGCTTGAACACCCAACAATCCTTGTTGGTGTGATTGGCTGGCTTTTCGGGGGTGCCATGTATCTGGCACAAGCGGTCGAGTATTCGGTCCAAACTGGACGGGCCCTGAGTATTTCTTTTGAATGGCTTTTTTCCACTGACCGGATTTGTAGCCTCGGAATCCGGCATTGACTGCCGTATCCTCGTTGCTGTCGCTGTTAACGCGGCATTTTTGCTTGTTCCGGCGCGACCTACCACTTTTGTCCTTGGTATCCGAATTACCAAGGTTCTTGGTTAAGTTGTTGCTGCGAGCTAGCCAGCTACCTTCTCCGGCGCAAAAGCGGGTCATGAGTGTCGTGAGGGCTGCCATAGATTTCGGCTTTTCCTGTCCAAGGTGCCTGGCAAGCCACTCGTCACGGATATTATGCTTCAAGGCTGCTAGGGCCTCTGCGTCTGGACAGTCGACTACTTGGTTTTTCTTTGTTAGGAACCGTGTCCAGAATTGCCTGGCCGATTCCTCTGGCTGCTGAATTATGTGGCTTAGGTCATCAGCGTCCGGTGGTCGCACATAGGTGCCCTGAAAATTGTCGAGGAATGCGGCTTCCAGGTCTTCCCAAGAACCGATTGAATCTGCCGGCAAGCTGTTAAGCCAATGCCGGGCTGGTCCCTTAAGTTTGAGTGGGAGGTATTTGATGGCGTGTAGATCATCGCCGCGGGCCATGTGGATATGAAGGAGATAATCCTCGATCCATACAGCAGGATCCGTTGTGCCATCGTATGATTCGATGTTCACGGGTTTGAAACCCTCAGGGATTTTATGATCCATTACTTCATCTGTGAAGCATAGTGGGTGTGCGACGCCTCTATATTGGGCTATATCACGACGCAGCTCCAATGAGCGTTGTCTACTGTGTTCGGCCCGGCCGGATTTATTATGTCCGGAGTGACGATCCCCGTCATGTGTCGTAGGGTGCCCACGCGATCCGTAGATCGATCTTGTTTGTCTTGCCTTGTCCTCCAGTATCTCTCGCAGGTCTGGTGCGTTTTCCCATGCCTTAGCATGTTTTGCGCGGCACCGGGGCACGGCTTGAGTGGAGGGCTGAGAGGCCTCTCTGTCACGGCCACGAGGTGGCCGGTCGGCCATGTCATGCGCTGGTGATGTCGGTGCTTCCTCCTCTAATCGGGGTAGCAGCCTGCGCTTTGGGTAACTCTTGGAGGGTCGTTCGAGTTCATACTCTTCGGCCGCAAGGAATTCAGTCCATCTGTCAGCTAGCAAATCTTGATCAGCTCTAAGCTGTTGCAGCTTTTTCTTGAGGCTGCTTGCCATGGCTATAAGCCTGCGTTTAAAACGCTCTTGTTCGGCGGGATCCGCTGGCACGACGAATTCGTCGTCGCCAAGGCTTGCCTCATCTTCCGGGGGAGGCATATAATTATCATCCTCAACCTCTCTGTCTGCCGCTCTCTCGTGAGGGCTGGCTTCTCCATCCTTCTGTGCCGAATCTTGCTGGAGGGGGTGTTCTTCAGCGCTATTCGGAGTAGTATTATCTCCCGTGTCGGAATCACCGTTTTTGCTTTGGCGGGATTTAGAGCGGCGCCGCTGACGCCGACGCTTGGTCTGTTTCTTGGATGCGTCATCCTCCGCTGTTCCATCGCCATCTCCATATTTTGGAGTGTCCACCATATATATGTCGTAGGACGAGGTGGCCTTCCAGCGCCCTACAGGTGCTGTTTCTTGGTCGTCTCCTGCATCGTCGTCCATACCGCCGATGTCTTCGGAGTCGAAGTCGAGCATGTCGGTTAATTCGTCGACAGTGGCTATGAAGTGGGTGGTGGGTGGGCTTTGAATTTCTTCATCGTCCGTATCCCAACCTTGCTGACCGTAGTCCGGCCAGGGCTCTCCGGATAAAGAGAGAGACTTTAGCGACTTCAGGATATCGCCGAAGGGCGAGTGCTGAAAGATGTCCGCGGCGGTTAACTCCATGATCGGTGCCCAATCGGATTCGATCGGCGGGCACGCGGAGGGCTCGGAGTCCGGCGAGGAATCTGGCCCCTCGGAGTCACGGGCCTTGCGGGGTGCGGGGCTGGCGTTCGGCTCAGTCGCCTTTGAGATCACAGCCCCCGAGGCGGCGTCCAACCACTCATCCTCGATCGGGATAGTAGGCTCCGAATTAAGGGTCGGAACCAATGCGCGTGCGGCCTCCAGGACACTGTTCAACAGCAAAGGTAGGTCATGCCCATCGATACAGTGCGGAGCGCTTGGTCGTGGCTCGAATCCGTCGAAGATCAAGTCCCCGCTGATGTCCGCCGTGTAGTTTAAACTTCCAAACCTGACCTGATGGCCAGGGGGGTAGCTTTCGAACTGCTCCAGGTGGCCAAGGGAATTGGCCCGCAGTGCGAAGCCGCCGAAGAGAAAGATCTGTCCGGGGAGAAAAGTCTCACCCTGGACCGCAACGTTGTTGATGATCAAAGGAGCCATCGGGCCTAAAAGCGACGACACAGAGGAACTCTCAATGAAAGCACCAATGTCGGTGTCAAAACCGGCGGATCTCGGGTAGGGGGTCCCGAACTGTGCGTCTAGGCGGATGGTAACAGGAGACAAGGGACACAATGTTTTACCCAGGTTCGGGCCCTCTTGATGGAGGTAAAACCCTACGTACTGGTTGATTAATATTGATGATATGGGTAGTACAAGAGTAGATCTACCACGAGATCAAGGAGGCTAAACCCTAGAAGCTAGCCTATGGTATGATTGTTGTATGTTGGGGTTCTGTCCTATGGACTAAAACCCTCCGGTTTATATAGACACCGGAGAGGGTTAGGGTTACACAAAGTCGGTTACAATTGTAGGAGATCTGAATATCCACACCACCAAGCTTGCCTTCCACGCCAAGGAAAGCCCCATCCGGACACGGGACGAAGTCTTCAATCTTGTATCCTCATAGTCCAGGAGTCCGGCCAAAGGTTATAGTCCGGCTACCCAGACACCCCTAATCAAGGACTCCCTCAATGACCACAACCGAATGACTACACTACAGGGTTAACATTAGAAGTGCTGAAGAGGTTCACCCTCGGTACTCGATAGTAACCCAGTAGTGTCGAGCAACTAAGGGGAAGTGATGTGTGGTGTCGGGGCCTGGTCTTCGATCACGTAGATCGAGTCATCGATGATGAAGCAGGGGCAACAAGGACAAGTGGGGGTCACTGATGGATCACTAACCAACCTATACTAAGCAGTTTAGGATAAGCAGATAAGGTACAACAACAGACGCAAAAGCAGGCTATGCATCAGAATAGGAGCAAACAATAACAGTAGCAAAATCTAATGCAAGCATGAGAGTATGGAATGGGCGATATCAGGATGATCAAAGGGGGGCTTGCCTGGTTGCTCTGGCAAGGAGGGGTCGTCGTCGACGTAGTCGATCACAGGGGCGGCATCGGTATCGGGGTCTACCAGAGAGAAGAGGGGGGAATAAACAGTAAATACACGCAAACATATGCACAACAAGACAATAAACGGTGCTATAGGTGTTCTAACGCAGTGCTAGGTGATACTGGCGAAGGGGGAAAACAACTGGAAAAGATTTCCCGGTTCCGGACGTCTGTCAGACAAATGAACCAGAGGGGAAAGGTTGCATGTTTGGTATGCTAGGGAAGTGTGGCGGGCGAACAGACTGCGTATTCGGATTCGTCTCATCGTTCTGAGCAACTTTCATGTAGAAAACATTTTCATCCGAGGTACGGTTAATTTTCTATGAATTATTAAAGTTTTAACAATATTCTGAAATTAATTTAATTCAAAAAATAAATGTTAAAAAAAGCTAGGCGCACCCAGCACAGTGTACACAAAAGTGTACCAGTGGCTGACAGGTGGGCCAGGGGGTCCCAGTTGACCAGTCAACGTTTGACTGGTCAACAAGGGATGGGCCCCCTTGTCATAGGCTAGGTCTAGTTAATTAATTCTCAGTTTTAACTAATCTAGTTATTAGGCTTATTAATACCTAGTTAATTAAGTTGATTAGCTTTTGAAATAATTATTTCACTAATTAATTATATTTTTTACTTCTTTTTTTTAAAAGGGGGGCAGGTGGGGCCCATCTGGCCACTGGAGCGGGCGGTTAAAGGAGCGGGCGCGAGCGCTGGGGCGCCAGCTCGCTTGGGCACGCGCCCAGGGGAGAGCGCCAGGCTGCGGGGCGCCGGCAGGGTAGCCGTGGCTGCAGGGCGCTGGCCGGAGCAGCGAGAGTGCTGGCAGGGTGCGGCGCGGCGGAGGCCACGCGGGGGCAGCGGGGCTGGAGGGCTGCAGCGCCGGGCTGAAGCAGGGTGTGCCCCGGGCGCGACGACGGCGGGAACCGGGCACGGCTACGGTGAGCAACGGTGCAGAGGTGCACGGATCGAGACCGGGAAAAGCAGGAATCGGACGAGAGGTTCCCCACGAGCTCGATGGTGAGGTCGAGGGGGCCGGGGACGGCTAGGAGGCGACGAATCGGAGCAGCGAAGACGACCTACGGCCATGATGGCCAGCGGGGGTATGGTGACGAAGGGAGTAGGGGAGAGGGGAAGGACGTGCGGTGCTCACCGGGGAGGCGCACGATGGCCCGGTGGGGGGCCTAGTAGCCGTAGTGGGTGCCGGCGTTGAAGAAGACGATTCGGGGCGGAGGCGAATCGACAGTGGCGACCGTCGGTGCAGAAGTTCAAGGACGAGCTCGATGGCGGCGATTCGGTGTGGCTCCGCTCGATTTCATGCTCGGGATGGACAAAGTTGATGGTGGTTGTCCTCCTGGTCGCGGTCTCAGGGCTTGGGGAGGCCGGTGGCCGCGTCTGTGGAGGCGGCATGGCGACGGTGTTGCTCGGGCGGGGCAAGCAGAGGAGGTCGCAGCACAGAGGAGAGGAAGGAGAGGCGTCTAGGGTTCGGCAAGGGAGGGAAGAGGGAGAGGGCGTCCTCTTAACCTCAGGGAGGGAGCAGGGATGGCTGCCACGGGACCAAGGGCGCCATGGGTTGGCCGCCACGATCCCCCCGCCTCTTGTAGCGAGGTTGGGGATGAGGTGGAGGTGGGTTGGGCCAATGTTGTTAGACGGGCCAAAGTGCATAAGGGCACTAGAGCCCATTAATCCATAGTAGTTAGGCCTTTCCTTTTTATTTATTTTTACTCTGTTGCAGAATCAGTTTGCAATATTTTGAGCTGCCAATTGGTCTTTGTAAAAATGTGGAACTTGGCCACATAAATACATTACAATATTTGGCACTACCACAAAAATAGTTTGGGAGGAGTTTGAATTGATTTGGATTTTTCACAAATGAAAAGTATAAGAAAAGGCTGATTTGGAACTGTTTTAAACTCCAAGGGAAATTAAATATCTCAAATGATGTTGAATCATTCATGATAATTAATTAGCGAATATTCAACCCATCGAACATTTTTTTACTTGACAGTTTGAAGAAATAAGAATTTCACTTGTTTTCGGAATTTGAATTTGACATGTGTTTGAAACAAGTGAGGCTTAGCAAGAGTAACAGTGGTGACAAGGCACCAGTAATCATAGGATCACTGTAGTTTAATTATCCGGGCGTCACAATTCTCCTCTACTGCAAGAAATCTTGTCCCGAGATTTAAGGGTTGGAGTAAGGGGAAAGACTCGGGAAGGACGGAGCTCAACACAAGGTATGTACCTAGGGGTTATCTCAGTGAGCGTGGCATAGAGGCATCTCTCGAGTTGAAATTCAAGAAAGTCATCACCGCAAGATAAGGAGGAGCAATAAGAAGCTTCAACCGGGTAGGCAATCGTTCGTTACCTCAAATAGAGGGTGAAAGGGGTTCGGAGCAATGGGAATAAGTATTGCATCTGATACCATAATAGATCACTAGGAAGGGGGCTCGTGATTTACATACAAAGCCAAGTGCAAAGAATATTTCGGAGTCAAGGTTGTACAGGAGAGTCAGGTTTCAATCCTGTGGAACTGTGGGTTATGGGCCCACCATGTGGGTTAAAAGCAGGAAGGGTGCTAACATTTTGTACGGTCATGATAGCAAGACAGGTCAGAGGATATCCTGTCAGTTATGTCGGCAACAACTCTGGTACCAAGGGCGAGGGACAAAGAGAACCATTTCCCTGCTCGTTAAGACGAGGCAGACCAATAGGCAAAGTTCTCGTCCATCGGTGGCTACCGGAATGTCATCAACAATAGTAATAAGGTCTTACAGACAGAGCTTGTACACCGAGGTGTTTACATAAGCAGGAAATTATCACTGCTCAGATATGATAGGTTACAAGAAAGTTTAAACAAAACAATGGAAAGGCAAGCGTAGACTCAAATCAGTTATCGGTGTTCTCGAGTGTCTAGCATCTCCGAACCCATGGAAAATTTGAATCAGCGAGAAATAATAGTTGAAGAAGAACTCATAAGAAGTTATGTAGTTCCATGATATTCCCGAGATACCAGAGGGTAATACTCGAGGGTATAGCAGAATAGAGGTTGTACGAGTGAAATGATCTGCAGAAGACAAGTAATTCAACTTGTCCTAGAAAGGGGATCAAAGAAGAGCAATATGGTCGGAACCACAGTTGCAAAGGACCAAATATAGATAGCAGATGAACTTATCACAAGGGGATTATTATTATAACAAGAAGCTTCCATGATAAGTTCCACATCGGGTCCATGGGCAAGAACACAAAGGTTCAAGGTCGACTCCCACTTCTCTTGTCGTGGATTTGTCACGGCAGATGTCCTAGTAAGCGGACTTAGTCGTGGAGCCATCGCAACGGGTTAGCTTGAAGGGGTTAAAGTGGACACAAGGACACGGTTTTTATACTAGTTCGGCCCCTTCGATGAAGGTAAAAGCCTACGTCTAGTTGTGATGGGATTGATGGGTTTCGAGGGCTTAGGGAGCGATAAGCTTCGCCTAAACCTCGAGTTCTTTTTCTCTGTCCTCAAACCGCCGCCGGGTCATCCCCTTATATACACGGGTGACGCCCGTCGGTCTGCAAAGTCCCAACCTCCGGCTAATAAACGTGCCCGGGTCGGTCTCTCTATTCCTAACTTATAATACAAGTTTACATCCGGCCGGTTTACATCATAAACCTTTAAACCGATTATGGGCCTTAGGCCCTTCTATCTCTCCTTGGGTTTTAACATGTCGGGTCTGTTGACGGAGGTAACCCGGGCCCTGCAGGCCGCTTTACCCCGGATAGCAACATCCCCAACATTAGGCCCCAGATTGATTTGAACAGGTTCATGTCAATCCTTAATAAGAATTTCTGTCTTCAAATGTCTTCCAGTGACTTGTTAAACCGTCGTTTCTCCGTCTCCTCTTGCTGTGGTAAACCGATGTGACGTCAGCGCAAGCTACCGTCTCCTTTCGTTAACCCGCAAGAATCAGGGCGACGGCTGTGCTTCCGAAATCTCCGGCCCCTGGATTCGCGCGCCTGATACACGCGCCGCGCCTTATAAATAGGACTTGAAGGCCATCTTCCTTTCCTCCCCTTCTTCGTCTTCCTCGCGACCCAGACCTCAAAGCTCCGCCGCCGCCGTCAGCTGCTGCATCAACTCCGGCCGCTGCATCAACCTGATCGGATCAGAGCACCGCGGCGACTTTCCACATCTGCTTGGACCCCGGTAAGGCCCCTGTTCTTGTTGCTTTAGATCTGTTCTAGGGTTCATCGTCCTGCTACTGTTTCTTGCTCATCCCCATAGCAGCCTTTGCGAACAGATGATGATACCTGTATCTGGATTTGTAGTTCCTCTTAGCAGTCGCCATAAATCTGCACTCATTTCCTTAGATCTCACTCTTGTTCCTGCTTGTCGAACTTATGTTGTTCTGCTGTGAGCCCGACTTCATATTACCTGTTTTTATTTCTTTTTCGCCCTAGCTGTAGATCCATTGCTTTGAAAGAATCTGTACGGGATCTGTTTCTGCTTTCATACTCACAACTGTTTAGATCTGGTCGGTTTAACTCTTAGCAAAGCGAACAAACCGATCTACACATCCATTAGTCCCCTTGATGAACCGCCGGTTGATATTATTGTAGATAATCTTCGGTTCACAATCATACTTGCTCTCAAACCGGAATACCTTTGCCTTGTAGATTTCCTCATGGCAAAACAGGTGTATGAATGCAACTGGGTTCCCTCTTGCATCACTGAGACCCAACTAAACAACTTAGTTCTGACTGGTGCTTTGAGTAGCAAAAGTACCATCCATTGGAGGGTTCCAGGAGACGAATGTCCTCCTACCCCGCAGGAGGGAGAAGTGGTGGTGTTTGCGGATCACCTGGCCCGGGGGTTTAATCCACCCGGTTCAAAATTTTATCGGGACGTCTTGGCTAATTTTAGGCTGCGCCCACAAGATGTTGGTCCAAATTCAGTCACGAATATCTGCCATTTTCAAGTACTTTGCGAGGCGTACTTCCAAGAGGAACCTACTGTAGAGCTATTCCGGGACTTTTTCCATTTGAACCGACGTACTGAATTTACTGACGGCCCTAATATGGAACTGGGTGGTATGGCGATTCAGAAAAGGAAAGAGGTGACTTACCCTCACGCCAAGTTGCATAGTCATCCGCAAGAATGGAATTGCACTTGGTTCTATTGCAAGGATACTTCCCCTGCTGAAGAAAATCCACTGCCCGGTTTCCGTCCAGAGAGACTTAGCAACACTCACCCCTTCCCCCCACGGCTAACTGCCAAAGAGAGGAGTAAGTATGCCCCTCAGCTGTCCAAGCTCAGAGCCTTCATGGCCAATGGTTTAACGGGGGTTGATCTTGCTCGTTGCTGGATTTCATGGAGCATCCTGCCCCTTAGCATCCGCTCCGGTTTGATGTGCCAATACACGGGTCGGGTTGATGATCCTTTGAGGCACTGCAACATTCAGCTGACGGAGGACAAAGTCGCTGAAGCCGTGGAAAAGATGCTGAACGAACTGGAACATGTTTGCGCTCGAACCGGCCTGCTTCCATTTTGCGCCACAAACAAACCACCTGCTGTAAGTAACTCCTCCCTGTTTATAGAATTTTTGATCTCCTTATATATATTGCTAACTTCCAGTCCTTTCCGAAACAGGGAGATGATCCGTTTTGGAGCAAGAAGCTTCAGGAGCCAACCGAAAAGATAATCAGACCCAAGACAAGGGTGAAGAAGCCTGCTACAAAGAAAAGGCACACTGCTTCCTGTACCCCCGATTTAGAGGAGGATGATGTGGGTAATCCGGACCTTGGGGTAGACCTTGATTCAGTTGGCTTACTTTTTGTACGTCTTATTGATGATGATATTTGTCAGGACGACGCTGAAGCGAGCAATGCTGAAGGCCCAGAGGTAACTATTCTTTCTTCTGATGCCGTTCCTTTGCCTTTGAAAAAACCTCGCCAAGCAAACCGGAAACTTAAATTTTCTCACCCTCTTGCTTATTTGGATCCCAAATTTCTTGTGAAGACCCAGCAACATGAAGCTCGACGCACCACTCGGCATAGCGGCCAGGTAGTCACCTCCGCCGGTTTACCGAACAGCCCGGTTCAGAGACGCCGCTCAGAGGTCTCCAATTTATGCGCTAGCTTTCCTCCTAAAGCAGGTTTAACTCGTCAGCCTCTAAATCCATCTGACTCCGATTATCAGGTCACTTCCCATTCCTCTTCCGGTGAATCTTCAGCCACTCAACTGCCACCGTTGAAGACAGTTATTGGGTAAGTTGGACCGATCACAACATATCTCTGTATGGGTTTCTTAATCCATCTTATACCGTTTTTTCAATCTTTGGGCTTTTTCCAGGGCCAAACCTAGACCGAGCAAGAAGGCTCGTCTGGATAACCCGGCTGGAGGAACTGCCGCTCCTGAACCGGAGAAAACTCCTGGTGCTGACGCTCCGGGTCGTGAGGACACTCAGAGTTATCTATCTCCGCAAGATGACACCTGTGCTGAAGAAAGGATTATCGAACCTGCCAGCCATACTGATCCGCCTGCCAGTCCTGTTCGGGTTGAGGAATCCATCCCCCCTTCTGGAACTGCTGATAAGCCGACAGGGCCACTGCAGAGCAGCGATTCCAAGGATGATGATGTTGTGATTACCGGCATCGGTCACTCTGAACCGGGGAACACTGCTACCTTAGCCAAGCATACTGCCAAGGACGAAATCTCGGCCATGAAGGGCAAATGGGACCTTGACTCTTCTACGTACGCCGCTTTAAGCGCCCCGGATCTTTATTCCGGGTACCTGAACCGACTGTACACCAGTCGGGATTATGAAGCTGGCATGATCAAGATGATGAAGGAGAAACTTGAGGTAACTCCCTTGTGCTTCATTCCATTGCAACTTAGCTTATCAATATTTCCAAACCGAGATGGTAAACCCGGATCAGGCTGTCTTGACAATTAAAGTCCGGTTTAGAAAACCCAAGGCTTCAACTTAGGTCATAACCAGAAAACATCATTAGATAACTATTAGCCCCCAAGTGCCAAGTTTAAATACTTGTATTAATCTTGGGACTGTTTGCAATGGGAAACTTGCGTTAAAATCAAATATGCATTAGCCCCCAAGTATCGAGCACATAACTTGCTTGTGTGGTTGATACTTCCAAACCGTGCAATATTTTCTGAACACTGTTTTGACGACCTGCTGCAGGGGGATCTAAAGACCCAAGCGAAACAAGTCTCGGACCTTCAGGAAATCTTAAAAACCCAACAGGCTGAAACTAAAAAAACGAAGGACGAATTGGCCCATGCCTTAACCGTTATGGAACAGCTGAAAGAAAGCCACCAGAAAGAACAAGCTGATTGGGTTACTGAGAGAGCTCTTTTGACGAAGAGGGCTGAAAATGCCGAAGCTGCTCTTAAACCGGTGGTCGATGAATTATCCACCGTGAAGCGACAGATACACTCCATGACCTCTGCTGTCTTTGGTAAGCTTTTCGACGCCCTTCTTCCAATTTATATCTTGTTTGTTACTTCCTATGTCCGGTTTGTAATCCATCTTGAAACACTGCAGGCTCACGTATTGGACACTTGGGTTCTGATGTGCGGATGAAACTCAAAGCTGCTTATACTCTGATTGAACAGTTGTATACCGGAGCACAAAGGGCTATCACCACTGCGTCGCATAACAACCCTGCGCCGTCTCTGATTCAAGACACATTAAAGAGGCTGTCCATGCTTCCAGCCCGGATTGAAGAATTGAAAAGATCAGCTGCTCGAACTGGAGCCATTACTGCCTTGATCCGGGCCAAAGCATGGGTACCAGATTTCGATCCTGTCGAAGCGGCCCAAGGATACCCCAGCTTGAAGGAAGACGGTTCAGACTTTGGTGAAGACGATTTGAGGGCGATAAACCGGGCGGTGCGCCCCCTAGCTTGTCAATTGGCTGAGGAAGCAGATCTGTCACGTTACCAAGCCCAATACGACAACCAGAACAAACGAGTGGCTGCTCCGGTCCCTGAAGCGGGAAACCTTATTCCTCCAATCCGTAAGCATACTTACGCCCCTGATATTGAACCGTCTTTGCTGATTCACGAAGAAGCCGTCTTTCAAGCGCTAATGGGAATCGACTGGACCACTGCTGATTTCCAGCTAATGGGTAACCAAGATAGAGCTGAAGCGGCGCAAGACGATCCCCAGCCTTCGAACCGAGGCAGCGAACAGGCCTAATCAACGCTCCGGTTCACCTTACTTGGTGACGTTTTAATCCGTCAACGAACAATATATTCAGGCACTACGTTTGCCTTGTAATAAGATAGTTTGATACCTCTGCATTTGAATGTGCCTTCGCGCACGAGTACTGATGCTCTCTTCCAATGACGTTTTCCAACTTTGTTTCCTGTCTTTATTGAGTACACAAGATCTTCCGGCCCTATGAACCGTGCTGCGCCCTTGCCAAACCGGGCAACTTGCCTCTGGGTTAAAAAACGGACCAGGCTATGTCAGCTGAATCGGTTTAAAAACACTTGACGTTCCGAAGAACAAAAAATACCACAATAAAGGCAGAAAACAAAAACCAAATATGAAAAGGCAACGCGATAGTAAAACGCATGCAAATAGTGGCTACTATGAACCGTTCAGAAGGCGTGACCATCGTCAAGACAAAACCGAGCCCCCAAGAGGTGTAGCTACGATTTAGGTCGACCAGGTTCCTAACTGAATCGTGGCAAATATGCCGGCCAAATGGCATTGCATTGGTTCGTCAACCAAGCCCCCAAGTGACTCAATGGCCAAAGGCCGATCAAGTGGCATTGCATTGGTTCGGACACGACCAAGCCCCCAAATGATTCATTGGCTAAAAAGCCGACCAGAAGGCATTACCATCATCAAGACATGACCGAGTTCCCATAAGGCGTAATCTACGGTTCAAGTCGATTAGGTCCCCAACTGATTCAGTGGCAAATGTGCCAGCCAGAAGGCATTACCGTCGTCAAGACATGACCAAGCCCCCCGGAGGTGTAGCTACGGTTCAGGCCGACTAGGTCCCCAACTGACTTTATAGGGTTTAGCTATGTTCTCTTTGGTTCGAACCCGACCTATGTTTGAACAGGAAGCCCCATGTTTGAATAGCTATGTTCTCTTTGGTTCGAATACGACCTATGTTTGAACAGGAAGCCTCATGCTGAATGGCTATGTTCTCTTTGGCTCGAATACGGCCTATGTTTGAACAGTAAGCCTTATGCTTGAACCGGGATATTGAACCGGATATTAAGAGCTTCATAACCCTGTGGGAGACATCTTCCCTTGAACCGGCCTTTAAACCGGAATCCATAATTTGAACTTCTGTGAAGCGACCTCCAGGGGTAAGCACACATGATGTGACGAACAGAAGAGACCCCGTTTTACTCGAGGCTTTGGTTTATTGTATTAATCATAATATATACATGGTCAGGATATGTACATAAACAGAGCCCAGGGCTCATGTATAATAAGGTCGAAGATGAGCTATGTTCCACGGCCTGCTGGTTTCCTCCTCTGATGTGCGTGAATCCTTGCGCTCTCGAATATCAATCAGGTAATATGACCCATTATTCAAATTCTTGCTGACCACAAAAGGTCCCTCCCAAGGCGGGGATAATTTATGCTCATCAGATTGATCCTGGATGAGCCGAAGCACCAAATCCCCCTCCTGAAAGGTTCTGGTCCTAACCCGACGGCTGTGGTAACGGCGAAGATCTTGCTGGTAAATCGCTGAACGGGCAGCTGCCAAGTCACGCTCCTCATCCAACAAGTCAAGAGCGTTCTGCCGTGCCTGCTCATTATCCGCTTCAACATATGCTGCCACGCGAGGTGAGTCATGTCGTATATCACTTGGGAGAACCGCCTCGGCTCCATAGACCATAAAAAACGGCGTAAACCCCGTGGATCTGTTAGGCGTGGTGTTGATGCTCCATAATACAGACGGTAGCTCCTCCACCCAACAACCCGGTGTCCTTTGCAAAGGGACCAGAAGCCGGGGTTTGATACCTCTCAAGATCTCTTGGTTCGCTCGTTCTGCCTGACCATTAGACTGCGGGTGCGCTACCGAAGAAACATCAAGCCGTATATGCTCCCGTGCACAGAACTCTTTCATGGCCCCCTTGGATAGATTGGTACCATTATCTGTGATGATGCTGTGCGGAAATCCAAACCGGAAGATCACCTTCTTTATAAACCGAACCGCCGTAGCAGCATCACACTTACTGACAGGTTCTGCCTCCACCCACTTTGTAAATTTGTCAACCGCCACCAGTAGGTGGGTCTTCTTATCTTTGGACCGCTTAAAAGGCCCAACCATATCAAGCCCCCAAGTCGCGAACGGCCAAGTGATTGGAATCATCCTCAATTCTTGAGCCGGTATGTGCGCTCGTCTGGAAAATTTCTGGCAACCATCACATAACCGGACCAGGTCTTCCGCATCAGCATGAGCAGTTAACCAGTAGAAACCGTGGCGGAACGCTTTAGCCACCAATGATTTTGAACTGGCGTGGTGGCCGCAATCTCCTTCATGTATTTCTCGTAATATCTCGCACCCCTCCTTAGGGGATATGCACCGTTGCAGCGCTCCTGACACGCTGCGATGATGTAATTCTCCTTGGAAAATGGTCATAGATTTGGACCGTCGTACTATCTGTCGAGCCAAGCTTTCATCCTCTGGCAACTCACCCCGGTTCATATATGCCAGGTAAGGGAGCGTCCAATCCGGGGTGGCGTGAAGAGCCGCCACTAACTGAGCCTCCGGATCAGGAACAGCCAACTCCAGCTCACCGGGCAGCTGCACCGATGGGTGGTACAATACATCCAAGAAAACATTGGGTGGGACCGGTTTGCGCTGAGAGCCCAAGCGACTTAAAGCATCCGCTGCCTCATTCTTTCTGCGGTCCACATGATCCACTTGATAGCCTTTGAAATGCCCAGCCACCATATCTACTTCACGTCGGTATGCAGCCATAAGCGGATCCTTAGAATCCCAGGTGCCAGATACCTGCTGAGCCACCAGATCCGAATCACCAAAGCACCTAACTCTGCTCAAATTCATCTCTTTAGCCACCCGAAGACCATGAAGCAAAGCTTCATACTCCGCCGCATTATTTGTACAGGGGAACATTAAACGGAGGACATAACAAAACTTATCTCCTCGTGGGGAAGTTAAAACGACTCCAGCCCCCGAGCCTTCCAATTGTCTTGATCCGTCAAAATGAACGGTCCAATAGGTGTTATCTGGCTTCTCCTCAGGCGCTTGTAACTCTGTCCAATCGTTTATGAAATCGACAAGTGCCTGTGACTTTATGGCCGTTCGGGGTACGTACCTTAAATCGTGCGGCCCGAGCTCGATAGCCCACTTGGCAATCCGACCGGTCGCCTCCCGGTTCTGTATAATGTCACCCAAAGGAGAAGAACTGACCACCGTGATTGGGTGTCCTTGGAAATATTGCCTCAGCTTCCGGCTTGCCATAAAAACGCCATATACCAGCTTCTGCCAATGCGGATACCTTTGTTTGGACTCGATAAGTACTTCACTGATATAGTAAACCGGTCGCTGAACCGGATGTTCCTTTCCAGCCTCCGTTCGTTCTACCACCATCGCCACACTGACTGCTCTGGCATTCGCTGCAACATATAACAGGAGTGGCTCTTTATCTACACGGGCTGCCAACACTGGCGGATTGACTAGTTGTCGCTTCAAGTCCTCAAACGCTTTATCAGCCTCCGGACTCCAGACAAACTGATCCGTCTTCTTGAGCATTTGATACAAAGGGATCGCCTTTTCACCAAGGCGACTGATAAACCGGCTTAACGCTGCAAACCGCCCGGCCATGCGCTGAACATCATTGATGCATTTCGGTTTGGCCAGGGAGGTGATGGCTGTGATCTTTTCTGGATTGGCCTCAATTCCTCTATGGGACACTAAAAATCCCAACAGCTTGCCTGCAGGTACACCAAAAACACATTTAGCCGGGTTGAGCATCATTTGGTACACTCTCAAGTTATCGAAAGTCTCCTTCAAATCGTCAACCAGGGTCTCCTTCTTTCGTGACTTGACCACAATATCATCCACATAAGCATGCACATTACGACCAATCTGCTCGTGGAGGCAATTTTGCACACATCGTTGATAAGTAGCCTGCGCACTCTTAAGCCCAAAGGGCATAGACACATAGCAGAAGGCTCCAAAGGGAGTAATAAACGCTGTCTTCTCCTGGTCCTTAACTGCCATCTTGATCTGATGATAACCCGAATAAGCATCCAAAAAACTTAAACGCTCGCAACCTGCCATAGCATCAATGATCTGATCAATCCGGGGGAGAGCAAAAGGATCTGCTGGGCAAGCTTTATTCAAGTCTGTGTAGTCCACACACATGCGCCAGGTGCCGTTTTTCTTAAGAACTAGCACCGGATTAGCGAGCCATTCGGGATGAAAAACCTCAATGATAAACCCAGCTGCCAGGAGCCTGGCCACTTCCTCACCAATCGCTTTACGTCTTTCTTCGTTAAACCGCCGTAAGAACTGCTTTACCGGCTTGTACTTAGGATCCACATTAAGGGTGTGCTCAGCGAGTTGCCTCAGTACACCAGGCATGTCAGATGGCTTCCATGCAAAGACGTCCCGATTCTCACGGATGAACTCGATGAGCGCGCTTTCCTATTTTGGATCCAAGTTTGCACTGATGCTGAACTGCTTGGATGAATCGCCAGGTACGAAGTCAACAAGCTTAGTTTCGGCCGCTGACTTGAACTTCAAGGCCGGATCGTGGTCCTTAGTTGGCTTTTTTAATGAAGTCATATCCTCCGGATCAACACTGTCTTTGTACTGCTTTAGCTCCTCCGTAGCACAAACCGATTCAGCATAAGTCGCATCTCCTTCCTCGCATTCCAAAGCGATTCGGCGGCTCCCATGAACCGTTATAGTGCCCTTGTAACCTGGCATCTTAAGTTGCAGATATACGTAGCAGGGCCGTGCCATAAATTTTGCATAAGCTGGCCGCCCGAACAAAGCGTGGTACGGACTTTGGATTTTAACCACCTCGAACGTCAGCGTCTCTAATCTGGAATCGTGACTATCGCCAAATACCACTTCAAGGGCTATCTTACCAACCGGATACGCAGACTTGCCAGGCACCACCCCGTGGAACACTGTATTGGTCGGTCTGAGATCCTTATCTACCAGTCCCATACGACGGAAGGTCTCATAATACAAGATGTTAATGCTGCTCCCTCCGTCCATGAGCACCTTGGTGAGCTTATAACCTCCCACCTGAGGCGCTACCACCAGTGCTAACTGACCCGGATTATACACCCTGGGAGGATGATCTTCTCGGCTCCATATGATAGGCTGTTCCGACCAACGCAGATAGTGAGGCGTGGCCGGTTCGACAGCACTGACTGCCCGCCTCTGAAGCTTCCTATCTCGTTTATCCAAGCTCGTAGTAAAGACATGATACTGTCCACCACTCAACTGTTTCGGGTTGCTCTGATAACCACTTTGATTACTTTGATTATTCTGATTATTTTGGCTGACCTGTCCGCCCGGGTTACCCTGGAACCCTGGACCGGAATTCCCGCCACCGTACCCTGATTCGGAACCGGAACCGCCACCGGAGCTGTGATCATATTGGAAAGTGTTTGAGCTTTTGAATTCCTTCATGATATAACAATCCTTCCAAAGATGGGCTGCTGGTTCCTCCTTTGTTCCGTGCTTCGGACAGGGCTGGTTTAAGAAAAAGTTCAAACGCTCCGGATTAGGACCGGGATGTGCGCGGAAACTTGGCTGTTTCCCCTTACGCCGCTGGCCTTTATCCTGTGCACTTGTGCTGGCCACCAAGTCCATGCTCCCGTCCGGTTTACGCTTTCCTCCGCCTCCATTACCTGTCGGCCGATGCTGCTGGCCTTTGGTGTTGCTATTCTTCTTTCCCTTCCCTGCTTTGTCATCACCAGAGTCAGGATCCTTGGTACTGTCAGAATCCGCATACTTCACTAAAGCGGTCATGAGCGTTCCTATATCTTTACAATCACGCTTCATCCTGCCCAGCTTTAGCTTCAAAGGGCCAAACCGACAGTTGCTCTCCAACAGCACCACGGCGGTGTCTGCGTTGATGCGATCTGACGAGTGCAAAACTTCTGATACCCGCCGTACCCAATGGGTAGTTGATTCCCCTTCTTGCTGAACGCAGGCTGCTAGGTCAACTATTGACATTGGCTGTTTGCACGTGTCCTTGAAATTCTTGATAAACCGGGCGCGTAATTGGGCCCATGAACTAATTGAATTAGGCGGTAAGCTCTTTAGCCAAGTCCGGGCCGTTCCTTCTAACATCATAGTGAAATACTTGGCACACGCCGTGTCATCCACATCTAGCATCTCCATAGCCATTTCATAGCTCTCCACCCATGTCTCCGGAGGCTGATCTGCCGTGTAGTTTGGTACCTTGCGGGGGCCTTTGAAGTCTTTGGGCAGGCGTACGTTGCGTAAAGCGGGAACAAGGCACGGTACTCCCAAAGAACTGGAAACCACCCCCGGCTCAACCGTAGCTACGGGGAAGATAGGTGTAAGCTGATGAGCCTGATGCTGCGCTGCTAATCCGGCCTCCCGTGCACGGGTGCGATCCACATTCTCGTGAGTATTGTCGACGCCCGCCGGATTGTTGGCGCAGAGCGCTTCACGCCTGGCGTTACTTGAAACGGCCGGCTCCTCCACGCGCCTACTATAGCTCCTGCTGGGGCGAGGGGTGGAGTGAATCCGATCACGGCTTTGCGAATACGCTTCTTGCTGGGCCAACGCGGTCCTAAGGAGCTCCTTGACCCGGCGTGTCTCTTCATCCTGCGGTGAATCTCCTTCGATCGGAATGGCTTCCAACCGAGCCGCCGCCGCGACGAGGTTATCCATCGGGTTGGAATAATGACCTGACGGCGTTGGCATGGCCGGTGGCGTATCAGTGTTATGACGAGGCAGGTCTATAATCCGGTGCTGAACCGGGGCGCCGGCTGTCGCCTCCGCACGGTTTACCCCCGGGGTGTTGAAGAGATTTCGAGCGTCGAGGGCGGCGGGCAACCGAGACCGGGATTTTCTCTTCAGGACCTCCTGAGATGCCTTCTGGTCCATCATGAGCCTGTAAGCCTGTGCCTCTAAAGCGGCGCGCTCCGCCGTCATCCTGATCTCTTCTGCTGCCAGCTCCGCTTTAGCCCGAGTGATCTGCTCTCTCACTTTGGCAATCTCAGCATTGTGAACCTCCTGATCCACCGGGTTGGCCTCCGCCATGAGCGCTGCTAGTGCGTCAAACAGGTCTGACAAAACTTGGGCTGGTGAACCGGTAGGGCCTCCTGCCCGCGCAGCCGTTGCTGCTGCCGATCCGGAGATCGCTGCTGCTGCAGTTGATGATCGTGGCGTCGCCTGTGTCCCAGCCATGAAGATCCCAACCCGATAGGGCAGATCAGAGGGGTCCGGAATACTGTTGCCATCGGAGCCGCCCCCAACCCGATCATCTTGTAGCTGGTAAAGAGATTCGGTCTCCCCGGTCGACGTTTCATCGCCAGAGTAGATGGCGGTTTCGTCACCAGATTCGGATCCTTCCTCGTAGCTTCCCCCGTGGATGACTCCCACGAAGGCGTGCTTCCTGGTCGGTTTAGCCAGGGTCGATCTCGTGCACTGAGCTGTCTCAATGAGGTCGGCGCAGTCGCCTAACTCGGGGCCCGGTTCTCCGATCTTGCCGATGAAAACATGGATGCCGCCAAAGGGGACCCGGTACCCGTACTCGATCGAACCGGCGTCGGGGCCCCAGCCTGTGCTGTCGATGTAGAGTTTTCCGCGGCGGCTCTTGGTCATCCGTCCCACAGCGTAACCCTCGAGTCCTTCAAAGCGGCCCTCCAAGAACCTGAAACCATCTCGCGATAGCCCCACGGTGGGCGCCAACTGTCGTGGATTTGTCACGGCAGATGTCCTAGTAAGCGGACTTAGTCGTGGAGCCATCGCAACGGGTTAGCTTGAAGGGGTTAAAGTGGACACAAGGACACGGTTTTTATACTAGTTCGGCCCCTTTGATGAAGGTAAAAGCCTACGTCTAGTTGTGATGGGATTGATGGGTTTCGAGGGCTTAGGGAGCGATAAGCTTCGCCTAAACCTCGAGTTCTTTTTCTCTGTCCTCAAACCGCCGCCGGGTCATCCCCTTATATACACGGGTGACGCCCGTCGGTCTGCAAAGTCCCAACCTCCGGCTAATAAACGTGCCCGGGTCGGTCTCTCTATTCCTAACTTATAATACAAGTTTACATCCGGCCGGTTTACATCATAAACCTTTAAACCGATTATGGGCCTTAGGCCCTTCTATCTCTCCTTGGGTTTTAACATGTCGGGTCTGTTGACGGAGGTAACCCGGGCCCTGCAGGCCGGTTTACCCCGGATAGCAACATCCCCAACATCTCTAATGCACAACTTTCCATTCACTTCTCATTTTCGACGAAGCCGTACTGTTGAGATTTTATCTGGCATAACTCCAGTAGAGTATGAGTCGTAGGGTTCACACAGATTTAGGGAAGACATAGATTCAACCCATAGGTACATATTAGGAACATATACCACAAACTTCACAAGTGAATAACTCAAGCCCGGAAGCAGAGTATGGTTGACGGGAGTGGGGATACAATTTACCAAAGGCATTGTGTATCCGAGGAAAGGCTCACAAGGTTACTGAATATGAAAGATGATGTCGGATAAAACCCAACAAAGGACCTGGAGGTCCACAATGGATCTGATGTGAGTATCGGTACTCAACCAGAAGAAGAAAGAATGCAAGGAGATCAGACTATAGAATCAACTGACTAATTCAAGCACAAAGGCAAGGGAATTATGATTTTCAAAACGAAAGATCAGAAGCAAACGCTCTAACCAAGGATGGTTAAGTTGAAAAGACTTAGGGCACAATCAATGGCAATCTGATTGGCCGAGAACCAGCTCATGTTCAGGAAGACGTCTGAGCCAGAAAGATAATCTATAAGGATCAACTAATGATTGTGACACAGACATATCAAATCGAAAGACTCAAGATGATAATGACAAAGGACGTCAATGGATACTGCTAGGCATATGGAATTAACCAGAGTGTAGGCAGGTAAGACCTTCTAGAGCAATAGGCGACAGAGGTCATCAAAAGCTCAGATTGTATCACAAAGTATCTTATGAAGCATAAGAATAACGGGGGATGAATGGGTACTCGATACGAGCGAGGAATTATCCGTAGGGATATTCATGCGGCAAGGACTGTAGGGTAGTAAGCATAAAGGATCCTCGGAACATCGAAGAGTATTTCAGGACATCTTGTAATAACAAGAGCAACTGGAGATGAAGGTATGAATGACAACGCAGGTAGTTACGCATAAGGATTATCGGTGGCAGGGATCACAATGGTGAAGGGTACAAGAGACTCGGTAAAACATCGGAGAGTATCTTCAGAATCTTCTGGTGCACCAAGCAATCATCTGGAGTGAGGGGCTCTCCGGGAGAAAGTGGGTACGAGAACCTAATGTCAGAGTTAGTAAAATATTTAACCCGAATAGACGAGAGATCAGAGTCCCAGAGTATAGACGAGGAGTAAAAGATCCTAATACCATCCAATGGCGACATGGGCCCGTAAGACACACAACCAATGTTAGTAAAAGTTTTTCAGTGACTAGACTCAACTTCGGCCAAGGAGTTGGAAAGGGGGCTACCTATAGGCAGTCGGCTATGATACCAACTTGTGACGCCCTCGATTCAATCGTACACTAATCATAGACGCAAATGTGTACGACCAAGATCAAGGACTCACGGGAAGATATCACAGCACAACTCTAGACACAAATTAAAATAATACAAGCTTTATATTACAAGCCAGGGGCCTCAAGGGCTCGAATACATAAGCTCGAAAACACAAGAGTCAGCGGAAGCAACAATATATGAGTACAAACGTGAGTTAGACAAGTTCTCCTTAAGAAGGCTAGCACAAAAGTAGCAACGATCGAAAAGGCAAGGCCTCCTGCCTGGGAGCCTCCCAACTACTCCTGGTCGTCGGCGGCCTCCAATGTAGTAGTAGGCATCGGTGGTGGCATCTGGTTCCTAGGCTCCGACATCTGGTTGCATCAACCGGAAAGAAGAAGAAAGGGAAAAAAAGGGGGAACAAAGCAACCGTGAGTACTCATCCAAAGTACTCGCAAGCAAGGATCTACACTACATATGCAACATTATCAAAGGAAGGTTGTATATGTGGACTGGGCTGCATAAATGCCAGAATAGAGAGAAGGCCTAGTCCTATCGAAGACTAGCATCTTCTGAAAACCACCATCTTGCAGCAACAGGAGGGAGTAGAGTAGCATAAAGTCAAGTAGTAGTAAAGTTATCAACCTTGGCCAGAGATCCTTTCTCGACTCCCTGCGAGAAAGTAATCCCAGAGCCATACTATCCAGTTATCATCACAATCCATTACTCATCACCATCAAGTTCTAGTTGTATCGATCGGGATACAACTCCAAGTGTCCGTTACCATAGGACAGGCTATCGATAGATGTTTTCTTCCCTGCAGGGGTGCACCAACTTACCCACCATGCTCGATTAACTCCGGCCGGACACACTTTCCTGGGTCATGCCCGGCCTCGGCCAAACACTACGCCGCAACCCGACCTAGGCTTAATAGAGAGGCCAACACGCCGGACTAAACCTATGCCCCCAGGGGTCATGGGCCATCTCCCCGGGAACTCCTGCACGTTGCATACGCGCCCGAT
This sequence comes from Aegilops umbellulata, assembly GCA_032464435.1. Taxonomy (NCBI): domain Eukaryota; kingdom Viridiplantae; phylum Streptophyta; class Magnoliopsida; order Poales; family Poaceae; genus Aegilops; species Aegilops umbellulata. Next base: position 332,487,003 of record CP136059.1, on the reverse strand, counting down.
GAGCAGACCTAGCTACCTCCTTCAACAAGGCAGGCGCTTACGCATTCCAACCCGGCGCGCGCCACTCAGTCGCTGACGTCTATTAAGCTTCGGCTGATGTATACGATGCAGAACGCCCATACTATGCCCACGTGATGGTTAGTGCTATCAGGCCAGAGGCCCCTCCGATCAAATATCCAAATCGTAGTGGATTAGGAACGCGCGGTAAAAAGCAGAGACTCACGAAAGATGTGACCCCGTTGCCCCGTCTCGAGGACTTTCGGCAAGGGCTAGGAATGCCCGGCCACGCCTCGTAATTATCTCGCGGGCACCTTCCAGGTCCGCCCGACTCCACATCACTCGCAATTAAGCTCGCGCGGGTACCCCTCAGGGTCAACCCGTCTTTCCAAGTAGCAGTGGTAAAGTACAAGTATCCGTGTGTCCAAACATCAAGGGGAAAACCCGAGGAATCACCCCCGATGAATTCCACTAGATGTAATCATCAAGGTGAACGTAAGAGGAATCACCCCCGAGGTTCACACTTGAGGGGTTGCACGACAGAGTCGTATCGAAAGTGGTTAAGGAGGAAATCACCCTCGATGACCATGACCGAATGACTACACTACAAGGTTAACATCAGAAGTGCTGAAGAGGTTCACCCTCGGTACTCGATAGTAACCCAGTAGTGTCGAGCAACTAAGGGGAAGTGATGTGCGGTGTCGGGGCCTCGTCTTCGATCACGTAGATCGAGTCATCGATGATGAAGCAGGGGCAACAAGGACAAGTGGGGGTCACTGATGGATCACTAACCAACCTATACGAAGCAGTTTAGGATAAGCAGATAAGCTACAACAGCAGATGCAAAAGCAGGCTATGCATCAGAATAGGAGCAAACAATAACTGTCGGTGTCAAAACCGGCGGATCTCGGGTAGGGGGTCCCAAACTGTGCGTCTAGGCGGATGGTAACAGGAAACAAGGGACACAATGTTTTACCCAGGTTCGGGTCCTCTTGATGGAGGTAAAACCCTACGTCCTGCTTGATTAATATTGATGATATGGGTAGTACAAGAGTAGATCTACCATGAGATCAAGGAGGCTAAACCCTAGAAGCTAGCCTATGGTATGATTGTTGTATGTTGGAGTTGTTGTCCTACGGACTAAAACCCTCCGGTTTATATATACACCGGAGAGGGTTAGGGTTACACAAAGTCGGTTACAATGGTAGGAGATCTAAATATCTGCATCGTCAAGCTTGCCTTCCATGCCAAGGAAAGTCCCATCTGGACACAGGACGAAGTCTTCAATCTTGTATCTTCATAGTCGAGGAGTCCGGCTGAAGGTATAGTCCGGCCATCCGGACACCCCCTAATCCAGGACTCCCTCAGTAGCCCCTGAACCAGGCTTCAATGATGACGAGTCCGGCGCGCAGATTGTCTTCGGCATTGCAAGGCGGGTTCCTCCTCCAAGTTCTTCATAAAAGATTGTAAACACCAAGGATAGTGTCCGGCTCTGCAAAACAAGTTTCCACATATTGCTATAGAGAGAATAATATTAACACACATCTAATCTGCTGACGTATTCCGCAGCGTGACATCACACTACGCCAAGCCTTTATTCGAATCGTTTTCACTTCTCCACCTCAGCGTGTTTCGCGAGGCGGTTTCCTTGGCATGTCTCGTCAAAGCAGAGATCGTGTCCCCTTTATTTACGGAATTCTCATCAATATGGATGTGGGTAACCCAATCGTGCCCGTTTAGCATGTTTTCTCGATTAAAGGCGAGTCCCAAACGGTCATGGGGAGGGCTCTTGGTATTCAACCTCTTATAAAGAGAACAAGGCCTTACTCCTTTTTTCCAATCTCAAACGAGTTCGCCCGTCGCCTCGAGTTCCAACACCCTAGGCCCCAGATTTCAGGCGCTTCGGACCTTCGACAATGTCCGGTTCCGACCTTCAAGGCCGATGGATGCCCTCCTTCGTCACGGAGGAGGACGTGCTAAAGTTGAGAGAGGCTAAGTTCTTGACTGGCGAAATTTCGCATAGGTTGCCTGCTCAAGGGCAGGCGGTTCCCAGTCCCCAGCCTAGTGAGAGCGCGGTGTTCATATCTCACTTCCTTCGGGGGTTAGGCTTCCCAATGGATCCCTTTGTGAGGGGGCTGCTGTTCTATTATGGGATGGAATTTCACGACTTAGCTCCGGAGTCCATCCTCCATATTTCCTCATTCATCGTCGTGTGTGAAGCATTCCTCCGTGTTACCCCTCACTTCGGATTATGGCTCAAGACCTTTAAAGTGGAGCCGAAGATGATCGAGGGACGGCACGCAGAGTGCGAAGGTGCTGTTATAAGTAAGAATGCTGATGCTCCATGGCCCGAGGGCTCTTTTCAAGAGGAGCTCGGCTTATGGCAACGGGAGTGGTTCTATATCACTACTCCTAGTGGCACCAAATGGGTGGCGCCGCCTGCCTTTCGCTCGGGTCCCCCACAGTAGCTAGGGTCATGGGTCAATAAAGGCCTAGACTGGGGGCCATCCCAGGACGTGCCTTTGTTGCAGGGCCGCATCAGGGATCTCTTGGAAAGAGACCTCAGCCTGGCCAAAGTGACGCAAGTCATGTTGATCCGCCGAACCCTGCCCGGCAAACGTCGCTCCCTTCTCCTGTGGGAATTTAATCCGGAGGGACCACGAGCTCTCCGGCATTTTATGGGCGCAACGCCCGCGGAGATGTATAAACTGTTCTTCGGATCACAAGCAATGTGTCCGGTTTTGACCGAGGACGCATGCCTGAGCTGCAATCGCCCGGATACTCAAGTAAGTAGCCTTGTGCCCGGACTCGTTATCCACATATTTGTCATAAACTTGCCCCTAAAAGAGTTGTCCCTTTAAACAGGAGTGGATAGCGAAAGCAAAGCTGATAAGGTGTCCGGCTCCCCTCCCTGAGACCAGGCCGGATTCCGTCCTAGTCAGGATGTTGAAGATTGTGCCTTTGAAGGAAAGTGAGGGAGGGGACAAGGCAGCTATGGCCTCCTCGAAGGAGGCTGTTCAGAGGGAAGGAACCGAAAATTCCTCTCCTCCGGGGAAGAAAAGGACTGCCTCTGAAAACCCGGAGGACATAGCCTCCAAGCGGGGAAAAAATCCTCGTCAGAGGGTCCTACGCCGGGGGATACCTCGGCCGAACTATGCCCTCAAGGGTGCCAGCCCTCCAGCGAGCCGTAAGTAGAGAAAGATTATAAAAGATCCTTGCTTCAAACCTGAGAATGATTAACCAAAATTTTACCTTGTAGTTCGGGCCTCAGCCCTTCTCAGCAGAGCTCGTCTTCGGGGGACCTTCTTCCGGAGATGATGGAGAGCGGGATGCCTCCCCTTGCCGTACCACCTAGCGAGGCGGGCGACCCTGAGGTGTCGTCGCGGAGGGTTTCTCCGAATTCGGCAGGGGCGGAAGATAGCTATGAGGCCCCCCAAGGTTCTCCGCATCCGGCCTTCGAAAGAGGCCATAGGACAAGTCCGGCACCGTCTGGTGCTCGACCGGAGGAGCTAAAGAATCTGCTGGGGCGAGCTTCTATCTCAGAGGAGCACCGTGCATTGATGGGCACGGTGATTGAAAGGATTTCATCCGCGGAAAGAGGGTTGCACGAGGCCGTCAGAAGCTTACTGACGGGTTTTGAGGTACGTTAGATAATGTACACTTTTGTCAGTTGCGCATAAATAAAATGCGCCCTATGTAGATAGTAGCCCCTGAGACTCTGTGTGTTGTCAGAAGTGACAGCGTGCAGAGGATCATAATCCCAGGTCTAAAATGTCGCCTTTAAATGTAGGTGGCGAGGTGTCCGGAATCGAGCCGAACTGATGATTTTGCCGAACTAAAGCAGCAACTTGACGTGGCAGATGCCGACATCGCTCTCGTCAACAAGCGGCTTGATGAGGCTCAAGGTATGTAATTCCTTGGGCGGCACCTGGTAAGAGGAGCTTTATGCCAATATCTTACAATGTGTGTGCTTGACGCAGATGGTGAGGCCGCCGTGGAGAGTCTTCGGGCTGAACTTGCCCGAGCCAAGGAACAAGCTATAGAAAGGGATGCGGCTGCCGAGAAGGCCCTTGAAGAGCTGAGAGCCGGAAAGGCTGCTCACTGCCGAAGCAAGAAGGAGATGGCCGAGATGGCCGTGAAATTAAAGAGCGCTGCTGACCGTTGCAAGCTTCTTGAGAAAGAAGACCGGGCGAGGCAGACGGACTTAGAGAAGGCCGTTGCCGATGCCAAGGACGCTCGCTCTACGATGAGAGCTGCGAAGGAGGAGCTGCGTCAGGCCGGACGGATTGCGGCTGGAAAGCCCTTTATGCTGCGGAGGAAGTTTTGCGATCCGAAGTTTGCTCCATTGGACCGGATGTGGAGTACGGAGGACACCTGTCTGGATTTGGCAGTGAGTTCTGCTGATGCGACCGAACACTTTTGAGATCAAGAAGATCGCGAAGTGGAAAAACTTTTCAGGTCGCAGTTCCACAATCCAGAGCGTCCACTGGCGGTGGATGATCATCTGGCTCAATGGGCCGAACTGAATAGGTTGTCCGGACTCTCCATGAAGTGCGTCATTGGTCATTTGTTGCTGGGGAGATAGGAGCCGAAGAGTTATTTCGGCTTGGTGCAGCAACTCCTTGATGCGGGGCCACGTATCAATGCAATGAAGAGGTCAGCATGCATAGAGGGCGCACGGATGGCTCTTGCCCGTGTCAAGACATACTGGGCGGAGATGGAGACCACCGTTGTTGCGTCCCGAGATTCGGACAAAAGCCGAGTACCCCCCGAGCACTATTTTCAGGAAGTCCTTGAAGGCGCTCATGTAATAGAGACGCAGTGCTCGAAGGATGCTCTGTTCTGATAGCATATTTAATTATAAAGCAGTATTTTGATGAATTGTAGTGGCCTTTTATACTTGTGCCTTCAAGTATGTTGAACACCTCCTGTGCGGCCATTTTAAGATATATATATATAATATGAAAGATGGCAGTCGTTGGCTTTAGCCCCCACGCACATAGTGCGGGGGTGCTCGAAGAAGGCGCGTTTTCACACTTAATCCAACGTCTTGGTCCTACAAAGGAGGTGAAGGCGCAGCGAGCTAGGCAACCAGACTATAATGCTTTAACACTTTCACTTAGCCATAAGAGCTTGACAGTGGGACTCTTTAGATAGCCCTTGGTGGCGACTGCGCTCGCCCGAATTCGAGGCGCGTATGTGCCTAGCCGGGAAGCGGCCATTCGTTAATGAGGAGGAATCCTATAGATTCCGGAGATTCGTCGAGTGGTTGACCAGTCTCATGCTATATCATGACAGTCGGTTTTCGGCTTTCTCTACTGAGGTGCTCGCCTGGCCGAACCGGGGCACAATCGCAGTAGTTCTCCTGGTGCCGCCTTAGCCGATAGAGCGGAACGTAAGGCGGCTGAACACAGGAGCCGGGCAACCCAACATTTGACCAAAATCATGATTCGGAGCTGATGCATATAAGGCCAAACTCGCGACGCCGAACACTCCCTAAGGTATTCGGTCTTTATGAGAGCGGGCGAAGTAACACTCTTAGGTATAAGCCCCTAGTGTCCAGGTACGCGCAGGAATTCTGACGTGGCCACATGCCAAGATGACAGCCTCCTCTTTGGTTATAGAACTAGGGGATGTGTATCAACAAGAGACAGTAAAAAAGGTTTACGCAGGGTCTTAATCTGAAAAGAATCCTTGGAACCGGTCCCTACTGCACGTCTGCGCCTGTGTCTCCGTTGTGCCATATCCTGGACGGGCGCAGCACGATGTTCATCTATAAAAGAGAGGAACTAAGTTGAAAAAAGGGCCGTGCCGAACAAAAGTTATATTAAATAAACAAAGTGTAAAGTAAAATATGTAAGATTGAGCTTTATTGTCTCTTATATGTGAGGAGCCCCTAGGGCAGGGGTATGTGGCCACTAAGCCATTAGCAAAGATACTTTTATGCCGAGCTCGTCTATCCGTGTCCTTGGTCTTAATGACCTGTTCGGATGTTCTGGCTGGTGAAGCCATTGTATTGTGGGGCTGTTAAAGCGGCCGCACAATCCTCCGCCCGGGGGATGCGCACTCAATGCTTCCCCTTCAAGGAGATGATGCCTCGTGGACCGGACATCTTAAGCGTGAGAGATGCATAATGCGGTATTGCGTTAAAGCGGGCGAAAGCTTCGCGTCCCAGCAGAGCTTGATAGCGACTTGAGAATGGGACGATGTGGAAAGTCAGCTTTTCGCGGCGGAAGTTATCGGTGGAGCCGAATATAACTTCGAGCCGGAGACAACCCATGCAATGGGTGTCCGGACCAGGCGTTACCCCTTGAAAGGAGGTTTTGCTGTGGCGGATTCTTGTTGGGTCTATCCCCATGTGACGGATTGTGTCCTGATATATCAGGTTTAGTCCATGATACGTCTCCTTCGTATCTACTTTTCCAAACACTTTTGCCCTTGTTTTGGACTCTAACTTGTATGATTTGAATGGAACTAACCCGGACTGACGCTGTTTTCAGTAGAATTGCCATGGTGTTGTTTTATGTGCAGAAAACAAAAGTTCTCGGAATGACCTGAAACTCCACGGAATATCTTAGAATAAATAATAAAAAATCCTCGCCAAAGATGAAGACCAGGGGGCCCACACCCTGTCCACGAGGGTGGGGGGCGCGCCCCCCCTGGGCGCGCCCCCCTACCTCGTGGGCCCCCTGGATGCCCTCCGACGCCAACTCCAACTCTATATATTGGCTTTCGGGGAGAAAAAATCAGAGAGAAAGTTTCATCGCGTTTTACGATACGGAGCCGCCGCCAAACCCTAATCTCTCTCGGGAGGGCTGATCTGGAGTCCGTTCGGGGCTCCGGAGAGGGGGATTCGTCGCCGTCGTAATCATCAACCATCCTCCATCACCAATTTCATGATGCTCACCGCCGTGCGTGAGTAATTGCATCGTAGGCTTGCTGGACGGTGATGGGTTGGTTGAGATTTATCTTGTAATTGAGTTAGTTTTGTTAGGGTTTCATCCCTAGTATCCACTATGTTGTAAGATTGATGTTGCTATGACTTTGCTATGCTTAATGCTTGTCACTAGGGCCCGAGTGCCATGATTTCAGATCTGAACCTATTATGTTTTCATGAATATATGTGAGTTCTAGATCCTATCTTGCAAGTCTATTGTCACCTACTATGTGTTATGATCCGGCAACCCCGAAGTGACACTAATCGGGACCACTCCCAGTGATGACCATAGTTTGAGGAGTTCATGTATTCACTATGTGTTAATGCTTTGTTCCGGTTCTCTATTAAAAGGAGGCCTTAATATCCCTTAGTTTCCAATAGGACCCCGCTGCCACGGGAGGGTAGGACAAAAGATGTCATGCAAGTTCTTTTTCATAAGCACGTATGACTATATTCGAAATACATGCCTACATTACATTGATGAACTGGAGCAAGTTCTGTGTCACCCTATGTTATGACTGTTACATGATGAACCACATCCGACATAATTATCCATCATTGATCCGGTGCCTACGAGTTTTCCATATACTGGTTTACGCTTATTTACTTTTCCGTTGCTACTGTTACAATCACTACAAAAATACCAAAAACATTACTTTTGCTGTCTTTACTTTTGTTACCGTTACCACCACTATCATATTACTTTGCTACTAAAATCTTTGTTGCAGATATTAAGTTTCCAGGTGTGGTTGAATTGATAACTCAGCTGCTAATACTTGAGAATATTCTTTGGCTCCCCTTGTGTCGAATCAACAAATTTGGGTTGAATACTCTACCCTCGAAAACTGTTGCGATCCCCTATACTTGTGGGTTATCAAGACCTTTTTCTGGCGCCGTTGCCGGGGAGCATAGCTCTATTCTTTGAGTCACTTGGGATTCATATCTGCTGGACACTATGAAGAACTTGAAAGACGCTAAGACAAAAATTTATCCCTCAACTACGAGGGGAGGTAAGGAACTGCCATCTAGCTCTGCACTTGATTTACCTTCTGTTATGAGTAAGCTAGCGACACCTAAACCTACTACTGCTATGAATTCTGATATGTTGCATGTTATTGATGATGCCACTTCTGCTATGCATGATACTTATGATGAAAGTACTTCTATGCTTGATACTACTGTGCCACTTGGTGAATTTCTAGATGAGCAAATTTCTAAGTCTAGAGAAAGAGAAATTAGTGAACCTGAACACGATGATGTTAGTGATGATGAACCTATGCCTGTTATTCCTGAGGGTTATCTTTTTAATAATGAATCTTAAGAAGCTATTCTTGCTTGTCCGGATAAACCTGAACGTAAGAGGTTACTAATTAAGTGGAGTTAGGAATCTTTCAGAGGTAGGATGAGACCCGACCTTGCTTTTGCTACTTCACCTACATGTGTTCCTGATCAGGATTATTATGATATTACTGTTGATCCAGATATAATTACTTTGGTTGAATCTGATCCTTTTTATGGCTATGAATCTGAAACTGTCGTGGCACATCTTCGTAAGTTAGATGAAATAGCTGCCCTGTTTACTAATAATCTGAGATCGCGCCACTTTTATATACTCAAAATATTTCCGTTCTCATTAAAGGGTGATGCTAAGAAATGGTTTAATTCTCTTGATCCTGCCTGTGTGCAAAGTCCCCAGGATATGATTTATTACTTCTTTGCTAAATATTTCCCTGCTCATAAGAAACAAGCTGCTTTGAGGGAAATATACAATTTTGTGCAAATTGAAGAAGAGAGTCTCCCACAAGCTTGGGGAGGCTTCTCAAGTTACTTAATACTTTGCCTGATCATCCTCTTAAGAAACCTGAAATATTTGATATCTTTTATAATGGACTAACTGATGCTTCCAGAGATTACTTGGATAGTTGTGTTGGTTCTCTTTTCAGGGAAAGAACACCGGATGACGCTGAAATTATATTGAATAATATGTTGGCAAATGAAAATAATTGGGCACCTCCTGAGCCACCTGCCGAGCCAACTCCTATGCCAGCTCCTGAGCCAATTACTGAACCTATTCCTAAACCAACTCCGAAGAAGAGAGGTGTTCTATTTCTTAGTCCCAAAGATATGCAAGAGGCAAAAAAATCTATGAAAGAAAAAGGTATTAAAGCTGAAGATGTTAAGAATTTACCTCCTATTGAAGAAATACATGGTCTTAATTTACCGCCTATTGAAGAAGTATATGATCTCAATTACTTATTTACTGAAGAACCTCCCGATATCCCGACACAGGTAGTAAAGGTAAATTCTCTCTATAGATATGATAAAGTTGAAGTCCCTCCTACTAAAATTGCTAGTCAGTGCTTGGATGAGTTTGATGACTTTATGTTTAAGCAAGATGACTTTAATGCTTATTTTGGTAGACAATTAAAGCAGAATACCTTTATGATTAAACGCTTGAGTGATTATATGGATAATATTAGAGGTGAACTTAAACTTGTTAGCAAACATGCTTCTATGGTTACCACTCAAGTAGAATAAGTACTTAAAGCTCAAAAAGAAATGCTTGATGAAATGAATAGTAAGAAAAATGATTATGCTGTTGAGTGGCTACTAGAACTAGTAGAATGAGTCAGGAACCTTTGTATCCTGAAGGCCACCCTAAGAGAATCGAGCAAGATTCTCAATGAAATAATATTGATGCACCTAGTTCTTCTGAAAGGAAGAAAAAGAAAAATGATAGAACTATGCAAACTTCTAGTGAACCTATTGCTGAACCACCTGATAATCCAAATGATATCTCTATGTCTGATGCTGAAACACAATCTGGTAATGAACATGAACCTGGTGAAGATGTTAATGATGATGTTCATGATGATGCTCAACCTAGTAATGATAATCATGTGGAAGTTGAACCTGCTGTTGATCTTGATAACCCACAATCAAAGAATCAACGTTATGATAAAAGAGACTTCATTGCTAGGAAACATGGTAAAGAAAGAGAACCATGGGTTCAGAAACCCATGCCTTTTCCTCCGAAACCATCCAAGAAAAAGGATGATGAGGATTTTGAGCGCTTTGCTGAAATGATTAGATCTATCTTTTTGCGTATGCGATTGACTGATGTGCTCAAAACAAATCCTTATGCTAAGTATATGAAGGATATCGTTACTAATAAAAGAAAGATACCGGAGGCTGAAATTTCCACCATGCTTGCTAATTACACTTTTAAGGGTGGAATACCAAAGAAACTTGGAGATCCAGGAGTACCTACTATACCATGCTCCATTAAAAGAAATTATGTTAAAACTGCATTATGTGATCTTGGAGCCGATGTTAGTGTTATGCCTCTCTCTTTATATTGTAGACTTGACTTGAATAAGTTGACACCTACTGAAATATCTTTGCAAATGGCTGATAAATCAACTGCTATACCTGTCGGTATTTGTGAGGATGTGCCTGTTGTGGTTGCAAACGTTACTATTTTAACGGACTTTGTTATTCTTGATATTCCCGAGGATGATAGTATGTCTATTATTCTTGGAAGACCTTAATACTGCAGGGGCTGTTATTGATTGCAACAAAGGGAATGTCACTTTTCATGTTAATGGTAATGAGCATACGGTGCACTTTCCTAGGAAACAACCTCAAGTTTATAGTATCAAATCTATTGGAAAAATTCCATCGATTATATTTGGAGGTTTTGAATTTCCTCTTCCTACCGTCAAAAAGAAATATGATATACTTATTGTTGGGGATGTCCATATCCCCGTTGAGGTAACATAGTGTTATTCAAAATTTCTCTGGTTCCATGATTATCAGAATGAGTTTGTTAACAAGACTTGATCGACCTTGTTAGTGGATTCTTTTTGATGAGCATGAGATGGATGAAACTAGAAGCACAACCTTCTGTACCCTCTTTATATTTTCTGTTCTTTAGTAGAAATAAAGTAAAATAGTATTTTTCTGTCTGTTTCCTGACTTATCCGTGCAATATAAAAATATCCCAAAAATAAAAGTCCTCAGAATGCCATGCCAATTTAATATGATTTTTTCGGGAATATTTAAGGATTTTTAGTGCAAAAATTACCGCGGGGGGAGCTGCCACCTGGTCACGAGGGTGGAGGGAGCGCCCTACCCCCCTGGGCGTGCCCCTGCCTCGTGGGCCCACGGTGGCCCTCCTCCACTTATCCCTGCACCCATCTTCTTCCTCTGCCTCACTCAAACCCGAAAAACCAACTCAAGCTCGTGTTCCTGCAACATTTGCTGTAATTTTCGATCTCCTTGCTCAAAGCACCTCTCGCAAAACTGCTTGGGGAGATTGTTCCTTGGTATGTGACTCCTCCATTGGTCCAATTAGTTTTTGTTCTAGTGCTTTATTCATTGCAAATTTGTGCTGCATAGGTGACCATGTTCTTGAGTTTGCATGTCAAATTTATATGGTTCCAGTTAGTTCTAATGCTTGATATATGCTCTAGGCACTTGTATGAGTAGTTGCTATCAATCTTATTGAAGTTGGTTCACTTTTGTTTGAAGTTACTAAATTTTTTAGATTGTTTCAGAAATAATGAAGAGACTTTTGAGGGGCTTGTCGAGCCTAAGTTCTAAGGAGAAACAAAAGGAAGAAGAACAGAAGCCCAAATTTAATCTGCCTCGTATCGCGGAGGTCCGGCCGTGTGAATGGACTTCCGATGACTTCTTGAGGAGTGCTGGGATTTATGAAGATTTCTATCTATTGATTGAGAACGCCGGCCTCACCAACTTCCTCCGCGACCAACGTCATCAGTATCTCTTACTCACAAATACTTTTGTGCAGAACTTCTACTTTTTCCCTAAGAAATCACCTCCAACAGTAGAGTTCCATTTATATGATGTTGCTAGGGAGATGACATTAGCTGCATTTTGCGAGGTTTGCAAAATACCTTTCGGGGGTTCTTTAGATGAACCACACCGTAATGAAGTGGAAGCTTATATTGACACTTTCACTGTGGGAGAAACCAGGAAGGTTTCTGATGCAAGAATTACTAGCATACATTTCCCTGTTTTACGCTACTTTGCCTTATTTGCTAGTCGTTGCTTGATAGGTCGTGGGAACTGTGGGAACCTTAGTATTCCTGATATTATTATTTTACTCAATGGTTTATACCGCAATAACTTTGTTAGTATGGGTGGAATTGTTGCTAGACAGTTGAGTATGAACCGTACTAAGGGCCCCATCTTTGGAGGCATTTATGCTTCACGCCTAGCTGAATATTTTGAAATACCTATTAGGCATGAGGAGAAAGAAGAAACAGCGCTGCCCCGTGCTTATTTAGATTATATGAGTATGGTAGCGCATGATTTTCTTGTTAAGAATCACGAAGGGGCGCTTAAATATAAATTGTACTTTGATAAACATCACCCTGAGACTATTACTTTGCCTGCTCCCTCTTTGTTTAACTTATCTGCAGGTACTTACGTTGTTCCGTGGGCGGCTGTTCAAGCCTATCGGAATCCTGCACCAGCCTCGGATCCAGAGCCTCCACGAATGTCTGTTTATTCTTGGGATCCTGAGGCGGTTGCCAGCCAGTGGCAGTCAGAGTCCTCTTCATCACATTATGATCCCAACTATTCTTCATCGCAGTATGACCCCAGCTTCACCTACGGATATCAACCAGGTTATCCCTGGCAATAGATCAACTTAGGACAAAAGCCTAAGCTTGGGGGAGTACGTATTTCCCACCGACATTACATTCATGTTCACACACGCTCATTGCTAGATGTCGGTGCTCATACTCTTTCATTGTAATATCCATGTTAGTTTAAATTTATTTTTCTAGCTTTCGTCTTGTGTGTTTGATAAACCTTAAGAAAAAAACAAAAAATTAGTTAGTCTACTTTCCATGCTTGTAGTAGAATTGAAAACCCAAAAATATTTCCCGTCCTTCTTTTGCTTGTTGGGAGCTTTCCCATGTAAATAGTTTTTATTTTTCTTTTCCTTACTTTGGGGGTCGAGAAGACTATATTGAAAATGCTTAGTGGCTCTTATATGCATGATTGTTTATTTAACTTAGAGCCCATATTACTTGTCTTCTCTCTTGAGTTGAATGCTTGCAGATTCCAGCTTAGTCCAATGCACGTGCACTCTTATTATTATATACACCGTTCAGTCGTGCAAGTGAAAGCAATCATGATGATATATGATGGACTCATTGGGATGAGAGAAGCTGGTATGAACTCGATCTCTCTTGTTTTTGTAAATATGATGATTTATCGTTCCTGATTCAACTATTATGAAGTAAACATATTTGCAATGACATTTAGAAATTACAGTGACTCGACTTGGCACATGTTCATGCATGTAGTTGAATCAAATCAACATAGCCTTCATGATATTTGTGTTCATGGTGGATTATATCCTACTCATGCTTATATTCGGTGTGAATTAATTTTAATGCATGTTTACGACTGTTGTCGCTCTCTCAGTTGGTCGCTTCCCAGTCTTTTGCTAGCCTTCACCTGTACTAAGCGGGAATACTGCTTGTGCATCCAAACTCCTTAAACCCCAAAGTTGTTCCATATGAGTCCACTATACCTTCCTATATGCGGTATCTACCTGCCGTTCCAAGTAAATTTGTATGTGCCAAACTCCAAACCTTCAAATGAAATTCTGTTTTGTATGCTCGAGCAGCTCTTGTGCAACTATGGCTGCCTATATCTTCCATGCTAGGTGGGTTATTCTCAAGAGGAGTGGACTCCGCTCCTCATTCACGAGAAAGGGCCGGTAACCGGGATGCCCAGTCCCATGATCCAAAAAGATCAAAGAAAATCAAAATAATTAAACAAAACTCCCCCTGGGACCCGTTGAATGTTGGAGGCACTCGTTGTTTCGAGCAAGCCATGGATTGATGCTTGTGGAGGAGGGGGAGTATAAACCTTTACCATTCTATTTGGGAACTGCCTATAATGCATGTAGTATGGAAGATACAACCATCTCATAGTTTTTGCGTTGACAGTGAAAGTATGCCGCTCAAAATATTATTTATCTCTATTTCAAAAATCGAGCTCTCGCACCTCTACAAATCCCTGCTTCCCTCTGCGAAGGGCCTATCTATTTACTTTTATGTTGAGTCATCACCCTTCTTATTAAAAAGCACCCGCTGGAGGGCACACTGTCGTTTGCATTCATTATGATTGGTTTATATTGGGTATGACTTGACTGGATCTCTTTGACCATGAATTACAATGTTTAGTCAGTCCTTGATCTTTAAAGGTGCTCTGCATTTATGTTTTGTGGTCTCAGAAAGGGCTAGCGAGATACCATTTTGTTATATCATGTTATGATTATTTTGAGAAAGTGTTGTCATCCGAGTTTTATTATTATGGCTCGCTAGCTGATTATGCTATTGATATGAGTAATTATGGGACCTACGTGTTATTGTGAGTATGGTTAGTTCATAACAATTGCTGAAACTTGAATGCTGGCTTTTCATGTTTACAACAACAAGAGCAAACAGAGTTTGTAAAAGTTTTTCTTTTTCTCTTTTAGTTTGTCAACTGAATTGCTTGAGGACAAGCAAGGGTTTAAGCTTGGGGGAGTTGATACGTCTCCGTTGTATCTACTTTTCCAAACACTTTTGCCCTTGTTTTGGACTCTAACTTGTATGATTTGAATGGAACTAACCCGGACTGACGCTGTTTTCAGCAGAATTGCCATGGTGTTGTTTTATGTGCAGAAAACAAAATTTCTCGGAATGACCTGAAACTCCATGGAATATCTTAGAATAAATAATAAAAAACCCTCGCCAAAGATGAAGACCAGGGGGCCCACACCCTGTCCACGAGGGTGGGGGCGCCCCCTCCTGGGCGCTCCCCCCTACCTCGTGGGCCCCCTGGATGCCATCCGACGCCAACTCCAACTCTACATATTGGCTTTCGGGGAGAAAAAATTCAGAGAGAAAGTTTCATCGCATTTTACGATATGGAGCCACCGCCAAACCCTAATCTCTCTCGGGAGGGCTGATCTGGAGTCCGTTCGGGGCTCCGGAGAGAGGGATTCGTCGCTGTTGTCATCATCAACCATCCTCCATCACCAATTTCATGATGCTCACTGCCGTGCGTGAGTAATTGCATCGTAGGCTTGCTGGACGGTGATGGGTTGGATGAGATTTATCATGTAATCGAGTTAGTTTTGTTAGGGTTTGATCCCTAGTATCCACTATGTTCCAAGATTGATGTTGCTATGACTTTGCTATGCTTAATGCTTGTCACTAGGGCCCGAGTGCCATGATTTCAGATCTGAACCTATTATGTTTTCATGAATATATGTGAGTTCTAGATCCTATCTTGCAAGTCTATAGTCACCTACTATGTGTTATGATCCGGCAACCCCGAAGTGACAATAATCGGGACCACTCCCGGTGATGACCAAAGTTTGAGGAGTTCTTGTATTCACTATGTTTTAATGCTTTGTTCCGGTTCTCTATTAAAAGGAGGCCTTAATATCCCTTAGTTTCCAATAGGACCCCGCTGCAACGGGAGGGTAGGACAAAAGATGTCATGCGAGTTCTTTTCCATAAGCACGTATGACTATATTCAGAATACATGCCTACATTACATTGATGAACTGGAGCTAGTTCTGTGTCACCCTATGTTATGACTGTTACATGATGAACCACATCCGACATAATTATCCATCATTGATCCGGTGCCTACGAGTTTTCCATATACTGGTTTACCCTTATTTACTTTTCCGTTGCTACTATTACAATCACTACAAAAATACCAAAAACATTACTTTTGTTGTCTTTACTTTTGTTACCGTTACCACCACTATCATATTACTTTGCTACTAAACACTTTGCTGCAGATATTAAGTTTCCAGGTGTGGTTGAATTGACAACTCAGCTGCTAATACTTGAGAATATTCTTTGGCTCCCCTTGTGTCGAATCAACAAATTTGGGTTGAATACTCTACCCTCGAAAACTGTTGCGATCCCTATACTTGTGGGTTATCAAGACCTTTTTCTGGCGCCGTTGCCGGGGGGCATAGCTCTATTCTTTGAGTCACTTGGGATTCATATCTGCTGGACACTATGAAGAACTTGAAAGACGCTAAGACAAAAATTTATCCCTCAACTACGAGGGGAGGTAAGGAACTGCCATCTAGCTCTGCACTTGATTCACCTTCTGTTATGAGTAAGCTAGTGACACCTAAACCTACTACTGCTATGAATTCTGATATGTCGCATGTTATTGATGATGCCACTTATGCTATGCATGATACTTATGATGAAAGTACTTCTATGCTTGATACTACTGTGCCACTTGGTGAATTTCTAGATGAGCAAATTTCTAAGTTTAGAGAAATAGAAATTAGTGAACCTGAACACGATGATGTTAGTGATGATGAACCTATGCCTGTTATTCCTGAGGGTTATCTTTTTAATAATGAAACTTATGAAGCTATTCTTGCTTGTCCTGATAAACCTGAACGTAAGAGCTAACTAATTAAGTGGAGTAAGGAATCTTTTAGAGGTAGTGTTGGGGATATTGCTATCTGGGGTAAACCGGCCTGCAGGGCCCGGGTTACCTCCGTCAATAGACCCGAGATGTTAAAGCCCAAGGAGAAATAGAAGGGCCCAAGGCCTATAATCGGTTTAAAGGTTTATGGTGTAAACCGGCCTGGGGTAAACTTGTATTGTAAGTTAGGAATAGAGAGACCGACCCGGGCACGTTTGTAAGCCGGAGGTCAGGACTTTGCAGACCGACGGGCGTCACCCGTGTATATAAGGGGACGACCCGACGGCGGTTGGGGGACAGAAAACAAGAACTCGAGGTTTAGGCGAAGCTTATCGCTCCCTAAGCCCTCGAAACCCATCAATCCCATCACAACTAGACGTAGGCTTTTACCTTCATCGAAGGGGCCGAACTAGTATAAACACCGTGTCCTTGTGTCCACTTTAACCCCTTCAAGCTAACCCGTTGCGATGGCTCCACGACTAAGTCCTCCCACTAGGACATCTGCCGTGACAAATCCACGACAGTTGGCGCCCACCGTGGGGCTATCGCGAGATGGTTACAGGTTTTTGGAGGGCCGCTTTGAAGGACTCGAGGGTTACGCTGTGGGACGGATGACCAAGAGCCGCCGCGGAAAACTCTACATCGACAGCACAGGCTGGGGCCCCGACGCCGGCTCGATCGAGTACGGGTACCGGGTCCCCTTTGGCGGCATCCATGTTTTCATCGGCAAGATCAGAGAACCGGGCCCCGAGTTAGGCGTCTGCGCCGACCTCGTCGAGACAGCTCAGTGCACGAGATCGACCCTGGCTAAACCGACCAGGAAGCACGCCTTCGTGGGAGTCATCCACGGAGGAAGCTACGAGGAAGGATCCGAATCTGGTAACGAAACCGCCATCTACTCCGGCGATGAAACGTCGACCGGGGAGACCAAATCTCTTTACCAGCTACAAGATGATCGGATTGGGGGCGGCTCCGATGGCAACAGTATTCCGGACCCCTCTGATCTGCCCTATCGGGTTGGGATCTTCATGGCTGGAACACAGGCGGCGCCACGATCATCAATTGCAGCAGCAGCGATCTCCGGATCGGCAGCAGCAACGGCTGCGCGGGCGGGAGGCCCTACGGGTTCACCAGCCCAAGTTTTGTCAGACCTGTTTGACGCACTGGCAGCGCTCATGGCGGAGGCCAACCCGGTCGATCAGGAGGTTCATAATGCTGAGATTGCCAAAGTGAGAGAGCAGATCACTCAAGCTAAAGCGGAGCTGGCAGCAGAAGAGATCAGGATGACGGCGGAGCGCGCCGCTTTGGATGCACAGGCTTACAGGCTCATGATGGACCAGAATGCGTCTCAGGAAGTCCTGAAGAGGAAATCCCGATCTCGATTGCCTGCAGCCCTCAACGCCCGAAATCTCTTCAACACCCCGGGGGTAAACCGTGCGGAGGCGACAGTTGGCGCCCCGGTTCAGCACCGGATAATAAGCCTGCCTCGTCACAACACTGGTACACCACCGGCCGTGCCAACACCGTCAGGTCATTATTCCAACCCGATGGATAACCTCGTCGCGGCGGTAGCCCGGCTGGAAGCCATTCCGATCGAAGGCGATTCACCGCAGGACGTAGAGACACGCCGGGTCAAGGAGCTCCTTAGGACCGCGTTGGCCCAACAAGAAGCATATTCACAAAGCCGTGATCGGATTCACTCCACCCCTCGCCCCAGCAGGAGCCATAGTAGGCGTATGGAGGAGCCGGCTGTTTCAAGCAATGCCAGGCGTGAAGCGCTCCGCGGCAACAACCCGGCAGGCGCCGACAATGCTCAGGAGAGTGTGGATCGCACCCGTGCGCGGGAGGCCGGAATAGCAGCGCAGCATCAGGCTCGTCAGCTTACACCTATCTTCCTAGCGGCTACGGTTGAGCCGGGGGTGGTCTCCAGTTCTTTGGGAGTACCGTGCCTTGTTCCCGCTTTACGCAACGTACGCCTGCCCAAAGACTTCAAAGGCCCCCGCAAGGTACCAAACTACACGGCAGATCAGCCTCCGGAGACATGGGTGGAGAGCTATGAAATGGCTATGGAGATGCTGGATGTGGATGACACGGCGTGTGCCAAGTATTTTACTATGATGTTAGAAGGAACGGCCCGGACTTGGCTAAAGAGCTTACCGCCTAATTCAATTAGTTCATGGGCCCAATTGCGCGCCCGGTTTATCAAGAATTTCAAGGACACGTGCAAACAACCAATGTCGATAGTTGACCTAGCAGCCTACGTTCAGCAAGAAGGGGAATCAACTACCCACTGGGTACGGCGGGTATCAGAAGTTTTGCACTCGTCAGATCGCATCAACGCAGACACCGCCGTGGTGCTGTTGGAAAGCAACTGTCGGTTTGGCCCTTTGAAGCTAAAGCTGGGCCGGATGAAGCGTGATTGTACAGATATAGGAACGCTCATGACCGCTTTAGTGAAGTATGCGGATTCTGACAGTACCAAGGATCCTGACTCTGGTGATGACAAAGCAGGGAAGGGAAAGAAGAATAGCAACACCAAAGGCCAGCAACATCGGCCGGCAGGTAATGGAGGCGGAGGTAAGCGTAAACCGGACGGGAGCATGGACTTGGTGGCCAGCACAAGTGCACAGAATAAAGGCCAGCGGCGTAAGGGGAAACAGCCAAGTTTCCGCGCAAATCCCGGTCCTAATCCGGAGCGTTTGAACTTTTTCTTAAACCAGCCCTGTCCGAAGCACGGAACAAAAGAGGAACCAGCAACCCATCTTTGGAAGGATTGTTATATCATGAAGGAATTCAAAAGCTCAAACACTTTCCAATATGATCACAGCTCCGGCGGTGGTTCAGGTTCCGGATCAGGATACGGTGGCGGAAATTCCGGTCCAGGGTTCCAGGGTAATCCGGGCGGACAGGACAGCCGAAATAATCAAAGTAATCAAAGTGGTTACGAACAGCAGCAATCAGGTTATCAGAACAACCCGAAACAGTTGAGTGGTGGACAGTATCATGTCTTTACTACAAGCTTGGATAAACGAGATAGAAAGCTTCAGAGGCAGGCAGTCAGTGCTGTCGAACCGGCCACGCCTCACTATCTGCGTTGGTCGGAACAACCTATCATATGGAGCCGAGAAGATCATCCTCCCAGGGTTTATAATCCGGGTCAGTTAGCACTGGTGGTAGCGCCTCAGGTGGGAGGTTATAAGCTCACCAAAGTGCTCATGGACGGAGGGAGCAGCAGTAACATCTTGTATTATGAGACCTTCCGTCGCATGGGACTGGTGGATAAGGATCTCAAAACGACCCATACCGTGTTCCACGGGGTGGTGCCTGGCAAGTCTGCATATCCGGTCGGTAAGATAGCCCTTGAAGTGGTCTTTGGTGATAGTCACGATTCCAGATCAGAGACGCTGACGTTCGAAGTGGTTAAAATCCAAAGTCCGTACCACGCTTTGTTCGGACGGCCAGCCTATGCGAAATTTATGGCACGGCCCTGCTACGTGTATCTGCAACTTAAGATGCCGGGTTACAAGGGCACTATAACGGTTCATGGCAGCCGTCGAATCGCTTTGGAATGCGAGGAAGGAGATGCGACTTATGCAGAATCGGTTTGTGCTACGGAGGAGCTAAAGCAGTACAAAGACAGTGTTGACCCGGAGGACATGACTTCGTTGAAGAAGCCAACCACGGACCACGATCCGGCCTTGAAGTTCAAATCAGCGGCCGAAACTAAGCTTGTTGACTTCGTGCCTGGCGATTCATCCAAGCAGTTCAGCATCAGTGCAAACTTGGATCCAAAATAGGAAAGCGCGCTCATCGAGTTCATCCGTGAGAATCGGGACATCTTTGCATGGAAGCCGTCTGACATGCCTGGTGTACCGAGGCAACTCGCTGAGCACACCCTTAATGTGTATCCTAAGTATAAACCGGTAAAGCAGTTCTTACGGCGGTTTAACGAAGAAAGACAAAAAGCGATTGGTGAGGAAGTGGCCAGGCTCCTGGCAGCTGGTTTTATCGTCGAGGTTTTTCATCCCGAATGGCTTGCTAATCCGGTGCTGGTTCTTAAGAAAAACGGCACCTGGCGCATGTGTGTGGATTACACAGACTTGAATAAAGCTTGTCCAGCGGATCCTTTTGCTCTCCCCCGGATTGATCAGATCATTGATGCTACGGCAGGTTGCGAGCGTTTGAGTTTTTTGGATGCCTATTCAGGTTATCACCAGATCAAGATGGCAGTTAAGGACCAGGAGAAGACGGCGTTCATTACTCCCTTTGGAGCCTTCTGCTATGTGTCTATGCCCTTCGGGCTTAAGAGTGCGCAAGCTACTTATCAACGGCAAGTTGTTGGGATTTTTAGTATCCCATAGAGGAATTGAGGCTAATCCGGAGAAGATCACAGCCATCACCTCCCTGGCCAAACCGAAATGCGTCAATGATGTTCAGCGCATGGCCGGACGGATTGCAGCGTTAAGCCGGTTTATCAGTCGCCTTGGTGAAAAGGCGATCCCCTTGTATCAAATGCTCAGGAAGACGGATCAATTTGTCTGGAGTGCGGAGGCAGATAAAGCGTTCGAGGACTTGAAGCGGCAGCTAGTCAATCCGCCAGTTTTGGCAGCCCCTGTAGATAAAGAGCCACTCCTGTTATATGTGGCTGCGAATGCCAGAGCAGTTAGTGTGGCGATGGTGGTAGAACGAAAGGAGGCTGGAAAGGAACATCCGGTTCAGCGACCGGTTTACTATATCAGTGAAGTACTTATCGAGTCCAAACAAAGGTATCCGCATTGGCAGAAGCTGGTATATGGTGTTTTTATGGCAAGCCGGAAGCTGAGGCAATATTTTCAAGGACACCCCATCACGGTGGTCAGTTCTGCTCCTTTGGGTGACATCATACAGAACCGGGAGGCGACCGGTCGGATTGCTAAGTGGGCTATCGAGCTTGGGCCGCACGGTTTAAGATACGTGCCCCGGACGGCTATAAAGTCACAAGCACTTGTCGACTTCATAAACGATTGGACAGAGTTACAAGCGCCTGAGGAGAAGCCAGATAACACCTATTGGACTATTCATTTTGACGGGTCCAGGCAATTGGAAGGCTCGGGGGCTGGGGTCGTTTTAACTTCCCCACGAGGAGATAAGTTTTGTTATGTCCTCCGTTTAATGTTCCCCTGTACAAATAATGCGGCTGAGTATGAAGCTTTGCTTCATGGTCTTCGGATGGCTAAAGAGATGAATCTGAGCAGAGTTAGGTGCTTTGGTGATTCGGATCTGGTGGCTCAGCAGGTATCTGGCACCTGGGATTCTAAGGACCCGCTCATGGCTGCATACCGACGTGAAGTAGATATGGTGGCTGGGAATTTCAAAGGCTATCAAGTGGACCATGTGGACCGCAGAAAAAATGAGGCAGCGGACTCTTTAAGCCGCTTGGGCTCTCAGCGTAAACCGGTTCCACCCAATGTTTTCTTGGATGTATTGTATCACCCATCGGTACAGCTACCCGGTGAGCTGGAGTTGGCTGTTCCTGATCCGGAAGCTCAATTAGTGGCGGCTCTTCACGTCACCCCGGATTGGACGCTCCCTTATCTGGCATATATGAACCGGGGTGAGTTGCCAGAAGACGAAAGCTTGGCTCGACAGATAGTACGGCGGTCCAAGTCTATGACCATTCTCAAAGGAGAGCTACATCACCGCAGCATGTCAGGAGCGCTGCAACGGTGCGTATCCCCTAAGGAGGGGTGTGAGATATTACGTGAAATACATGAAGGGGATTGCGGCCACCACGCCGGTTCAAAATCATTGGTGGCTAAAGCGTTCCGCCACGGTTTCTACTGGTTAACTGCTCATGCTGATGCGGAAGACCTGGTCCGGTTATGTGATGGTTGCCAGAAATTTTCCAGACGAGCGCACATACCGGCTCAAGAATTGAGGATGATTCCAATCACTTGGCCGTTCGCGACTTGGGGGCTTGATATGGTTGGGCCTTTTAAGCGGTCCAAAGATAAGAAGACCCACCTACTGGTGGCGGTTGACAAATTTACAAAGTGGGTGGAGGCAGAACCTGTCAGTAAATGTGATGCTGCCACGGCGGTTCGGTTTATAAAGAAGGTGATCTTCCGGTTTGGCTTTCCACACAGCATCATCACAGATAATGGTACCAATTTATCCAAGGGAGCCATGAAAGAGTTCTGTGCACGGGAGCATATACGGCTTGATGTTTCTTCGGTAGCGCACCCACAATCTAATGGTCAGGCAGAACGAGCGAATCAAGAGATCTTGAGAGGTATCAAACCCCGGCTTCTGGTCCCTTTGCAAAGGACGCCGGGTTGTTGGGTGGAGGAGCTACCGTCTGTATTATGGAGCATCAACACCACGCCTAACAGGTCCACGTGGTTTACGCCGTTCTTTATGGTCTATGGAGCAGAGGCGGTTCTCCCAAGTGATATACGCCATGACTCACCTCGTGTGGCAGCGTATGTTGAAGCGGACAACGAGCAGGCACGGCAGAACGCTCTTGACTTGTTGGATGAGGAACGTGACTTAGCAGCTGCCCGTTCAGCGATTTACCAGCAAGATCTTCGCTGTTACCACAGCCGTCGGGTTAGGACCAGAACCTTTCAAGAGGGGGATTTGGTGCTTCGACTCATCCAAGACCAGTCTGATCAGCATAAATTATCCCCGCCTTGGGAGGGACCCTTTGTGGTCAGCAAGAATCTGAATAATGGGTCATACTACCTGATTGATATTCGAGAGCACAAAGATTCGCGCACGTCAGAGGAGGAGACCAGCAGGCCGTGGAACATAGCTCATCTTCGACCTTATTATGCATGAGCCTTGGGCTCTGTTTATGTACATATCATGACCATGTATATATTATGATTAATACAATAAACCGGAGCCTCGAGTAAAGCGGGGTCTCTGCTGTTCTTCACATCATGCGTGTTCTTCCCCTTGAGGCCGCTTCACCGAAGATCAAATTAAAGATTCCGGTTTAAGAGTCCGGTTCAAGGGAAGATGACTCCTGCATAGCTTTGAAGCCCTTAATATCCGGTTTAAAGATCCCGGTTCAAACATGAGGCTTCCTGTTCAAACATAGGTCGTATTCGAACCAAAGAGAACATAGCTATTCAAACATGGGGCTTCCTGTTCAAACATAGGTCGTGTTCGAACCAAAGAGAACATAGCTATTCAAACACGAGGCTTCCTGTTCAAACATAGGTCGTATTCGAACCAAAGAGAACATAGCTATTCAAACATGGGGCTTCCTGTTCAAACATAGGTCGTGTTCGAACCAAAGAGAACATAGCTAAACCCTATAAAGTCAGTTGGGGACCTAGTCGGCCTGAACCGTAGCTGCACCTCCGGGGGGCTTGGTCATGTCTTGACGACGGTAATGCCTTCTGGCTGGCACATTTGCCACTGAATCAGTTGGGGACCTAATCGACTTGAACCGTAGATTACGCCTTATGGGAGCTCGGTCATGTCTTGATGATGGTAATGCCTTCTGGTCGGCTTTTTAGCCAATGAATCATTTGGGGGCTTGGTCGTGTCCGAACCAACGCAATGCCACTTGATCGGCCCTTGGCCATTGAGTCACTTGGGGGCTTGGTCGAATCCGAACCAATGCAATGCCATTTGACCGGCATATTTGCCACGATTCAGTTAGGAGCCTAGTCGGCTTGGACCGTAGCTACACCTCTTGGGGGCTTGGTTTCTTGTCTTGACGACGGTCACGCCTTCTGAACGGTTCATAGCAACCACTATTTGCATGCGTTTTACCATCGTGTTGCCCTCTAGTATTTGGTTTTTGTTTTCTGCCTTTATTGTGGTATTTTTTGTTCTCCGGAACGTCAAGTATTTTTAAACCGATTCAGCTGACACAACCTGGTCCTTTTTTTTAACCCGGAGGCAAATTGCCCGGTTTGGCAAAGGCGCAGCACGGTTCAGGTGGTCGAAAAATCACATTGTGTACTCAGTAAAGACAGGAAACATAAGTTGGAAAAGTCATTGGAAAGGGCATCAGTACCCGTGCGCGAAGGCACATTCAAACGCAGAGGTATTAAACTATCTTATTACAAGGCAGCGTAGTGCCTGAATATATTGTTTGTTGACGGATTAAACGTCACCAACTAAGGGGAACCGGAGAATGGATTACGCCTGTTCGCCGCCTCGGTTCGAAGGCTGTGGATCGTCTTGCGCCGCGTCAGCTCTATCTTGGTTACCCATTGGCTGGAAATCAGCAGTGGTCCAGTCGATTCCCATTAGCGCTTGAAAGACAGCTTCTTCGTGAATCAGCAAAGACGGTTCAATGTCAGGGGCGTAGGTATGCTTACGGATTGGAGGAATAAGGTTTCCCGCTTCAGGGACCGGGGCAGCTACTCGTTTGTTCTGGTTATCGTATTGGGCTTGGTAATGTGACAGATCTGCTTCCTCAGCCAATTGACAAGCTAGGGGGCGCACCGCCCGGTTTATCGCCCTCAAATCGTCTTCACCAAAGTCTGAACCGTCTTCCTTCAAGCTGGGGTATCCTTGGGCCGCTTCGACAGGATCGAAATCTGGTACCCACGCTTTGGCCCGAATCAAGGCAGTGATGGCTCCAGTTCGAGCAGCTGATCTTTTCAACTCTTCAATCCGGGCTGGAAGCATGGACAGCCTCTTTAACGTGTCTTGAATCAGAGACGGCGCAGGGTTGTTATGCGATGCAGTGGTGATAGCTCTTTGTGCTCCGGTGTACAACTGTTCAATCAGAGTATAAGCAGCTTTGAGTTTCATCCGCACATCAGAACCCAAGTGTCCAATACGTGAGCCTGCAGTATTTCAAGATGGATTACAAACCGGACATAGGATGTAGCAGACAAGGTACAAATTGGAAGAAGGGCATCGAAAAGTTTACCAAAGACGGCAGAGGTCATGGAGTGTATTTGTCGCTTCACGGTGGATAATTCATCGACCACCGGTTTAAGAGCAGCTTCGGCATTTTCAGCCCTCTTCGTCAAAAGAGCTCTCTCAGTAGCCCAATCAGCTTGTTCTTTTTTGCGGCTTTCTTTCAGCTGTTCCATAACGGTTAAGGCATTGGTCAATTCATCCTTCGCTTTTTCAGTTTCAGCCTGTTGGGTTTTTAAGATTTCCTGAAGGTCCGAGACTTGTTTCGCTTTGGTCTTCAGATCCCCCTGCAGCAGGTCGTCAACAGTGTTCAGAAAATATTGCACGGTTTGGAAGTATCAACCACACAAGCAAGTTATGTGCTCGATACTTGGGGGCTAATGCATACTTGATTTTAACGCAAGTTTTCCATTACAAAAAGTCCCAAGATTAATACAAGTATTTAAACTTGGCACTTGGGGGCTAATGGTTATCTGATGATGTTTTCTGGGTATGACCTATGTTGAAGCCTTGGGTTTTCTAAACCGGACCTTAATTGTCAAGGCAGCCTGATCCGGTTTACCATCTCGGTTTGGAAATATTGATAAGCTAAGTTGCAATGGAATGAAGCACAAGGGAGTTACCTCAAGTTTCTCCTTCATCATCTTGATCAGGCCAGCTTCATAATCCCGACTGGTGTACAGTCGGTTCAGGTACCCAGAATAAAGATCCGGGGCGCTTAAGGCGGCGTACGTAGAGGAGTCAAGGTCCCATTTGCCCTTTATGGCCGAGATTTCGTCCTTGGCAGTATGCTTGGCTAAAGTAGCAGCGTTCCCCGGTTCAGAGTGACCGATGCCGGTAATCACAACATCATCATCCTTGGAATCGCTGCTCTGCAGTGGCCCTGTCGGTTTATCAACAGTT
Organism: Aegilops umbellulata; assembly: GCA_032464435.1. Classification (NCBI taxonomy): domain Eukaryota; kingdom Viridiplantae; phylum Streptophyta; class Magnoliopsida; order Poales; family Poaceae; genus Aegilops; species Aegilops umbellulata. Next base: position 332,460,797 of record CP136059.1, on the reverse strand, counting down.
CCAGAAGGGGGGATGGATTCCTCAAACCGAACAGGACTGGCAGGCGGATCAGTACGGCTGGCAGGTTCGGTAGTCCTTTCTTCAGCGCAGGTGTCATCTTGCGGAGATAGATAATTCTGAGTATCTTCACGACCCAGAGCATCAGCATCAGGAGTTTTCTCCGGTTCAGGAGCGGCAGTTCCTTCAGCCGGGTTATCCAGACGAGCCTTCTTGCTCGGTCTAGGTTTAGCCCTGGAAAAAACCCAAAGATTGAAAAAAACGGTGTAAGATGGGTTAAGAGACCCATACAGAGATATGTTGTGATCGGTCCAACTTACCCAATAACTGTCTTCAGCGGTGGCAGTTGAGTGGCTGAGGATTCACCAGAAGATGAATGGGAGGTGACCTGATAATCGGAGTCAGATGGATTAAGAGGCTGACGAATTAAACCTGTTTTAGGAGGAAAGCTAGCGCATAAATCGGAGACCTCTGTGCGGCGTTTCCGAACCGGGCTGTTCGGTAAACCGGCGGAGGTAACTACCTGGCCGCTATGCCGGGTGGTGCGTCGAGCTTCATGTTGCTGGGTCTTCACAAGAAATTTGGGATCCAAGTAAGCAAGAGGATGAGAAAATTTAATTTTCCGGTTTGCTTGGCGAGGTTTTTTCAAAGGCAAAGGAACGGCGTCAGAAGAAAGAATAGTTACCTCTGGGCCTTCAGCATTGCTCGCTTCAGCGTCGTCCTGACAAATATCATCATCAATAAGATGCATAAAAAGTAAGCCAACTGAATCGAGGTCTACCCCAAGGTCCGGATTACCCACATCATCCCCCTCTAAATCCGGGGTAGAGGAAGCGGTGTTCCGTTTTTTCTGAGCGGGCTTCTTCACCCTCGTTTTAGGTCGGGTTACCCTTTCGGTCGGCTCTTGAAGCTTATTGCTCCAAAACGGATCATCTCCCTGTGTCAGAAAGGACTGGAGTTAGCAATATGTGTATAAGGAGATCATAAATTCTATAACAGACAGAGGGGAAGTGCTTACAGCAGGTGGCTTGTTTGTGGCACAAAATGGAAGCAGGCCGGTTCGGGCGCAAGCATATTCCGGTTCATTCAGCATCTTTTTCACAGCTTCGGTGACTTCGTCTTCCGTTAGCTGAATGTTGCAGTGCCTCAAAGGATCATCAACCCGGCCCGTGTATTGACACATTAAACCGGAGCGGATGCTAAGGGGCAGGATGCTCCATGAAATCCAGCAGCGGGCAAGGTCTACCCCCGTCAAACCGTTAGCCATGAAGGCTCTGAGCTTGGACAGCTGAGGGGCATACTTACTCCTCTCTTTGGCGGTTAGCCTTTGGGGGAAGGGGTGGGTATTGCTAAGCCTCTCCGGACGGAAGCCGGGCAGTGGATTTTCTTCAGCAGGGGAAGTATCCTTGCAATAGAACCAAGTGTGATTCCATTCTTGCGGATGACTATGCAGCTTGGCATGAGGATAAGTCACTTCTTTCCTCTTTTGAATCGTCACACCACCCAGTTCCATATTAGGGCCGTCGGTAAATTCGGTACGTCGGTTCAAATGAAAACAGTCCCGGAACAGCTCTACGGTAGGTTCCTCCTGGAAGTACGCCTCGCAAAGCACTTGAAAATGGCAGATATTCGTGACTGAGTTTGGACCAACGTCTTGTGGGTGCAACCTAAAGTTAGCCAGGACGTCCCGATAAAATTTTGAACCGGGTGGGTTAAAACCCCGGGCCAGGTGATCCGCAAACACTACCACTTCTCCCTCCTATGGGGTAGGAGGACATTCATTTCCTGGAACCCTCCAATGGATGGCATTTTTGCTACTCAAAGCGCCAGTCAGAACTAAGTTGTTTAGTTGGGTCTCAGTGATGCGAGAAGGAACCCAGTTGCATTCGTACACCTGTTTTGCCATGAGGAAATCTACAAGACAAAGGTGTTCCGGTTTGAGAACAAATGTGAATGTAAACCGAAGATGCTCATATATAGAGTAAGGTTATCTACGATGATATCATCCAGTGGTTGATCAAGGGGACTAATGGATGTGTGGATTGGTTTGCTCGCTCTGCTGGAAGTTAAACCGACCAGATCTAACAGTGGTGAATATGAAAGCAGAAACAGATCCCATACAGATTCTTTCAAAGCAGTGGATCTATAGCTAGGGCGAAAAAGAAATAAAAATATGAGGTTTGGCTCACAGCAGAACAGCATGGGTTCGACAAGCAGGGAGATGAGTACAGATTTATAGAGATGAGTACATAGCATCATCATCTGTTGGCAAAAACTCTCAGCAGGTATCAAACTGACGATGTCGTCCTAGCATCAAAGCTGCTATGGGGATGAACAAGGAACAGTGGCAGGATGACGAACCCTAGAACATATCTAAAAGCAAGAAGAACAGGGGCCTTACCGGGAGCCAAGCGGATGAGAAAGGTCGCCGCGGTGCTCTGATCCGATCAGGTTGATGCAGCGGCCGGAGTGGAGGCAGTAGCTGACGGCGGCGGCGGAGCTCCGAGGTCTGGGTCGCGAGGAAGACGAAGAAGGGGGCGAAACGGAGGAAAGGAAGATGGCCTTCAAGTCCTATTTATAAGGCGCGGCGCGCGTGCCAGGCGCGCGAATCCAGGGGCCGGAGATTTCGGGAGCCCAGCCATCGCCCTGATTCTTGCGGATTAGCAAAAGGAGACGATAACTTCGCACTGACGTCATATCGGTTCACCGCAGTAAAAGGAGACGAAGAAAACGGCGGTTCAACAGTTGCTGGAAGACATTTGAAAGACAAATTTTTTTTTATTAAGGATTGACATGAACCTGTTCAAATCAATCTGGGGCCTAATGTTGGGGATATTGCTATCTGGGGTAAACCGGCCTGCAGGGCCCGGGTTACCTCCGTCAATAGACCCGAGATGTTAACGCCCAAGGAGAAATAGAAGGGCCCAAGGCCTATAATCGGTTTAAAGGTTTATGGTGTAAACCGGCCTGGGGTAAACTTGTATTGTAAGTTAGGAATAGAGAGACCGACCCGGGCACGTTTGTAAGCCGGAGGTCGGGACTTTGCAGACCGACGGGCGTCACCCGTGTATATAAGGGGACGACCCGACGGCGGTTGGGGGACAGAAAACAAGAACTCGAGGTTTAGGCGAAGCTTATCGCTCCCTAAGCCCTCGAAACCCATCAATCCCATCACAACTAGACGTAGGCTTTTACCTTCATCGAAGGGGCCGAACTAGTATAAACACCGTGTCCTTGTGTCCACTTTAACCCCTTCAAGCTAACCCGTTGCGATGGCTCCACGACTAAGTCCTCCCACTAGGACATCTGCCGTGACAAATCCACGACAGGTAGGATGAGACCCGACCCTGCTTTTGCTACTTCACCTATCTGTGTTCCTGATCAGGATTATTATGATATTACTGTTGATCCAGATATAATTACTTTGGTTGAATCTGATCCTTTTTATGGTTATGAATCTGAAACTGTTGTGGCACATCTTCGTAAGTTAGATGAAATAGCTGCCCTGTTTACTAATAATCTGAGATCGCGCCACTTTTATATACTCAAAATATTTCCGTTCTCATTGAAGGGTGATGCTAAGAAATGGTTTAATTCTCTTGATCCTGCCTGTGTGCAAACTCCCCAGGATATGATTTATTACTTCTCTGCTAAATATTTCCCTGCTCATAAGAAACAAGCTGCTTTGAGGGAAATATACAATTTTGTGCAAATTGAAGAAGAGAGTCTCCCACAAGCTTGGGGGAGGCTTCTCAAGTTACTTAATGCTTTGCCTGGTCATCCTCTTAAGAAACCTGAAATATTTGATATCTTTTATAATGGACTAACTGATGCTTCCAGAGATTACCTGGATAGTTGTGTTGGTTCTCTTTTCAGGGAAAGAACACCGGATGATGCTGAAATTTTATTGAATAATATGTTGGCAAATGAAAATAATTGGGCACCTCCTGAGCCACCTCCCGAGCCAACTCCTGAGCCAGCTCCTGAGCCAATTACTGAGCCTATTCCTAAACCAACTCCGAAGAAGAGAGGTGTTCTATTTCTCAGCCCCGAAGATATGCAAGAGGCAAAGAAATCTATGAAAGAAAAAGGTATTAAAGCTGAAGATGTTAAGAATTTACCTCCTATTGAAGAAATACATGGTCTTAATTTACCGCCTGTTGAAGAAGTATATGATCTCAATTACTTATTTACTGAAGAACCTCCCGATATCCCGACATAGGTAGTAAAGGTAAATTCTCTCTATAGATATGATAAAGTTGAAGTCCCACCTACTAAAATTTCTAGTCAGTGCTTGGACGAGTTTGATGACTTTATGTTTAAGCAAGATGACATTAATGCTTATTTTGGTAGACAATTAAAGCAGAATACCTTTATGATTAAACGCTTGAGTGATTATATGGATAATATTAGAGGTGAACTTAAACTTGTTAGCAAACATGCTTCTATGGTTACCACTCAAGTAGAATAAGTACTTAAAGCTCAGAAAGAAATGCTTGATGAAATGAATAGTAAGAAAAATGATTATGCTGTTAGAGTGGCTACTAGAACTGGTAGAATGAGTCAGGAACCTTTGTATCCTGAAGGCCACCCTAAGAGAATCGAGCAAGATTCTCAATGAAATAATATTGATGCACCTAGTTCTTCTGAAAGGAAGAAAAGGAAAAATGATAGAACTGTGCAAACTTCTAGTGAACCTATTGCTGAACCACCTGATAATCCAGATGATATCTCTATGTCTGATGCTGAAACACAATCTGGTAATGAACATGAACCTGGTGAAGATGTTAATGATGATGCTCAACCTAGTAATGATAATGATGTAGAAGTTGAACCTGCTGTTGATCTTGATAACCCACAATCAAAGAATCAACGTTATGATAAAAGAGACTTCGTTGCTAGGAAACATGGTAAAGAAAGAGAACCATGGGTTCAGAAAACCATGCCTTTTCCTCTGAAACCATCCAAGAAAAAGGATGATGAGGATTTTGAGCGCTTTGCTGAAATGATTAGACCTATCTTTTCGCGTATGCGATTGACTGATGTGCTCAAAACAAATCTTTATGCTAAGTATATGAAGGATATCGTTACTAATAAAAAAAAGATACCGGAGGCTGAAATTTCCACCATGCTTGCTAATTACACTTTTAAGGGTGGAATACCAAAGAAACTTGGAGATCCAGGAGTACCTACTATACCATGCTCCATTAAAAGAAATTATGTTAAAACTGCTTTATGTGATCTTGGAGCCGGTGTTAGTGTTATGCCTCTCTCTTTATATCGTAGACTTGACTTGAATAAATTGACACCTACTGAAATATCTTTGCAAATGGCTGATAAATCATCTGCTATACCTGTCGGTATTTGTGAGGATGTGCCTGTTGTGGTTGCAAACGTTACTATTTTAACGGACTTTGTTATTCTTGATATTCCCTAGGATGATAGTATGTCTATTATTCTTGGAAGACCTTTCCTTAATACTGCAGGGGCTGTTATTGATTGCAACAAAGGGAATGTCACTTTTCATGTTAATGGTAATGAGCATACGGTGCACTTTCCGAGGAAACAACCTCAAGTTTATAGTATCAAATCTATTGGAAAAATTCCATCGATTATATTTGGAGGTTTCAAATTTCCTCTTCCTACTGTCAAAAAGAAATATGATATACTTATTGTTGGGGATGTCCATATCCCCGTTGAGGTAACATAGTGTTATTCAAAATTTCTCCGGTTCCATGATTATCGGAATGAGTTTGTTAACAAGACTTGATCAACCTTGTTAGTGGATTCTTTTTGATGAGCATGAGATGGATGAAACTAGAAGCACAACCTTCTGTACCCTCTTTATATTTTCTGTTTTTTAGTAGAAATAAAGTAAAATAGTATTTTTCTGTCTGTTTCCTGACTTAACCGTGCAATATAAAAATATCCCGAAAATAAAAGTCCTCAGAATGCCATGCCAATTTAATATGATCATTTCGGGAATATTTAAGGATTTTTAGTGCAAAAATTACCGCGGGGGGAGCTGCCACCTGGTCACGAGGGTGGAGGGAGCGCCCTACCCCCCTGGGCGTGCCCCTGCCTCGTGGGCCCACGGTGGCCCTCCTCCACTTATCCCTGCACCCATCTTCTTCCTCTGCCTCACACAAACCCGAAAAACCAACTCAAGCTCGTGTTCCAGCAACTTTTGCTGCGATTTTCGATCTCCTTGCTCAAAGCACCTCTCGCGAAACTGCTTGGGGAGATTATTCCTTGGTATGTGACTCCTCCATTGGTCCAATTAGTTTTTGTTCTAGTGCTTTATTCATTGCAGGCTGCATAGGTGACCATGTTCTTGAGTTTGCATGTCAAATTTGTATGGTTCCAAGTAGTTCTAATGCTTGATATATGCTCTAGGCACTTGTATGAGTAGTTGCTATCAATCTTATTGAAGTTGGTTCACTTTTGTTTGAAGTTACTAAAAATTTCAGATTGTTTCAGAAATAATGAAGAGACTTTTGAGGGGCTCGTCGAGCCGAAGTTCTAAGGAGAAACAAAAGGAAGAAGAACAGAAGCCCAAATTTAATCTGCCTCGTATCGTGGAGGTCCGGCCGTGTGAATGGCCTTCCGATGACTTCTTGAGGAGTGCTGGGATTTATGAAGATTTCTATCTATTGATTGAGAACGCCGGCCTCACCAACTTCCTCGGCGACCAACGTCATCAGTATCTCTTACTCACAAATACTTTTGTGCAGAACTTCTACTTTTTCCCTAAGAAATCACCTCCAACAGTAGAGTTCCATTTATATGATGTTGCTAGGGAGATGACATTAGCTGCATTTTGCGAGGTTTGCAAAATACCTTTCGAGGGTTCTTTAGATGAACCACACCGTAATGAAGTTGAAGCTTATATTGACACTATCACTATGGGAGAAACCAGGAAGGTTTCTGATGCAAGAATTACTAGCATACATTTCCCTGTTTTATGCTACTTTGCCTTATTTGCTAGTCGTTGCTTGATTGGTCGTGGGAACTATGGGAACCTTAGTATTCCTGATATTATTATTTTGCTCCATGGTTTATACCGCAATAACTCTGTTAGTATGGGTGGGATTGTTGCTAGACGGTTGAGTATGAACCGTACTAAGGGCCCCATCTTTGGAGGCATTTATGCTTCACACCTAGCTGAACATTTTGAAATACCTATTAGGCATGAGGAGAAAGAAGAAACAGCGCTGCCCCGTGCTTATTTAGATTATAAGAGTATGGTAGCGCATGATTTTCTTGTTAAGAATCGCGAAGCGGCGCTTAAATATAAATTGTACTTTGATAAACATCACCCTGAGACTATTACTTTGCCTGCTCCCTCTTTGTTTAACTTGTCTGCAGGTATTTACATTGTTCCGAGGGCGGCTGTTCAAGCCTATCGGAATCCTGCACTAGCCTCGGAACCGGAGCCTCGATGAATGTCTGTTTATTCTTGGGATCCTGAGGCGGTTGCCAGCCAGTGGCAGTCAGAGTCCTCTTCATCACATTATGATCCCAACTATTCTTCATCGCAGTATGACCCCAGCTTCACCTACGGATATCAGCCAGGTTATCCCTAGAAATAGACCAACTTAGGCCAAAAGCCTAAGCTTGGGGCAGTACGTATTTCCCACCGACATTACATTCATGTTCACACACACTCATTGCTAGATGTCAGTGCTCATACACTTTCATTGTAATATCCATGTTAGTTTAAATTTATTTTTCTAGTTTTCTTCTTGTGTGTTTGATAAACCTTAAAAAAAATTAGTTAGTCTACTTTCCATGCTTGTAGTAGAATTAAAAAGAAAACCCAAAAATATTTCCCGTCCTTCTTTTGCTTGTTGGGAGCTTTCCCGTGTAAATAGTTTTTATTTTTCTTTTCCTTACTTTGGGGGTCGAGAAGACTATATTGAAAATGCTTAGTGGCTCTTATATGCATGATTGTTTATTTAACTTAGAGCCCATATTACTTGTCTTCTCTCTTGAGTTGAATGCTTGCAGATTCCAGCTTAGTCCAATGCACGTGCACTCTTATTATTATATACACCGTTCAGTCATGCAAGTGAAAGCAATAATGATGATATATGATGGACTCATTGGGATGAGAAAAGCTGGTATGAACTCGACCTCTCTTGTTTTTGTAAATATGATGATTCATCGTTCCTGATTCAGCTATTATGAAGTAAACATATTTGCAATGACATTTAGAGATTATAGTTGCTCGTGCCATGCTTGATTAGCTATGAGTTATAATGGTTAACCTTGCGTGCCAACATGCTATTGAGATGATTATGATGTGGTATGATAGGATGGTATCCTCCTTTAAATGAATTGAGTGACTCGACTTGGCACATGTTCATGCATGTAGTTGAATCAAATCAACATAGCCTTCATGATATTTATGTTCATGGTGGATTATATCCTACTCATGCTTATATTCGGTGTGAATTAATTTTAATGCATGTTTATGATTGTTGTCGCTCTCTCAGTTGGTCGCTTCCCAGTCTTTTGCTAGCCTTCACCTGTACTAAGCGGGAATACTGCTTGCGCATCCAAACTCCGTAAACCCCAAAGTTGTTCCATATGAGTCCACTATACCTTCCTATATGCGGTATCTACCTGCCGTTCCAAGTAAATTTGTATGTGCCAAACTCCAAACCTTCAAATGAAATTCTGTTTTGTATGCTCGAGCAGCTCATGTGCAACTATGGCTGCCTATATCTTCCATGCTAGGTGGGTTATTCTCAAGAGGAGTGGACTCCGCTCCTCATTCACAAGAAAGGGCCGGTAACCGGGATGCCCAGTCCCATGATCCAAAAAGATCAAAGCAAATCAAAATAATTAAACAAAACTCCCCCTGGGACCCGTTCAATGTTGGAGGCACTCGTTGTTTCGAGCAAGCCATGGATTGATGCTTGTGGAGGAGGGGGAGTATAAACCTTTACCATTCTGTTTGGGAACTGCCTATAATGCATGTAGTATGGAAGATACAGCCATCTCATAGTTGTTGCGTTGACAGTGAAAGTATGCCTCTCAAAATATTATTTATCTCTATTTCAAAAATCGAACTCTGGCACCTCTACAAATCCCTGCTTCCCTCTGCGAAGGGCCTATCTATTTACTTTTATGTTGAGTCATCATCCTTCTTATTAAAAAGCACCCGCTGGAGAGCACACTGTCGTTTGCATTCATTATGATCGGTTTATATTGGGTATGACTTGACTGGATCTCTTTTACCATGAATTACAATGTTTAGTCAGTCCTTGATCTTTAAAGGTGCTCTGCATTTATGTTTTGCGGTCTCAGAAAGGGCTAGCGAGATACCATTTTGTTATATCATGTTATGATTATTTTGAGAAAGTGTTGTCATCCGAGTTTTATTATTATGGCTCGCTAGCTGATTATGCTATTGATATGAGTAATTGTGAGACCTACGTGTTATTGTGAGTATGGTTAGTTCATAATAATTGTTGAAACTTGAATGCTGGCTTTTCATGTTTACAACAACAAGAGCAAACAGAGTTTGTAAAAGTTTTTCTTTTTCTCTTTCAGTTTGTCAACTGAATTGCTTGAGGACAAGCAAGGGTTTAAGCTTGGGGGAGTTGATACGTCTCCGTTGTATCTACTTTTCCAAACACTTTTGCCCTTGTTTTGGACTCTAACTTGTATGATTTGAATGGAACTAACCCGGACTGACGCTGTTTTCAGCAGAATTGCCATGGTGTTGTTTTATGTGCAGAAAACAAAAGTTCTCGGAATGACCTGAAACTCCATGGAATATCTTAGAATAAATAATAAAAAACCCTCGCCAAAGATGAAGACCAGGGGGCCCACACCCTGTCCACGAGGGTGGGGGGCGCCCCCTCCTGGGCGCTCCCCCCTACCTCGTGGGCCCCCTGGATGCCCTCCGACGCCAACTCCAACTCTACATATTGGCTTTCGGGGAGAAAAAATTCAGAGAGAATGTTTCATCGCATTTTACGATATGGAGCCACCGCCAACCCCTAATCTCTCTCGGGAGGGCTGATCTGGAGTCCGTTCGGGGCTCCGGAGAGGGGGATTCGTCACCGTCGTCATCATCAACCATCCTCCATCACCAATTTCATGATGCTCACCGCCGTGCGTGAGTAATTGCATCGTAGGCTTGCTGGACGGTGATGGGTTGGATGAGATTTATCATGTAATCGAGTTAGTTTTGTTAGGGTTTGATCCCTAGTATCCACTATGTTCTAAGATTGATGTTGCTATGACTTTGCTATGCTTAATGCTTGTCACTAGGGCCCGAGTGCCATGATTTCAGATCTGAACCTATTATGTTTTCATGAATATATGTGAGTTCTAGATCCTATCTTGCAAGTCTATAGTCACCTACTATGTGTTATGATCCGGCAACCCCGAAGTGACAGTAACCAGGACCACTCCCGGTGATGACCATAGTTTGAGGAGTTCATGTATTCACTATGTGTTAATGCTTTGTTCCGGTTCTATATTAAAAGGAGGCCTTAATATCCCTTAGTTTCCAATAGGACCCCGCTGCCACGGGAGGGTAGGACAAAAGATGTCATGCAAGTTCTTTTCCATAAGCACGTATGACTATATTCGAAATACATGCCTACATTACATTGATGAACTGGAGCTAGTTCTGTGTCACCCTATGTTATGACTGTTACATGATGAACCACATCCGACATAATTATCCATCATTGATCCGGTGCCTACGAGTTTTCCATATACTTGTTTACGCTTATTTACTTTTCCGTTGCTAGTGTTACAATCACTACAAAAATACCAAAAACGTTACTTTTGCTGTCTTTACTTTTGTTACCGTTACCACCACTATCATATTACTTTGCTACTAAACACTTTGCCGCAAATATTAAGTTTCCAGGTGTGGTTGAATTGACAACTCGGCTGCTAATACTTGAGAATATTCTTTGGCTCCCCTTGTGTCGAATCAACAAATTTGGGTTGAATACTCTACCCTCGAAAACTATTGCGATCCCCTATACTTGTGGGTTATCAGTCCACTGCCACCGTCCTTAAGGACATTTGAGAACTGGAGTCCGCCAATTATTGGATTGAGTACCAAGGCAGTCCAGCCTGCGTTCCTGATACTTCTAGAATAATCCAGATGATCGAAGATGATTGGTTTTGAAAACTAGGGGCGGGACCCCTTTGGGATAGGCCGTGTGGTGCATACCTTTATGGGCACCGCACGTTTTGTTATGTGAAGTAAGTTTACTGTTTTTACTTCTTGTGGGAAATTCTTTTGTTTCCTGGTGCTCTGCTTTTGGGGTTCGTCCTCGTCCTCGCTTGGTGTGTCGAGCCCCTTGTGTTCGGCGTTGAGTCTGCCGGATTGTTTGAAAACCCAACAATCTCTGTGGGTATGGTTAGCAGGCTTTCTGGGAGTACTGTGTATTTGACATATCCTGCCCAGGATTTTGTTTAGGTTGGATAAATCATCTCTGTTATCCTGGAGGGGCGGCTTTTTCTAATTCTACCGCAAGTTTTTAAATCCGGCGTTGACTGCCGTACTCTTCGAACTATTTTCCTTAGTCCGGCGACGATCCTTGCTGCGTCGCGGTTTTCCGTTTCCATCCCTAGTTTCGGATGTACTTGGGTCGCTGGTGCTACATCTTGCCAACCAGCTGTCCTCTCCTGCGCAAAAGCGGGTCATGAGGCTTGTTAATGCGGCCATTGTTCTTGGCTTTTCTTGGCCGAGGTGTTTGGCGAGCCATTCGTCTCGGACATTGTGCCTGAAAGCTGCTAGGGCTTCGGCGTCCGGACAGTCGACTATCTGATTCTTCTTAGTAAGAAATCTATTCCAGAACTGCCGAGCTGACTCTCCGGGCTGTTGTGTGATGTGACTGAGATCGTCTGCATCCGGAGGGCGGACATAGGTCCCTTGAAAATTTGCTTGGAAAGCATCCTCGAGCTCCTCCCAACTTCCAATTGTGTTTTCAGGAAGGCTTTTAAGCCAATGCCGGGCTGGTCCTTTAAGCTTGAGGGGTAAATATTTGATGGTGTGGAGGTCATCTCCTCTAGCCATATGTATGTGGAGGATGTAATACTCGATCCAGACTGCAGAGTCTGTTGTTCCATCATATGCCTCTATGTTTACGGGTTTGAATCCCGCTGGAAATTCATAATCCAGGACCTCATCGGTGAAACATAGGGGGTGTGCGGCACCCCTGTATTTGGGTGTGCCGGATTCTGATAATGGCTTTATTGCATTGCTTACGAGAGCTTGTTTTCTTGGCCCATAAATGGACCTGGCTGGGCCATCTTTTTGATGCGGATCCGTAAGTGGGTCGCATGCCGGCTTAAGTGCGGCGCCGCTTGCCGCTTTATGCTGGCCATGGGGTCGTCTATCCGACCGTGTGGCTTTCTTACTTTTTGAGTGCGAGGGCTCTAAGGCCTCTTCGTCGAATTCAGGCAGTAGCTTTCGCTTCGGATAGCTTTTAGCGCGGCGGCTGTCGTCGTATTTGTCTGCGGTATTGATTACTTTACTCCATTTGATTCTGAGTGAATCTTCTGCAGTTTTTAGCTTCCGCTTTGCTTTTTCAGGCTGCGTGCGGTTGCAACGAGCCTTTTGTGGAGGTTCTTCTACTCCATGGGCTTATCCGGTGTAAGGTCGTCCGGAATGCCGTTTTCGCCGGGGACGGGTTGTTCGGTTTCTTTATCCAAGCTGCCCTATTCGGACGGTTGCTCTAAGGCACGCTCGTCGTCTGCCGGCTCATCCTGCTCTATGGCTAGGTCTGTATCGAGGAGGGGCTTGGAGCGGCGTTTACGCCGCCGCTTTGTTTGCTTTTCGAGAGATCGATCCCTCGTTGCATCCATGTGTTCCTTGTTGTCGCTTCATTTAGGGGTGTCCACCATGTACACATCATGAGATGAGGTGGCTGTCCAATGCTCTGAAGGCGTTGGTTCAGATGCGTCTCCTGCATCGCCGTCCATGCCGTCGATGTCTTCGGAGTCGAAGTTGAGCACATCATATAAATTATCGATGGTGGCTACCAAATGGGTGGTGGGTGGGTTTTGAATTTCTTCATCGTCCGTATCCCAACCTTGTTGACCGTAATCCGGCCAGGGCTCTCCCGATAAAGAGAGAGACTTTAGTGACTTCAGGATGTCGCCGAAGGGCGAGTGCTGAAAGATGTCCGCGGCGGTGAACTCCATAATAGGCGCCCAATCGGATCCGATTGGCAGGCGCGCGGAGGGCTCGGAGTCCGGAGAGGAGTTCGGCAACTTGGAGTCATGGGCCATGCAGAGTGCGGGGCTGGTGTTCGGCTCGATCGCCTTTGGGATCACAGCCCCCGAGGCGGCGTCCAACCGCTCGTCCTCGATCGGTGCAACCGGTTCTGAATTAAAGGTCAGAACAGATGCGTGTGCGGCCTCCAGGGCACTGTTCGGTGGCAGAGTTAGATCGTTCCCATCGAGACTGTGCGGCGCGCTTGGCTGTGGCTCGAATCAGTCGAAGATCAAGTCCCCGTGGATGTCGGCCGTGTAGTTTAAACTTCCAAACCTGACCTGATGGCCAGGGGCATAGCTTTCGATCTGCTCCAAGTGGCCAAGCGAATTGGCCCGCAGTGCGAAGCCGCCGAAGACGAAGATATGTCCGGGGAGAAAAGTCTCACCCGGGACTGCATCGTTGCTGATGGAAGAAGGAGCCATCGGGCCTAAAAGTGACAACACAGAGGAACTCTCAATGAAAGCACCAATGTCGGTGTCAAGACCGGCGGATCTCGGGTAGGGGGTCCCGAACTGTGCGTCTAGGTGGATGGTAACAGGAAACAAGGGACACAATGTTTTACCCAGGTTCGGGTCCTCTTGATGGAGGTAAAAACCTACTCCTGATTGATTGATATTGATGATATGGGTAGTACAAGAGTAGATCTACCACGAGATCAAGGAGGCTAAACCCTAGAAGCTAGCCTATGGTATGATTGTTGTATGTTGGAGTTGTTGTCCTACGGACTAAAACCCTCCGGTTTATATAGACATCGGAGAGGGTTAGGGTTACACAAAGTCGGTTACAATGGTAGGAGATCTAAATATCCGCATCGCCAAGCTTGCCTTCCACGCCAAGGAAAGTCCCATCTGGTCATGGGACGAAGTCTTCAATCTTGTATCTTCATAGTCCAGGAGTCCGGCTGAAGGTATAGTCCGGCCATCCGGACACCCCCTAATCCAGGACTCCCTCAATAACAGTAGCAAAATCTAATGCAACCATGAGATTACGGAATGGGAGATATCGGGATGATCAAAGGGGGGGCTTGCCTGGTTGCTCAGGCAAGGAGGGGTCATCGTCGACGTAGTCGATCACAGGGGCGGCATCGGTCTCGGGGTCTACTGGAGAGAAGAGGGGGGAAGAAACAGTAAATACACGCAAACATATGCACAACAAGACAATAAACGGTGCTATAGGTGTTCTAACGCAGTGCTAGGTGATACTGGCGAAGGGGGAAAACAACCGGGAAAGATTTCCCGGTTCCGGACGTCTGTCAGATAAATGAACCAGAGGGGAAAGGTTGCATGTTTGGTATGCTAGGTAAGTGTGGCGGGCGAACAAACCACGTGTTCGGATTCGTCTCGTCGTTCTGAGCAACTTTCATGTAGAAAACATTTTCATCCGAGCTACAGTTAATTTTCTATGAATTATTACAATTTTAACAATATTCTGAAACTAATTTAATTCGAAAAATAAATGTTAAAAAAAGCTAGGCGCACCCAGCACAGTGTACACAAAAGTGTACCAGTGGCTGACAGGTGGGCCAGGGGGTCCCAGTTGACCAGTCAACGTTTGACTGGTCAACAAGGGATGGCCCCCCTATCATAAGCTAGGTCTAGTTAATTAATTCTTAGTTTTAACTAATCCAGTTATTAGGCTAATTAATCCCTAGTTAATTAAGTTGATTAGATTTTTAATTAATTATTTAACTAATTAATTATTTGTTTTTTACTTCTTTTTTAAAAAGGGGGGGCCGGTGGGGCCCTGCTGGCAGTGGCCCATCTGGCCACTGGAGCGGGCGGTTAATGGAGCGGGCGCGGGCGCTGGGGCGCCAGCTCGCTTGGGCACGCGCCCAGGGGAGAGCGCCAGGCCGCGGGGCGCCGGCAGGGTAGCCGTGGCTGCAGGGCGCCGGCTGGAGCGGCGAGAGTGTCGGCAGGGCGTGGCGCAGCGGAGGCCACGCGGGGCGCAGCGGGGCTGGAGGGCTGCAGCACCGGGCTGAAGCGGGGTGTGCCCCGGGCGCGACGACGGCAGGAACCGGGAACGACTACGGTGAGCAACGGTGCAGAGGTGCACGGATCGAGACCGGGAAATGCAGGAATCGGATGAGAGGTTCCCCACGAGCTCGATGGTGAGGTCGAGGGGGCCGGTGACGACTAGGAGGCGACAAATCAGAGCAGCGAAGATGACCTACGGCCATGGCGGCTAGCGGGGCTACGGGGACGAAGGGAGTAGGGGAGAGGTGGAGGACGTGTGGTGCTCACCAGGGAGGCGCACGATGTCCCGGTGGGGGGCTTAGTAGCCGTAGTGGGTGTCGGCATTGAAGAAGACGATCCGGGGCGAAGGCGAATCGACAGCGGCGGCCGTCGGTGCAGAAGTTAAAGGACGAGCTCGATGGCGGCGATTCGGTGTGGCTCCGCTCGATTTGATGCTCGGGATGGACGAAGTTGACGGTGGTTGTCCTCCTGGTCACGGTCCCAGGGCTTGGGGAGGCCGGTGGCCGCGTGTGTGGAGGCAGCATGGCGACGGTGTTGCTCGGGCGGGGCGAGCAGAGGAGGTCGCAGCACAGGGAGAGGAAGGAGAGGCGGCTAGGGTTCGGCAAGGGAGGGAAGAGGGCGAGGGCGTCCTCTTAACCTCAGGGAAGGAGCAGGGATGGCTGCCACGGGACCAGGGGCGCCATGGGATGGCCGCCATGACCCCCCCCCCCCGCCTCCTGTAGCGAGGTTGGGGATGAGGTGGAGGTGGGTTGGGCCAATGTTGTTAGACGGGCCAAAGTGCATAAGGGAACTAGAGCCCATTAACCCATAGTAGTTAGGCCTTTTCTTTTTATTCATTTTGACTCTGTTGCAGAATAAGTTTGCAATATTTTGAGCTGCCAATTGGTCTTTGTAAAAATGTGGAACTTGGCCACATAAATACATTGCAATATTTGGCACTACCACAAAAAAAGTTTGGGAGGAGTTTGAATTGATTTGGATTTTTCACAAATGAAGAGTATAAGAAAAGGCTGATTTGGAACTGTTTTAAACTCCAAGGGAAATTAAATATCTCAAATGATGTTGAATCATTCATGATAATTAATTAGCGAATATTCAAACCATCGAGCATTTTTTTACTTGACAGTTTGAAGAAATAAGAATTTCACTTGTTTTCGGAATTTGAATTTGACCTGTGTTTGAAACAAGTGAGGCTTAGCAAGAGTAACAGTGGTGACAAGGCATCAGTAATCATAGGATCACTATAGTTTAATTATCCGGGCATCACAGATGCATTTGCAAATTCCTTCTTCCGTTACCAACGTTCCTTTGGGCTAGTTTATCCACACTAATCGGTGAGTTGAGGTACTCTGTTGCCTCGACATATATGTTGGAGCTATAATTATGACCCTAGGTGTTTTAGGGAGTCACCTAGTAATCTAGCCATGTTTTGTGTTCCCGGTGTGATAATTCTGGCCACCATTCTCGAAAGCATCCCGTGGTGCCATTAGTAGTAGGTATTCTACTCCTGGGTTTTCGAACCCGTGATTCACCCTACTTCGTGTTGATAGTGTTGCTCGAACCTTTAGAATATTAGTAACCTTTGCGATAGCCCTCGAGGTCCGTGGTAATTCCTTCTTCCAAATACCATGAAGCATCCTTCGTAGAAATTCGTTTGAATCAAAAGATCACAACCAGGGTGCTCTTGAGGAGTACTCCATTCATATTGTGATTCTGCCAGTTCTTCCTTTCTGCATGGGTTATCTGAAAGAAATATGTTGAACTCGTTCGACATGCTAACCTATGCATCCACAACTCAAAAAGTTATATGTTCCTTGAGTTGTCCCTCTTTAGTTGTTTTCTGACCTTCGTCTATCAATTGATAGTCAGGAGTATGTGTGCATTCGTGTTCATCGATGATTAGTATTCTTGTAGTTCGTCAAGCCGTTCTATTTCAGAATGAACAGGAGAAACAAACTCCAGTACCTCATCCATATCCAGGATTGGGTCAAAGTAGTTGTATTCCACAGATCAAAATGCAACCCAGCTTTTGGTTCTGTTCTACCCTGAAGTATTACCCACTTTATGTCAGGAGCGTCATGAGAATTGCACATTCTCTTATGAATTCTTGACGCAGTGATACTTCTTGCCATCATTGTTCATTCCTCGATTCCCGTGTTATTGTAACCGGAATGCCGGCAAGTGAGTCGTGATGTGTGAAATCAATACTCCTAGCAACTCCTTTTCTTGGTAGTTAATGGACAATATTCTCATTCTTAGCGTGTTGGTTATTGAATCATCATTCTAAGATAGATTGTGCTACCTAGTCCTTATTTCCTGGTGCACTCTTCGATCAATGAGTTAGGATTTTGCCAAACCCTTGCTCTGTTGATCATATCGTCTTGCCCTGAAAAGCAAGATTGATCTCGAGCTTAGTATCATATCGGTGGTTCGTGATGTTCTGAATATCTTCTCGGAAGTATTACCAGGTTGTCACTTGACCGCTATGTTGAGTTCGTGATCAAGTTGGTTTTCTTATAAATCACCCCTTCTCCAAGAATCTGTGTTGGATATCCCTGAGCTAGTTGGTTGAGCTAGACAACAACTTGGAGAGTTGGAAGATAGAAGCTTGTCTGACTTAGTTCATCACTAAGGGATATCCTTGTGTGTGTGTGTTGAAGAAAGATGATATCTCCATCGATTGGTCCTCGTGATCAGTTGTTGGATCTATTGCCTTGACAAAACTTTGACTTGAGTATGGGCTATCGTCAAGTCAAACCAGAGCCAACGATGTTCGTAATGTTGTCTTACTCGTGGTTGATCCCTCAAGCATACATCATTACATCTTTTGGTCTGACCAATACTATCACTGTGTTCACATGATGGTGGAAGTCCAGTGATATGGAAATTCGGATGAGTTGCTGTTGAGCCCATTAGCAGCATTCTGTCTCCCCCATGACTCATGTTGAACATCAACTTAGTGTTGGAAACATGTGTAAGCATTTCTTCGTGTTTCGTTCATGAAGCATATGTTTGGATGAAAGTAGTGACTTCCTCTAATTCACGTGCATTTGATGAAAGTTACTGCTGTGAATTCGAGAAATCTTGTTTTTGCTTCCTTCGGGACCATACCAAGTCAGTCATGCATATGTGCGAAGTATTCTATGGTTTGAAGACTTGCAACCTTCAGCCCATATGTATTCCCTAGCACCCCAAGCCACTGATTGATTTGTTCAAGGAAAAGGAGTTGCTGTGCGAATACTAGTTCATGCACAAGACTCCGATATCCTCGTTGATGGTGCCCCACCTGAACTCGGTAGTGTTTTATTATAAGACTACTATGTGGTCATGCTTGTCTGGGACAGCGTGTTCACATGCTTGTAGCAGAACCGGCTCATGTTTTGGAGCTTACTACCGTAGTTCATTCCCCATGAATCTCGCAAAGTCATCTCGTCGATTTGTGTTGCAAGCTTTCATTTTTCTTTTCCGACCCGATGAGTCTGGATTATCCTGACACCAACCAGATCTGAATCCCAGGCAGATATGATGGTTGGAACGTTTCTCAAGGACTATAATATTGGTCTCTCTGTACCCGGTAAAGTGGATGTTGTGGCGAACACACCCAACCGGAAGACTTATTATTGTAGTATCTTGATTGAGAAAGTTGGCCACCTCCCCATAAGGATCTCGTAGAATTTATTCCAATAGTTGTTCCTTATGGATTTTTGTGCTTCCGAAGTCCGACCTTTACTTGATGGCCATGTTGATGCTTTTAAGCACTGACCGTGGTACCTAGTACATCAAGGAGAACATTAGAAGCGAAGTGCTAAATGTCTCTCGGTCGATCATCCAGATTTGCTTCTTTGGCATTGCTAAGGAAAATTCTGACAAGGTGTTATCTTCCTTTGCATCTGCATCGTCCATCACTATTCATCATGGTAGTATATTGTGTTGCCAGGATCCTTGACACGGATGTTGGTAGAACCTTGATGAATATGGAAATGCTCAAGTTCTTGAGAGCACACACAAGCAAAATCATCCATTGCGTTGTCTTCAACTAGGTAGTCCACATCATCTATCCTAGTTCGAGTATGCCATTTCCTCGAGCTCTTTCAAATGATCAATTGTAAATTGACTTAAGTTGGTATGAAGAGTTCCAATGATCTATGGATCAAAAGTAATTCTTTTTGCCACTTCAAGGAACAGCTCAACGAGTCACTTTTTCCGAGGTGCCCCGTTACGGAATCCTGGCAATTATTTCCTCGCCACCTTGACACCATCCACCATCTCTCTAAGCGTGGAATTGATGCCCACCAAATCAAACCTCGTTGTTTGTTCCTCCATCCCTCTCGATGTGTTTTGTGTCTCAACTCGAGATGTTTCTACATCTCACTCCGTGAGTTGATCATGTTTTGCTTGATCTTCGTGAAGATCGAATCATGTAGAGCCTCCCTCTCTTTCCATTGTCGTGTTGGATGGAGTTATCAAAGCAAGATGTCAATATCATGATGATGTTCGAATCAACGTTCTTATGAAGTGCAACCTGGATCGTGAAGACCGTGATAGTTTGTGCCCCCTCTGTCTTCTTACCTCACGTCTTCAATCTTGGAACGAGATTCTTGTTCAGTGGGGGTGAGTTGTCACAGCCCTAGAATTGTTTGCAACTAGTGGCATTGCATCCATGCATCATGTTTAAATTTCATGAAACTTGAAATGGGGATGTTCAAACCCTAGCACCAAATGAAATGCAACTAGTATCAAAATAAAAATATTTTCAATGAACCTGAAATACCCTTCTAAAATGTCCATCATTTTTTGTCCTGGGTTAGAACCTCTGGCAAAATTGGTTCACATTTTTCCAGGACAACATTAGGTCACTGAATTAAATCATACCTTATTTGCATTTGGGCATTTAAATTTAATATATTATATTAAATGTCCAAATATTCATGAACTGAAATCCAGGTTATTGGAAATAATCCAAATAGTGGCCACAAGCAGTCTCATGATTTTTGAAAGTGCATAGGTATTTTTAATAAAGCCCTAAAAATTTACAGAATAATAGAAAACTGAAATAATTAGAAAAAGGAGAGAGAGAAAGGATCCAGCCACATACCTGGCGCAACCCACCTGGCAGCCCACTGGCTGGCCCAGCACTGTGCTGGCCCGTGCCAGTCATCGCCTACCTCTGCCAGTAGGCAGAGGAGGGACACGGCGCACGCGCCCGAGCTCGCCATGCCACCACCCTGCTCGTCTGCATCGCCTGGTCACCGCTTCGATGCCGCGAACGACTCCCCGGTATCACCCCGGTCCACCCGACACCTCACTCTCCCCCTGCTCTCTCCCTCGCTTCCTCGACGCCATGGCCGACGCAGCCGCGTCCGCGCCGACGAGCAGCACCGCGGCCATCGTCCACCCCCTCACCTCTTCGACGCGACCCAGAGATCCGCCGTGCCTCCCTCCCCCGAAGCGCCGCCCCGACGCTTTCCCCTCCTCGGCCGCCGGAGATCGGCCTCGCCGCCCCGCTCAGCTCTGGCCTTCCCTGAGCCCGCTGAGCATCTCGTCGCGCCCTCCGTGAGCTCCTGCTCCTGCTCCCCCTCTCCGTTTTTCCCTCATGCACCATAGCGACTGCACCGCGCTCACCCGCACGCGCCACCGCAAACCTCGTCGCCGGCGCTACTCCGGCCACTCCCCAGTCGCGCCACCACCACGGTTTGATGCGGACTAGCATCCGCATCCCGTAGTTGTGCTCCGCGCGCCAAACGGCGCTCCGTAGGCAAAAACCCGCACCGCCCCCCTGCGTCTGGCCTTGCCAGCGGCTAAACGCCGGCGAGTTTGACCCCATTTGACCACGTTTGACCCTGTGTGGGCCGAGGTTGACTTCCCCCCTGAGTCTATGACAGGTGGGTCCGGCCTGTTAATTAGGTTAGGATTAGTGTTAACTGAATATTAGTTAGACTAATGACCTGACACGCGGGACCCACAGGATAGAGTTGACCTGGACCGTGCCTTTGACCTGATTACGTCACCCTAACGTCATGCTGACGCAATAATTATTTACTGGAATTGTTCTTATATAGGAAATTCCAGAAAATAATGCAAACTTCTAAAAATCATAGAAAATCAACCGTAGCTCCAAATGCAAAGATTTATATATGAAAAATGATTAGAAAAATCCAATCTATCCATCTGTACCACTTGCATGCATGTTAGAACAATTTAACCCTGCTGTTCAGGTGAAACAAGATAATGCACCATTATGACCATATACATGAGCTTACATTTGAATCTTTGATCCGAATGGGTTCAAATCAACCTGTCCTAGTATGAGTTAGTAAAAACACATTCATATTGACATGTCATGATCATGCATCATATTGTGCATTGCATTGATTGTGTTTTCCTTCTTTGTTGCCGGTATTTGTCCCCCCGGTAGACGTTGTTCCAACGCTGTGATCGTTGACACTGGTGAAGACCCAATGATATCTTCAGAAGTGCCAGGCAAGCAAAAACCCCTTGTTCATTCCAATACAATCCCACTCTCTCGCTCCTGCTCTCTTTTACTGCATTAAGACAACAACGATTCAATGTTACATGCTGCGCTAGTTGAACCCCTTTCCTCTGCATGACCTGTCATTGCCACAGTAAATAGATGAAACCCACTAGCATGAGTAGGAGTTGTTTGAGCCCTGATGTGCCTACTCATTCATGCTTGTTGTCATGCCTGCTACTGCTTAGAATTGAGTCGGGTCTGATTCATCGGGAATGAATTGGAATGGTGATGAACATGTCCTACTGTGTGTGAGCTAAGTGTGTGAACACGATTTGGTAAAGGTAGCGGTGAGAGGCCATGTAGGAGTACATGGTGAGTTGTCTCATTGAAACCGTCCTCAGGAACTGAGTTCTGTGTTTGTGATCCATGAAACAGCTACTACCACACGTTGGGCACTGAAATATGACCCCGCTCGACTTACTGACCCCTCTCGTCCTCTGTCCAGGAGTTGCAAGTAGTTTCTGGTGTTTGTAGTATGCTGGGGGCCGCACGCAGCGCTGACCATAGGGGTAGGCTGTGTTGCGGTAGGCATGTGGCACGGTGTACCGGGCGCCCGTTTGGTGTCCCGGAACCCTGCACACATCATTTGGGGCTGTGAGCGAAACACCGGCCGGATCTCCTCGCGGGTGGAACCCGAATAGGCGATAAACCTGGACTAGAGACTTGTGTGGTTAGTTAGGTCGTGGTCTACACCCACGTCGGCTTTCGCTAGAAGTCTACCGAGCACATGTCATGTGCAGACGCTAAGTGGTGGAAACATGTGTGAAGAAGTACACCCCTGCAGGGTTATAGATGATCTATTCGAATAGCCGTGTCCGCGGTAAAGGACTTCTGGGTTGCCTATAACAGTTCATAGACAAGCGAAAGAGGATACTCTAAAATACGCAAGATAAGCGTGAGCGCTATGGATGGCGTTCTCGTAGGTAGACGGGAGCGGATCCATAGTGGTGTATTGATATGGTAAATATGTGGACTCGTGTGCGCCACCTCAAAAGAGTTACTTGCAGTCGTAATTCAGGATAGCCACCGAGTCAAAGCTGGCTTTCTGTAGTTAAACTCCACTACCCCCTTTGTTGATACCGATGCATATGTAGTTAGTTCTGATGTAAGTCTTGCTGGGTACATTTGTACTCACGTTTGCCTATTTTATGTTTTGCAGAGAGACGTCAGTATCGCTAGTAGTTCCGTGTGGACTTCGACGTTTAGCTTGATACCTCAGCTACGATCTTGTGCCCTCGGCAGGATCTGGTGGACAGTCAGGCTTCTCAGCCTTTTTCATTTGTAGATGTCTGTGCTCAGACATGTTAAGCTTCCGCATGTGCTTTGACTTGTATGCTCTGAATGTTGGGTCATGAGACCCATGTTTGTAATATCTTGCTCCTCGGAGCCTAATGAATAAATATTTGAGTCGTAGAGTCTTGTTGTGATGCCATGTTGTATTTACACATATCGAGCATATTGTGTGTATGATTGAAATGCTTGGTATGTGTGGGATCCGACAATCTAGTTGTTTATCCTTGGCAGCCTCTCCTATGGGGAAATGTAGTCTAGTGCTTCCTTGAGCCATAGTACTCCGCTACAGCCCGGTTCACCGGAGTCCTGCTAGCCCAGCACTACTGCTCAGGACACTTGACTGGCCGGCATGTGTTTCACTTTGTTCCTGTGTCTGTCCCTTCGGGGAAATGTCACATGGTGACATCCGGAGTCCTGCCTAGCCTGCTATAGCCCGGTTCACCGGAGTCCTGTTAGCCCAGTGCTACAGCCCGGATTCACACGCTGCTGACCGACATGCTCGAAATTGATTCATGTATGCCTGTCTCCATGGGTTAGTGCCGCTTTGGGTTCACGACTAGCCATGTCGGTCCGGGTTCTCTGTCATATGGATGCTAGGGACACTATCATATACGTGAGCCAAAAGGCATAAATGGTCCCGGGCCATGGTAAGGCAACACCCGTGGGAATACTGTGCATGAGGCCGCAAAGTGATATGAGGTGTTATCGGCTAGATCGATGTGAGTTGGAATTGGGGTCCTGACCGCGTTGGTATCAGAGCCTGCCTGCCTGTAGGATTACCAAGCCAAACTGGTCGAAGTTGAATCTAGAAATGCTTTAGTTATATAAGGGAATTGATTGTGGAAGGCAACGTAAGGCTCTTTTTATTCCTTTACCTTATGCCTTCTGATCTGAGTCAACCTCTTCTTTTCTACGGGGATTAAGAACTAGGCCTTCTCATCTGTCTATTAGGATGACGAGTTACTAATCCCTAGACTTATACGATTGTTGGTTTCAAGCCCAGTTCAGTTTCTACTACTTCTAAAATGTTGTCAGTTGAACCAGAACCTCGATATGATGTTGTTAGGTGACTGCAAATCCTTGTGAATGTCTCCAATCTTTTTCTGAGCATTTACAGCCGTTATGCTGTCCGTGTCATCCCAGGTTTCTAACTAGTCTGATGCATTTGCAAATTCCTTCTTCCGTTACCGACGTTCCTTTGGGCCAGTTTATCCACACTAATCGGTGAGTTGAGGTACTCTGTTGCCTCGACATATATGTTGGAGCTATTATTATGACCCTAGGTGTTTTAGGGAGTCACCTAGTAATCTAGCCATGTTTTGTGTTCCCGGTGTGATAATTCTGGCCACCATTCTCGAAAGCATCCCGTGGTGCCATTAGTAGTAGGTATTCTACTCCTGGGTTTTCGAACCCATGATTCACCCTACTTCGTGTTGATAGTGTTGCTCGTACCTTTAGAATATTAGTAACCTTTGCGATAGCCCTCGAGGTCCGTGGTAATTCCTTCTTCCAAATACCATGAACCATCCTTGGCAGAAATTCGTTTGAATCAAAAGATCACAACCAGGGTGCTCTTGAGGAGTACTCCATTCATATTGTGATTCTGCCAGTTCTTCCTTTCTGCATGGGTTATCCGAAAGAAATATGTTGAACTCGTTCGACATGCTAATCTATGCATCCACAACTCAGAAAGTTATATGTTCCTTGAGTTGTCCCTCTTTAGTTGTTTTCTGACCTTCCTCTATCAATTGATAGTCAGGAGTATGTGTGCATTCGTGTTCATCGATGCCTAGTATTCTTGTGTTTCGTCAAGCCGTTCTATTTCAGAATGACTAGGAGAAACAAACTCCAGTACCTCATCCATATCCAGGATTGGGTCAAAGCAGTTGTATTCCGCACATCAAAATGCAACCCAGCTTTTGGTTATGTTCTACCCGGAAGTATTACCCACTTTATGTCAGGATCGTCATGAGAATTGCACCTTCTCTTATGAATTCTTGACGCAGTGATACTTCTTGCCATCATTGTTCATTCCTCGGTTCCCGTGTTATTGTAACCGGAATGCCGGCAAGTGAGTCATGATGTGTGAAATCAATACTCCTAGCAACTCCTTTTCTTGGTAGTTAATGGACAATATTCTCATTCTTAGCGTGTTGGTTATTGAATCATCATTCTAAGATAGATTGTGCTACCTAGTCCTTATTTTCTGGTGCACTCTTCGATCAACGAGTTAGGATTTTGCCAAACCCTTGCTCTATTGATCATATCGTCTTGCCCTGAAAAGCAAGATTGATCTCGAGCTTAGTATCATATCGGTGGTTCGTGATATTCCAAATATCTTCTCGGAAGTATTACCAAGTTGTCAGCTGACCGCTATGTTGAGTTCGTGATCAAGTTGGTTTTCTTATAAATCACCCCTTCTCCAAGAATCTGTGTTGGATATCCCTGAGCTAGTTGGTTGAGCTATACAACAACTTGGAGAGTTGGAAGATAGAAGCTTTTCTGAATTAGTTCATCGCTAAGGGATATCCTTGTGTGTGTGTGTGTGTGTGTTGAAGAAAGATGATATCTCCATCGATTGGTCCTCGTGATTAGTTGTTGGATCTATTCCTTGACAAAACTTTGACTTGAGTATGGGCTATCGTCAAGTCAAACCAGAGCCAACGATGTTCGTAATGTTGTCTTACTCGTGGTTGATCCCTCGAGCATACATCATTACATCTTTTGGTCTGATCAATACTATCACTGTGTTCACATGATGGTGGAAGTCCAGTGATATGGAAATTCGGATGAGTTTCTGTTGAGCCCATTAGCAGCATTCTGCCTCCCCCATGACTCATGTTGAACATCAACTTAGTGTTGGAAACTTGTGTAAGCATTTCTTCGTGTTTCGTTCATGAAACATATGTTTCGATGAAAGTAGTGACTTCCTCTAATTCACGTGCATTTGATGAAAGTTACCGCCGTGAATTCAAGAAATCTTGTTTTTGCTTCCTTCGGGACCATACCAAGTCAGTCATGCATATGTGCGAAGTATTCTATGGTTTGAAGACTTGCAACCTTCAGCCCATATGTATTCCCTAGCACCCCAAGCCACTGATTGATTTGTTCAAGGAAAAGGAGTTGTTGTGCGAATTCTAGTTCATGCACAAGACTTCGATATCCTCGTTGATGGTGCCCCACCTGAACTCGGTAGTGTTTTATTATAAGACTACTATGTGGTCATGCTTGTCTGGGACAGCGTGTTCACATGCTTGTAGCAGAACCGGCTCATGTTTTGGAGCTTACTACTGTAGTTCATTGCCCGTGAATCTCGCAAAGTCATCTCGTCGATTTGTGTTGCAAGCTTTCATTTTTTTTCCGACCCGATGAGTCTGGATTATCCTGACACCAACCAGATCTGAATCCCAGGCAGATATGATGGTTGGAACGTTTCTCAAGGACTATAATATTGGTCTCTCTGTACCAGGTAAAGTGGATGTTGTGGCCAACACACCCAACCGGAAGACTTATTATTGTAGTATCTTGATTGAGAAAGTTGGCCACCTCCCCATAAGGATCTCGTAGAATTTATTCCAATAGTTGTTCCTTATGGATTTTTGTGCTTCCGAAGTCCGACCTTTACTTGATGGCCATGTTGATGCTTTTAAGCACTGACCATGGTACCTAGTACATCAAGGAGAACATCAGAAGCGGAGTGCTAAATGTCTCTCGGTCGATCATCCAGATTTGCTTCTTTGGCATTGCTAAGGAAAATTCTGACAAGGTGTTATCTTCCTTTGCATCTGCATCGTCCATCACTATTCATCATGGTAGTATGTTGTGTTGCCAGGTGTTGGGTAACGTAGCAGAAATTCAAAATTTTCATACGTATCACCAAGATCTATCTATGGAGAAACCAGCAACGAGGGGAAGGAGAGTGCATCTACATACCCTTGTAGGTCGCTAAGCGGAAGCGTTCAAGTGAACAGGGTTGATGGATTCGTACTCGCCGTGATCCAAATCACCGATGACCAAATGCCGAACGGACGACACCTCCGCGTTCAACACACGTACAGCCCGGTGACGTCTCCCATGCCTTGATCCAGCAAGGAGAGAGGGAGAGGTTGAGGAAGACTCCGTCCAGCAGCAGCACAACGGCGTGGTGGTGGTGGAGTAGCATGGAAATCCTGCAGGGCTTCGCCAAGCACCACGGGAGAGGAGAAGGACTTGGGAGAGGGGGAGGGCTGCGCCAGCACATTGGTACGGCTGCCCTCCCACCCCTCACATATATATAGGGGCAAGGGAGAGGGGGGCCGGCCCCCTCAGATCAAATCTGAGGAGGGGGCGGCGGCTAGGGGGGTTGCCTTGCCCCCCAAGGCAGGAGGCGCCCCCCTTTAGGGTTCCCCCCAAACCCTAGGCGCATGGGCCCTAGGGGGGGAGGCGTCCAGCCCACTAAGGGGCTGGTCCCTCTCCACATACAGCCCACAGGGCCCTCCGGGGCAGGTGGACCCTCCCGGTGGACCCCCGGAACCCCTTCGGTGGTCCCGGTACAATACTGGCAACCCCCAGAATTTTTCCAGTGACCGTATGATGACTTCCCATACATAAATCTTTACCTCCAGACCATTCCGGAACTCCTCGTGACGTCTAGGATCTCATTCGGGACTCCGAACAACATTCGGTAACCACATACAAACTTCCTTTATAACCCTAGCGTCATCGAACCTTAAGTGTGTAGACCCTACGGGTTCGGGAAGCATGCAGACATGACCGAGACATTCTCCGGTCAATAACCAACAGCGGGATCTGGATACCCATGTTGGTTCCGACATGTTCCACGATGATCTCATCGGATGAACCACGATGTCGAGGATTCGATCAATCCCGTATGCAATTCCCTTTGTCTAGCGGTATTGTACTTGCCCGAGATTCGATCGTCGGTATCCCGATACCTTGTTCAATCTCGTTACCGGCAAGTCTCTTTACTCGTTCCGTAAGACATCATCCCGTGATCAACTCCTTGATCACATTGTGCACATTATGATGATGTCCTACCGAGTGGGCCCAGAGATACCTCTCCGTCACACGGAGTGACAAATCCCAGTCTCGATTCGTGCCAACCCAACAGACACTTTCGGAGATACCAGTAGTGTACCTTTATATCCACCCAGTTACGTTGTGCCGTTTGGCACACCCAAAGTATTCCTACGGTATCCGGGAGTTGCACAATCTCATGGTCTAAGGAAATGATACTTGACATTAGAAAAGCTTTAGCATACGAACTACACGATCTTGTGCTATGCTTAGGATTGGGTCTTGTCCATCACATGATTCTCCTAATGATGTGATCCCGTTATCAACGACATCCAATGCCCATGGTCAGGAAACCGTAACCATCTATTGATCAACGAGCTAGTCAACTAGAGGCTTACTAGGGACATGGTGTTGTCTATGTATCCACACATGTATCTAAGTTTCCTATCAATACAATTATAGCATGGATAATAAACGATTATCATGAACAAGGAAATATAATAATAACTTATCCATTATTGCCTCTAGGGCATATTTCCAACAGTCTCCCACTTGCACTAGAGTCAATAATCCAGTTCACATCGCCATGTGATTAACATTCACAGGTCATATCGCCATGTGACCAACATCCAAAGAGTTAACTAGAGTCAATAATCTAGTTCACATCACTATGTGATTAATACTCAATGAGTTCTGGGTTTGATCATGTTGCTTGTGGGAGAGGTTTTAGTCAACGGGTCTGCAACATTCAGATCCGTATGTACTTTGCTAATCTCTATGTCATCTTGTAGATGTCGCTACTACGCTATATTTCAAACAACTGTTCTACTATACGAATCCGGTTTACTCTACTCAGAGCTATCCGGATAGGTGTTAAGCTTGCATCGATGTAACTCTTTACGTCGAACTCTTTATCACCTCCATAACCGAGAAACATATCCTTATTCCTCTAAGGATAATTTTGACCGCTATCTGGTGACCTACTCCTAGATCACCTTTGTACCCTCTTGCCAGACATGTAGCAAGGCACACATCAGGTGCGGTACTCAGCATGGCATACTGTATAGAGCCTATGACAAAAGCATAGGGGACCACCTTCATCCTTCCTATTTCTTCTGCCGTGGTCGAGCTTTAAGTCTTAACTTCATACCTTACAATTCAGGCAAGAACTCCTTCTTTGACTGATCCATCTTGAACACCTTCAAGATCATGTTAAGGTATGTGCTCATTTGAAAATTACCATTAAGCATTTTGATCTATCTTTATAGATCTTGATGCTCAATGTTCAAGTAGCTTAATCCAGGTTTTCCATTGAAAAACACCTTTCAAATAACCCTATATGATTTCCAGAAATTCTACATCATTTCTGATCAACAATATGTCAACAACATATACTCATCAGAAATTCTATAGTGCTCCCACTCACTTCTTTGGAAATACAAGTTTCTCATAAACTTTGTATAAACCCAAAATCTTTGATCATCTCATCAAAGTGTACATTCCAACTCCGAGATGCTTACTCCAGTCCTTAGAAGGATTGCTGGGGCTTTGCATACTTGTTAGCATCTTTCAGGATCGACAAAATCTTCTGGTTGTATCACATACAACTTTTCCTCAAGAAGAAGGAAACAATATTTTGACATCCTATCTGCAAGATTTCATAAATAATGCAGTACCTGCTAATTGCAACAGACTCTTAGCATCGTACGAGTGAGAAAGTCTCATCGTAGTCAACTCCTTGAACTTGTCGGGAAACATCTTAACGACAAGTCGAGCTTTCTTAATGGTGACATTTACCATCATTGTCCGTCTTCCTTTTAAAATCCATCTGTACTCAACAGCCTCACGACCATCGAGCCGTTCTGCCAAAGTCTACATTTTGTTTTCATACATGGATCCTCTCTCGGATTTTATGGCCTCGAGCCATTCATCGGAATCCGGGCCCACCATCGCTTCTCCATAGCTCGTAGGTTCATTGTTGTCTTGCAACATGACTTCCAAGATAGGATTACGTACCACTCTGAAGTAGAACGCATCCTTGTCGTCCTACGAGGTTTGGGAGTGACTTGATCCGAAGTCTCATGATCACTATCATAAGTTTCCACTTCAATTGGTGTAGGTGCCATAGGAACAACTCATGTGCCCTGCTACACACTAGTTGAAGTGACGGTTCAATAACCTCATGAAGTCTCCACCATCCTCCCACTCACTTCTTTCGAGAGAAACTTTTCCTCGAGAAAGGACCCGATTCGAGAAACGATCCCTATTGCTTTCGGATCTGAGACAGGAAGTATACCCAACTGTTTTGTGTGTCCTATGAAGATGCATTTATCCGCTTTGGGTTCGAGCTTATCAGCCGGAAACTTTTTCACATAAGCGTCGTAGCCCCAAACTTTTAAGAAATGACAGCTTAGGTTTCTCTAAACCATAGTTCATACGGTGTCATCTCATCGGAATTACGTGGTGCCCTATTTAAAGTGAGTGCGGTTGTCTCTAATGCCTAACCCATGAACGATAGCGGTAATTCGATAAGAGACATCATGGTATGCATCATATCCAATAGGGTGCAGTTATGATGTTCGGACACACCATCACACTATGGCGTTCCAGGCGGTACTAGTTGTGAAATGATTTCCACAATGTCTCAATTGTGTACCAAACTCGCAACTCAGATATTCATCTCTATGATTTTATCCTCTTGTCACGACGATCTTCAACTTCATTCTGAAATTACTTGAACCATTCAATAATTCAGACTTGTGTATCATCAAGTAAATATGCTTAGTATCTACTCAAATCATCTGTGAAGTAAGAGCATAACGATATCCACTGCGTGCCTCAGCACTCATTGGACTGCACACATCAAAATGTGTTACGTCCAACAAGTTGCTTTCTTGTTCCATTTTACTGAAATCGAAGCCTTCAGTCATCTTGCCCATGTGGTATGATTTGCATGTCTCAAGCGATTCAAAATCAAGTGAGTCCAAACGGTCCATCTACATGGAGTTTCTTCATGCGTATATACCAATATGACTTACACGGCAGTGCCACAAGTAGGTGGTACTATCATTACTATCTTATATCTTTTGGCATGAACATGTGTATCACTATGATCGAGATTCAATAAACCATTCATTTTAGGTGCAAGACCATTGAAGGTATTATTCAAATAAATAGAGTAACCATTATTCTCCTTAAATGAATAACCGTATTGCGATAGACATAATCCAATCATGTCTATGCTCAATGCAAACACCAAATAACAATTATTTAGGTTTAACACCAATCTCGATGGTAGAGGGAGCGTGCGATGCTTGATCATATCAACCTTGGAAACACTTCCAACACATCTCGTCAGCTCACCTTTAGCTAGTCTCCGTTTATTCCGTAGCTTTTATTTCGAGTTACTAACACTTAGCAACCGAACCGGTATCTAATACCCTGATGCTACTAGGAGTACTAGTAAAGTACACATTCACATAGTGTATATCCAATATACTTCTATCGACAGCCTTCTCATCTACCAAGTATCTAGGGCAATTCTGCTCTAGTGGTTGTTCCCCTTATTACAGAAGCACTCAGTCTCGGGTTTGGGTTCAACCTTGGGTTTCTCCACTAGAGCAGCAGCTGATTTGCCGTTTCATGAAGTATCCCTTCTTGCCCTTGCCCTTCTTGAAACTAGTGCTTTCACTAACCATCAACAATTGATGCTCCTTCTTGATTTCTACTTTCGCGGTGTCAAACATCGCGAATATTTCAAGGATCATCATATCTATCCCTGATATGTTATAGTTCATTACGAAGCTCTAGCAGCTTGGTGGCAATGACTTTGGAGAAACATCACTATCTTATCTGGAAGATCAACACCCACTCGATTCAAGTGATTGTTGTACTCAGACAATCTGAGCACAAGCTCAACGATTGAGCTTTTCTCCCTTAGTTTGCAGGCTAAGAAAATTCGTCAGAGGTCTTATACCTCTTGACGTGGGCACGAGCCTGAAATCCCAATTTCAGCCCTCGAAACATCTCATATGTTCCGCGACATTTCCAAAATGTCTTCGGTGCCTCAATTCTAAACCATTTAACATTACTGAACTATCATGTAGTCATCAAAACGTGTATGTCATATGTTCGCAACATCCACAGATCACGTTCGAGGTCCAGCACACCGAGCGTTGCATTAAGGACATAAGCCTTCCATTGTCCGCACAATTGCTACTATCAACTTTCAACTATATTTTCTCTAGGATCATATCTAAAACAGTGGAACTAAAGCGCGAGCTTACGACATAATTTGCAAAGATCTTTTGACTATGTTCAGGATAATTAAGTTCATCTTGTGAACTCCCACTCAGATAGACATCCCTCTCGTCATCTAAGTGATTACATGATCCGAGTGAACTAGGCCGTGTCCGATCATCACATGAGACGGACTAGTCATCATCGGTGAACATCTCATGTTGATCGCATCTTCTATATGACTCATGTTCGACCTTTCGGTCCTCCGTGTTCCGAGGCCATGTCTGTACATGTTAGGCTCGTCAAGTTAACATAAGTGTTTCGCATGTGTTTCGAGGCCATGTCTGTACATGCTAGGCTCGTCAACACCCGTTGTATTCGAACGAAAGAATCTATCACACCCGATCATCACGTGGTGCTTCGAAACGACGAACCTTCGCAACGGTGCACAGTTAGGGAGAACACTTTCTTGAAATTTTAATGAGGGATCATCTTATTTACTACCGTCGTTCTAAGCAAATAGGATGCAAAAACATGATAAACATCACATGCAATCAAATAGTGACATGATATGGCCATCATCACTTTGCTCCTTTTGATCTCCATCTTCGGGGCTCCATGATCATCATCGTCACCGGCATGACACCATGATCTCCATCATCATGATCTCCATCATCGTGTGTTCATGAAGTTGTCTCGCCAACTATTACTTCTACTACTACAGCTAACGGTTAGCAATAAACTAAAGTAATTACATGACATTTACGTTTGACACGCAGGTCATAAATAAATTAAGACAACTCCTATGGCTCCTGCCGGTTGTCATATTCATCGACATGCAAGTCGTGATTCCTATTACAAGAACATGATCATCTCATACATCACATATATCATTCATCACATCCTTTTGGCCATATCACATCACATGGCATACCCTGCAAAAACAAGTTAGACGTCCTCTAATTGTTGTTTGCATGTTTTACGTGGCTGATATGGGTTTGTAGCAAGAACGTTTCTTACCTACGCAAAACCACAACGTGATATGTCAATTGCTATTTACCCTTCATAAGGACCCTTTTCATCGAATCCGATCCGACTAAAGTGGGAGAGACTGGCACCCGCTAGCCACCTTACGCAACTAGTGCATGTCAGTCGGTGGAACCTGTCTCACGTAAGTGTACGTGTAAGGTCGGTCCGGGCCGCTTCATCCCACAATGCCGCTGAATCAAGATTGGACTAGTAATGGTAAGCATATTGAACAAAATCAACGCCCACAACTACTTTGTGTTCTACTCGTGCAAAGAATCTACACAATAGACCTAGCTCATGATGCCACTGTTGGGTAACGTAGCAGAAATTCAAAATTTTCCTACGTATCACCAAGATCTATCTATGGAGAAACCAGCAACGAGGGGAAGGAGAGTGCATCTACATACCCTTGTAGATCGCTAAGCGGAAGCGTTCAAGTGAACGGGGTTGATGGAGTCATACTCGCCGTGATCCAAATCACCGATGACCAAGTGCCGAACGGACGACACCTCCGCGTTCAACACACGTACAGCCCGGTGACGTCTCCCATGCCTTGATCCAGCAAGGAGAGAGGGAGAGGTTGAGGAAGACTCCGTCCAGTTCGCCAAGCACCACGGGAGAGGAGAAGGACTTGGGAGAGGGGGAGGGCTGCGCCAGCACATTGGTACGGCTGCCCTCCCACCCCTCACATATATATAGGGGCAAGGGAGAGGGGGCCGGCCCCCTCAGATCCCATCTGAGGAGGGGGCGGCGGCCAGGGGGGTTGCCTTGCCCCCCAAGGCAGGGGAGGCGCCCCCCTTTAGGGTTCCCCCCGAACCCTAGGCGCATGGGCCCTTGGGGGGGAGGCGTCCAGCCCACTAAGGGGCTGGTCCCTCTCCACATACAGCCCACAGGGCCCTCCGGGGCAGGTGGACCCTCCCGGTGGACCCCCGGAACCCCTTCGGTGGTCCCGATACAATACTGGCAACCCCCCGAATTATTCCGGTGACCGTATGATGACTTCCCATACATAAATCTTTACCTCCGGACCATTCCGGAACTCCTCGTGACGTCCAGGATCTCATTCGGGACTCCGAACAACATTCGGTAACCACATACAAACTTCCTTTATAACCCTAGCGTCATCGAACCTTAAGTGTGTAGACCCTACGGGTTCGGGAAGCATGGAGACATGACCGAGACGTTCTCCGGTCAATAACCAACAGCGGGATCTGGATACCCATGTTGGTTCCCACATGTTCCACGATGATCTCATCGGATGAACCACGATGTCGAGGATTAGATCAATCCCGTATGCAATTCCCTTTGTCTAGCGGTATTGTACTTGCCCGAGATTCGATCGTCGGTATCCCGATACCTTGTTCAATCTCGTTACCGGCAAGTCTCTTTACTCGTTCTGTAACACATCATCCCATGATCAACTCCTTGATCACATTGTGCACATTATGATGATGTCCTACCGAGTGGGCCCAGAGATACCTCTCCGTCACACGGAGTGACAAATCCCAGTCTCGATTTGTGCCAACCCAACAGACACTTTCGGAGATACCTGTAGTGTACCTTTATAGCCACCCAGTTACATTGTGACGTTTGGCACACCCAAAGTATTCCTACGGTATTCGGGAGTTGCACAATCTCATGGTCTAAGGAAATGATACTTGACATTAGAAAAGCTTTAGCATACGAACTACACGATCTTGTGCTATGCTTAGGTTGGGTCTTGTCCATCACATCATTCTTCTAATGATGTGATCCCGTTATCAATGACATCCAATGTCCATGGTCAGGAAACCGTAACCATCTATTGATCAACGAGCTAGTCAACTAGAGGCTTACTAGGGACCTGGTGTTGTCTATGTATCCACACATGTATCTGAGTTTCCTATCAATACAATTCTAGCATGGATAATAAACGATTATCATGAACAAGGAAATATAATAATAACTAATTTATTATTGCCTCTAGGGCATATTTCCAACACCAGGATCCTTGACACGGATGTTGGTAGAACCTTGATGAATATGGAAATGCTCAAGTTCTTGAGAGCACACACAAGCAAAATCATCCATTGCATTGTCTTCAACTAGGTAGTCCACATCATCCATCCTAGTTCGAGTATGCCATTTCCTCGAGCTCTTTCAAACGATCAATTGTAAATTGACTTAAGTTGGTATGAAGAGTTCCAATGATCTATGGATCAAAAGTAATTCTTTTTGCCACTTCAGGGAACAGCTCAACGAGTCACTTTTTCCGAGGTGCCCCGTTACGGAATCCTGGCAATTATTTCCTCGCCACCTTGACACCATCCACCATCTCTCTAAGCGTGGAATTGATGCCCACCAAATCAAACCTCGTTGTTTGTTCTTCCGTCCCTCTCGATGTGTTTTGTGTCTGAACTCGAGATGTTTCTACATCTCATTCTGTGAGTTGATCATGTTTTGCTTGATCTTCATGAAGATCGAATCATGTAGAGCCTCCCTCTCTTTCCATTGTCATGTTGGATGGAGTTCTCAAAGCAAGATGTCAATATCATGATGATGTTCGAATCAACGTTCTTATGAAGTGCAACCTGGATCGTCAAGATCGTGATAGTTTGTGCCCCCTCTGTCTTCTTACCTCACGTCTTGAATCTCGGAACGAGATTCTTGTTCAGTGGGGGTGAGTTGTCACAGCCCTAGAATTGTTTGCAACTAGTGGCATTGCATCCATGCATCATGTTTAAATTTCATGAAACTTGAAATGGGGATGTTCAAACCCTAGCACCAATGAAATGCAACTAGTATCAAAATAAAAATATTTTCAATGAACCTGAAATACCCTTCTAAAATGTCCATCATTTTTTGTCCTGGGTTAGAACCTCTGGCAAAATTGGTTCACATTTTTCCAGGACAACATTAGGTCACTAAATTAAATCATACCTTATTTGCATTTGGGCATTTAAATTTAATATATTATATTAAATGTCCAAATATTCATGAACTGAAATCCTGGTTATTGGAAATAATCCAAATAGTGGCCACAAGCAGTCTCATGATTTTTGAAAGTGCATAGGTATTTTTAATAAACCCCTAAAAGTTTGCAGAATAATAGAAAACTGAAATAATTAGAAAAGTAGAGAGAGAAAGGATCCAGCCACATACCTGGCGCAGCCCACCTGGCAGCCCACTGGCCGGCCCATCACTGTGCTGGCCCGTGCGAGTCATCGCCTACCTCTACCAGTAGGCAGAGGAGGGACACGGCGCACGCGCCCGAGCTCGCCATGCCACCACCCTGCTCGTATGCATCGCCTGGTCACCGCTTCGACGCCGCGAACGCCTCCTCGGTGTCGCCCTGTTCCACCCAACACCTCACTCTTCCCCCTGCTCTCTCCCTCGCTTCCTCGACGCCATGGCCGCAGCCGCGTCCGCGCCGACGAGCACCACCGCGGCCATCGTCCACCCCCTCACCGCTTCAACACGGCCCCAAGCTCCGCCTTGCCTCCCTCGTCCTCCACGACGGCTCACGCAACCGGAAGAGCCCCGAAGCGCCACCCCGACGCTTTTCCCCTCCTCAGCCGCCGGAGATCGGCCTCGCCGCCCCGCTCACCTCCGGCCTTCCCCGAGCCTGCTGAGCATCTCGTCGCGCCCTCCGTGAGCTCCTGCTCCTGCTCCCCCTCTCCGTTTTTTCCCTCATGCACCATAGCGACTGCACCGCGCTCACCCGCACGCGCTGCCGCAAACCTCGTCGCCGGCGCTACTCCGGCCACTCCCCGGCCGCGCCACCACCATGGTTGGATGCGGACGAGCGTCCGCATCCCGTAGCTGTGCTCCGCGCACCAAAAGGTGCTCCATAGGCAAAACCCGCACCGCCCCACCGTGCCTGGCCTCGCCGGCGGCTAAACGCCGGGAGTTTGACCCCATTTGACCATGTTTGACCCCGTGTGGGCCTAGGTTGACTTCCCCCGTGAGTCTATGACAGGTTGGGCCGGCCTGTTAATTAGGTTAGGATTAGTGTTAACTGAATATTAGTTAGACTAATGACCTGACACGCGGGACCCACATGTTAGAGTTGACTTGGACCGTGCCTTTGACCTGATTACGTCACCCTGACGTCATGCTGACGTAATAATTATTTACTGGAATTATTCTTATACAGGAAATTCCAGAAAATAATGCAAACTTCTAAAAATCATAGAAAATCAACCGTAGCTCCAAATGCAAAGATTTATATATGAAAAATGATCAGAAAAATACAATCTATCCATCTGTACCACTTGCATGCATGTTAGAACACTTTAACCCTGTTGTTCAAGTGAAACAAGATAATGCACCATTATGACCATATACATGAGCTTACATTTGAATCTTTGATCCAAATGGGTTCAAATCAACCTGTCCTAGTATGCATTAGTCAAAACACATTCATATTGACAAGTCATGATCATGCATCATATTGCGCATTGCATTGATTGTGTTTTCCTTCTTTGTTGCCGGTATTTGTCCCCCCGGTAGACGTTGTTCCAACGCTGTGATCGTTGACACTGATGAAGACCCAATGATATCTTCAGAAGTGCCAGGCAAGCAAAAACCCCTTGTTCATTCCGATACAATCCCACTCTCTCGCTCCTGCTCTCTTTTACTGCATTAAGACAACAACGATTCAATGTTACATGCTGCGCTAGTTGAACCCCTTTCCTCTGCATGACCTGTCATTGCCACAGTAAATAGATGAAACCCACTAGCATGAGTAGGAGTTGTTTGAGCCCTGATGTGCCTACTCATTCATGCTTGTTGTCATGCCTGCTACTGCTTAGAATTGAGTCGGGTCTGATTCATCGGGACTAAATTGGAATGGTGATGAACATGTCCTACTGTGTGTGAGCTAAGTGTGTGAACACGATTTGGTAAAGGTAGCGGTGAGAGGCCATGTAGGAGTACATGGTGGGTTGTCTCATTGAAACCGTCCTCAGGAACTGAGTTCTGTGTTTGTGATCCATGAAACAGCTACTACCACACGTTGGGCCCTGAAATATGACCCCGCTCGACTTACTGACCCCTCTCGTCCTCTGTCCAGGAGTTGCAAGTAGTTTCTGGTGTTTGTATTATGCTGGGGGCCGCACGCAGCGCTGACCATAGTGGTGGGCTGTGTTGCGGTAGGCACGTGGCACGGTGTACCGGGCGCCCGTTTGGTGTCCCAGAACCCTGCACACATCGTTTGGGGTTGTGAGCGAAACTCCGGCCGGATCTCCTCGCGGGTGGAACCCGAATAGGCGATAAACCTAGACTAGAGACTTGTGTGGTTAGTTAGGTCGTGGTCTACACCCACGTCGGCTTTCGCTTGATGTCCGCCGAGCACATGTCGTGTGCAGACGCTAAGTGGTGGAAACATGTGTGAAGAAGTACACCCCTGACAATAAAGTATGTGGTATAACACTTGCACTAGCACCCATATCACATAAGCCATGATAACAATGATCTCATATTTTAACAGAAATAACAAGCACGCCTACCACAGGTCTATGTTTATCTTTAGCACAAGGTTTAGCAATTCTAGCAGTTTCACCTTCGAACTGAATAACATGCCCATCAATATTATCAGACAAGAGATCTTTAACAATAGCAATATTAGGTTCTACTTTAACTTGCTCAGGAGGTGTATAAGTTCTAATATTGCTTTTACGAACAACAGTTTAAGCTTTAGCATGATCCTTTACTCTAACAGGGAAAGGTGGTTTCTCAACATAAGCAGTAGGAACAATTGGATCATTATAAGTGACAGTCTTTTCTTCAACTCTAATAGGTGCAGCTAATTTTACTTATATAGGAGGATGATATTTAAACCACTTGTCCTTAGGGAGATCAAAATAAGTAGCAAAAGATTCGCAAAAAGAAGCTACTATCTCAGAGTCAAGTCCATATTTAGTGCTAAAATTACGGAAATTATCGATATCCATAAAAGATTTAACACAATCAAACTTAGGTGTCATACCTGACTCCTTACCTTCGTCGAGGTCCCAATCTTCAGAGTTGCGTTTAACTCTATCCAATAAGTTCCATCTAAATTCAATAGTCTTCATCATAAAAGAGCCAACACAAGAGGTATCGAGCATGGTGCGGTTGTTTTCAGAAAGCCGAGCATAAAAACTTTGCATAATTATTTCTCTCGGGAGCTCATGATTGGGGCATGAATATAACATTGATTTAAGCCTCCCCCAAGCTTGAGCGATGCTTTCTCCTTTGCGAGGCCAGAAATTATATATATAATTGCGATCACGATGAACAAGATGCATAGGGTAATACTTTTGATGAAATTCCAGTTTGAATCTTTTATAGTCCCACGATCTCGTATCACATAGCCTATACCATATCAATGCGTCTTCCTTCAAAGATAAAGGAAAGACCTTCTTCCTAGCAACATCATCGGGTACACCTGCAAGCTTAAATACTCCACAAACTTCATCCACATATAATAAATGCTCATCAGGATGCTTTGTTCCATCTCCTGCAAAAGAGTTAGCTAGCAGTCTTTCCATCATACCCGAAGGAAATTCAAAAGGAGTTTCATTTTCAATAGGTTCAGTAGGTTGAGGAGCAACTCTTTGCTCTACAGGATGGGGCAAAGATACCTCGAACAAGCCCCTTAGAGAATTACTTTCCATAGTAACAAGTGACAGTAAATTTCAGCACACTATATAAATTTTTCCTTACCAAATTCCACCTACCAAAGGTGCTACACTCCTCGGCAACGACGCCAGAAAAGAGTCTTGATGACCCACAAGCATAGGGGGTCTATCGTAGTCCTTTCGATAAGTAAGAGTGTCGAACCCAATGAGGAGCAGAAGGAAATGATAAGCGGTTTTCAGCAAGGTATTCTCTGCAAGTACTGAAATAAGTGGTGATAGATAGTTTGGTGGTGAGGTAAATTGTAACGAGCAACAAGTAACAAAAGTAAATAAAGTGCAGCAAGATGGCCCAATACTTTTTGTAGCAAAGGACAAGCCGGAACAAACTCTTATAATAGGAAAAGCGCTCCCGAGGACACATGGGAATATCGTCAAGGTAGTTTTCATCACGTTCATATGATTCGCGTTCGGTACTTTGATAATTTGATATGTGGGTGGACCGGTGCTTGGGTGTTGTTCTTACTTGAACAAGCATCCCACTTATGATTAACCTCTATTGCAAGCATCCGCAGATACAACAAAAGTATTAAGGTAAACCTAACCATAGCATGAAACATATGGATCCAAATCAGCCCCTTACGAAGCAACGCATAAACTAGGGTTTAAGCTTCTGCCACTCTAGCAACCCATCATCTACTTATTAATTCCCAATGCCTTCCTCTAGGCCCAAATAATGGTGAAGTGTTATGTAGTCGACGTTCACATAACACCACTAGAGGCTAGACAACATACATCTTATCAAAATATCAAACGAATACCAAATTCACATGACTACTAATAGCAAGACTTCTCCCTTGTCCTCAGGAACAAATGTAACTACTCACAAAGCATATTCATGTTCATAATCAGAGGGGTAATAATATGCATATATGATCTGAACATATGATCTTCCACCAAATAAACCAACTAGCATCAACTACAAGGAGTAATCAACACTACTAGCAACCTACTAGCACCAATCCCGGACTTTGAGACAAGAATTGGATACAAGAGATGAACTAGGGTTTGGACATGAGATGGTGCTGGTGAAGATGTTGATGGAGATTGCCCTCTCCCGATGAGAGGAGCGTTGGTGATGACGACGGTGATGATTTCCCCCTCCCGGAGGGAAGTATCCCCGGCAGAACAGCCCTGCCGGAGCTCTAGATTGGTTCCGCCTTGGTTCCGCCTCGTGGCGGCGGAGTCTCGTCCCGAAAGGTTGTTTTTTAATTTTTTTCTCATCGAAAGACTTCATATAGCAGAAGATGGACGTCGCAGACCCACCAGGGGGCCCACGAGGTAGGGGGCGCGCCCTAGGAGGGGGGGCATGGCCCCCACCCTCGTGAGCAGGGTGTGGGCCCCATGGACTTCATCTTCGACCAGGATTTTTCTTTATTTATTTTAAGATGTTCCGTGGAGTTTCAGGACTTTTGGAGTTGCACAGAATAGGTCTCTAATATTTGCTCCTTTTCCAGCCCAGAATTCCAGCTGCCGGCATTCTCCCTCCTTATGTAAACCTTGTAAAATAAGAGAGAATAGCCAAAAGTATTGTGACATATTGTGAAATAACAGCCCATAATGCAATAAATATCGATATAAAAGCATGATGCAAATGGACGTATCAACTGGCGATCCATTCGTCGTGGATGCTATGCTTAAAGGCCGCTAAGGCTTCAGCATCCGGACAATCGACAGTCTGGTTCTTTTTAGTTAGGAACCTAGTACAGAATTTCCTGGCTGACTCTCCGGGCTGTTGAACTATGTGATTTAAGTCATCGGCATCCGGAGGTCGAACGTATGTACCTTGGAAGTCGTCGCTGAAGGCGTCTACCAAGTCCTCCCAGCTGCCAATGGAGTTCTCATGCACGTTGTTCAACCAGTGACGAGCTGGTCCATTGAGTTTTAGCAGGAGGTATTTGATGGCATGAAGATCATCACCGCGGGCCATATGAATATGGAGAAGAAAATCCTCCATCCATACCGTGGGATTTGTTCTTCCATCATATGATTCGATATTCATGGGTTTAATCCTTTTGCGAATTCGTGCTCCATTACTTCATCAGTGAAGCAGAGGGGGTGTGCAGCACCTCTATATCGGGCCAAGTCGCGACGTTGCTCGGATGGAGTCCGTCTGCAGTTTTCGGCCCGGACGTGA
The DNA here is from genome assembly GCA_032464435.1 of Aegilops umbellulata. Taxonomy (NCBI): domain Eukaryota; kingdom Viridiplantae; phylum Streptophyta; class Magnoliopsida; order Poales; family Poaceae; genus Aegilops; species Aegilops umbellulata. The sequence goes on along the minus strand of CP136059.1, from coordinate 332,418,661 downwards.
TTATGCTTGTCAAGTCCGGCTAGATAGCCGTCGTCGCATGTCGGGGCACGCCCCTGTGATCCGTAGATCGATCTAGTCTGACCTGCTCTACTGTCCAGGTCCTGCCGCAGGTCATATGTATATCCCCGAGCTATTACATCTCTGCCTTTACGGCGAGGTGGTATGGGTTGGTGTTCGACTTGAGTTGCCGTTTTGTCCCGGCCACATGGTGGTCGGTCAGCCGCATTACGTGTTGATGGTACGGGCTCGAAGGCCTCATCATCGAATTGAGGTAGCAATTTACGCTTTGGTTAACTTTTGGTTGGGCGCTCGAGGTCATATTCCTCGGCTGCCAGGACGTTAGTCCATCTATCGTTGAGCAGATTTTGATCAGCTTGAAGCTGTTGCTGCTTCTTTTTCAGACTCCTTGCAGTGGCAATTAGCCGGCACTTAAAGCGCCCCTACTCAAGAGATTCCTCGGGTACGATAAAGTGTTCATCACTGAGGCTCACCTCGTCCTTGAAGAGTGGGAGATAATTATTGTCCTCCGAGTCTTCGTTTATGGCCTGTTCGTTGGGGCTAACTTGCCCGTCTTCCCGATCGTCCTGTACAAAAGTTGGCTCGACGAGGTCTTCTTTGTCTTTGGCATTGTCCGGAGTGTTGTCGTCTCCTGTTCTAGCATTGCTGTCTTTTCCGCGGCGTGATTTAGAGTGGCGCCGCTGATGGCGGTGCTTTGATTGTATCTTAGGAGGTTTATCCTCAACTGGATCTTCTTTGTCATCGTCGTCACCCTTTTTGGGTGTATCCACCATGTACACGTCATACGAAGAGGCGGCCGTCTAGCGGCCGATAAACGGCGGGTTTTGGGCCTGCTCTTCTCCGGCATCGTCGTCCATAACGTCGATGTTTTCGGAGCCGTAATCGAGCATGTTAGTTAAGTCCTCGATAGTGGCTATGAAGTGGGTGGTGGGTGGGACGTAAAATACCCTGCTCTCAGCCCCTAGTCCGGGATGGGCGTAGTTCAGACGTTGCTCCCCTGTAATGACAACGGATCGCATTAAGTCCAGAGCCTCGCTTAAAGGCAAGGTTTGGCCAGGGACAAGAGAGTTCGTGGAGTACGGCGGGAGGGAGACTCCTTTGCCGAACACACACGATGCTGACTCCGAGGGTTCGGAGCCAGTGTCCGGAGGAGAGTCCGGCCTCATGATGGTGGCCAGCGACACTACTTCCTCCGGCTTTCCCATACTGGGCTCAGCAGCCGTAGATAGTCCGGCGGGCTCAGTAATCCCGTCTTCAAACCTGGCGATGCGCTTCGGATCTAAGACCGGAGCGGAAATTGGGGTCTTGAACCCTTGGAAGATCAAGTCTCCTCGGATATTAGTGAGATAGTCTAGATATCCAAAACTAATCTGGTGACCTAGGGCGTAGCTGTCGATCTTCTCTAGATGGCCAAGTGAGTTGGCCCGCAGTGCGAAGCCACCGAACACAAAGATCTGGCCGGGGAGGAAAACTTCACCCGGGGCAGCATTGTTGTAGATGACTGATGGAGCCATCGAACCTTCTGATGACGACGTAGCGGAACTCTCAACGAAAGTACCAATGTCGGTGTCAGAACCGGCGGATCTCGGGTAGGGGGTCCTAAATTGTGCATCTAAGGTCGATGGTAACAGGAGACGGGGGACACGATGTTTACCCAGTTTCGGGCCCTCTTGATGGAGGTAATACCCTACTTCCTACTTGATTGATCTTGATGAATATGAGAATTACAAGAGTTGATCTACCACGAGATCGTAATGGCTAAACCCTGAAAGTTTAGCCTGTACGATTATGATTACCCCTACGAACTAAACCCTTTGTTTTATATAGACACCGGACGGGCCTAGGGTTGTACAGAGTCGTTTTACAAAGGGAGGAATCTACACATCAAAACGCCAAGCTTGCCATCCACGCAAAGGAGAGTCCCATCCAGACACGAGAGGAAGTCTTCTGTCTTGTATCTTCACGGCCCATTAGTCCGACCCACGTCACATAGCCCGGACACCCGAGGACCCCTTAATCTAGGACTCCCTCATGCAGTGCCCCCCCATAGTTTTACACCTCGGTCATATCGTCGTAGTGCTTAGGCGAAGCCCTGCGCCGGTAACTTCATCATCACAGTTGTCGGTGTCAAAATCGGCGGATCTCGGGTAGGGGGTCCCGAACTGTGCGTCTAAGGCGGATGGTAATAGGAGGCGGGGGACACTATGTTTACCCAGGTTCGGGCCCTCTCGATAGAGGTAATACCCTACTTCCTGGTTGATTGATCTTGATGATATGAGTATTACAAGAGTTGATCTACCACGAGATCGTAGAGGCTAAACCCTAGAAACTAGCCTATGGTTATGATTGTTGTTATGTCTATTGACTAGCCTGGCCTCGGTTTATATAATGCACCAGAGGCCTAGGATAACAAGAGTCCTAGCCGAATACGCCGGTGGGGAGGAGTCCTTGTCTTGATCACCAAGTCTTGTGGAATCTTCCTTGTATGCGGCAGCTGTCCGAACTAGCCCATGAGTATACGGCCATGGGGGTCCTCGGCCCAATCTAACAGATCAGGAGATGACGTGTGAGTAGCCCCTAGTCCAGGACACCGTCAGTAGCCCCCTGAACCAGTCTTCAAGTTAGGGCGCTCCTCGATTCTTCCGAACTGTTCTTCATCTTCGCTCGTCGGTCTTGAAAACTGGTTCAAAATTTTTTCCCATCATCTATCTTGAGGATTGTTGAGCTAAATCTGATGAGTTTATACGTTGGGTATCCGAGGAGCCCTTTAAGTCTTTGGCCTTTATCAATGCCTTGTTATTTTTATGCCACGCCTCGGGTTTGAAGTTGTTCCTGGGTGGCGGTTCCTCTTGTGTCTGAGCTCCAACGCCGGACTACATTCGAGGTATCTTTTGCAGCCGAGCACCAACGCCGGACCGCTTCCGAGCTCCAACACCGGAATGTATCCGAGCTCCACCGCCGGAATGTATCCGAGCTCCATCGCCGGACTGTACCCGAAGAGTATTGTTACAGCCGAGCTCCAACGCCGAACTGCATCTGAGGTGTCATAGATAACCTTGGTTCAAAAAAGTGTTAGCCGAGCTTAATGCCGGAAATGCCCTCTAAGGGGTGAGGACTGCACTCGATGGCGTCTAGAGCCATCTGGGCGTTTCTCCACCACGTCGCTCTACAAGGCGATAGCCCCCACTCCGGGTCCTGCGGCGCTTACCGTCATCTGGGAGATCCGGCTCCCTTTGAAAATTAGGATATTCCTATGGCAATGGATTCGTGGCCGCCTTCCATCCGGGGTGGAAGTCCTGAAGCGCAACGGCCCCGGCGATGGACGCTGCCCGCTCTGTGGACCGAAAGAGGATTCGAACCATATTTTCTTCACCTGCCTGTCCGTGCAGTTCCACTGGAGCTGTTTCCGCGAGATGGTTGGGGGCAGATGGGACCATAACAACTTCCCCGACCTTTTCGCCGAACTCCAGGCACTGCCACCGCCGTCCCGCCACATTACTTGGCTGACCATCGGCGTGCTTACCTGGACGCTGTGGACTATTAGGAATAAACTTGTGATTCAGCGTATTCCTCTTCGGCGCGCTACTAATGCTTTGTTCAAATGGTCTGGTTACTTGCAGCTTTGGCGGCCGCTTAGCCGCCCTAGGGAGAGAGACGCCATCACCTCCATCATCACGCAGCTTGGCGCGATGGCTCTCCATATGGCTCCGCAGCTTCCCCCTCCACCACCTGAGCCAGATTAGCTATTCTCCATCATTGACGTCGTCGCCGAGTGTTGTGTGTGCCACCTTTATGGTGTTTGGGCTTGTTGTGCTGTGCCCATAGCAGACTTTGTGTTATGCGTGTTGGACCTTGTTGCGGTGGCGTTGTGTGTGTGTGTGTGTGTGTGTGTGTGTGTGTGTGTGTGTGTGTGTTGGTTGATACCTTGTTGAATGCTTGGTGGTTGCTTTATTTATAAAGCGGGGCGAAAGCCTTTTTCGGTAATGCCCTCTAAGGAGCCAGCCACTTGCATCCGAGCTATATGCCGAACTGCTTCCGAGGTGGTTCAGCACCTCGGTCATGGGCTGATTGTTTGCGGATTTTATTTCCGATGAGTATAAATTTATTTGCTGACGAGATGTACTGCCAGTAGCCCTCAAGGTGTCTGTCGGCCTAAAATCCGAGATGCACCTGAAGGAAAACATAAAACTGCTGATCCTGGTAGCCCCTGAGACCCAGGTCAAGAAATCGGCCTGAGGATCAACTCCTAGCTCGGCAGCATACATAGGAATAGAAACGCAATGTGCAAAGTCCTCGAGACTCAGGTTGGGTGTGGCCGACCAACCTGAGGATAATAATCTCCTCGAAAACTATATTGCACTTTATTTTCTGCATTGGATTTTCAATGCAGTAGCCCCCGAGACACTGGTCGGGTGGCAACACCAGATCAGGGGATCGATGTACCCCTTTAATATTTGTAAATAAAAAGCACGAAGCCTACTAGCCCTCGAGCCTTAATGTGGGCACGGGTGGCCGAATTAAGGATCGATATCCAGAGTAAAATCACAGATTATGTGTAATGATTCTATGTATCCAAGTACTTTAAATCATTAATTTGTTTCCATTGCGACCGTTTTATCAGTTGAAAGTGGCCCATCGTCGGCTTCTACCCCTTTGTAGATACTACGCAGGGTGTTTCCGCAATAACAAGAGAACCATTAGCTGACGTCTCGGTGCCCAAAGGCAGTTGTGTTAGCGGAAACAAGGCAATCAGATATGCAGGCTTTATAACTTTTGCTTAGTCATAGGATCTTTAAATTGGGCAAGCTAGCTATGAGCCCCCGGTTAGTGTTCGGCGACATCCGAGATCAAGCCGTAAACACATTGGCCAATGTTATGAACGTCGCGTCATTTAACAGATTTAATATAGTCATCGGATCGCTAACCAGTTTACACTTATTGTGACAGTCAGTGTGGGCGAGCCAGTCCTCATAAAGGTCGTCGACAGGGCGGTAGTGCAGGAGCTCTCTTGCCAAGAGCAGCGCGGCGTGCGTGTCCGTGGGGGCGCGACGGGCGTGAGACGACGAACCAGCTGGAGCCAGCGACGGGGTGGCGGTGCGGCCATCCCGCCGCACCGAAGGATGTTGGGACGAGGCCTGCTTCTCGTTCCCCACCGGGCCGGTAGCGGCGTTGGCTGCAGGCGACGGGGAACGACGAGGGCGTCCACCAACGAGCGCCCTCTGGGCGACGCGGGTGGTGAGAGCAGCCCGGCGCTCGGCGCGAGCCCGACGAGCGTCAGCCATGGACACGACGGAAGATCAGACGCGAACAGCGGAAGAAAGATTCCGGCGCTCCCCTAACTGGCGCGCCAAATATCGGATTTCGGGTTCTGGCAGACCCTTAAGGTTCGTACTCTGGGGTGCGCGCGGAGATCTCTCCCCTACCGATCTACGTCTGAACTCCTCGTGTGATCTAAGCTAGAAACGACGAACAACACAAGGGACACGAGATTTATACTGGTTCGGGCCACCGTTGTGGTGTAATACCCTACTCCAGTGTGTGGTGTGGTGGATTGCCTCAGGGGCTGATGATGAACAGTATAGGGAAGAACAACCTCGCGAGAGGTATTCTTTAACTGATGCGATGAACTACTTGGGTGAGTTCGATCGCTTCTCTCTCTCTCTCTCTCTCTCTCTCTCTGCTAGGGTTCTACCAGATCTGATCAGATGCCTCTACTCTGTGGTGGCTAGCTCTATTTATAGAGGCCCTAGGCCTGTCCCAAAATAATGAGCAGGAAGGGCGCCAACAATTGGCCATTTTGAAGGGGAACATCTAGTACAAGTTATCCTGACCAAAGGTGGTCTTCGGCTGCCAAAAGTACTGGTGATGACGCCGTCTTGGGATCCACGGTGACCTCTGTCTTGCGCTCTACTGGTCTTGGTCTTGTTGCACCGGAATGGTAACCTTTGCCCAATGCCTTGGCCTATGCTTGCCCCCTTTGCACCGAAGGGGAAACAAGGACACTGCGCAGGCCGGTGCCCGCCTGGCGCCCGCCTGGTCTCGATCGTCATGGCTTGCGTCACAGGCTCCTAGCGAGGTACCCCTGCCTTGATCTCTCCGCCTCCTCGCGAGCCTGCCTGATGAGGCTTCCTCTGAGGAAGCTTCCTGTCGTCCGCCCCGCGAGGCTTGGCCCCTCACGAGGGTCTTGAGCTTGAGCTGATGAAGATGGGCCGCGCTGGGCCTCCACTTGAGCCACGTCGTAGGCCGCAGGCAAGCAAGTCTGGGGACCCCCGTTCCCAGAACGCCGACAGGTACTGCCCTGCGACATCATTCATGACTCACCTCGAGTGCACATGTACGAAGAGAAAGAAGCCGAGCTTGATCGGCATGACAGCTTGGACGCCCTGGAGGAGGAGCGTGACGTGGCAAAAGCCCGCTCCGCATTTATCAGCAACAGGCTCGACGGTATCAAAGCAGAGAAGTACGGGCCAAAACTTATAACGTTGGCGAACTAGTTCTACGCCTACCAGAGAAGAAAAAGAACAAACTCGAGCCCAAATGGGAAGGTCCCTTCATTATTGACAAAGTTCTGACCGGTGGAGCGTACCGTCTGCGGGATGCCTCGGACAATCGACTCGAGCCAAACCCATGGAACTCTGCCAGACTCCGAAGGTTTTACGCCTAGTGCCGAACTCTCTGTTCGTCTCCTCACCTTCGTCAATTTTTTATATATATATCCGTTATCTGTCTTTTCTTTCTTTCTTTTCTCCCTTTTTTCTCCACGGCCTCAAAAGATTAAAATGTGTCGTGACTACACAATCTTGATGCGCTAGCCGTGCTCACTATACCTGGGGGCTTCTTATACAAAAGCTTAATATACCTATTTTCCGGGCTCTATGCCCCACACATGTGTTACTTTTCCACATGTACTTTTTCGCCATTATATGCATCGATGTGACTTAAGTTTTGGCCAAGCTGGGTTGCCTGGCTCTTGTGTATATGCGCTACGTTCCCGTTAATTCGGCTAGGGCATAAGGGAAGCACCTCTGCGATTGTTACTGCCGGGTCAGCCGGATGTGTACCTCAGACTGGGTGAAGCCAAAAGCTAGCGTTCTTAAGGGAATATTCGGTCGGTGAACAAATGATGACTTTTATTTATTGTAATACATGCCCCCAGATGTTTATATCCTGCGTCTCTTTTCGCAGTTCAGAAATGCACATTAATGCATGCGTACCCAGGGAAAGAAACCCTTAATAGAACTATTCTCCCTGGAAGATGTTTCTTGCTATCCATGTAATATAACATAGCTAGTTGCGTACTTCTCTGTTCAAGCACTTATGACCCCTACACCTGGTTTCCATGTGTACCCCGGTTTTTACACAACTGAGCGGGTATTCGGATAAACTCCGGACTGTCAGGCCCAGAGGTCGAAGCGAAATGGTTCGCCATGAAAAATGATTTACAATCCGGCTAGGGACAATATATGTCACTTGAAGTACACAATCACTTAGACTGACTAAATTATTCTTCTATTCCATCCAACAAGCTGTCTAGCCTACAATCCTGTTGGGAATACTTTGCGGCTAATTTTACCTGGTCATATACCAAACTGACGGGGATCTCTTTCCCATCAGACCCCACAGGTCCGACCTCGGCCATGTGGTTCGGGTCAGCCTTGGTATATCGCGTCTTCACCATGGCCCAGGCTTCTCTTGCACCTTGTTGGCAGGCTGATATCTTCCATAATCGGAAGCGCCGCCGCGCTCCCTTGAGCTTCTCTACAAGCTCCCCCATGCCTTCTGGCAGGGAGGCGGATGGCCACAAGGCTTGAGTAATGCCCAGCATCACCTGCCGAACTTGTTCGTGCAGTTGTGAGAGCTTTGGCAGAAGATCACCTGCAGACCCGGGCATTTCCTCTGCGGGACGACCCGTCAGCATACCTACAGATATAACTCTGTTATCTAGTTTCTTCGCCGAACTCTATAAAGGTTCGTTCAAGCACTTACTAAAAATGCCGCGTCGAAGCCTCTTATTCTCCTTTACAGAGTCAGCAAGCTGGGCTCGAACATCTTTCAGCTCAACGCCTAGCCGAATATTGGCATCTTGGAGATCATTCTTCTCCCGCCTAACCTGCTTAAGCACACGCTCACCAGCCTTTAACTGTCGTGGAGCATGTTGCTCATCCGCTCCCACGACCTCCGGATTCATTCCGGTATCATTTGCAGAATCTATTGTTAGATTTGCATGCATGCCGCATACTAACCGGTACATGTCATTATTTTTTATAGAGACAAGTGTTACCAGAGGGGGCCTTCTCGGACTCCTTTATCGCGGCAACTATGGCCCGTAGCTGGGCTTTGCACTCTTCCAGCTCTCGAGACAACTGGGAATTCTTCTCCGTAAGAACCTGCGCAAATAATGATCCTTAAATCAGTTGTGTTAACTGTTTCAAGTCTCAGGGCCTACTGATATACATAATTATCAGATTTTCTTACCTGTATATCCTTTACATACTGGTCCGTGGCTCTAGCAAGACCGTTTTGAGCAGCTCGGATGTACACGTCTCCTGAGTTGAAGGCATCGAACGCCTCTTGGGAGAAACAAGCATCATGGAGTACGGCCCGACGACGCCTGTGATTCATGGCACTCTCCACTTCGGAATTCCTAGCGGACAGCCTATCCGCATCCTCTGTATGAGGAACATCCGGTGTTGGCCCCTTGTCAGCTTCCGCCTCTAAGTCCGGCTCTGGAGCCCGGCTGGTGGAGGCGTGGCCGGCAACCTCTCTGGATATAGTTCGGCGAGCGTTTTTCCTACTAGGAAACATGGACGTTATTATATTTTAAAAAGATGATAACCATGGAGCGGGTTTCTTTTTCATACCTCTGCGACGGCGTCTCAGTCCTGACCGCCTTCCTTTTAAGTCTGCCTGGTTCCAGTGCCCCTTGTTGGTGGGCCACTGCGGGTTCGGCATGGCGTCCCGAGGGCCTTCCCTGTAAGACACCAAATGTGTGCGGTAGGTGAAGTGCAAAAAATGGGATCCTTCTCGGAAGTTGGGACTCCGGTTTTAGTTACATGCGATGCAGGGAGCAGTCCGGGATAATCAGCTATGATGGCCACTAAAGCACCGTCGCAGCTCAATTGATAGAACGTCCTGTCAATGAGCTCCACAAATGTGTCCGGATCTTCTTCGAGTCCGGGGTCGAGGGCCCGGTCAAGGTCCTCTGGCTGTGGACCTCCCTCACGACTTTTCGCAGTTCCTGCTATGAAATAGCAAGGTACATATTTACGATAAAGAATGCGGGAAGGTCTGGAGTAAAAAGTAGCAGCTCACCCAATTTGGGGGGTTGTACATGGAGAATCCATCTCGTGTCTTAATGCGGATGAACTCCTCTTCCTCTCCTTTATATAAATCGGACAGTATTTTCGCTAGAGCAGCGACTGAGTCCGGACCTTTACGACCGCAGCGGGTGGCATCGTCTTCTCCATTGAAGTGCCACATGGGTTGTCCCCGATATTGAAGTGGCTGCACCCCCCGCATTATGCATATCGACATAACCACAATTATTGTCAATCCTGATCTGGCCAGCATTTGTATCCGGCCCATCAGGTACATGACCTCCCTGTTATCTTCCTCCTGGGGGCTCTGAGGGCGCCAGTTGCAGCGTTTCTTCAAAGGGGCGTTATCAAACTTAGGAAGGCCCCTCCGAGTAGGGTTTGGAAGGGGGACGTCCTCCATATAAAACCACTCCGAAGGCCAATCTTCGGATGTCTTCTTCGGAGTACCGGACAGATATCCGGTCCCGCCCATGCGCCATATTTTTGCTCCGCCTACTTGATATATTGACCCATCCTGTGTACGGGGCACGAGGCTGAATAGCCTCTTCCATAGCTCGAAATGAGCTTCGCAGCCCAAAAACAACTCGCAAAGGGCAACATAGCCAACAATGTGTAATATGGAGGCAGGAGTAAAATTATGCAGCTGGAGGCCGTAGAACTCCAGGAGCCCGTGGAGGAACGGATGGATTGGAAATCCAAGTCCCCTTAATAAGTACGGGACAAGGCATACCCGCTGCCCCATAGATGGGTTGGGAAAGCTCTCCGCTTGCTCCCCGCCATTGTAAGTGGCTAGTCCAGCTCGGACGAGGACCATATACGCAGGAGGGAGAAACCCCTGGGTCTGTAACTCTACTAACTGTCTGTGGGAGACAGAACACTTCTTCCAGTTGCCTGGCTTAGGGCTACAGGAGCAAGATGAGGATCTACGATGGCCCGCCATGATAGGATGGATTTTTTTGGGCGCGCTCCGATGGATACTCGTTGTGGGAGGATGGTGTGATCTGGATCTGAGGATCCCCGACTCTTTAAATACACGATTTACTCACATGGCTAGGGTGGCAAGTGTAAAAATGCCCCAACTTCTCGCATTCGCTCGACACGTGGAAGATAGCCATTATTAGGCGCGGAAGCCAAGGAGAGCAACATTTATGGGAAACCGACACTACTCAGCAGGTACTCAGAATTTGGAGAAGAACCCGCCTTGCAATGTCGAAGACAATCTGCGCGCCGGACTCATCGTCATTGAAGCCTGGTTCAGGGGCTACCGAGGGAGTCCTGGATTAGGGGGTCCTCGGACAGCCGGACTATGTACTTTGGTCGGACTGTTGGACTATGAAGATACAAGAATGAATACTTCGTCCTGTGTTCGGATGGGACTCTCCTTGGCGTGGAAGGCAAAATTGGCAATTCGGATATATAGATCTCCTCCCTTGTAACCGACTCTGTGTAACCCTAGCCCCCTCCGGTGTCTATATAAACCGGAGGGTTTAGTCCGTAGGACAACAACAATCATAATCATAGGCTAGCTTCTAGGGTTTAGCCTCTACGATCTCGTGGTAGATCAACTCTTGTAATACTCATATCATCAAGATCAATCAAGCAGGAAGTAGGGTATTACCTACATCGAGAGGGCTCGAACCTGGGTAAACATTGTGTCCCCCGCCTCCTGTTACCATCCGCCTTAGACACACAGTTCGGGACCCCCTACCCGAGATCTGCCAGTTTTGACACCGACAGCCGCAAGGACTCACGCACGTTGGAGGAGGAGACCCGCCGGCCATGGAATATTGCTCATCTTCGGGCTTATTACACCCGAGCCACCAGCTCTTGTGATGTACATACTTTGACAATGTATATATTATGATGAATATAATAAAGCCGGCATCCTTGATAATTCAGGGCCTCTGTCATTTCATTTATGAGAATAATGAGTCTATATTGTCACTTCATATGATCACTTGGGGGCTTCCTGCTCATCGAGCATAGCTATGACTACCCTTGTTGATCTTACTTGTAAGCTTGGAATGAGACATTACTTGGGGTCTCTTTGTTAATAAACAAGAGCTTTGTTGACCCGTGTAATAGGCTTGGACTCCAGGTGTATTCACCTAAAAACCCGGGTTATCCTGCCTTTTTAAGTCTGCACTCTGCCCAGGTAATCCTGGAATGACCCGCTGTACTTTTGACAGTCAATCTTATATAGACCCTGAACTTGTCAAAGTTAAAACAACGATTGGTCATGGGGGGCCCGGCTTGTCAGGTTGAATGAAGGTTTAACTCAGTGGCTGTGCCGCCCTTGAAAAGCCCTTGACTTGAAGGCTTGGCAGCTTATGAAAGCCTTGTTTTGTCTTTTGATTTGTATTTGATTTAAATAATTTTGAGATTCATTTCTTATGAAATGTTAATACATGGTGGAAAACCGACGAGGGCTATGTTGCCTTATGGTTTATATACGGATCTACCCGGTCTTTATTAACCCGGCCTGGCTTTGGACTTTAAGTCGCCAGTGTATGATGATTTTACGTGCTCAGAGCGCTACGCTCTAAGTTTTGGGATATTACCCTTTGCTGCATGCGGCGTTGTAAGCCGGTGGTATGAATCAATTAAAGAAGGTGTTGTTCTCTCAATCTTTGGGTTGTAACCCTTACTGCACATGTATGATAAGACGGCAGTGTGAAGCAAATATCACAGGTATGATATTTTATTATGATTATATAAGGTTATGATTGAACCGGCCCTGGTTATGAACTATTAAGTCACCAGTGGTTTTCATACGTGGTATTGTGACCCTCTCTGGGGTAAATCCCCGGGGCATTTATTATCTGTTTGTGTGCAGGAAAAATGATAAATCTGATCTGCATATTTTATGATAACATGCACACAAATGGCGGATCTTCAATTAGCAGATCACCAGTGTTATGCAAACAAAACATGCACAACGGCACGACAGATCAAGAGTTTAACTAGCCTATTACAAGGCATCCGATGGCCCAAAGAGGATAAATGTTTTGGAGACATAAAACAACAAAGTATTATGCTTAATAAAATAGCTCATGACTGGCGGGTTGAAGCCTCCGGATCATCCTACCCTTCTTCTTCATCTTCAGCTCCCTGATTATCCATCAGCTGGAAGTCAGGCGTAGCCCAGTTGATACCAGTCAACGCTCTAAACACAGCTTCATCATCAATAAAGGTTGGATGGATCAATGTGAGGAGCGAAGGTGTGCTTAAGAATCGACGCGATGAGATCCGTCTACTGATGAACCGACGCTTTCACTTTCTTGTTTTCAACTTCATAAGCCGCTTGGTATGTGGATAGATTGGTTTCGTCAGCCAACTTACTTGCTAATGGACGCATTGCTCTTGCCATTTCTGCAAAATCATCAGCACTAAAGGCAGATCCGTCTTCCTTAACACTGGGGTACCCATTGGATAAATCATCCGGATCAAGATCTGCTTGCCATGCCTTTGCCCGGCTTAAAGCAGTCAAGGCGCCGGCTCTGGCAGATGCCCGTTTTAAGTCATCGATCGTTTGGGGCAGCACAGATAACTTCTCCAATGTGTCCTTGCTGAGTGTGGGTGGAGATTTCTTATGCAGAGCAGAAACAATGGTCCGTTGAGTGCCAGTATATAACTGTTCTACAAGAGTGTAGACAGCTTTAAGCCTGATGCGCATATCTGAGCCCAATTTGGTGCTCCAAGAACCTGTATCAATGGATTCATCGATAAGACGACAGGTGTGTATAATATGTTTATTGAGATGCAAGGGAGTTATGTTTTCTACTTACCGAAGATGGCTGGCGACATGTTATTAATCTGTTGCTTTAAGTCAGACAACTCGTCAGTCACCAGTTTAAGTGCGGCTTCAGCATTCTTTGCTCTCTTCAAAAGACCTGCCTTTTCAGTCTCCCAGTAGTTCTTATCAGTATTGAAGTTTTGTTTAAGCTGGTCAATGTTTTCTAAAGCAGTATTCAGTTCTAACTTGGCCTTGGAAGTCTCAGATTGCTGAGTTTTGATGTTGGCCTTTAGATCATTGATCTGTGAATCCTTCTCAACCAGTTCAGTCTATGACAGAAGCAAACATGGAAGGTGTTATGATCATGATTATCTGTGAAAGTTCCAAACACAATACAAGTATTCTCCTTGGCACTTGGGGGCTAATGTCTATTGCTCTTAAAGAAGTTTTTGAAGTCCCAAGTACAATTCAAGTATTATCCTTGGCACTTGGGGGCTAATGCCTATTGCTCTTTTCAAAATAAAAATTTATCCGTTGACTTAGGTAGAATGATATGCTCTGGTTTACTGAGGTGACATATGGAAATGCTGAAATATCAACATTGGTATGTCCCAGTTTCACTATACTAGTTAAATCGATCCTTGGGGGCTACAGATGCGAAGTTCATTACTGGTACTTAAAGTCCTGGCTTAACCTGATGATGTAAGCCGGACCTTGGGGGCTACTAGTGACGCTGTGCAGTTCTTATAGCAATTGGAAAGTCTACAACATATTCAATGTTATCATATCATATAGACTTGGCGGCTGATAGACATATAATTAAGAAGAGAAATAGTTATTGGATTACCTCATAGTGTTCCTTCATCAAATTGACTAAGACGGCTTCAAAATCACGGCTGGTGTATGGACGGTTCAGATAACCCGAATGGATCTCTTGGGCACTAAAGTAGGCGTAGCCCTCTAAGTCTACCTTCCACTTGCCCTTATCATCAGTAGAAATTTCTTCTTTAGCGTTGTGCTTGGATAAGACAGTGGGGTTACCCGGTGCTGTGTACCCAAATCCAGTAACAACGACATCATCAGTATTTTCTACAGTGGGTTGGATTGGGCTTGGCGGCTTAGAAATGGCCAGCTCAACATCCATATGATCTATGGAGGCTTCATGGTCTTCTGGTGCTGGGTCATTAATGGTGGCCTAAGCAATTGGATGAGAAGATTCTGGCTGTTGTTTTTGCGGCTCAGAAGGGTTAGAGTCGTCGGCCGGCTTGTTCAGTTTTGCCTTCTTACTGGGCTTGGCCATACCTCTGGAAAATAAAACATAAAGGTGTTAGCTTATCAATCAGGTATGAAGTGTTTGGTTAAATATATTCTTATCCAGGCACAGTCTTGAAGGCTGGGATTTGAGTTCCCGTTGAGTCGCCGAAGGAGGAATGAGATCTCCCCTGATAATTTGAATCAGATGGATTAAGAGGTAGACAAAAAGACCTGCCTTGGGATAGTTTAAGTCAGAAATTTTTGAAACCTCAGGTCGACGTTTGCGAGGTGCTGGGGTGTTCGGTAAGCTAGAGGACAAGATTCCACCGCCGTTATGCCGAGTTGTGCGACGAGTGAGGGAGTCCTGGATTAGGGGGTGTCCGGATAGCCGGACTATAACCTTTGGCCGGACTCTTGGACTATGAAGATACAATATTGAAGACTTTGTCCCGTGTCCGGATGGGACTTTCCTTGGCGTGGAAGGCAAGCTTGGCAATACGGATATGTAGATCTCCTCCCATTGTAACTGACTCTGTGTAACCCTAGCCCCCTCCGGTTTCTATATAAACCGGAGGGTTTAGTCCGTACGACACAACAACAATCATACCATAGGCTAGCTTCTAGGGTTGAGCCTCTCTGATCTCGTGGTAGATCTACTCTTGTACTACCCATATAATCAATATTAATCAAGCATGAGTAGGGTTTTACCTCCATCGAGAGGGCCCGAACCTGGGTAACAACATTGTGTCCCTTGTCTCCTGTTACCATCTGCCTAGACGCACAGTTCGGGACCCCCTACCCGAGATCCGCCGGTTTTGACACCGACATTAGTGCTTTCATTGAGAGTTCCGCTGTGCCGTCGCGATTAGGAAGGATGCCTCATCCCGTCTTTAAAGACGACACTGTTGCTAAGGGAGATTTGGCTTTCGGCCAAACTCTCCGGCTAGGTGGTTTTCTTATGACCGCCTATTCGGCCGCTGCACCGACGATGACTTCTCGGCTCATCGAAAGCAATCTTCACGTCAACTCGGAACTCGCTGAGCAGTCTGATCCAATGGAGCTCTCTTCCCGAAACGAGCTCTTGGATCCCATCGCCGCCCTGGGAGTCGCTACAGACTATGATCAGATTGGGCCTAAACCCGATCTGAGAGAGATTAACTCTCCCCAGGTCACCCATCACGTTGCCGTGGTGGAGGAACAATGCGGAGACCCTTCATCTATCTTAAGGACTAGCTATGTCCGGATTCCCGAGCCCTCCAAGCCGAATACCCGCGGAGGGGAGGAAGTCACTCAAGCCCTGAACCTAGAGTCAGGCAGCAGGCCAGATTCATTGGGCAACATCCAAGAATCCAAACTTCCGAGTTCAGAAACTCCCTGGCCCCTGAGTCTCAGATTGGGTGAGGTTTCGGATTCAATTCCACCCACCCACCCAAACATAAGCGATCTATCCCAAATTAGGCAAGAACCCCAAGAAACGGTACACCATTATTGGGCCAGATTCCTCCTGGTAAAGAACGGGATCAAGGACTGCCGCAAGGAAGACGCAATCTCATTCTTCTGCAATAATTGCATGGACAAGGGAATCCTCAACGCCATAAGTCGCCGTGAAATTACACGCTTCGCCGACTTGGCGTCCATAGTACGAAAGTACTGTGCGATGGAAAGCGCCTGGAAAACCGAAATAAAATTTTGGGACAATCCGGCCCTGAATACGAACCCAGTCCAAAATAAAAGGGTGCATTATCACCAGACACCCGGGTTAAACACGAAAAAGCAAAAACCCTCTATAGGGCATGGAACCGTACTGGAGGGATGGCTCAATGGACCCTGCAAAATTCACAGTATAGAGGGCGCCATACCAACTCATAGCCTTAGAGCATGTTGGATACTCCGGCAGGTAGCCAAAAGTGGCGAAGATCTTCTAAATTCAGAAGCCACACAGCACCATCGCAGGGATACCAGTACGGTATTAACAGTCTTCGAGACTTTCGCATCAAATAATATGCGAACACGAACACTCCGCAGCCTTGCCGAAGTATACCACGTGGCAACAATAAACCCATGGAGTGACACGGCTATTACTTTTAATGCTAGTGACGAACCTAAATTCCGAACAGCCTAGGCACCAGCCGCATTGGTCCTCAGTCCAATAGTGGACGGCTTTCGACTCACCAAGGTACTCATGGACGGTGGCAGCGGATTGAACCTCATTTATGAGGAAACGCTTCAAAAAATGGAAATAGACTAGAACCGCATTGAGCGAAGTAGCACAACCTTTAGAGGAATAATCCCCAGCCGGGAAGCGCGCTGTACAGGAAAAATCACACTAGATGTGGTGTTCGGCACGACGGATAATTACAGGTCCGAAGAGGGTATGTTCCAAGTGGCCCCGTTCAACAGCGGATACCACGCTCTGTTGGGGCAAGAGGCGTTTACAATCTTCCAAGCCATACCCCATTACGGGTACATGAAGCTCAAATTGCCCGGGCCCAACGGAATCATCACTCTTGCTAGTGATCCGGACATAGCACTTCGTGCCGAAAATAAGACAGCCGCTGAGGAACTATCCGAAGCCCTAGCGGTTGAGGAACTGACTGCGCTTCGCTCCACGGTGAACAGGGACGATGTGATACTCGATAAAAGATCCAAGTCGACCTCCTTTAAACCGGCGGACAAGATAATCAAATTCCAAGTCAATCCAACGGACCCTACAAAAACAGCTTCCATCGGGGTATAATTAAACCCTGATGTAGCCGCCGCACTACGAGAGTTCCTACGCGAGAACTGGGACATTTTTGCATGGCACCCTTCAGACATGCCAGGAATCCCACGCAGGCTGGTCGAGCACAGCCTAAATATTCTAAAAGGATTCAAGCCAGTCAAGCAGGCTCTTCGGCGTTTCTCTGAACCTAAGAGACAAGCCATGGGAGAGGAGCTAGCCAAGTTATTGGAGGCCGGATTCATCAAAGAAATAAAAAATCCGGACTAGCTAGCAAACCTGGTGATGGTACCAAAAAAGGACAAATCTTGGCGCCTGTGCGTCGATTTTAAAGACCTCAACAAGGCTTGCCCAAAGGATCCCTTCCCCCTCCCCCGCATCGATCAAATCATCAACGCTACCACAGGACACGATTCATTGTGTTTCCTCGACGCATACTCCGGCTACCATCAAATCAAGATGGCGGAGCCAGACCAAGCCGCAACGGCATTCGTCACACCATACGGCCCTTTCTGCTTCAACACAATGCCCTTTGGGCTCAAAAACGCTGGCGCAACATATCTGCGCATGATTCAGACATGTCTGGCAAACCAGATCGGCAAAACAGTGGAGGCATACGTAGATGACGTGGTCGTCAAAACCAAACATGTTGAATCCCTAGTAGACAACTTGAGGCTCACGTTCGATAACCTCCGAACATATGACATCAAGCTCAACCCGGAAAAATGTGTTTTCGGCGTACCAGCCAGAAAGCTCTTGGGCTTCATTATATCCGGTAGAGGAATTGAAGCCAATCCGGCCAAGATCCAAGCTCTGTCACAATTGGATATCCCAAAGGACCTCAAACAAATACAAAAATTGACTGGGTGCATAGCGGCTCTAAGCCGGTTCATCTCCCGCCTGGGAGAAAAGGCATTACCCCTTTATCGCCTCCTTCGGCGCACCGAACACTTCGAGTGGACGGATGCCGCCACAGCCGGACTAGAAGAAATAAAAGCCATATTGGCAACCAACCCAGTCCTGGCCGCGCCAAACATTGGGGAACCAATGCTATTATACATTGCGGCAACTCATCAAGTTGTGAGCGCAGTGCTCGTCGTCGAATGAGAAACAGACGGACATCAATTCCCCCTTCAAAAGCCGGTTTACTACGTATCCATTGTCCTTACTCCATGTAAGTCACGGTACCCGCATTATCAAAAGATAGCGTATGCGGTATTCATGGCATCCCGGAAGCTGCGACACTACTTTCAAGAGTGTTCGATAACGGTAGCCTCGGAAGTGCCACTTAATGATATTATAAACAATCGCGACGCGACAGGCCGGATTGCCAAATGGGCCATTGAGCTCCTCCCGTTCGACATAACTTACAAGCCACGGCGAGCTATTAAGTCACAAGTATTAGCCGACTTCGTTGCCGAATGGACAGAATCCGAACTCCCTAAAGAGTACAACACATACTCCAACTGGATCATGCATTTCGATGGCTCAAATATGTTGGCTGGCCTGTGGGCTGGCATCGTTTTGACGTCCCCAACAGGAGATACAGTTCAATAGGTACTCCAGATAATGTACACGGACTCCAACAACGTAACCGAATATGAGGCCCTTCTACATGGTCTCCGGATGGCAGTATCCATGGGCATTCAACGCCTAGAGGTGCGCAGGGATTTGAACCTCGCGATATCCCAAATAAATGGAGACTTTGATGCCAAGGATCCGGAAATGGCAGCTTATCGCAACGCCGTCCTAAAAATGTCAGCTCGGTTCGAGGGGCTCGAATTTCACCATATAGCCTGGGAAAACAATCAGGCGGCAGATGTCCTGGCACGCATCGGCGCAAAACGCGATGCAATCCCCCCCCAACATCTTTTTGGAGAGGCTGTTCAAGCCATCCGTAGTATGGGAAGGGGAACCCGGCAATAACAGCCCGTACTCAACCACACTACCCGATACCGAACACTTTGACATAATCGGAGGCTCTGCCACCGAAATAACATCTTTAGCCCACGCAATAATGGCCGTCATCGCCCCATGGACAGAACCATTCCTAGCCTACCTAACTATAAACGCCCTCGATGCGGCTATATCTCCCACGTGTCGAAGCACGACTTAGAGGCATAACCACATTGAAAGCAATGTCGCAAGTGAGGTAATCTTCACACAACCCATGTAATACATAAGGGAAAGAGATACATAGTTGGCTTACAATCGCCACTTCACACAATACATGAATAAAGCATTACATCATACAGATACAATCAAGGTCCGACTACGGAACCAAAATAAAAGAAGACTACCCCAAAAGCTACACAGATCCCCGATCGTCCCGACTGGGCTCCACTACTGATCAACTGAAACGAAACAACACAATGAACAAGATCTTCATCGAGGTCCTCCTTGAGCTCGGGTGCGTCACCTGCACGGTTTCATCGGCACCTGCAAACTGGTTTTGGAAGTATCTGTGAGTCACGGGGACTCAGCAATCTCACACCCGCGAGATCAAGACTATTTAAGCTTATAGGTAGGGTAAAAGGTATGAGGTGGAGCTGCAGCAAGCGACTAGCATATATGGTGGCTAACATACGCAACAGAGAGCGAGAAGAGAAGGCAAAAGCATGTTTGATGAACTATGATCAAGAAGTGATCCTAGAACAACCTACGTCAAGCATAACTCCAACACCGTGTTCACTTCCCGGACTCCGCCGAGAAGAGACCATCACGGTTACACACGCGGTTGATGTATTTTAATTAAGATCAACTTCGGGTTTTCTACAACCGGACATTAACAAATTCCCATCTGCCACATAACCGCGGGCACGGCTTTAGAAAGTTCAAACCCTGCAGGGGTGTCCCAACTTAGCCCATGATAAGCTCTCGCGATCAACGAAGGATATTCCTTCTCCCCGGGAAGACCCGATCAGTCTCGGAATCCCGGCTACAAGACATTTCGACAGTAATAAAACAAGTCCAGCAAAGCCTCCCGGCGTGCCGACACCCTGATAGTAGCCGCGCGTATCTCGTCTTAGGCCACGACCGGATAAGCTAAGCGTACAGGTACCAACATAACCCAAGTTGCCAAGGGACGGTCCCGCACGGTGCTCTAGTTTGGACCAACACTTAGACAAGCATTGGCCCGGGGGTTTAAAATAAAGATGACCCTCGGGATGCGCGACTCCCAAGGGAAAAAGGTAATAGGCTGAGGCAAATGGTAAAACCAATGTTGGGCCTTGCTGGAGAAGTCTTATTCAAAGCGAACTGTCAAGGGGGTCCCATAAATCACCCGACCGCGTTAGGGACGCAAAATCCGGGAACATAACACCGATATGACGGAAACTAGGGCGGCAAGAGTGGAACAAAACACCAGGCATAAGGCCGAGCCTTCCACCCTTTACCAAGTATATAGATGCATTAATTAAATAAGATATATTGTGTTATCCCAACAAGTAAACATGTTCCAACAAGGAACATCATCTCCATGTTCCAACAAGGAACAAACTTCATCTTCACCTGCAACTAACAACGCTATAAGAGGGGCTGAGCAAAGCGGTAACATAGCCAAACAATGGTTTGCTAGGACAAGGTGGGTTAGAGGCTTGGTTTAACAATATGGGAGGCATGATAAGCAAGTGGTAGGTATCGCAGCATAGGCATAGCAAAAGAGCGAGCAACTAGCAAGCAAAGATAGAAGTGATTTCGAGGGTATGGTCATCTTGCCTGCAAAGTTCTCAGAGTTGTCAAAAGCTTGGTCCTCGTAAGAGTTCTCAACAGGTCCCTCGGTCACGTACTCGTCTCCCGGCTCTACCCAGAACAATAACACAAACAAAGGAACAACTATAAACCATGATGCAATGCGCAAGCAACATGATGCAAAACATGGCATGATATGCGAGATGTGGTATGCAGTGCATATGCGTGCTCCGGAAGGAAAAAGATCAACAAGGCATAATCTTGGCAAACCAAGTATGCCACTGGAAAGGTGAGGTGATTCCGGTTGAAATCGATGTAAAGATCACCGGAATCGGATGCACGGTTTGCAAATGGCAAGCAAAACAAGAATGACAAGATTCTGCCATTAACAGGATGATGCTACTTAGCAAGCAACAATAAATTAAGCTAATGCACCCAAATGTACCAACAAAGCATATGACAGTAATCTACTCAAGATGCTTGACAAAAGATGAACACTGAGCTACGGCTAAATCACACCACAACAGGTTCAAACAAGCATGGCAAAAGTGCAAAAGATAACAGGTTCACAGACTTGGTGAAAATACTAACATGCCAGAATTTAACATCAGGAAGACATGTTTAGAGCAAGGAAGCAACATGCTACAGGAACACAATATAGCAAAACAAGCCATGAAATGAATCTACTCAAAACATAGAAAGAAAGTCCCTTACTGACCATGAGCCAAAAGGGATCAGAAAATATAATAACGCCCATGTCAATTAAGCAAGTTTCGTTACAGGTTTTAGACTTGGCAGAAGAACTGGACATGTCAAAAACAGATAACAAGTAGGCATGTTTACGAGCTCGATGCACTCACTACAGGGCATTGCATGATAAACTAAGCATACATACATCAGGGAGACATGGCATAGAAGCTATAAATGTCAAGAACAACATCATAGCATGCAAGGATCAACTACAACAAACTTGGCAAAATCGAATAACATGTAAACAATCTGCCAGCAACATTTTATAGCAAAAGTAGAGCTCGATTGACTCAAGCTATGGCACTTCATAAGTACAAACAAAGGCATGTATGGATAGAGAAAATCCATATGCTAAAAACACTCTTACTGATCATGCTCAAAAAATGCATAGATCTCTCTGAAACAACATGAACACATGGCATAAAAATAACAGCAGGCAGGGACATTAAGTACCCTAGTTTGCATGCTTGTGCTAGTCACCACATAGATCACAAAAATACATGGCATACACCCCTGGAAATATAGCATGGCATATTACAAAACACATGTAGGACTCAAGTTCATAGGATGCACACATCAATCATGGCAAAAATGACAAAAGTGCACCTACTGAAATAGATCTGAAACTAACATCACATAGCCCTCTTCTAACAGCATTTCGGGCATCAAGATAAGCTCAAATGAAAATGATGCAATGAGTTGAAGTGATCTACTCATCGAGTCGAACAATTTGACATATTACACGCAAGAAACGGAGCAATATGCAGCAAGTTATGATGCGCTGAACATGGCAAGATATTATGACAGAAAAAAGGACTTAGAGGATTTCGACCTAGGGTTCGTCGACGCGGAACACGAGGTGGCGGCGGATCTGGCCGGCGTCTCGCCGGAGATGGACGGGGACGGCTGGAGAGGAGCGGGGAGGCCAGATCTGGCGAGGGGCGCGGCGGGGCGGCGCCAGGAGACGGCGGCGATCGGCGATGACGCGGGGCGGCGGCGGCTGGGCGCGGGCGCCGGCCGGCGGCGAGGGAGCGGGGCGGCGGCGGCGCGCGGGCGAGGGAGCGAGGCGGCGGCGGCGCTGCGCGGTGACGGGGAGCCGCGGGCTCGAGCGCGGGAGCCGGGGGGAGGCTCCGTGGCGGCGGCGCGGGAGGAGCCGCGGGAGCGGGCGGCGGCGGACGGGCGGGCCGCGCGGGCCCGACTCGGGCCCCGCGGGCCGGCGGCGGCGGGAGGCGGCGGCGACACGTGGTGGCGCGGGATTCGCTGCGGCGGGCGGCGCGGACGTGTCCGGTCCGAGACGGACATGTCCAGCGGCGGAGAGGGAGCGGGGCTAGGGTTAGACTGCGAAATCTCGGGGGTGGGGGCTTATTTATAGGTAGAAGGAGCTAGGAAGCTCCAAATGGAGAGCGGTTTTCGGCCACGCGATCGTGATCGAACGACCGATAACATGGAGATGATTTAGATGGGTTTTGGGCCACTTTGAAGGGGGTGTTGGGCTGCACACCAAAGAGGCCTTTACGGTTACCTGGTTAACCGTTGGAGTATCAAACGACCTCCGAATGATCCGAAACTTGACAGGCGGTCTACCGGTGCTATACCAAGTCCGCTTGGCAAACCTCGATCTATTCCGAGAAAGTTTAATACCCGCACACGAAAAGAGGTAAAAGGGGGCGCCGGATGACATAGGAGTGCCGGATTGCAAAACGGACAACGGGGAAAATGCTCGGATGCATGAGACGAACACGTATGCAAATGCGATGCACATGATGACATGATATGAAATGCAGATGATGACATGGCAAAGTGCAACACGCAAGCACATGACATGGCAACGACGGCGAATAACTGGCAGACACCTGGCGCATCGAATCCGGGGCGTTACAACACTCCACCACTACGAGAGGATCTCGTCCCGAGATCTAGAACGACACCGGAGGTAAAACGGGGGAAGAAGAGGAAGAGGTAAAGCTAAGTTGCTTCTTGACAAAAGAGTGAAACCAAAGAACCTTGAGAGGTTGCAAAGCTTGAAGAAATGACACGACGGAGGTAAACAAAATTTAAAACACCCCGTTAGATAAGAGGAACATGGGATACGACGAGAACCAAGAGGTTAAGTGACAAGGTAGATATTGAAACTACTCCAGTTAAAACAAGATAGAGAAGGAATAAGAATGACATGATTTGGGCAGCACTCCGACTGAAAAGAGAAGAAAACTTGATAAGATGAGACGATATTGAAGGGATGATACAACACTCCGGTTGGAAATGGAGTAATAGAATGTCAACTTGACAAGATGAGAGGATACTTGATGAGATCAACAACACTCTGCCTCCGGAACTATTGAAAGAATGGGACAATGGGTAAGAAAGATTTCATACGGCACTCCGGTTGCGAAGGGGGGCAACACTTGCTAAGATGATAGAACTTGAATGGAGGACACGACACTCCGGTTAAATGGATAAGCACGAAAAGAACACTATCCTGACAAAACAAGAAGATGGGTTGAAGAGAACAACATCACAATGCCACCAGAAGGAAGAAATAGAAGATAGATAATTGAAATAAAGGATGGAGAAGAAAATGCCAACTTTTGCTAAATTGAGCTTGAAAAGGCATCTTTAGGAGAAGGGTCGAACGGAGTTGTTGGGAAAACCAACAACGAAAAGAATAAACTTGATATGGTCTTAAGGAATGCATCTCAAATTATGAGGTAACAACCTGCCACTCACAAGAAAAGAATTGGATTGATAAGAACAAGGAGACGAGAAAGCTATATCACCGGGAGGATAAAAGAAGAGCTTGGTTCATTTATAAGCACCATAATAGCAACAAACCTTAGAGAAGGCTTTAGGTGAAGTATAAACCCAAGATAACTCCAAACAAGAGCTTGAAGGATTTAAAATATCTCATTCTTAACAACATGTGAATCATGAGACATGTACTCAAATTATCAAGAATAACATAATACCACCTCAAATGATACGGTTGAAAGAATTGCACTTTAAATTGCAAGATAAAGAATACTTAGCTCCTCTGAAAAGAATCTTGACGAACACTTCGAGAAGGAATTAAATCCTTTGTGAATCATCATGTAGCCTCCATAAAGAACTCCGGTAATAAAAGGAAGATAGAAAGAAAGAGAAGTTGAAAATACAAGGTGAAGCCTTGCAATGATTTAGATGGAGCTTTGAGATGATATAACCGAGAAAAATTGGAACTCCGGAAAGAAAGATGAACAAATGAAATCAAGAATTTTGATGAACCTCCGGAATAAGGAATAGAATTTACTCGATGAAACAAGAATAAGAATTACATTATGCTTATCCTTCACCAATTTAAATTGATGACAAGCAATGGATTTGGCATACCACTTATTCTCATTGGAAAAAAAATGAATTAAGAGAGCTAGAACAAACTTGGGAAGGTCTTCAACGATCCGCCGGTAGGATTCGGAAAGAACGAATTAATTGATAAGATAACAAAGGAAGAGGAATGTTGAATGAACCACCGTAAAAATTGAAAATGAATGAAGAAAAGATAAGGAAACACCGGGAAGAATTAGCAAAAGAACGAAGATGCTTGCTAGGATTTAGATACATGAGAACGAAGAGATCATGAACTGATTAGAGAATATTGAATGATGCACCGGTAAGATTTGGAGAACGATAGACGAGGCTGAAAGCTTGAATGAATAATTCTGAGATGATGGCCTCCGGAGAATCAAACTGAAAAGACTCTTGAAATGCTCCGGATGGGTGAAAATTATTCTCACAATCGAAAACAATTATGAGAGGATGGCAACAAGCTAGAACAATGAATCTTGAATGGAACGGACAAAATTTGGAGGAAGCACTTCTTCGGTCTTCAAAATCTGAGAATGACGACGAGAAAGAGCACCATAAAGTGTTGAGGCACTCCGGAACAATGAAGAATAGAAAAGGTTGAACCAAGTATGAAAAGAATTTGAAAGATCTTGGAGAAAGACATATGACTGATGAAAATTCATTCTTACGTCAAGCTTCGAAAAGAATTTGAGAATAACTTCGGGATAATTAGAAGAGTCAGGTAAGATCCTGGAAAAAGACCTGTGGGTTAGGGCCCACTCAAAAGAAACACTGTTGAACGATTGCTTGAAAAGAGAGATTGCACCGGTTGAATTAAATGACTTAAATGAGATAACAACCTCAAAAGAACTTGAGTGAATTGAGAATGGAAACTTGAATCTTCTGAGATATCTTCATCACTCCGGAACAAATGAATAGCGAGAGGTGAACGATTAAGAGGTGCACCGGTACGAGAAAACATTTGAAACGAGGAAAAAGGTATGATCGACACCGAAAGCTTGAATTGAATCCACCGGAGAAGAAAAAGAACGAAGAATAATGAAGTTAAGGCCCCGTTAGTATCTTCCTGAGAACCATCGGATAAGAACATTGAAAGAAAAGAATGAAGAGACTTCTCATGAATAAAATGGATACTTGATTAAGAAATCTGCGTCCTTGAAGAAATAAGGGTGGGAGGGCGGGAAAAATAAAGACAACTTGGAACGGATGAAGCAAACACCGTTGAGAAGAACTGATAATTGATCTTGCGAATGTTGAAGTGATCGGATCCACTTGAAGAGGGACACACCGGTTGGGAAAGAATTGGCATGATAATCTTGATGACCAAGAAGGATTAGTATTTCCATAGAAATATGATAACACCGTTTAGAAAAGGTATGGAATCAACACTTGGCATTGGAGCAACTCGAATACCACAAAACAAAACAAAAACAAAGGATTGGCTTGTAGAATAAGCCGGAAACAAACATATGATAGAGATTTACCCAATCCCATATCATGCATCTGTCGGAAAGATATCTAGGAGCTACTTGAATTCCCACTTATAAACTCCCGAAACTTTCTGGTTATGCAATCAGGTGTTGGGGATACAGGGGACACAAAATATATCACCCAAACTAACAATACCTAGATCCAGCTGTATCCATCCTTCAACACATAACCAAGAAAACTCCAGAAATCGTCTACCTCAACCTTCGAAAAGCATCCGTTATACGAGTTATGGCAATACTCCCGCACTCGCCTCAGTACTGGGCTATCAGGGTTATCTCACCAACAACTGTACAAAAGAGATTTTCGATGTCGGCGTACTAAACTCAGGTATTCCAGAACTGTAACGATAAAATTATGACGACAACACCTCAGAGCTCAACTCCCCGGGACACCTCCACTAAACCCCTGCTGACAGGAGGCACCAAGACAATGTTGTCATCATAAAACCATCGGAACGATTCTAAGATACCCGCATGGTCCTAATTTTTTTATGAAATTTGAGAAGAGGAGAGTCAAAACTCTACGTCAGGATGCCTTACCAGAGCGATGAGGAGACTGGGAAGTAAAAAGAATTCCTAAACTCTCCGATACATAATTCCTAAATGACTCAAAACATTTTTCTAGACACAACTCGGCCGCTAAAAACGATCAATCAGTGGGGGCTCCTAAGGTCGGGGAAGGCTCTGATTACCAACTTGTAAACGCCCTCGATGCGGTTATATCTACCACGTGTCGAAGCACGACTTAGAGGCATAACCGCATTGAAAGCAATGTCGCAAGTGAGGTAATCTTCACACAACCCATGTAATACATAAGGGAAAGAGATACATAGTTGGCTTACAATCGCCACTTCACACAATACATGAGTAAAGCATTACATCATACAGATACAATCAAGGTCCGACTACGGAACCAAAATAAAAGAAGACTACCCCAAAAGCTACACATATCCCCGATCGTCCCGACTGGGCTCCACTACTGATCAACTGAAACGAAACAACACAATGAACAAGATCTTCATCGAGGTCCTCCTTGAGCTCGGGTGCGTCACCTGCACGGTTTCATCGGCACCTGCAAACTGGTTTTGGAAGTATCTGTGAGTCACGGGGACTCAGCAATCTCACACCCGCGAGATCAAGACTATTTAAGCTTATAGGTAGGGTAAAAGGTATGAGGTGGAGCTGCAGCAAGCGACTAGCATATATGGTGGTTAACATACGCAACAGAGAGCGAGAAGAGAAGGCAAAAGCACGTTCGATGAACTATGATCAAGAAGTGATCCTAGAACAACCTACGTCAAGCATAACTCCAACACCGTGTTCACTTCCCGGACTCCGCCGAGAAGAGACCATCACGGTTACACACGCGGTTTATGTATTTTAATTAAGATCAACTTCGGGTTTTCTACAACCGGACATTAACAAATTCTCATGTGCCACATAACCGCGGGCACGGCTTTCGAAAGTTCAAACCCTGCAGGGGTGTCCCAACTTAGCCCATGATAAGCTCTCGCGATCAACGAAGGATATTCCTTCTCCCCGGGAAGACCCGATCAGTCTCGGAATCCCGGCTACAAGACATTTCGACAGTAATAAAACAAGTCCAGCAAAGCCTCCCGGCGTGCCGACACCCTGATAGTAGCCACGCGTATCTCGTCTCAGGCCACGACCAGATAAGCTAAGCGTACAGGTACCAACATAACCCAAGTTGCCAAGGGACGGTCCCGCACGGTGCTCTAGTTTGGACCAACACTTAGACAAGCATTGGCCCGGGGGTTTAAAATAAAGATGACCCTCGGGATGCGCGACTCCCAAGGGAAAAAGGTAATAGGCTGAGGCAAATGGTAAAACCAATGTTGGGCCTTGCTGAAAAAGTCTTATTCAAAGCGAACTGTCAAGGGGGTCCCATAAATCACCCGGCCACGTTAGGGACGCAAAATCCGGGAACATAACACCGATATGACGGAAACTAGGGCGGCAAGAGTGGAACAAAACACCAGGCATAAGGCCGAGCCTTCCACCCTTTACCAAGTATATAGATGCATTAATTAAATAAGATATATTGTGATATCCCAACAAGTAACATGTTCCAACAAGGAACAACATCTCCATGTTCCAACAAGGAACAAACTTCATCTTCACCTGCAACTAACAACGCTATAAGAGGGGCTGAGCAAAGCGGTAACATAGCCAAACAACGGTTTGCTAGGACAAGGTGGGTTAGAGGCTTGGTTTAACAATATGGGAGGCATGATAAGCAAGTGGTAGGTATCGCAGCATAGGCATAGCAAAAGAGCGAGCAACTAGCAAGCAAAGATAGAAGTGATTTCGAGGGTATGGTCATCTTGCCTGCAAAGTTCTCAGAGTTGTCGAAAGCTTGGTCCTCGTAAGCGTTCTCAACAGGTCCCTCGGTCACGTACTCGTCTCCCGGCTCTACCCAGAACAATAACACAAACAAAGGAACAACTATAAACCATGATGCAATGCGCAAGCAACATGATGCAAAACATGGCATGATATGCGAGATGTGGTATGCAGTGCATATGCGTGCTCCGGAAGGAAAAAGATCAACAAGGCATAATCTTGGCAAACCAAGTATGCCACTGGAAAGGTGAGGTGATTCCGGTTGAAATCGATGTAAAGATCACCGGAATCGGATGCACGGTTTGCAAATGGCAAGCAAAACAAGAATGACAAGATTCTGCCATTAACAGGATGATGCTACTTAGCAAGCAACAATAAATTAAGCTAATGCACCCAAATGTACCAACAAAGCATATGACAGTAATCTACTCAAGATGCTTGACAAAAGATGAACACTGAGCTACGGCTAAATCACACCACAACAGGTTCAAACAAGCATGGCAAAAGTGCAAAAGATAACAGGTTCACAGACTTGGTGAAAATACTAACATGCCAGAATTTAACATCAGGAAGACATGTTTAGAGCAAGGAAGCAACATGCTACAGGAACACAATATAGCAAAACAAGGCATGAAATGAATCTACTCAAAACATAGAAAGAAAGTCCCTTACTGACCATGAGCCAAAAGGGATCAGAATATATAATAACGCCCATGTCAATTAAGCAAGTTTCGTTACAGGTTTCAGACTTGGCAGAAGAACTGGACATGTCAAAAACAGATAACAAGTAGGCATGTTTACGAGCTCGATGCACTCACTACAGAGCATTACATGATAATCTAAGCATACATACATCAAGAAGACATGGCATAGAAGCTAATAATGGCAAGAACAATATCATAGCATGCAAAGATCATCTACAACAAGCTTGGCAAAATCGAATAACATGTAAACAATCTGCCAGGAAACATTTTATAGCAAAAGTAGAACTCGATTGACTCAAGCTATGGAACTCCATAATTACAAACAAATGCATGGATGGATAGAGAAAATCCATATGCTCAATACACTCTTACTGATCATGCTCAAAAGAGGCATAGATCTCTCTGAAACAACATGAACACATGGCATAAAAATAACAGCAGGACATGACTTGGTGAAATTACTAAGTCTCTGAAATCAGCAACATTAAGTACCCTAGTTTGCATGCTTGTGCTAGTCACCACATAGATCACAAAAATACATGGCATACACCCCCGGAAAGATAGCATGGCATATTACAAAATACATGTAGGACTCAAGTTCATAGGATGCACACATCAATCATGGCAAAAATGACAAAAGTGCACCTACTGAAACAGATCTGAAACTAACATCACATAGCCCTCTTCTAACAGCATTTCGGGCATCAAGATGAGCTCAAATGAAAATGATGCAATGAGGTGAAATTTGACATATTACACGCACGCAACGGAGCAGTATGCAGCAAGTTATGATGCGTTGAACATGGCAAGATATTATGACAGAAAAAAGGACTTGGAGGATTTCGACCAATGGTTCGTCGGCGCGGAACACGAGGTGGCGGCGGATCTGGCCGGCGTCTCGCCGGAGATGGACGTGGATGGCCGGAGAGGAGCGGGGAGGCCGGATCCGGGGCCAGGGAGGCCGGATCTGGCGCGGGGCGCGGCGGCGCGGCGCCAGGAGACGGCGGCGATCGGCGATGACGCGGGGCGACGGCGGCTGGGCACGGGCGGCGGCCGGCGGCGAGGGAGCGGGGCGGTGGCGGCGCGCTGGCGAGGAAGCGAGGCGGCGGCGGCGCTGCGCGGCGACGGGGAGCCGCGGGCTCGGGCGCGGGAGCCGGCGGGAGGCTCCGTGGCGGCGGCGCGGGAGGAGCCGCGGGAGCGGGCGGCGGCGGACGGGCGGGCCGCGAGGGCCCGACTCGAGCCCCGTGGGCCGGCGACGGCGGGAGGCGGCGACACGTGGCGGCGCGGGATTCGCTGCGGCGGGCGGCGCGGACGTGTTCGGTCCGAGACGGACATGTCCAGCGGCGGAGAGGGAGCGGGGCTAGGGTTAGACTGCGAAATCTCGGGGGTGGGGGCTTATTTATAGGTAGAAGGAGCTAGGAAGCTCCAAATGGAGAGCGGTTTTCGGCCACGCGATCGTGATCGAACGACCGATAACATGGAGATGACTTAGATGGGTTTTGGGCCACTTTGAAGGGGGTGTTGGGCTGCACACCAAAGAGGCCTTTACGGTTACCTGGTTAACCGTTGGAGTATCAGCCGACCTCCGAATGACCCGAAACTTGACAGGCGGTCTACCGGTGCTATACCAAGGCCGCTTGGCAAACCTCGGTCTATTCCTATAAAGTTTAATACCCGCACACGGAAAGAGGTAAAAGGGGGCGTCGGATGACATAGGAGTGCCAGATTGCAAAACGGACAATGGGAAAAATGCTCGGATGCATGAGACGAACACGTATGAAAATGCGATGCACATGATGACATGATATGAAATGCAGATGATGACATGGCAAAGTGCAACACGCAAGCACATGACATGGCAACGACGGCGAATAACTGGCGGACACCTGGCGTATCGAATCCGGGGCGTTACACTAACTAGGCAGGAACTCCCCGAGGACCAAAATGAGGCACGCCGCATAGTGCGGTGATCTAAAGCCTATAAAGTCCATGAGGGAGAGCTTTATAAGAAAAGCACCACCGGAGTCTTTCAAAGGTGCATCTCCGAAGAGGAAGGGCGGAATATTCTGGCAGAAATTCATGCCGGACTCGGCGGCCACCACGCTGCAGCCCGGGCCCTTGTAAGCAAGGCCTTCCGTACAGGCTTTTATTGGCTGACGACCTGGGCAGACACTCAGGACTTAGTCCAACGCTGCGTTGGTTGCCAGCTTTTCGCAAACCAAAGCCATATGCCACCCACCGCCCTCCAAACTATCCCCATCACTTGGCCCTTTGCGGTCTGGGGGCTTGACATGGTTGGACCCCTTAAGGGAGGAACCCACAAGAAAAAATACTTGCTGGTCATGGTGGGTAAGTTCACCAAATGGATAGAAGCCAAGCCTATTAAGACGGCCGAATCCGGACCGGTGATAGACTTCATATCCGGGGTCGTACACCGTTACGGCGTCCCCCACAACATCATCACCGATAACGACACGAACTTTACGGGCAACGAGGTAAAACTCTGGTGCTAAAATATGGGCATCAAGCTTGATTATGCTTCAGTCTATCACCCGCAAACTAACGGTCGGGTCGAGCGAGCAAATGGTCTTGTCATGAGCGGCATCAAACCCAAATTAGTGTGGTCCCTCAAGGAATCTAACACGCACTGGGTAGAGGAGCTCGACTCCGTACTCTGGGGGCTGCGGACCACGCCGAATCGCACTACCGGATACACACCATCCTTTATGGTATACGGCGCAGAGGCGGTTCTGCCCTGCGATATAATCCATGACTCACCTCGAGTGCGCATGTACGAAGAAAGAGAAGCCGAGCTCGATCGGCAGGACAGTTTGGACGCCCTGGAGGAGGAGCGTGACGTGGCAAAAGCCCGTTCCGCATTCTATCAACAACAGGGTCGAAGATACCAAAGCAGCGAAGTACGGGCCAAAACTTACAACGTTGGAGAGTTAGTTCTACGCCTGCCGGATAAGAAAAAGGACAAACTCAAGCCCAAATGGGAGGGTCCCTTCATTATTGACCAAGTCCTGACCGGTGGAGCGTACCGTCTGCGGGATGAATCGGACAATGGACTCGAGCCGAACCCATGGAACGCGGCCCGACTCTGAAGATTCTATGCCTAGCTCTAGACTCTATGTTTGTCTCCTTCCTCTGTCCATTTTTCATATACTCTCTGTCTTATATTTCTCTCCTTCCCCCCTTCTTTTCTCTCACAGCCTTTAAGGGCCCATTTGTGCCTTGTTTGCACACAACTGACGCGCTATCCGCGCTCATTATCCCTGGGGGCTTCTTTAACAGAAGATTATTCATACGGGCTTCATGCCCAACACATGTGTTGTACTTCCGCATGTACCTTTTATTCACCATTATATGCATCGATATGACTTAAGTTTTGGCCAAGCTGGGTTGCCTGGCTCTTGTATTTATGCCCTACGTTCCCGTTAATTCGGCTAGGGCATAAGGGGAGCACCTCTGCAATTGTTACTGCCGGGTCAGCCGGATGTGTACCTCAGATTGGGTGAAGCCGAAAGCTAGCGTTCTTAAGATAATATTCGGTCGGTGAGCAAAAGACGATTTTTTAACCATTTTCTATACATGCCCCCAGATGTTTTTAATGCAATTCTGTCCGCAACCCGGACATGCACTTTAGGGCATGCATACCCAGGGAAAGGAACCCCTAACGGAACTATTCTCCCTGGAAGATGTTTCTTACTAACCATGTAATATAACATACCTAGTTGGGCACTTGTCTGTTCAAGCACTAATGACCCCTATGCCTGGTTTCCATGCATGCCCCGGTTTTCTATAACCGCGAGGGTATTCTGATTCACTCCGGACTGTCGGGTCCAGAGGTCGAAGCGAAAAGGTCCGACATGACAAACCATCTACAATCCGGCTAGAAGGCATTATACATGTCACTTTAAATTACATCGTCAATTTGACTGGTTAAATTCCTCTTATATACCATCCAACAGGCTGTCTAGTCTGCAGTCCTGTTGGGAATACTTTGCGGCCAATTCTACCTGGCCATACACTAAGCTCATAGGGATCTCCTTCCCGTCGGGCCCCACAGGTCCGACCTCAGCCATGTGGTTTGGGTCAACCTTCGTGTACCGCATCTTCACCATGGCCCAGGCTTCCCTGGCACCCTGATGGAAGGCCGACATCTTCCATAACCGGAAGCGCCGTCGCGCTCCCTTCAGCTTCTCCGCAAGCTCTCCAAGGCCTTCGGGCACGGAGACGGATGGCCACAAGGAATGGGCGACCCCTTGCATCACCTGCCTAACTCGTTCGTGCAGTTGTGAGAGTTCAGGAAGAAGGTCACCCGTAGAACCGGGTGTCGGTGTCAAAACCGGTGGATCCCGGGTAGGGGTCCCGAACTGTGCGTCTAGGCGGAT
The DNA here is from genome assembly GCA_032464435.1 of Aegilops umbellulata. Classification (NCBI taxonomy): domain Eukaryota; kingdom Viridiplantae; phylum Streptophyta; class Magnoliopsida; order Poales; family Poaceae; genus Aegilops; species Aegilops umbellulata. The sequence goes on along the minus strand of CP136059.1, from coordinate 332,384,880 downwards.
GGTAACAGGAGACAAGGGACACGATGTTTTTACCCAGGTTTGGGCCCTCTCGATGGAGGTAAAACCATACTCCTGCTTGATTAATATTGATGATATGGGTAGTACAAGAGTAGATCTACCACGAGATCAGAGAGGCTAAACCCTAGAAGCAAGCCTATGGTATGATTGTTGTTCATCCTACGGACTAAAACCCTCCGGTTTATATAGACACTGGAGAGGGTTAGGGTTACACAGAGTCGGTTACAACGGAAGGAGATCTATATATCCGTACCGCCAAGCTTGCCTTCGACGCCAAGGAAAGTCCCATCCGGACATGGGACGAAGTCTTCAATCTTGTATCTTCATAGTCCAAGAGTCCGGCCAAAGGTTATAGTCCGGCTATCCGGACACCCCCTAATCCAGGACTCCCTCAGTAGCCCCTGAATCATGCTTCATTGACGACGAGTCCGGCGCGCAAATTGTCTTCGGCATTGCAAGGCGAGTTCCTCCTCCGAATACTTCGTAGAAGATTGCGAACGCAAGGATAGTGTCCGGCTCTGAAAAATAAGTTCCACATATTGCCATAGAGAGAATAACATTTACACTAATCTAACCTGCTGACGTACCCCGCAGTTTGACATCACACTATGGCCAAGTCTTTATTCGAATCGTTTTGTTGTCCCACCTCAGCGTGTTTAGCGAGTCGGTTTCCTTGGCACGTCTTGTCAAAGCAGGGATCGTGTCCCCTTATTCCAGGATTCTCATCAATACGGGCATGGGTAACCCAACCGCGCCATTGATTACGGCGCTTGGGAGATAAGCGAATTTGACCAGGCTGGTGGGGGTATGCAGTTTCGTCCGCCCATATAAGGGGATAAGGATAAACCTTTTCACCTACGCCTTCTTCCTCCTTCGCTCATCTACTTCCGCATACTCGAGCTCCAGTGCCCAAGTTCACACTCCCCACCTCAACCTTCCCCAGCCATGTCCGGAGCGGGAGGCAAGTGGATGGTCTCCTCCATAACGGAGGGGCACATTAAAAAGCTGAGGAAGGCCGGATACTTGTCTGACGACATCGCGCACCGGCTTCCCGAAAAGGGGCAGCTCCTCCCCACCCCAAGGCCCCATGAGAGGGTGGTGTTCCTCACCCATTTCCTACGCGGACTAGGTTTTCCTCTCCACCCATTTGTCCGGGGTCTCATGTTCTAATACGGCCTAGATTTCCATGATCTGGCCCCACACTTTATCCTTAACATCTCGGCGTTGATAGCCGTGTGCGAGGCCTTCCTCTGCATCCCACCCCACTTCGGTTTATGGATGAAGACCTTTAACGTCAAGCCGAAGGTAGTGCGCAGCTGCCAGGCGGAGTGCGGATGCGCCATGGTGGGCAAAATGCCCAACGTCCTGTGGCTCGAGGGCTCTTTCGTGGAGACCCTAAAGGGGTGGCAATCGGGGTGGTTCTACATCACCGAGCCGCGTGACCCTAAATGGGTCGCAGCCCCCGAGTTCCGATCCGGAGCTCCTACGCGGCTCACCTCCTGGAAAGAGATGGGCCTAGCGTGGGGCAAAAAGGGAGAGATGACCGGACTCCAAACATGCGTCCAAACCCTAGTGAACAAGAAGCTCAAGCTTGTCAATGTAGTCCAGGTCATGCTCATCCGGCAGATACTCCGGTGCCAACAACGGGCTTTCACCTTGTGGGAGTTCAATCCGGCCCAGCACCAAACCTTGAGCAGGCTCTTCGACACAACGTACGAAGATGCCTGGAAGGTGCTATTCAAGGGTGCCGAAGCTCCTGCATCCGCTACTGAAGATCGCGGTTTCAGCGCGCAGCGTCAGGCCAGCGTAGTAAGCTGTTTTTACCTTTTATAGGATATTTATTTTTCATAGTTTAACTCTATGCGGGATCTAAACTCCCTCAACTTTAGCAGGACTGGCAGGAGATGTCCGGACAGGTCAACTGTCCGGCTCCTTTGCCCGAAGACCCAGCGGACGCCCGCTTGACGGGGCTGCTGGTTCTGGCACCCTACGTGGTGCCGGAGAAGAAGGCCAAGAAGAAGGTCACAAAAACTCGAAAGAGTTCCCGGCATCTGGTGGTGTCAGAGTCGTCGTCCGACGACTCCAAGACGCACTCCTCCCCTGAAGACGTGGAGGAGGAAGAAGAGGCCTCTCCCCCTCTAGCGGGGGGAGGAAAGAAAAGGAAGGCCGCCCCAACTGGGGAGGCCGGAGGGTCCAAGAAGGGGAAAACCGTCCTTCCGGACTACTCCACCAATGCCGACGACGGCGAGGAGGAGTGGCCGCACAGGGCCAAGCCCCTGGCGAAATCGTAAGTGTTCGGATACCACAATGACTCATGGCATTCCTTTATTGCATAGCTTTTCCTAATGCCGAATATATTTATGAAGTCCGCCCAAAGACGGGCTCGACACGTCGTTGAGTGGTTCCCTGGATTCATCGGATGTGAACAGTACTTCACTTCCGGCCGCCTCCTCCCCTCACCCTACGGATAACGCCGAGGTGTTGTCCCAGGAGGCTCTAGGCTAGGAGGAGGTGATTCTGGAGGCGCCGCAAGGCGACCTCCCGGACTCCAGGCGCCCAGGGGACAAAACCCCCAAGGGCTCCGAGTCCGTCCCTAGGCCGGACACGGCTCTAGAACCTTCGAAGAAGGTTCCAGAGTCCGGCAGGCGCCCCCCTAAGAAGAAGGGCAAGCCTACGACGCCGGTGACCTCCGCCCAACCGGAGGCACCGGATAACTTGCTGGAGGTGCTTAACAGCGCCTCCATCGACGAGGAGCACCGCACTATTATGAGTGCGGTGATTCAGAAGGTTCAGTCTGCTAATAGCGGGCTGACCGAAGCTTGTGCCAGCCTGTTGACAGGCTTTGAGGTATGTAAAAGATATGTCAAAATATTACCGCATAGACAGTAGCCCCTGATGCTCTGTTTGGCCTTCGGAAAGAAAAGCTGAATATAGGATCTAATAATATTCGCAGGAGTCTAACAAAAGTAAGTCGATTTGCGTATGCAGGCTTCGCTGCTGGCGTCCGCCGCACTGACTGCGGAGGTGGACACGCTGAAGCAGAACCTTGAGCGGTCCGAGCAAGAGCTTGGCCTTGCCAAGAAGCAGCTTGAGGACAAAGAAGGTAAGAGATACCTTATTGAAATATAAAAAAGGTGTGATTGCAAGAAAATGACAGGATTAATGTGGCAATTGTAGGGGCCACAACTGAGGTGGCAGCCCTCAAGCAAGCGCTGTCCGAGGCCGAAGAGAAGGTGGCCATGGAGCGTACGAGCAGGAGAGGCAGGAGGCGCGGGTTGGCGAGGTGTAGCAAGAGCTCCAAGCTCTCATGAAAAAACATGAGAGTTTGGAGCTTGACTCGAAGACGCGAGAATCCGAGCTCGCGGTGGCCATTGAAAATGCCAAGTTTGCCAAGGCCGAAGCGCAGAAGGCCCTCCAAGAGGTTGAGGCGATGAAGAAGATAGTGGCGGGTAAGGCTTTCTTTATGCAAAGCAAGCATGTGGAAGTGAATTACTTGTTACTTACCCGAATCCGGAGCTCTCTAGGAGCATTCGCAGATTTGCCCCGCAGCATGTCCGATGCCGCCACCTTCTATCGAGCCAAGGAGGGCAGCTCGACGGAGAAGGTGTTCTGGTCTCAGTACGCTGAGGCCGGACACTCGGTGCCTTTGAGCGACCAGTTGAAGCAACTGGTCGAGCTCCACAAGGTGGCCGAGCAGGCCCTGAAGGACTTTAGAGTTCAGCTGTGGCCTGGAGAGGACCTGCCTGGGAGCTACTTTGGGCTGGTGAGGCGGCTAGTGGATGCCTATCCGAGGCTTGAGGTCGTCAAGCGCTCCGTCTGCATCGAGGGTGCGCGTAGGGCCCTTGCCCGTGCTAAGGTGCACTGGGGCAAATTGGATGCCGTGAAGCTTGTGAAGGACGGGCCACCGCAGGGCAAGGAGCATCGCCACCGCGAGATGTACTACGAGGGTGTCTTGAAGGGTGGCCGCCTTGTGGCGGATGAATGCTCGAAAGATGTAATATTTGAGTGAAACTTTGTTCGTTTTATCCTGTGCACTGAAAACTTGTTCATATGCGCTATGCAATGCTTGTTTAATTTAAAATATTGCTTTCTGTGATGGCGAGTCGTAGGCTTCTGCCCCCATGCCACGAGTGCTGGGGTGTTCGGGATAAACCTGATCAATCTTTTTCCCATTCTTGGGTCCTTCGAGGGAGGTGCTCAGCACAACGAACAAGGCAATCGGACTATAATGCGTTATCACTCTCACTTAGCCATAGAATTCTATAGTTTTCAATTTTGACGAAGCCCCTAGTATTCGGAAGACCGAGTTCGGGGTGCTATACACACCTAGACCGGACAAAGCCGGCTCCTCGCTCTAAGCGGCATAAGTCTTTAGGGACTCGAAACCTTCCCGAACAGCGACCAGCTCTCGCCCTATCATGACAGTTAGTTTTAGCTTTCTCTACTGAGGTGCTTAGGCCCAGCTCAACTGGGGCACAATCGCAGTAGTTCTCCCAGGCTACCTTAGCCGATACAACGGAACGTAAGGTACCAAAACATGGGAGCCGGGCAAACCAAACTATTGACCAAAGTCATGATTCAGAGCTGATGCATATAATGCTATAAGATCGGAGGGCCGCACTTGTGAAAGTGTTCGGACTTCTCACGCCGTGTTATGGGGTGTGTGAGCCCCTGGCGTATTGGCCGTACCAAAGTGTATGGGTGCTAAATGACATAACTGAACATATATATTTTAAAAAAGAAATGAATAGAGAATGCAGTAATAAGCTGAAGCTAAGCATTGTTTATTTTAAAATGCTGCTGTAAAAGCAGAACGATACAAATAGTGCGATAAGCAAGAGATGGGACTATTTGACATGTCCCCCTCTAGGGGCGAGCTGCGAGACGATATGTAAGACAGGTATTTTGCTCGTTATAGAGACCACCTGGGATTTCGGCGTAGCTTCCTGCCTCCTTGGTTGTTGCATCGTGTGTTCGGCGATTTGATTGCCGGACAGGCCTTCCGGATGATAGAGTCCTAAAAGTAAAAAAAAGGACGAAATCGGGAGCCCCTGGTGCGGTTGAGCCGTATTTAGGGCAAGCCGTGGACGAGCCCCTCCCCCTGTGCCCATGGAATTTTCAGAGCGTAATTATGTACGCGTAGTACTGATTTCGCAGTTTTGCGAGGGCTGGGGTTGGGGCTGTATTGCTACACTTGCTCGGAACGTGCCACGCGGTCTTGTTGTAGGTTATTCCAGGCGCGCTTGACGGTGTCCGGACGTTTTAGGGCCGGACTGGAGAATTTCCTTGAGAGGCTGCTCTGTAATTCCACTGCCGGCGCCGCCGTATACTCCTCTGTTCGGAGAGAGCGTTCGGTGTCTCCATTGACCATGATGACTCCTCGGCGGCCTGGCATCTTGAGCTTGAGGTATGCGTAATGCGGCACCGCATTGAATTTTGCAAATGCGGTGCGTCCGAGCAGTGTGTGATAGCCACTGCGGAACGGGACTATGTCGAAGATTAACTCCTCGCTTCGGAAATTATCCGAGGATCCGAAGACCACTTCGAGTGTAACGGAGCCAGTAAAGTTGGCCTCTACACCTGGTATGACGCCTTTAAAGGTCGTTTTTGTGGGTTTAATCCTTGAGGGATCTATGCCCATTTTCCGCACTGTATCCTGATAAAGCAGGTTCAGGCTGCTGCCGCCATCCATAAGGACTCTAGTGAGGTGAAATCCGTCAATGATTGGGTCAAGAACCAATGCGGCGAATCCGCCATGACGGATGCTAGTGGGGTGGTCCCTTCAATCAAAAGTGATCGGGCAGGAGGACCATGGGTTGAACTTTGGGGTGACTGGCTCTAACGCATATACGTCCCTGAGTGCACGCTTCCGCTCCCGCTTGGGAATGTGGGTTGCGTATATCATGTTCACCATCCGCACTTGTGGGGGGAAAGCCTTCTGTCCACTATTGTTCGGCGACCGGGGCTCCTCCTCGTCATCGCTATGCAGCCCCTTGTCTCTGTTTTCGGCATGTAACTTGCCTGCCTGCTTGAACACCCAACAATCCCTGTTGGTGTGATTTTCTGGCTTTTCGGGGGTGCCATGTATCTGGCACAAGCGATCGAGTATTCGGTCCAAACTGGACGGGCCCGGAGTATTTCTCTTGAATGTCTTTTTCCGCTGACCGGGTTTAGAGCCTCTAAATCCGGCATTAACTGCCGTATCCTCAGCGCTGTCGTCGTTAATGCGGCGCTTGTGCTTGCTGCGACGCGACCTGCCATTGCTGTCCTTGGTATCCGAATTACCAGGGCTTTTGGTCATGTTAATTACTACGAGCTAGCCAGCCGTCTTCTCCCGTGCAAAAGCGGGTCATGAGTGTCGTGAGGGCTGCCATTTTGGCTTTTCCTGTCCTAGGTGCCGGGCAAGCCACTCGTCACGGATGTTATGTTTGAGGGCTGCTAGGGCCTCTGCATCCGGACAGTCGACGATCTGATTTTTCTTGGTCAGGAACCATGTCCAGAATTGTCTGGACGATTCCTCTGGCTGCTGAATTATGTGGCTTAGGTCATCGGCGTCTGGTGGTCGCACATAGGTGCCCTGAAAATTGTCGAGGAATGCGGCTTCCAGGTCCTCCCAAGAACCAATTGATTCTGCTGGCAAGCTGTTGAGCCAATGCCGAGCTGGTCCTTTAAGCTTTAGTGGGAGTTATTTGATGGCGTGTAGATCATCGCCGCGGGCCATGTGGATATGAAGGAGATAATCCTCGATCCATACCGCGGGATCTGTTGTGCCACCGTATGATTCGATGTTTACGGGTTTGAAACCCTCGGGGATTTGATGATCCATAACTTCATCTGTGAAGCATAGTGGGTATGCGGCGCCTCTGTACTGGGCTATATCATGACGTAGCTCAAATGAGCTTTGTCTGCTGTGTTCGGCCCGGCCGGATTTGTTGTATTCGGTGTGACGGTTATCGTCTCGAGTCGTGGGGCGCCCACGCGATCCGTAGATCGATCTTGTTTGCCTTGCCTTGTCCTCCAACATATCGCGCAGGTCTAGCGCGCTTCCTCATGCCTTGGTGTTTTTTGAGCGACGCCGGGGTGCGGCTTGAACGGAGGGCCATGAGGCCTCTCTGTCGTGGCCATGAGGTGGCCGATCGGCTGCGTCATGCACTGGTGATGTAGGTTTAGGTGCTTACTCCTCTAATCGGGGTAGCAGCCTGCGCTTTGGGTAGCTCTTGGAGGGGCGTTCGAGTTCATACTCTTCGGCCGCCAGGACTTCAGTCCATCTGTCGGCTAGCAAATCTTGATCAGCTCTAAGCTATCGTTGTTTTTTCTTAAGGCTGCTCGCCATGGCCATAAGCCTACGCTTAAAGCGCTCTTGTTCGGCGGGATCCTCAGGCACGACAAATTCGTCATCGCCGAGGCTTGCCTCGTCTTCGGAGGGAGGCATATAATTATCATCCTCCTCCTCTCTGTCTATCGCCCTCTCAGGAGGGCTGGCTTCTCCATCCTCATGCGTTGAGTCTTGCTGGAGGGAGTTGTCTTAGGCACTGTCCGGGGCGTTGTTTTCTCCGGTGCCAGTTTCACCGTTTTTGCTTTGGCGGGACTTAGAGTGGCGCCGCTGACGCTGGCGCTTTGGTTGCTTCTTGGAGGGGTCATCCCCCGTTGTTCCGTCGACGTTGCCTTCTTTGGGTGTATCCACCATATATATGTCATATGACGAGGTGGCTTTCCAGTGCCCTATAGGCGCTGGTTCCTGTTCGTCTCCTACATCGTCGTCCATACCGTCGATGTCTTCGGAGTCGAAGTCTAGCATGTCGGTTAAATCATCGATAGTGGCTACGAAGTGGGTGGTGGGTGGGCATAGAATTTCTTCATCGTCCACATCCCAATCCTGTTGGCCATAATCCAGCCAGGATTCTCCTGACAAAGAGAGAGACCTTAGTGAGTTCAGAATATCGTCGAATGGCGAGTGCTGAAAAATATCCGCGGCAATGAATTCCATGACCGGCGCCCAATCAGATTCGATTGGCAAGGGCGCGGAGGGCTCGGAGTCTGGAAAGGAGTCTGGCACCTCGGAGTTAAGGGCTCCGCCGAGGGTAAGGCCGGTGTTCAGCTCGATCGCCGTAGAGATTGCAGCCCCCGAGGCGGTGTCCAGCCACCCGTCCTCGATTGGTGCAGTCGGCTCCGAGCTAAGGGTCAGAGCGGACATGGGTGCGGCCTCTAGGGCACTGTCCGGCGGCAGAGCTAGATCATGCCCTTCGTGACAGTGCGGCGCGCCCGGCTGCGGCTCGAATCCGTCGAAGATCAAGTCTCCGCGGATATCAGCCGTGTAGTTCAAGCTTCCAAATCTGACCTGATGGCCAGGGGTGTAGCTTTCAATCTGCTCCAGATGGCCAAGCGAATTGGCCCGCAGTGCAAAGCCGCAGAATACAAAGATCTGTCCGGGGAGAAAAGTCTCACCCTGGACCGCATCGCCGTTGATGATCGGAGGAGCCATCAGGCCTACAAGTGACGACACAGAGGAACTCTCAATGAAAGCACCAATGTCGGTGTCAAAACCGGCGGATCTCGGGTAGGGGGTCCCGAACTGTGCGTCTAGGCGGATGGTAACAGGAGACAAGGGACACGATGTTTTTACCCAGGTTCGGGCCCTCTCGATGGAGGTAAAACCCTACTCCTGCTTGATTAATATTGATGATATGTGTAGTACAAGAGTAGATCTACCACGAGATCAGAGAGGCTAAATCCTAGAAGCTAGCCTATGGTATGATTGTTTTTCGTCCTATAGACTAAAACCCTTCGGTTTATATAGACACCGGAGAGGGTTAGGGTTACACAGAGTCGGTTACAACGGAAGGAGATCTATATATCCGTATCGCCAAGCTTGCCTTCCACACCAAGGAAAGTCCCATCCGGACACGGGACGAAGTCTTCAATCTTGTATCTTCATAGTCCAAGAGTCCGTCCAAAGGTTATAGTCCGGCTATCCGGACACCCCCTAATCCAGGACTCCCTCACCGGGCATTTCCTCTGCAGGACGACCTCTTAGCATACCTACAGACATAACTCTGTCAGCCGACTTCCTCGCCGAACTCTTTTTCAAAGTTCGTTCAAGCACTTACTAAAAATGTCGCGTCCATGCCGCTGATTCTCCTTAACGGAGTCCGACAGTTGGGCACGAACATCCTTTAGTTCCACGCCCAGCTGGGTGTTGGCATCTAGGAGATCATTCTTCTCCTGCCTCACCCTTGTAAGCACGCTCTCACCGGCCTTTAGCTGGCATAGGAGATGTTGCTTATCTGGCCTTACTCCGGCGTCATCTGCAATTTTATTGTCAGATTTGCATATACGCCGCACTTTACATGATACTTATCATTTGAAGCATATATTACCTGAGGGGGTCTCCTTGGGCTCCTCTGTTGCGGCTTGTGCGGCCTGAATTTGGGCTTTGCACTCTTCAAGCTCATGGGACAGTTGGGTACTCTTTTTTGTAAGAACCTGCATAACAAATGATCCTTAAATCAGTTATTCTAACTATTTCAAGTCTCAGGGGCTACTGATATATATAATCACCAAATTTTCTCACCCATATGCCCTTTACATACTGCTCCGTGGCTCTGGCTAGACCATTTTGAGCAGCACGGAGGTACGCATCTCCCGAGTTGAAGGCATCGAATGCCTCTTGGGAGAAACAAGCGTCAGGAAGAACGGTCCGGTGACGCCTGTGGTTCATGGCACTCTCCACCTCAGAATTTGTGGCGGACAGTCTGTCCGCATCCTCTGTCGGAGGAGCGACCGGCGCGCGCCTCGTATTCGCTTCCACTTCTGGATCCGGCCTTGGAGCCTGGCTGGTGGAGGCGCGAATGGGAACCTCTCCAGATATAGTCCGGCGAGCATTCTTTTTCCTAAAGAAAGCACGAGCGTTAGTATGCCTCTGAGAATAATATCTTGGAATAAGACGGTGCGCCATACCGCTGCGCCGGTGTCCCGGACTTCGTATCTTGTTAGCCTGCCTGGCCTCGCGGCCCCTTGTTGGCTAGTCGCCGCAGGCTCGGCATTCCGCCTCGAGGGCCTCCCCTGCAAAACACCGTTGGTATACGGTAATAAAAAATACGCAAGGATGGATCCTTTTCGAAGTGCTGGGACTTCGGTCTCAGTTACCTGTGAGGCTGGAAGTAGCCCAGGATAATCGGCCATGACGGACACCAAGGCGTTGTCATTGCTCAATTGGTAAAATACCCTATTGATCAGCTCCATAGATATGTCCGGATCCTCTTGGGAGGCCGGGTCGAGGGACCATTCCGGATCCTCGGGTTGTGGAGGAGGGCTATTTATCTCCCTTACAGCCTTGTGCAACTCCTGCGTCGAAATCGCAAGATAAAATACTTAACTATGGGAATATGGAATGGATGGGCAAGAAAAAGTGTCAACTTACCCACCTCGGAGGATTGTACATAGAAAATCCGCCCTGTGGATTGATGCGGAGGAATCCCTCCTCTTCTCCCTTGTACAAAGCGGACAAGATATTTATTAGAGCAGCAACTGATTCCGGCCCCTTACGGCCGCAGCGGGTGGTGTCATCCTCCCCGTTGAAATACCACATGGGGTGGCCTCTATACTGAAGCGGCTGCACCCCCCGCATAATGCATATGGCCATGACCTCGATCATGGTCAATCCGGATTGAGCTAACAACCTTATCCGGCTCATCAAGTAAAGAACGTCCCTGTCATGTTCCTCCTGGGGGCTCCGTGGACGCCAGCTCAGTCGCTTCTTCAAAGGAGCATTGGCGAACTCAGGGAGGCCGATCCGAATAGGATCTAGGAGGGGGACGTCTTCTATATAAAACCATTCTGAAGGTCAGTCTTCGGATGCCTTCTTTGGGGTTCCGGATAAATATCTGGTCCCGGCGATGCGCCACACTTCGGCTCCGCCGACTTGATATATTGACCCCTTCTAAGAACGGGGCACAAGGCAGAACAGCTTCTTCTACAGTGCGAAATGAGCCTCGCAGCCCAAAAACAGCTCGCAAAGGGCTACAAAGCCCGCGATATGCAATATGGAGGCAGGCGTAAGGCTGTGCAACTGGAGGCTGTAGAACTCCAGGAGCCCCCGGAGAAACAGATGAATTGGAAATCCGAGCCCTCTTATCAAATGAGGGACAAGGCATACCCGCTCTCCCTTGGAGGGGTTGGGAAGGCTCTCCGCTTGCTCTCCGCCATTATAGGTGGCGAGCCCGGCTCGAACCGGGACCATGTAGGCTGGGGGGAGAAATCCCTTGGTCTGAAGCGTCACTAGTTTGCTGTGCGGGACGGAACATCTCTCCCAATCTCAAGGCTTGGGGCTGGGGAAGCAAGAGGAGGGGCTACGTCGACTGGCCATGATGGAATGGATCTCTGTCAGATGCGCTCCGATGAACGCTAGATAAGGGAGGATGGTGGGATTTGGATCTAAATCCTCGTCTCTTTAATAGGCAGCTCATTTACATAGCTAGGGGGGTAAATGTAAAAATACCCTGGCTCTTCACATTTGCTTAAAACGTGGAAGGTGGCCATTACTGGGCGTGGAAGCCATGGAGCACAACATTTACAAGAAGCCGGACACTATTTAGCTGGTATACGGAATTTGGAGAAGAACCTGCCTTGCAATGCCGAAGACAATCTGCGCACCAGACTCATCGTCATTGAAGCCTAGTTCGGGGGCTACTGAGGGAGTCCTGGATTAGGGGGTGTCCGGATAGCCAGACTATAACCTTTGGCCGGACTGTTGGACTATGAAGATACAAGATTGAAGACTTCGTCCCATCTCCGGATGGGACTTTCCATGGCGTGGAAGGCAAGCTTGGCAATACGGATATGTAGATCTCCTCCCTTTGTAACTGACTCTGTGTAACACTAGCCCCCTCCGGTGTCTATCTAAGCCAGAGGGTTTAGTCCATAGGACACAACAACAATCATACAATAGGCTAGCTTCTAGGGTTTAGCCTCTCTGATCTCGTGGTAGATCTACTCTTGTACTACCCATATCATCAATATTAATCAAGCAGGAGTAGGGTTTTACCTCCATCGAGAAGGCCCAAACCTGGGTAAAAACATTGTGTTCCTTGTCTCCTGTTACCATCTGCCTAGACGCACAGTTCGGGACCCCCTACCCGAGATCCGCCGGTTTTGACACCGACAACGAGCTTCATGTTGCTGCTTCTTCAAAAGAAAGTTGGGATCCAAGTAAGCTAAAGGGTGAGAAAATCTTACTTTCCAGCTTGCTTGTCGAGTTTTCTGTGTTGGCAGAGGTTCTAAGCCGGAGGGAAGGATAGTTACCATGTCATCATCTGCATGGCTGGCTTCCGCATCATCCTGATAATGGTTATTGTCAATAGGATGTACAAAAAGCAAACCAAGGGAATCAAGTTCTATCTCCGACTGATCATCATCATCATCTTTATCGTCCAAGTTAAATAACTCGGTGGTGTTGGTTTTCTTCTTAGCAGGCTTTTTAGCCTTGCTCTTCGCCCAAGTTTTCTTTGGTTTCTCTTGAAGTTTCTTGGTCCAAAAAGGTGAATCGGTTGTAAAGATTTCAGTGAGTATGAGCAGACAGTATAAATCAAGATATGAGTTAAGTAAGAGGTTGACTCAAAACTTACAGCTGGCGGCTTATCCAGAGTACAAAAAGGACTCAGTACAAATGTCGGTGGGAAACGAGACCTATGCGATCACAAGAATCCCTACTGCGGTTGCGGGACGCGGGGTTGAGAGAAGAGCGGGTCTAACAGAGAGCACGCGGTTCGTTCACCCAGGTTCGGGCCGCGAGGATGTGTAAAATCCTAGTCCTGCTTTGGTGGATGTATTCTGAGTTCTTGAGCTAGCTACGGGGTGTAACGAGCTCCAAAACGCCGAATCCATTCCCTCGTCGCCTTGGGCCTCCTTTTATAGAAAAAGGGGTTGCCACAGTGGCACACATGAGGTGGAAAGGCAACAGTGTTGCATGGTTATCCTGGTATTACAAGACAAAGCACATTTAATGCGAGGCTTAGGTTTCCCTCCACTTTATCGGGGACGGGGGCGAGGCCCGTCCCGTCCGTCGCCGCTCCTCCAAGCTTCGACATGCGCCCTGGCCAGCGATGCATGCGGTGCCATGTAGGCAGGCAGGCAGCTGAGGTGGCGTGGTGGTGGAGCCTCCACGAAGGGCTGCATGTTGCTATGCAGGTGCCTGCCTAGCTGGTTGGGTTGGCAGCTGCATGCGAACGGCGGTGGAGACTTGGCTGGTGCGGGCCCGATGGTGGCCCCGCTGGCGTCCTTGGCGAGGACCTTGCCGGGTGGCCCGGCAAGGGTCTTGTCTTGTGGCCCGGCAAGGGTCTTGCCGTGGCGCGCTGTTGTCCCCAGCAAGGGTCTTGTCGGGGGTCTTCGTCTTCTAATCCTCGTCTATCCTTGGATATGTCTTCACAAAGGTCTGCATGCCACCTTGGAGGTGCCTTCCCGAGCCCTGGCCCCACGCGGATGATGGCGTCGTGGATCGTGGGCTCAAGGGTGGCTCACTCCGCTGGTGTGGGCGAGCTGCCCGGGCAAGGGCCTTGCCGGGGCTGCCGAGGCCACCCCCGGCAAGGGTCTCCTACCGGGGGGGCCTGCTTTGTCCCTTTGCTCTTTGTGGCCTTGGTCTTGGCGTTGCTCTGGCCATCTTGGGCTTCAGTCTTACCTTGGCTCACCTCCCTCGCTCTGCTTGGTGTGGTCGCGGGCGCGGCTCTGACTGCCCGTGCACAGGTAAAGGGGTACAAAAATGTGCCCCTAGTTTTGTACACCGACAGGATCCCCCGGGCCTGGGCCACACATAAGTGCGACACGTTGTTTGGTCAGGCCCAAAACGGTGCGCGGGCGAGGCGGTTTTTACCGCGGCAAGATTTTTCGCGCGCTGTGCTTCCCACGACCCGCGCACGTGGCGCGGCGTGGAGGGGTGTGCATGACGTGGGCGGCATGCGTGGGGCGGTTTCCACAAGCATGCGTCACATCGCAGTAAATGGGTAGCGCGCCCCGCGGCTTCCCCATAAAAAGGGATAACCGCGGGCGCACTGTTCCTTTTACTCCTCGTGCAACCCCAATCTCGGAGACCTCCGCCTGTCTCCCTCCTTTTCTTCAAGCTTCATCTCTGCTTGCCGCCGTTGTGCTTCTGCCGCCCTCCGCTCCTCCCTCCTCCTTCAGCCACCATGGCGCCAAAATCTACTAAGGGCAAAGGGGTGGCCGAGGATGCCGAGGCTGTGGGGCCGCCGAAGAGCGCGTTGTCGGGGGATCGGACGCAGTCCGCCTTCTTGTTCCCCTCGACTGTCAACGTGCTCGAGCTTTGGGACCTCTTCAGGCCCCTGTGGGGAGTGAAGACGGGGGGGGGGGGGGGAGAGAATTCGGGGCACCCGGCCACGCGCGTCATCCCCGCCGCCTGCGCCGAGCCTGCCCCAAATTGGTACCCCTTCTTCGTTGATTACTTTTCTTGCGGGCTCTACCCTCCCTTCTCTGATTTCTTCAGCGACATCATGCACACCTTTGGCTTACGTCTTTTAGATTTCACTCCGAATGCGGTGGCATGCATGGCCCTTTTCGCGCATCTCTGCGAGGGCTTCGCCGGGGTGCACTCGAACACGGCGCTCTTCCGCCACTACTTCTTCCCTCGGATCCATACGGGGGGTGTTGTCTCTGGTTGCGTCACCTGGATCCCAAAATCCAAGGAGGCGTACCCAGACGGCGCCATGAAGGAGAGGTGGTATGAGTGGTGGGGCCGTGCTGGATTAAAGAGAAGGACCCGCCAGCATTCTGCAAAGTTCGCTGGGTGCCGCCGGTTCGTGGCAGCGATTGGAGCGATGTCGATGCCGCCCACGGAAAGCTCATGGTTGCCACCACCAGGATTCTTCGGCTTACCCAGGTCGGGCTCACCCTCGAAATGATCGGGGCGGACTTCATCCGCTGCCGGATTGCTCCGTTGCATAACAAGGGGAGGCCAACCTAGCTCTTCACGAACCCTGCCAATATCATGCGACTCCGCCCCGGCCTCGACCCCAACTTCACAGTGATGGCGCACGCCCATTTCTGCCAGCGGATCTTCCAGCTTGATGTGGGTCGCGACGGCGAGGTCGAGCGGACCGGCAAGGTTGTGAGGGCCGCCGCGAAGGCCGACAAGGTCCTCAAGGGGCCTCTATTCAAGCTGCCAAAGGGGGTGGTCCCGTTGTGCAACAACTCGCGTCGGTCCGAGATCATTGCCATGATGCCGGACTGCAACGCGCACGGCCCCGTCCAGAGCTGGGAGGAGCCGGAGGATGCTGGAGTGCAGCCGTTCTTCGACACCTTGCATGAGGTGTATGTCAATGCCGATGCCGAGTGGCTGCTTGTCCAGGACACCTCCTAGGCGGAGCTGGACTACATCGCTACCAAGGCGAGGGAGGCGCAACTCGCCAGGGAGGCCGGCAGCGATTGCGGCGTGGAGGACAAGGCAGCGACGGCCGTGGAGGAGGAGGAGCTTTCCTGGTGGGCGGTGGCCGCCGGGGGAGCTAGCAGTTCCGGCACCGAGGCTCCACTGGTTGAGGATGTGACCGGTGAGTCATCGAAGGAGGAGGCCGAGGCCGCAGACCCGACGCCTCCTAAGGGGAGGGGCGAGTCTTGCGGCGGGCCAGTTCCGGTGAGCCGATTCGTCCTCGCGGGGCTGCGCAGCCACAACTGACCTTGGAGGGTTCCCAACCCCACACGAGGGTCGCTGCGGCGAAGAAGCCGGCGAAGGTCGCGGTGAAGAAGAAGACGGTCGCTCCTTCTTCATCCAAGCGTGCCCAGACGCTGCCTCCCTCTCCTCCTCCGGCGAACGTTGGCGCGGGGTTCACCAAAGATGTCGGTGGGAAACGACACCTATGGGATCACAAGAATCCCTACTGCGGTTGCGGGGCGCGGGGTTGAGAGAAGAGCATGTCTAACAGAGAGGACGCGGTTCGTTTACCCAGGTTCAGGCCGCGAGGATGCGTAAAACCCTAGTCCTGCTTTGGTGGATGTATTCTGAGTTCTTGAGCTAGCTACGAGGTGTAACGAGCTCCAAAAAGCCCCATCCTTTCCCTCATCGCCTTGGGCCTCCCTTTATACAGAAGGGGTTGCCATAGTGGCACACAGGAGGTGGAAAGGCAACAGTTTTGCGTGGTTATCTTGGTATTACAGGACAAAGTGCATTTAATGCGAGGCTTAGGTGTCCCTCCACTTTATCGGGGACGGGGGCGAGGCCTGTCCCGTCCGTCGCCGCTCCTCCAAGCTTCGACACGCGCCCTGGCCAGCGATGCATGTGGTGCCATGTAGGCAGATAGGCAGCTGAGGTGGCGCGATGGTGGAGCCTCCACAAAGGGCTGCATGTTGCCACGCAGGTGCCTGCCCAGCTGGTTGGGTTGGCAGCTGCATGCGAACGATGGCGGAGTCTTGGCTGGTGCGGGCCCGACGGTGGCCCTGCTGGCATCCTTGGCGAGGGCCTTGCCAGGTGGCTTGGCAAGGGTCTTGTCGTGTGGCCCGGCAAGGGTCTTGCCATGGCGCGCTATTGTCCCCGGCAAGGGTCTTGCCGGGGGTCGTCGTCTTCTAATCCTCGTCTATCCTTGGATATGTCTTCACAAAGGTTTGCATGCCACCTTGGAGGTGCCTTCCCGAGCCCTGGCCCCACGTGGATGATGGCGTCGGGGATCTTGGGCTCAAGGGTGGCTCACTTCGCTGGTGTGGGGCGAGCTGCCCCGGCAAGGGCCTTGCCGGGCCTGACGAGGCCGCCCCCGGCAAGGGTCTCCTGCCGGGGGGGCCTGCTTTGTCCCTTTGATCTTTGTGGCCTTGGTCTTGGCATTGCTCTGGACATCTTGGGCTTCTGTCTTACCTTTGCTCACGTCCCTCACTCTGCTTGGTGTGGTCGCGGGCGCGGCTCTGACTGCCCGTGCATAGGTAAAGGGGTACAATAATGTGCCCCTAGTTTTGTACACCGACAACGAATTGACTACAATCTTCCAAGATCTCATTCAACAAAGTCCTTGTCATGTTATTAATGTCTTCCTCAGTTATTTCGATCTGACAGTGGCACTAAGGGTCTGTTAGCTCGCCGGTGTACTCACACATTAAACCGGGCCGGCGGCTTAGAGGTAAGATTCTCCACACGACCTAGCATCGAACTAGATCAATTCCGGTTAGGCCATTGGCCATAAAGGCCCGGATCTATGCAAAAACCGATACATATTTCTTCTGTTCTAATGTACTGATGCAATCCGGAAGAGGATGTATGTTGTTAAGCCAGCTGGCACGGTAACCCGGCAAGGAATTTTCTCCTTCTGGTGAAGTATCTTGGCACTAAAACCAAGTCTGGTTCCAGTCTTTGGGGTGACTGGGAAGAGTAGAAGCGGGGAAGGTGGCTTCTTTCCGGCGCTGTATAGATATGCCGCCTAGTTCCAGGCTAGGTCCGTCGGTGAATTCATTCTGCCGGTTCAAGTAGTAGAACTCTCTGAATAGTTCTACAGTGGGCTCCTATTGAAGGTAAACCTCGCAGAACACTTGAAAGTTGCAGATATTTGAGACAAAGTTTGGGCCGATATCTTGTGGATGGATCTTAAAGAAATGCAATACATCTCGGAAGAATTTTGAACCGGGAGGACTGAAGCTCCGGTTTAGATGATCAGTAAAATCGACGACTTCACCTTCCTTGAGCTCATGACGTGTCTCATTGCCTGGGACCCTCTAATGGATGACTTCTTTCTTGGCTAAGACGCCAGTCTGGACATATTTTTCCAGGTCTTCCTCTGCAACCCGAGAAATGACCTAGTTGCAGGCAGTGACAGTCTTGACCATCTTGAAGAGCAAAGTCCTAGACGAAGGAAACATTACCGGATTAAGGTCATGCTATTAAACTGGACCAATGATTCAAAGATAAAATGCTATGAATAGTTAACAGATTAAGCCGGGGGATGAACATTGAAATATTGGCGGCTTAAATGGGGACTAATGGTACCTACCGGTTTAAGAATTCTGCTATTAAATTGGATAGAGTCTGAAAGCCAAGATACATGTTGTAGAAAATTAAGCATGGTTAAACCGGAGATTTATTATCGGCTCAAGCCAGTTATAAAGCATATGGTGGCGGTTTAACAAGATTCGGTGTTTTATGGTGGATCAAGGTTTGCGGTATAAGTCGCCATGGCAGTTATGGTATTTCAAATTTGTCTAAGTATTGGACAAACAGATTTTGTGAGATGAAGCAATAATTTTGGATCTACCACAGTTCAGAAAAGCAGTAAAACTCTAGCCTAAGGAGGCGGCAGTACAAAGTCCAGATGCCCTGATGAGATCTTTTATGAAGAGATGCTATTCTAAGGATGGAAATGATATTAAAACTACTTTCGCACAAGTCCTATGGCCTATCCAGATTGAAACCTATCGGAGTTTATAGAAATAAACGCAAGAACGGCAAGAACACCGACGAGCGGCCTGAACCCTAAAACAGATCTAAGATAAAGGGGGAAGGTGCGCTTACGGGTGATGGGGAGCAGCGGTGGCTCGCTGAAGTTGTCTGGACCGATCAGGTTGATGTTGTGGCCTGCGTTGATGCGGCGGTCGGAGGTCGCGACGGCGGAGCTCGAGCGCTGGTGCAGCTGTGCGAAGGAGGAAGACCGAGGGAGTCCTGGATTAGGGGGTATCCGGACAGCTGGACTGTTGGACTATGAAGATACAAGATTGAAGACTTCGTCCCGTGTCCGGATGGGACTCTCCTTAGCGTGGAAGGCAAGCTTGGCAATACGGATATGTAGATCTCCTTCTTTGTAACCGACTCCGTGTAACCCTAGCCCCCTCCGATGTCTATATAAACCGGAGGGTTTAGTCCGTAGGACGAGAACAATCATACCATAGGCTAGCTTCTAGGGTTTAGCCTCTTCGATCTCGTGGTAGATCAACTCTTGTAATACCCATATAATCAATATCAATCAAGCAGGAGTAGGTTTTTACCTCCATCAAGAGGGCCCGAACCTGGGTAAAAACATCGTGCACCTTGTCTCCTGTTACCATCCGCCTAGACGCATAGTTCGGGACACCCTACCGGAGATCCGCCGGTTTTGACACCGACATTGGTGCTTTCATTAAGAGTTCCTCTGTGTCGTCACAATCAGGCTTGATGGCCCCTTTGATCATCGATGGCGATGCAGTCCAGGGTGAGACTTTTCTCCCCGGACAGATCTTTGTATTCGGCGGCTTCGCACTACGGGCCAACTCGCTTGGCCATCTGCAACAGATCGAGAGTTACGCCCATGGACACCAGGTCAGATTTGGAAACTTAAACTACATGGCCGACATCCGCTGAGACTTGAACTTCGACGAATTCGAGCCTTGCCGAGTGCGCCGCACGGTCACGATGAGCATGATTTAGCTCTGCCATCGGATTGTGTTCAGGAGATCGCACCTACAACCGCTCCGACCCTCAATTCCGAGCTAGTTGTGCCATCCATGGACAGGTGGCTAGACCCCATCACGGAAGCCGCAGTATCAGCGGCGATCGAGCCGAATACCACCCTTACCCTTCACGAGAGCCGTGACGCCAAATCGCTGGATTCCTTTCCGGCCACGGACTCCGAACCGCCTGCGCCCGTGCTTGTCGAACCCGACTGGGCGCCGATCATGGAGTTCACCTTCGCGGATATCTTTCAGCACTCGCCCTTCGGCGACATACTGAACTCGTTAAGGTCCCTCTTCCTATCAGGAGAAACCTGTCCGAACTATGTCCAGCAGAATTGGGATTCGGATGACGAAGAAATTCGCCGCCCACCCACCACCCACTTAGTAGCCACTGTCGATGATTTGACCGACATGCTCCACTTCAACTCCGAACACATCGACAGTATGGACGACGATGTAGGAGACGAACAGGAACCACTGCCCACAGGGCACTGGACAACCACCTCATAATATGATATATATATGGTGTACACACCGGAAGAAGGCAATGTCGACGGGACAGTGGAGGATGACCCCTCCAAGAAGCAACCTAAGCGCCGATGTCAGCGGCGCCTCTCTAAGTATCGCCAAAGCAAAAGCGGTGATACCGGCACAGGAGATAATAACACTTCGGACAGCGTCGAAGATAACAACAATCCCCTCCAGCAAGATTCAGAGCAGGAGGACGGAGAGGCCAACCTCCCTGAGAGATCGGCAGATGGAGAGGCGGAGGATGATAATGACATGCCTCCCTCAAAAGACGAGGCAAGCCTCAACGATGACGAATTTGCCGTGCCTGAGGATCCCGCCGAACAAGAGCGCTTCAAGTGCAGGCTTATAGCCACAACAAATAGCCTTAAGAAAAAGCAACAGCAGCTTTGAGCTAATCAAGATTTGTTAGCTGACAGATGGACTGAAGTCCTGGCGGCCGAGGAATATGAACTCGAATGCCCCTCCAAAAGTTACCCAAAGCACAGGTTGCTACACCGGTTAGAGGAGGAAGCATTAAAGCCTACATCTCCAGCGTATGATGTGGCTGATCGGCCACCTCGTGGCCGTGACAGAGCAGCATTTTTGTCGAAGGCCCAGCCCGCACCCCGGCGCCATTCAAATAAAAAGGCATGAGGAGACACGGTAGATCTGCGAGACATATTGGAGGACAAAGCAAAACACGCAAGATCGATCTACGGATCACGAGGGTGCACCACTACGCGAGACGGTAATCGTCACGCCGGATACAGTAAAAGTAAATTTGGCCGGGCCGAACACAGCAGACAAGACTCATATGAGCTACGTCGCGATATATCCCAGTACAGAGGTGCCGCACACCCCCTATGCTTCACAGACGAAGTAATGGATCATCAAATCCCAGAGGGTTTCAAACCCGTAAATATCGAATCATACGTTGGTACAACAGATCCAGCGGTATGGATTGAGGACTACCTCCTGCACATCCACATGGCCTGCTGTGACGATCTACACACCATCAAATACCTTCCACTCAAACTCAAAGGACCAGCTCGGCATTGGCTGAACAGCTTGCCAACAGAATCCATTGGCTGTTGGGAGGATCTGGAAGCCGCATTCCTCGACAACTTCCAGGGCACTTATGTGCGACCACCAGATGCCGATGACTTGAGCCACATAATTCAGCAGCCAGAGGAATCGGCCAGGCAGTTCTGGACACGGTTCCTAACCAAGAAAAACCAAATCGTCGACTGTCCGGACGCAGAGGCCCTAGCAGCTTTTAAGCATAACATCTGCGACGAGTAGCTCGCCCGGCACCTGGGCCAGGAAAAGCCGAAAACTATGGCATCCCTCACGACACTCATGACCCGCTTTTGCGTGGGGGAGGATAGCTAGCTGGCTCGCAGCAATAACATATCAAAGAACCCTGGTACTTCGGATACCAAGGATGGCAATGGCAGGTTATGTCGCAACAAACATAAGCGCTGTATCAACAGCGACAATACCAAAGATACGGCAGTCAATGCCGGATTCAGAGGCTCTAAACCCGGTCAGCGGAAGAAGCCATTCAAAAGAAGCACTCCGGGCCCGTCTAGTTTGGACCGAATACTCGACCGCTCGTGTCAAATACATGGCACCCCCGACAAGCCAGCCGACCACACCAACAGAGAATGTTGGGTGTTCAAGCAAGCCGGCAAGTTAAATGATGAAAACAAGGACAAGGGGCTACATAGCGATGACGAGGAGGAGCCCCGGCCGCCGAACACCGGAGTACAGAAGAGGTTTCCCCCACAAGTGCGTACGGTGAACATGATATACGCAACCCACATCCCCAAGAGGGAGCGGAAGCGCGCGCTAAGGGACGTATATGCGTTGGAGCCAGTCGCCCCAAAGTTCAGTCCATGGTCCTTGTCGTGGATTTGTCACGGCAGATGTCCTTAGTGTCAGGACTTAGTCGTGAGGCCAATGCATCTATGTGGTAGCTTGAGAGGGGTTGAGTGGGACGAGAGACGCAGGACGGATCAACACGCAAGACAAGGGTTTAGACAGCTTCGGGCCCCGGGAAACATCATCCGGTAAAAACCCTACATGCTGTTTGAGGCTAGGTCTCATTATCATCCCGAGGGAGACGCCGTAAACCGGCTCTTGTGTCTAGCCCTAGAGATTATTGATTGCTTGTCGCTTCTAACTTCTAACCTGTCCCTCTTTGGGGAGCCCTGCCCCTCCTTATATATGTTGAAGGGGCGGTTTACATGTGGAGTCCTATTAGGATTAGGACTAGTCTCTCTCTAATACAAACCGGATACAAGTCCTGGTCTTAAATCTTTGTAAGATAAATATTCCTTTCCTCTTAAACCGGCCCACCATAGTTGAACCGGCCTTCATGAACCGCCAGACGGGCCACCGGGTCTTGTCGCTCCTCTGACCCGTCCGTCTGGTTACCAGTGAGTTACAACGTTCCGACGGGTTGCTGGTAAACCGCCAGGTCTGGGCGGGTCACCAGATGAATATCGCCAAGTGCCAGCGAGACCTCGAATAAACCGCCAAGTCCGGCCGGGTTAACTTCCGGCCGGTTTACACCGCGGGGTATATCCCCGACATTAGCCCCCAAGTTTAGCTTGGATTTATCCATGGTAAACTTATGCTGCAAATAAACACCAGAACAAATTTGACAGGTTGTGCTCCGGGTTAAGAATTTTTGTAAACCGGCACTGATCATCCTTAAGTCCTTGTTATTCCCTCCTTCTAGAAAATCCAGGTAAATAACCAGCTTCATACTCAAATTGCTGACGTTGGTTTCTCACAGAAAAATATTGTGAAGAATAATCCACTTGTGTCGGCTTCCAAAACGCCGGTTTAAGAAATATTGGTCTTGACATACTCATCTGATTTTCAGCCGGTTTGAAAATGTAGACTCGTCGGTTTATCATTGTCAAGATTGCCGGTTTATAAGAACTGAATTCCAGGTCATGATTATTTCCAATGCCGGTTCATGATTGTTGTAGACACCGGGTCATAATGATTGGCTCAAAACAGAAGATTGGAAGATATTTCTCCCTTATATCCATATTACCTGTAGCCCCCAAGTGTCGGGTTGTCATGCTTGCAGCAACCTGGGACTTGTAATTGACTGATGCCCATAAAACTTCAACCAATGTAGCCCCCAAGGGCCGGGTCATTATGTAATAATCAGCAGGGACTTTGTAAATATAATCTTGTAAACTTTGAACAGCAACGTGTAGCCCCCAAGGGCCGGCTCAGTAAGATAATATTGAGCTGGGACTTTGATATATACTTCAATGAAAATAACATCATATGATGTAACCCCTATCATGGGCCTTGAATCCACGTCCACAAGGTTAAGAGCCTTGTGCTTTACCAACTGAGCAGTGGACCCTTCAATATAATGGATAAAAAGCTTTGTACCTTGAATAGTTGATAGGAGCAATTGGTAGCCCCCAAGTGTCATGGTGCATGCTTGCAGCGACATGAGACTTGCATATTTGATATAATCTCAACTTTGAATAATGTAGCCCCCAAGTGCCGGGTTGTAAGCCTGCAGCAACTCGGGACTATTCCTTCAATTGTAGAAAATGATAACCATTGCGCTAAAGCGACTTTGAAAACCTTAATAATAATATTAATAACCATAATAAAAATCCAGCCATGTTGGCTATTCAAGATAATATAATCTGGTATGAAAACCTTATTCATCCAATATCATAATGAAAATTCAGCCAAGCTTGGCTATTCGAATAATATAATCCAATAATTTATAAGCGCATGATTCCAATGGCGCAATCCAAATATATACTGGCGACTTATAGTCCAAAGCCAGACCGGTTTAATAAACACCGGACAATTTCTCATCATACTGGCGACTTATAGTCGAAAAGCCAGGCCGGTTTAATAAACACCGGACAATTTTTCATCATGCTTTATTCAACCTGTTCCTGTAACAACAAGTTTAAAGTGTCCTGGCGGTTTACCGCTGGACGGGTCATAATGCCCAACATATAACCAAGGTTTATAACCAAGGCTGCACTTAAGAATAATTAAATATGAAATATATCATACCTGTGACATTGAATCACATCATTGGCTTACCAACTTTTTGTAGTAAAGGTGACAACCCCAATCTTGAATAATGATAACTCCTTTCATACTGTACCGGTTTATAATAAAACCATACCGGGTTATGATAGACACCGGATTATCCATATATTATACTGGCGACTCGTAGTCAAACCAAACCGGGCTGATAGTCTCCGGATTATAACTTGATCGTGTACTGACAACTTGTAGTTGAAAGCCGAGCCGGGTTGATAAACACCGGTTTACTCCATAATAGGATGGAAACAGAATATTAAACCGGGCAGATAACCTCCGGATTAAGATTTGATCGTGTTCCGTCAATTTGTAATTTGACAGTTGAACCGGTTTAAGAATTGTCGGTTTAAAAGAAACGCAATAAAATATCAACTCTTTAAAAAAAGAATGAAGCAAAAGCGGTGACAAAGAATTTTTGCAAAAGAAGAGCTCTACTGAGCTTGGTCAGATGGAATTACCATGGTCAGACGCAACCAAGCCCCCCGAAGGCGTAGCGATGGTGCCAGTCAGCCAGGACCCCAAAATGACGCGTGGCGTTACGCCGGCCAAGTGGCATTGCATTGGTTCGGATTCGACCAAGCCCCCAAATGACTCAGTGGCCTAGGGCCGATCAAGTGGCATTGCATTGGTTCGGACACGACCAAGCCCCCAAATGACTTATTGGCTGTTTAAAAGCCGATCAGAAGGCATTACCATCATCAAGACATGACCGAGCTCCCATAAGGTGTAACTACGGTTCAAGTCGATTAGGTCCCCAACTGACTTAGTGGCAAAGGTGCCAGCCAGAAGGCATTACCGTCGTCAAGACATGACCAAGCTCCCAGGAGGTGTAGCTACGGTTCAAGTCGACTAGGTCCCCAACTGACTTTGTAAGGATAGCTATGTTCTCTTTGGTTCGAATACGACCTATGTTTGAACAGGAAGCCCCATGTTTGAACCGCGCATCATGGCAGCAGGTCCTCTTCAGTAATTTTTAACCTTTTTGCAAGAGATAAATTCTTCTTGAACCGGGATCTTGAACCGGATATTAAGAGCTTCAAAGCTTTGTGGGAGACATCTTTCCTTTGAACCGGATTTTAAACCGGAATCTTCATTTTCAGCCGGAAATTTTTTGACGGCCTTTAAACTCAAACTTGCGAAAAGTTAATTCCTTTTTGAACCGGATTTTTTTTAAACCGGATCTGAGCGCTTCAGAACTTTGTGGGAGAGTAGATTTCTCTTGAACCGGATTGTAAACCGGATATTTGAGAGCTTCAGTGATACTGACTTCCCTTCAGCCAGGTTTCAAACCGGAATCCTTTCTGATGATCCGAAACTTCTTCATTGAGTCGGGATTTTGTAACTGTCATATACTTTCTAAGCCGGAAATTTTCTAACGGCCTTTAAATTTTCATCAACATAACAGTAGCCTCCGGGATCGGGTTATCTTTCCCTCCATCATCCTCGGGTTCTTAAACCGGCTGAAACTGGCAAGACTTGCTGCGTCATATCATCGTAGCCCCCAAGTCTCAAGGTGACTCGAGGAGTTGGCTTGAGATTCTCCATATTTGACCGTGATATAAACCGGTATAACTTGTATATCATTGGTGTTGATAACACGATGTGAATACACAGAAGGTTGAGGTGACTGCGGCGGGTTGTAAATGATCCCGTATGAACCGTGTCAGCAACTCGGCCAATGGTTCCTTCCAACTGATGATTTGAAGTTAACCAAACTGTAGCGGCGGTGACTTGTGCGCCTGCCCATTGATCCATCCAGTGCAGACGGCGGTTGATGATAATTTGCCTCCAATTTGAAAGAAAACCGGGCTACCCAAGTTGTGACTTGTTCATACTCAATAAATGGCTCGCGCAGGCAGGTGCGGCCCGGTATGTTGATGTAAACCGGGCTGCGGGGGATGGCAGCCCGTGCATGCGCTATTGGGTAATTCGCATGGTCCTGACGAGTTGACGCGATCTGGATCGCGATATAAACCGGCACGGGTTATCCAATAGCTCAGTGATATAATAATCCCCTTTTTGCAACAGACAATTTGTCCTGATATGTTAGCCGGAAATATCCACCGCGGAGTTGACGATCACCACAGTGAAACTGAAATCAATCATGGCAAGTCAGCCATGCGAACAGACAGATGAACCGGTCGTGGCATTGTAAACCGGTGCGGAGCAAGTAGTCCTCCGCGCCGCAAACCAGCGCGGTCGCGGGAGACGGCCACGGTGTTGTCAACCGGTGCGATCGTGAGAGTCGGTTACGACCTGTAAGCCGGCACAGGCGGAGAACCGGCCCCATGTTGATGTAAACCGGACCACCGGCGGTTTGCGCGCGTCCGTTAAGCAGTGTGGAATGGTCAAAAGCCAGTATATAATGACGCCGGTGCACGCTCCATATGCATGGTGTAGCACCGATGTTGTGGCGAATAATTGTGCTGCATATAAAAATATGCAAAACCAACGTAATTGTTCTTTTTACAAAAACAATATATGTCAAAAAATAGATTTAGATGGATATCACCTGATTCGTTTAGGCCGAAAATAACCCGCCATGAAGTTGATGATAACTGTATGAAGCTGAAATAAATCACGGGTGAACCGGCCGCAGCGTGGTAAACCGGTGCGGACGGGTGAGTCGACCACGACGTTTGTAAGCCGGTGCGGACGCGTGAACCGGCAGCCAGGGCGGACGGGCGAGTCGTCCGTGGTGTTGTAAGGTGGTGCGGACGGGCGAGCCGGCCGGTGCGTTGATGTAAACCAGGCCACGGGACGGCGACTTGCGCATGTTCATTCGCCGGGTGGTATGACATGGACGAAACGCTGGTGCAGAACATTGCCATCGCTCGCTCCATACCCACAATATAACACCTCATTCGTAATGAACAATTGTCCTGTATCAAAAAATATTGCAAGCCAAAGTAATCGTTCTCATATGAATTAAATATGCTTATAAAATACAAAGGAAAGATATCACCTGATGTATTTCGACCGATGTCCAACGTCGCTAGGATCTGCCCAGAACGTTTTGTACTGCGATTTTAACCTTTGAACAGAGAAAAAAGTACTACTAGTACTTGGCCTGGTATGGGATGCCGCAGTCTTCATCGGCCTAGCGGCCGCTCATGATACATGCATCCGTGACTCTCCGGCCATACACGCCATTGTAGCATCTTTTTTTTAAACAGCGTATATGCTTCCGTCCTTGCACGCAGGAGATGCTGGCAGCCGTGGCTCTCTGCTTTTGCTGTGGATTGCTGATTTATTTTTATGATGACGTGGAGAACAACAACACAATCGTGGTACCTTAGCCGATTGAACCTCTCGCAGCCTCGGGACTTGATCATTGGACCAGGGGAGATGCAGTAGCAGTCGAACACGGACGCTGTACAGGTTGATACTGCAGCGATTTTTTTTGGCAACCTTGACTCGGCGACTTGACCGCTTGCCAGGTGCATGTTACGCTATGAAAATTCTTCTAGTATTCTTGTCGACCTGCGTGACTTGATCCCTGCGCTTGACTGATCTTGCGCACGTCTTTGATCTGCAATAAAGGCGGCGCTGTACTCAATGTCACCTTAATTTCTCTTGATCCTTGTACTATCAGCTCCAAAGCGAATTCCGATCACAAACAATAAATTTGCTGGCTCTTCCACGTGTGACGAATCGCAAGCTTCTTGATCCCATAAAAGAGATCCCTTCAAGAACTCAACACCACCGTGCGCAGGCCCCACGGTGGGCGCCAACTGTCGTGGATTTGTCACGGCAGATGTCCTTAGTGTCAGGACTTAGTCGCGAGGCCAACGCATCTATGTGGTAGCTTGAGAGGGGTTGAGTGGGACGAGAGATGCAGGACGGATCAACACGCAAGACAAGGGTTTAGACAGCTTCGGGCCCCGGGAAACATCATCCGGTAAAAACCCTACATGCTGTTTGAGGCTAGGTCTCATTATCATCCCGAGGGAGACGCCGTAAACCGGCTCTTGTGTCTAGCCCTAGAGATTATTGATTGCTTGTCGCTTCTAACTTCTAACCTGTCCCTCTTTGGGGAGCCCTGCCCCTCCTTATATATGTTGAAGGGGCGGTTTACATGTGGAGTCCTATTAGGATTAGGACTAGTCTCTCTCTAATACAAACCGGATACAAGTCCTGGTCTTAACTCTTTGTAAGATAAATATTCCTTTCCTCTTAAACCGGCCCACCATAGTTGAACCGGCCTTCATGAACCGCCAGACGGGCCACCGGGTCTTGTCGCTCCTCTGACCTGTCCGTCGGGTTACCAGTGAGTTACAATGTTCCGATGGGTTGCTGGTAAACCGCTAGGTCTGGGCGGGTCACCAGATGAATATCGCCAAGTGCCAGCGGGACCTCGAATAAACCGCCAAGTCCGGCCGGGTTAACTTCCGGCCGGTTTACACCGCGGGGTATATCCCCGACAGTCCTCATGTCCGATCACCTTCGATCATAGGGACCACCCCACTAGTATACGTCATGGCGGATTCGCCGCACTGGTCCTAGACCCAATCATTGACGGATTTCACCTCACTCGAGTCCTCATGGACGGTGGCAGCATCCTGAACCTGCTTTATCAGGACACAGTGCGCAAAATGGATATAGACCCTTCAAGGATCAAACCCACGAAGACGACCTTCAAAGGCGTTATACCAAGTGTAGAGGCTCATTGTACAGGCTCAGTCACAATGGAAGTGGTCTTCGGATCCCCGAATAACTTCCGAAGCGAAGAGTTAATCTTCGATATAGTCCCGTTCCGCAGTGGCTATCACGCACTGCTCGGGTAAACCGCATTCGCAAGATTCAATGCGGTACCGCATTATGCATACCTTAAGCTCAAGATGCCAGGACCTAGGGGGGTCATCACCGTCAATGGAAACATAGAGCGCTCTCTCCGAATGGAAGAACACACTGCGACCCTCGCAGCAGAAGCGCAAGGCTGCCTCTCAAGGCAATTCACCAGTTCGGCGATCAAACACCCGGACACCGTCAAGCGCGCCCGGAGTAATCTGCAACAAGACCGCCTGGCACGTTCCGAGCTCGCATAGCAATGCAGCCCTTACCCCAGCCCCTGCCAAACGGCGAAATCCATGCCACGCGTACATAATTATGCATTGAAAATACCATGGGCATAGGGGGAGGGGCACGACTACGGCACGCCTCAAAACGCGGATCAACCGCACTAGGGGCTCCCTACTTTGTTATATTTTCTCTCTTTCAGGACTCTACTCTCTGGAAGCCTTGTCCGGCAGTACAGTTGTCGAACACACGGTACAACAACCAAGGAGGCAGCAAGCTACTTCGCACCATGGAACTCCCAGGTGGTCTCCGATAAAATACCTGCTTTAAAACACCATTCCTCAGCTTGCCCTTGGTGGGGACATGTCAACTAGTCCTACTTTTTGCTTATTGCACCACTTGTACAATTCTGCTTTGAGGCACTGAGGGAGTCCTGGATTAGGGGGTGTTCGGATAGCCGAACTATATCTTCAGCCGGACTCCAGGACTATGAAGATACAAGATTGAAGACTTTGTCCCGTGTCCGGAAGGTTCTTTCCTTGGCGTGGAAGGCAAGCTAGGCGTGCGGATATTCAAGATCTCCTACCAATGTAACTGACTCTGTGTAACCCTAACCCTATCCGGTGCCTATATAAACCGGAGGGTTGTAGTCCGTAGGACGAACACATCATAACCATCATCATACCCATAGGCTAGCTTCTAGGGTTTAGCCTCCTTGATCTTGTGGTAGATCTACTCTTGTACTACCCATATCATCAATATTAATCTAGCAGGAGTAGGGTTTTACCTCCATCGAGAGGGCCCGAACCTGGGTAAAATAAAGTGTCCCTTGTCTCCTGTTACCATCCGACCTTGACGCACAGATCGGGACCCCCTACCCGAGATCCGCCGGTTTTGACACCGACATTGGTGCTTTCATTGAGAGTTCCTCTGTGTCGTCGCCTTTAGGCCCGATGGCTCCTTTGATCATCAACAACGATGAGGTCCAGGGTGAGACTTTTCTGCCCGGACAGATCTTCATCTTCAGCGGCTTCGCTCTGCGGGCCAACTCACTTGGCCATCTGGAGCAAATCGAAAGCCACGCCCCTGGCCATCAAGCCAGGTGGGGAAGCTTAAACTACACGGCAGATACCCTCGGAGACCTGATCTTCGACGGATTCAAGCCACAGCCAAGCGCGCCGCACTATCTCGAGGGGCATGATATAGCTCTGCCTCCGAACAGTGTCCTGGAGGCCGCATACGCTCCAGCCTCGATCCTCGATCCGGAGCCCGCTGTGTACTTTGAGGATGAACGGTTGGACGTCACCTCGGGGGCTGAGATCTTAAAAGCCATTGAGCCAAACGCAAGCCCTGCACTCCGCATGGCACATGACTCCAAGGAGCCGGACTCTTCTCCGAACTCCGAACCTCCCGCGCCCCTGCCAATCGAATCAGATTGGGCGCCGGTAATGGAGTTCACCGCCGCGGACATCTTTCAGTATTCGCCTTTCGGTGATATTCTGAAATTCTCAAGTCTCTCTCTTTTTCAGGAGAGCCCAGGCCGAACTGTGGCCTGCGAGGTTGGGATTCGGAGGACGAAGAAATTCAAAGCCCACCCACCACCCACTTAATAGCCACTGTCGACGATTTAACCGACATGCTCGACTTCGGCTCCGAAGACTTCGACGGTATGGACGACGAAGACGGAGACGAACGGGAACCAGCGCCCATAGGGCACTGGACCTCCACCCCACTTAATGACGTATTCATGGTGGATACACCTGAAAAAACTCAAAATGAGGAAGCAGGGGGCGAAAAGAAGGGTAAACCCTCCGAAAAGCACTCAAAGCGGCGAGGTAAACGCCGAGCGAAGCCCCGCCTCGATCAAGACCCAGCCATAGAGCCGGACGAGCCGGCAGATGACGAACGCATCCCAGAACAGCCGTCCGAACAGGGTAACACGGGCAGAGAGGACGAACAGTCCTCCCCTGGCCATAACAGAACTTCGGACGATACCACGCCGGATAAAATCATGGAGCAGAAGAATCTCCAAGAAAGGCTCGTCGCCATAGCACGAAGCCTGAAGAAGCAGAAGCAAAAGCTAAAGACGGCGGAAGATGCACTCAAAACAAGATGGAGCAAAGTAATCAAGACCGCAGACAAATACGGCGGCAGCCGCCGCACCAAAAGCTATCTGAAGAGAAAGCTACTACCCGAATTCGACCAGGAGGCCCTAGAGCCCCCAAACTCGAAAAACAAAAAGGCTACACGGTCGAATAAATGACCTCTCGGCCACTACAATACGGCAAACGGTGCCGCACTCAATGCGGCATGCGACACAATCAAAGACTCGCATCATGGCCCAGCCAGGTCCATTTACGGGACAAGAAAGCAAGCTCTCGCAAGCAATGCAAAAAATCCACCATCAGAATCTGGCACACCCAAATATAGGGGTGCCGCACACCCTCTATGTTTCACCGATGAGGTCCTGGAATATGAATTCCCAGAGGGATTTAAACCCGTTAACATAGAGGCGTACGATGGAACAACAGACCCGGTAGTCTGGATCGAGGTTTATATCCTCCACATACATATGGCTAGAGGAGATGATCTCCACGCCATAAAATATTTACCCCTTAAACTTAAAGGGCCAGCCCGGCACTGGCTTAAAAGCCTTCCCGAAAACACAATTGGAAGTTGGGAAGAGCTCGAGGACGCTTTCCGAGCAAATTTTCAAGGGACCTACATCCATCCCCCGGACGCAGATGACCTCAGTCACATAACTCAGCAATCCGGAGAATCAGCTCGGCAGTTCTGGAACAGATTCCTCACTAAAAAGAATCAAATCGTGGATTGTCCGGACGCCGAAGCCCTAGCGGCTTTCAGGCACAATGTCCGAGACGAATGGCTCGCCAGACACCTCGGCCAAGAAAAGCCAAGAACAATGGCCGCACTCACAAGCCTCATGACCCGCTTTTGCGCAGGAGAGGACAGCTGGTTGGCACGATGCAGCCCCAGCGACCCAAGTACATCAAAAATCAGGGATGGAAACGGGAAACCACGGCGATACAAGGACCTTCGCCGAATCAAAAGAAAAAGACCGAAGAGCACGACAGTCAATGCCGGATTCAAAGGCTCACGGAAAAATCAGACAAAATCACCCCCTCGGGATAATAGGGAAGATCCGTCCAGTCTAAAGAGAATCATGGACAGGATATGTCAGATACACAGTACTCCTGGAAATCCTGCTAATCATACCCACAGAGACTGTTGGGTTTTCAAACAATCCGGAAGGCTTAACGCCGAGCACAAGGGGCTCGACACACCAAGTGAGGAAGAGGACGAACCCCAAAAGCAGAACACCAGGAAGCAAAAGAACTTCCCGCAAGAAGTCAAAACAGTGAACTCACTTCACATAACAAGGCATGAGGCACCCATAAAGGTCCGCACATTCAAGACTATCCCTCAGGAGTCTGGCCACTGGTCACTAAAGCCAATATTTTTGATCAGCTAGATTATTCTCGCAATATCAAACACGCAGGACGGACTGCCCTGATGCTTAATCCAATAATAGACGGATTCCAGTTTACCAACGTCCTTATGGACGGTGGCAGTGGACTAAATCTGATATATCAGGATACAATTCACCGCATGGGCATAAACCCAGCACGAATCCGTCACAGTTAAACCTCCTTTCAAGGAGTAGCACCAGGCCCGGACACCCACTGTATGGGTTTTCTCCGGCTTGTGGTCATATTTGGCTCTGCCAATAACTTTCGTCGCGAAAAGCTTATCTTCCACATAGTCCCGTTTTCAAGTCGCTATCAAGCACTAATGGGACGCGGAGCTTTCGCTCGCTTTAACGCAATACCGCATTATGCATCCCTCACGCTAAAGATGCCCGGTCCTCGAGGCATCATCTCTTTAAAAGGAGCATACTAAACTACATCTCCTCCAAACGGAGGATTGTGCGGCCGCTTAAACGGCCGCCCAACAAAATGGCCTCGCCAGCCAAAAGACTTTTTCGATGCAAGTCACAAAAGGCCGCGGACCCGGACTCAATGAGTTCGGCACAAGCCCATTTTCGTTATAGGCTTGGTACGCCTCACCAGGGGCTGTACGTAGAGACAATAAAACTCGACCATATCTATTTCTCACTTCACATTTTATTTATTATTCTTTTTGATCCGCACGACCCATTTTTCAATTTAGTGCTTCCCTTTTACAGATGAACGTCGTACGGCGCCCGTCCAGGACACGACACAGCGGAGACACAGGCGCAGACGTGCAGTAGGGACCCGCCCCAAAGAATTCTTTTTAGATTAAGACCCTGCGTAAACCTTTTTTACTGTCTCTTGCTGCTATACATCCCCTGGTTTACCTCACTATAACCATGGAGGAGACTGGCGTTTTGGCATGTGGCCACGCCAGAATTCTTGCTCGTACCTGGACACAAGGGGCTTTTTTCTTTTTCAAGGGTGTTGTTTCACACGCACCCACAAAGACCGAACACCTTAGCGAGTGTTCGGCGTCGCGAGTTTTGGCACTATATGCATCAGCTCCGAGTCATGATTTTGGTCACATGTTGGGTTGCCCGGCTCCTGAGTTCGGCCACCTTACGTTCCGTTCTGTCGGCTAAGGTTGCACCAGGAGAACTACTGCGATTGTGCCCCGGTTCGGCCGGGTGAGCACCTCAGTAGAGAAAGCCGAAAACCGACTGTCATGATGTAGCGCGAGACTGGTCGCCACTCGATGACTTATAGGAATTTATCGAATTCCTCCGTTTTGACGAAGGGCCGCTTCCCGGTCAGGCACATATGCGTCTCAAATTCGGGTAAACGCAGTCGCCATTAAAGGGCTACCTAAAGAGTCCCACTGTCAAGCTCCTATGGCTAAGTGAAAGTGTTAAAGCATTATAGTCCGGTTGCCTAGCCCGCGGCGCTATCACCTCCTTTGTAGGACCAAGACGTTGGGTTAAGTGTGAAAATGCGTTCTCCGCGAGCACCCCCGCACTATGTGCGTGGGGGCTGAAGCCAACGACTGCAATCTTTCAGAATTTATATATTAAAACGGCCGCATAGGAGGTGTTATTAATACTTGAAGGCACAAGTCTAAATTATGCCATTACAATTTATAAAAATATTGATCTACGATTACATATGCTGTCATAAAACAGCATCTTTTGAACACTGCGTCTCTATTATACGAGTGCCCGCGAGGACTTCCTCAAAATAGTGCTCGGAAGGAATTCGGCTTTTATCCGAATCATGGGACGCAACAACGGTGGGCTCCATATCTGCCCAGTATGTCTTGACACGGGCAAGAGCCAGCCGCGCGCCCTCTGTGCAAGCGGACCTCTTTAGAGTTTCAATCCGAGGCACCACGTCAAGAAATTGCTGCACCAAACTGAAATAGCTTCTTGGCTTCGATCTCCCCGGACACAGGCGGTCCATGGCATACTTCATGGCGAGTCCGGACAACCTATTTAGCTCGGCCCATTGGGCCAGGCGATCATCCACTGATAGTGGACGCTCTGGATTAGTGAACTGCGACCAGAAGAGCTTTTCCACTTCATGATCTTTCTTATCTTGAAAGTACCTGGTCGCATCAGCGGCACTAGCCGACAAATCCAGATAGGTGTCCTCCATGCTCCACGCTCGGTCCAACGGGGCGAACTTCGGATCACAAAATTTTCTCCGCAGCAGGAAGGGCTTTCCATCCGCAATTAGTCCGGCTTGACGCAGCTCTTCCCTTGACTCTCTCATACCATAGCGGGCGTCCTTGGCGTCGGCGACGACCTTCTCTAAATCCGTCTGCCGGGCTCGACCTTCCTCTTCAAGAAGTTTGCAACAGTCAGTAGCACTTTTCAACTTCACGGCTATATCAGCCATCTCCTCCTTGCTTCGGCAATGGGAAGCCTGTTCGGCTTTTAGCTCTTCACGGGCTCTTCCGGCAGCCGCATCGCTTTTTCTGGCTTGTTCCTTTGCTTTGGCGAGCTCGGCCCTAAGTCCTTCTACGGCCGCCGCACCATCTGCATCAAGCATACGCAAGGTAAGATATTGACATAAAGCTCCTCTTAATAACAATCGGCAAATAAACTCAATACCCTGAGCATCATCAAGCCGCTTGTTAACAAGCACGATGTCGGCTTCTGCCTCATCGAGTTGCCGTTTCATTTCGGCAAAATCTCGAGTCCGGCTCGACTCCGGACAACCTGCCACCTACATACAAAGGTGCCACTTAAAGGACCTGGGATTAAGATCCTCTGCGCGCCGCTAATCTTTGCGGCACACAGAGTCTCAGGGGCTACTATCTATACAAGGCGCATGTTATTATGCGCAATTAACACTAATGTTCGTTATTCAAAACGTACCTCAAGGCCCGCGAGTAAACTCTTGACGGCCTCGTTCAGTCCGCTTTTCGCGGATGAAATCTTTTCAATCACCGTGTGCATCAACACACGATGCTCCTCTGAAATAGAGGCTCGGCCCAGCAGAACCTTCAGCTCCTCCGTCCGAACACCAGATGGTGCCGGACTCATCCCATGGCCTTCTTCGGAGGCCTGACACGGAGAACCCCAGGGGGCCGCATGATCACCTTCTGCCTCTGGCAAATTCGAGAAATCCTCTGCGACGACACTTCAGCGTAGCCCGCCTTGCTAGGCGATGAAGGAGGAGGCGTTCCGCTCTCCATCATCTCTGGAAGAAGATCCCCCAATGACGAGCTCTGCCGAGAAGGGTCGAGGTCCGAACTACAAGGTAAGGTTTCGGTTAAAACTTCTCAGATATAAATTAAGGATTTCTCTTAAAAGAATGACTCTCTTTCTACTTACGGCTCGTTGGAGGGCTGCTCCTTTTGAGGATTTAGTTCGGCCAAGGGGCTCCCTGGCGTCGGGTCCTCTGACGCGGATTCTTTCCCCCGCTTTGGAGCTACGGCTCCCGGGTCGTCAGAGGCGGCCCTTTTCTTCCCCTTTGGAGAGGAGTTGTCGATTCCCCCCTTTGGGATGGCCCCTTTCGAAGAGGCCACGGTTTCCTTGTCCGCCCCTTCATTTTTCCCCCAGAGGCACCACCTCCAACATCCTGACTAGCACAGGATCTATCCTGGTCTCGGGAAGGGGAGCCGTACACCGGACCAGCTTCGCCTTCGCTATCCACTCCTGCGTAAAAAGGAGAAGTACTGTTAAAAAATAAGTCAATTGTACGGATAGAAGGTCCGGGCGCAAGGTCACCTACTTCTGTATCCGGGCGGTTGCGGCTTAAACCAGCATCCTCGGTCAAATCCGGAAGCACTCCTTGTGATCCGAACACAAGCGGAGGGGGCGACGTTGGCCGGGCAATGTCCGGCGAATCAGCATAACTTGTGTCACCTTAACCAGGTTGAGGTCTCCTTTTAGGAGATCCTTTATGCGGCCCTGCAACAGAGGAACGTCTTTGGGCAAGCCCCGATCTAACCCTGTGTTGATCCACGATGTTAAACGTGGTGGGGGGCCCGAGCGAAAGGCGGGAGGCGCTAACCAAGTGGTGCCTCGAGGAGAGGTGATGTAGAACCACTCCTGTTGCCATAAGCCGAGCTCCTCTTGAAAAGTGCCCTCGGGCCATGGAGCATAGGTATTCCTTTTTATAACAGCACCTCCGCACTCTACGTGACGCCCCTCGATTATCTTCGGTTCTACCTTGAAGGTCTTGAGCCATAATCTGAAGACAGGAGTGATATGGAGAAACGCTTCACACACAACAGTGAAGGAGGAGATATGGAGGATGGACTCCGGAGCTAGGTCATGGAATTCCAGCCCATAATAAAACATCAGGCCCCTTACGAAAGGATCCGTTGGGAAGCCTAATCCCTGAAGGAAGTGGGAGATGAATACTACGCTCTCACCAGGCTGAGGGCTTGGGATCGCTTGTCCTTGAGCAGGCAAACTGTGCGGGATCTCGCTGGTCAGGAACCTAGCCTCCCTCAACCTTGATACGTCCTCCTCCGTAACGGAGGAGGGCATCCATT
Organism: Aegilops umbellulata; assembly: GCA_032464435.1. Taxonomy (NCBI): domain Eukaryota; kingdom Viridiplantae; phylum Streptophyta; class Magnoliopsida; order Poales; family Poaceae; genus Aegilops; species Aegilops umbellulata. Next base: position 332,347,848 of record CP136059.1, on the reverse strand, counting down.
GGCCTTGAAGGCCGGAGCCGGACATTGTCGATGGTCCGGTGCGCCTAGAATCTAAAAGCCTGGGGTGTTGGAACTCAAGGCTATAGGCGAGCTTGTTTTGAGAACACAAGAGGGGAGCAAGGTCTCAGTCTCTTTATAAGAGGCAGAATATCAAGAGCCCTCCTCGTAACCGTCTTGGACTAGCCTTTAATCAAGGCAGGACGTGCTTAACGGGCACGGTTGGGTTACCCACATCCGTATTAATGAGAATCCCGCTAAAGGGGGCACACGATCTCTTCTTCGACCAGACGTGCCAAGGAAACTGCCTCGTTGAACGTGCTGCGGTGGAACAAAAAAAAATAATCCATACATAAGGCTTGGTCGCAGTGTTATGACGCACTGCGAAATACGTCAGCAGATTTGATTTGTATTTGTATTATTCTCTATATGGCAATACGTGGAAACTTGTTTTGCAGAGCCGGACACTATTTTTTGGTGTCTATTATCTTCTTGAAGAATTTGGAGGAGGAACCCGCCTTGCAATGCCGAAGACAATTTGCACGCCGGACTCGTCGTCATTGAAGCCTGGTTCAGGGGCTACTGAGGGAGTCCTGGATTAGGGGGTGTTCGGATAGCCGAACTATATCTTCAGCCGGACTCCAGGACTATGAAGATACAAGATTGAAGACTTCGTCCCGTGTCCGGAAGGTTCTTTCCTTGGCGTGGAAGGCAAGCTAGGCGTGCGGATATTCAAGATCTCCTACCAATGTAACCGACTCTGTGTAACCCTAACCCTATCCGGTGCCTATATAAACCGGAGGGTTGTAGTCCGTAGGACGAACACATCATAACCATCATCATACCCATAGGCTAGCTTCTAGGGTTTAGCCTCCTTGATCTCGTGCTAGATCTACTCTTGTACTACCCATATCATCAATATTAATCTAGCAGGAGTAGGGTTTTACCTCCATCGAGAGGGCCCGAACCTGGGTAAAATAAAGTGTCCCTTGTCTCCTGTTACCATCCGACCTTGACGCACAGATCGGGACCCCCTACCCGAGATCCGCCGGTTTTGACAACGACAGGCACCTTTTCAAATAAACAATGCACAGCACTAGTCTATTACTGCATTCTCTATTCTTCCTTTATTTATTTATAAATATGTTCATTCATGACATTCAGCACCAGTACACTCTGGTACGGCCAATACGCCAGGGGCTTAAGCACCTAATAATACGGCGTGAGAAGTCCGAACACTTTCGACAGTGCGGCACCCCGAACTTATAGCATTATATGCATCAGCTCCGAATCATGTCTTTGGTCAAATGTTGGGTTTGCCCGGCTCCCATGTTTTGGTGCCTTACGTTCCACTATATCGGCTAAGGTAGCACTGGGAGAACTAATGCGATTGTGCCCCGGTTCATCTGGGCGAGCACCTCAGTAGAGAAAGCTAAAACTGACTGTCATGATAAGGTGAGAGCTGGTCGCTGTTCGAGAGGTCTCGAGTCCCTAAAGACTTATGCCGCTTCGAGCGAGGAGTCGGCTTTGTCTGGCTTAAGGCATGTATAGCGCCCCGAATTCGGTCTTCTGAACACTAGGGGCTTCGCCAAAATTTACAATTGTAGAATTCTATGGCTAAGTGAAAGTGATAAAGCATTATAGTCTGATTGCCTTGTTCTTTGCGCTGAGCACCTCCCTCAAAGGACCCAACAATGGGAAAAAAGAGTGCTCATACTTATCCCGAACACCCCAGCACTCGTGGCATGGGGGCAGAAGCCGACGACTAGCCATATTTCAGATTTGATAAACAGCCGCACATAAGGTAATATTTTAAATTCAAATAAGCGTTGCATAGCGCATATGAACAAGTTCTCATAACACAGGATCACACGAGCAAGTTCACTCAAATATTACATCTTTGGAACACTCATCCGCCATAAGGCGGGCACCCTTCAGGACGCCCTCATAATACATCTCGGGGTGGCGATGCTCCTTGCGCTGCGGTGGTCTCTCCTTCACCAGCTTCTCAGCGTCCATCTTGCCCAGTGTACTTTAACACGGGCAAGCACCCTACGGGCGCCCTCGATGCAAACGGACCGCTTGACGACTTCAAGCCAGGGGCAGACCTCCACAAGCCGCCTCACCAGGCCAAAATAGCTGTTTGGAAAGGCGTCGCCAGGCCACAGCCGGACTATAAGACCCTTGATGGCCTGTTCGCCCGCCTTATGGAGCTCGACCAATTGCTTCAGCTGGTCGCTTAAAGGCATCGGGTGTTTGGCCTCAGTATATTGAGACCAGAACACCTTCTCCGTCGAGCTCCCTTCCTCGGCCCGGTAGAACTTTGCGGCATCTGACACGCTGCGGGGCAAATCTGCGAATGCTCCTGGAGAGCTCCGGACTCGGGTAAGTAACAAGTAATTTACTTTCACATGCTTGCCTTGCATAATGAATGCCTTACCCGCCGCTATCTTCTTCACTTCCTCGATTTCCTGGAGGGCTTTTTGGGCTTCGGCCTTCGCATGCTTGGTGCTCTCGAGGCCGTGGCAAGATCGGACTCTCGCGTCTTCAAGTCAAGCTCCAAAGTCTCGTGCTTCTTCATGAGAACCTGGAGCTCTTGCTGCACCTTGCCCACCTGTGCCTCTTGTTTCTCCCGCTCGGTGCGCTCCGTGGCCGCCTTGTTTTTGGCCTCGGACAGCGCTAGTGTCGGGGGTTGGGTGCGACATGTGCCAAAGGATGGCTTATCATGGTGGGGGCAAGTAGAATGTCGCCGGTGCCTGGAAGCGGGATGAGGCGTAGACATGCACGCCGACGAATCTTACCCAGCTTCGGGGCTCTCCGAGGAGATAATACCCCTACTGCTGCTCTGCGGGGACTCCGCATGATCACTATGGTGACATGTGTACAAAGTTGCTCCTCGAGCTGTGTTCTGGAGGTAGGAGAGGGCAAGGCTAGCTCTCTCCCTTCTATGCTGCTGGCCTGGTGGAAAAAGGATCGAACCCTTTGCATGGGTGCTCCGGGGTGTTTATATAGGCCTACCCCCCGGGGGTACAATGGTAATCTGACTGGGCGCGGGTCCCAGCCGTCTGTCTCTTAGGCCGCCGTCTTCTCCGCCGACTCCTGGGGGCCGCCTCTGGTGGGCCCCGCCGACTGACCTGGCCACTGTAGCCGCGCCTCTGATGACGTTGGCTGGGTCGTGGGGGTGTGGCAACAGTGCCGCCGCCTGGCGGGCGATCACTGTCGCCACTCCCCGTCTTATCTGGTTAATGGCGTGTGGGGCCCGTGGGAGGAACGGGCCGACTCTCAAAGGCCGACTCCCACGGGGTCCGTCTTCGGGTGCTCTCGCCGTCTTCGTCCCTCCCGCTGACTAGCAGGGCCCGCCGTCTCCATGCCGTACATGCGGGCCAACGTGGGAACAGTGCCCCATCGTCAGGGCGGACGTCAGGGCCAGCATGGCGACAGTGCCGCGCCGGACGGAGCTCTCCTCTGGTACGGCGTACTGTAGCCATACCTGCCCCTTGTAATCAACGTAGGGGAGGGCCGTACTCCGGCCATCCTCGGTCTCGTCCTTCTTCCCGAAGGCAGAGAGTGGTGAAGTCACGGACCGACTCCCCATGGTCAGCCTCCCTGGAGTCGCCGATCGGGAGTCGCAGCCGTCTCTGGGACTCGGCCGTGAGTGGGTATCGGCGATGCTGCGGCCGACTCCCAGAGTCGACTGGTCGTCTTGGGATTCTTTGAGGGGCATAGCCTGCCCCGATGTCTTGAAAGGTTCTGGGTCCCGGGTTAGCCTACCCGTGGCCCATTACTCCGACAGTAGTCCCCGAAGCTGGTGAGGCGCCGAGGGAGACCTATCGAGGAGCCTCAACAGTTTCTTCCTCCGAGTGGATCGTGGGGAGGCGATCTTTATCGAGGCCGCCTCCAACAAGCCGACTATGGGAAGCCGGACTCATCGAAGGTCCTCTTGCTCTTCAAAGAGTTTGAAAGTCGTGGCAGGACTCGGGGGGCGTGCCTGATAAGCCACATGGCCGCCGCCCGTCGCGGACCCACCGAGGGACGCCACGTGGCTGAGCCAGTCTGCCAGCCCACGCGCGCGACGGGACGGGCCCATGGGTGGGGCCCGCCATTACCGCGCCTCGGCCCTCGAACGGATCCATTGCGGCCGCGCGGGCAGTTGAGCTTCTCAGCGCAGTAAATGCGTGTGGTAACTTCCGTGGTAAATCGTGGGGGTCGTGGGGGCGTGGGCGCAGTTAATCCCACGACGCCCCCTCGGTTCTTCAGCCCGCAGGCCTATAAGTAGGCGGAGGGAACGGGGCGGCGAAGCATGCGCGCCCGCTCCCCTCTGCTTCCTTTGCCTCTTTTCTCCTCCTTCTTTCTCCCACCGCTGCCGCGCCGGACCGCGCCTTGCACGCAGCGATGAGCTCTATCTCCGCCGCCACGCCCGCTGCCGTGCGCTCCGGCGTATGGGATGGTTCTGAGATCGACGACGACATGATTGACTTCCTCCGCAAGACACGCCGCATCCCCGGCGCGCACCTCGTGCAGGCCCGCGCTCCGCCGCCGACGGAGGTGACGCCGGCGCCGAAGGAGGGCGAGCGGCTCGTGTTCCGCTCCCACCTCATGCGCGGCCTGGGGCTGCCGGTGAGCGGGTTCTTCCGCTCGTTCCTGGACTTTCATGGCCTCCAGCCGCACCACCTCACTCCAAACACAGTGGTGCTGCTGGCGGCCTTCACTGCGTTGTGCGAGGGCTTCCTCGGCGTTCTCCCCACCATCGAGCTGTGGGGAGAGTTCTTTCATTCCAAGCTCGGCACGCATGTCGCCGGCGTGCCAGCTCAGTGTGGTGCCTTCATCGCGCTACGGAGGTCGACGGCCGACAACCCGTTCCCCGCCATCCAGCTGATCAAATCGGTAAAGATGTGGCAGCGCTCCTACTTCTATGTGAAGAACGTCGCCCCAGACGGCGACTGGGTTAACCTGTCGGCTTATGCAGCCGGCGCGCCAGCTGGGAGGCAGCCCAGCTGGTCCTACCGCGCCAAGACGCTGACTCCGGCTGGAGCCGCCGCCGTATCGCGACTTCGAGTGCTGACGCAGTCGGCCGGCTTGACAGGGGCCGACTTGCTGGCCGCCTTCGTGGCTCGCCGAGTCCTCCCGCTCCAAGGCCGGCCTCATGTGATCTGTCAGATGAGCGGCCACCGGGACCCCAGTCGGACGTGCACCAAGGACATGCCTCACGCGGAGGTAGCCGACACGGTGAACTATATCGCGAACTGCGGCCTCTCGGAGGATTGGCAGTTCGGCTTGGAGACGTACTCGCGCGCCAACCCCCCGCCGGTGGTAAGTGATTCTTCTTCTTCTTCTTCTTCTTCTTCTTCTTCTTCTTCTTCTTCTTCTTCTTCAGCCGAATCCGACTCCTGATCTCTTTATTCTTATCTCTTGAACCAGAACCCTCTCCTCCAGCCCGCGGCCGGCGCCGCGGGGCCGCCCCGCCAGTTCGCCCCCGATCGAGCGGAGAGCAACATCGACGACCCCGACCTGGGGGCGGCGGCGATGGAGGCTGACGCCGAAGGGGGCGGCGAAGGAGAGGAAGGCGGCCTCAGGCCCTTGGCCACCTTCGCCGATTGGCCCACCGGCGAAGATGGAGGAGTCGCCCCGCGCCATCAACCAAGGCAAGACGGCGCGAGGAAGCGTCGGGCCGGGCCGAGTTCCCTCGGAGGCCGGGAAAAGAAGTTTAAGGGGCGGCCGCCATGACCGAACGGGAAGAGGCGATCGCGAGGGCCCATCGCTTCCGTAAGGAAGTGAAGAAGCCGCCGCTGTCTTCTGGGTACGTGTTTCTCTTCTTTGTCTTGTTTTATGTCTTGGTGGATTTTGTCTGAGTCCTTACGTGTCTTCCCTGTTCCAGCGCTCCCCTCACCCTTGGGAGAGTCGCCGCCGCCTCCATCAGGGGGTCGGTGGAGTCGTCCGCCACGACTCGGCGTATCGACCCCGCTGCCGACCTCCGGGAAGCGACGGAACAGAACACGCAGGAGAAGCGCGACGAGGATGAAGCCGCCCGCCGGGAGAGGGCGGAGGATGAGAAGGCAGCCGCCTCCACCCAGGAGGGGCTGGAGGGAGCAGAAGCCGCCGCTGCGGCCAAAGAGTGGGCCGAAGAAGCCGCGCGCTGCCAGTCGGCGCTGCTCGTTGTCCCATTGCGCTCGGAGCCGCCTCTGGATCCTATGGAGCAGTCTGGGGAGGCCGGCGGGGAACATCCCGTTGTGGAGAGGGAGAGCGGCGATGCCCCCGGTCTGGACACGGTGGTGCCGCTACCACCGCCCCCGCCGCCATCGGGAAGCGCGAGGGATGAACGGCCGGCGGACCCGCCGGTGCCGCCGACCACGAAAGAAGCCGAGGCGAACTTGCTTCTCCAAGTCGCCTCACCGACACGCCGCCGTCTGGAGAAGGCGACTTCAGCGCCGCGACCTCTGGAGACTGGAGCGGCCAGCTCGTCCGCCCCAGACGTCGAGGTGATGAGCGTCGCGCCCGTCGGGTGGCTGCGAGGAGGCGGCACCGGCCCGCTAAACAAGGCGCTCCTGGACGTCCAGGCGAAGCTGCGAGCCGAGAGCGACGCCCTCCAGAACTGCACCAAGGCGCATCTGGCGTCGCGTGCGGCCGTCCGGGTATGTTTCTTCTGTCTTTGTTTTTCTTGCTCTTCTTTGTGGGGGCGCGCCAGCGCACCCACTGGGTGTAGTCCCCGAGTTCCGAGCCGGCTGCTGAGCAGGCGGGTTGGAACTCTACTGGCGAGTTCCAGACGCTTATTCTTTTTGAAAATGCTTATCATAGGACTACCACAACCTCCGAGTCACCGTCTTCAACCGCAATGTTAAAGAGTTGGGCAAGCGGACTGCCGACTTGTCGGAGATCCGGAGTGAGTTTCCTTCTTTGCGGGGGCGCGCTGGCGCACCCGTGGGCTGTAGTCCCCGAGATTCGGGCCGACTGCTGCGCAGTCGGGCCGGATCTTCTTGGCGACCTTTTCTAATGACTTGTGTCCTTTTTCTTCTTTCTTCAGAGGCCAATGTCGTTCTTCAGCAGCAGCTGGGCGAAGCCAACACTGCCTTGCACGCCAAGGAGGTGGAGTGTGGCAAGCTCGTCACGGAGCGCGACCTGCTGGCCGCTCAGCTGGCGGAGCAGAAGGAGCTGCTCAAGAAGGCACATGAGGAGGCGAAGGAGAGGGAGATTGGACTCCAAGCTGAGTTCGAAGCCGAACGCTCCTCCTGGACCGATAAGGAGGCGATGCTGACCTCCGGCTTCCATGAAATTGAAGATATCGTTGATGGTAAGTTTTCTTTACTCGCTTCCTTTGGGCAGCCGACTATGGGCCGACTCTTACCCTTTCTGACTTGCTTCTTTTCTTTCATCTTGGTAGATTTCTTCCCAGGCCATGCGCAAGCTGCCGATCAAGCCATCGAGGCCGATCGCGAGGCGCGGAGGGCGGCCGGCGAGGAGGTTGCTACCAACGCCCCCCGGACTCTTGATGAACAACTTTTGAGCATCAAGGCTTGCCTGCGGCCGGCTCACCGGATGCTGCGCCGGCTTCAACGCGCCGGCGCCTAGGCGATTGCTGCCTTGTGGCCGGAGATGCTGATTCTGCGCACCCCCAGCCGGACAGCCGACTGGCTGGAGGTCGCAGCGGGCCGCTTGGAGGCCTGGAAAGGCTCCTCGGCACGCGCCGGAGCGCGTTGTGCCTTGGAGTTCGTCAAGGCGTGGTATCCGGACCTGAGCCTGGACCAGCTGGCCACGCTCTGGGCTGAGGCCTAGCCGGAGCTGGCAGCCATGAAGGATGACTTTGTCAAGCGCGCCGCGGCACTCGCCGAGTACGTCGACCCCAATGTCTTTGTTCTTGAGCTAGCTGACAACGGCGAGGAGGCACCGCCGGAGTGGTTCGGGATGAACCCGAACTACGGCGAGGACTCGGCGGAGGTGATCGGCTCCAGTGTCGAGGAGGGAGGCGAGGTGGAGGTCGGAGACGAGATGGAGGCGCCAGAAGCCGGAGCGGGCGATCATCCTCAGCTCGATCGTGCCTCCAACAACGAGCCGCGCCCAACTGCGCCGACTGCTGCTGGAGGTGATCAAGCCGAGTCTGCCCAGCCGGCTGCCCCAACGTCCGACACCGCCATCTCCTCCGAGCCCCCGAACCCGTCTGCGGCTTCATAGGCCGCTGCCTTGCTTTATTTATCTGCTTAGTAGTTGCTCGAAGAACTTTGTTAATTCGCACAACTCCACCCGCTGGGTGTATTTTGAACTTCTGTTCAATGATTCGGCCAATGGCCTCTGTGATGTAAATATTTATCTGGGTTCTATCATTTCTTGCTTATTGCTCTTTTGGCTTTTTCCTTTTGCCGCCTTCCCCTAGATGCCGTCTTTGCCAGTCGCGCAGCCGTTTCGCGGACTGCCGTTGGATCAAATACTTGGCTACTTTGGGGAAGGCAAGTACTCAGCCATTCTAGAGTTCTGTTAGCAAGTCGGATAGAAAACAGTAAGCCGACTATTCGGAGTCGGATTTGTGAGGAACTGCTGGAAAGCCAGCTCGAACTATGTTTGTGCTTTGAGTCCTTAGCCATTTTTCGTGTGGGCGCCCATTCTTCCCTACTCCTGCCCGCCGGGCAGCCGCTCTGCGAGCTGCGGCTTCTAATAGGAGACGGCTTAAGCACCACACACTACTTGTCCGACTGCAGGAAGCGTTTTCATAGCGCGAGATGGCAAGTCCCCGGGCCGACTAGTCGAGCCCGGCGCCAAGCGGCATAACAAAGAGTAGCATACTCGGAAGCATAATACTTATTATACAGATGTCAAAAGGGGCAGTCCCCGAGTCCGTCTCGGGGGGGCCAGAGTCTTGGTACTTCAATACAAAAGGGTAGCATGGTACATACTGCATCAGCTGTAAAATCTTCGAAGAAGATTCGCGTTCCATGGTCGCTCCGTCTTTTTCCCAGAGTCGTCCCTCTTTCGTGCTCGGGGCTTCTGAGCGTCGATCAGGTAGTAGGAGTCGTTGCCTAGCACCTTGCTGATGATGAAGGGGCCTTCCCAAGGTGCAAACAACTTGTGCTGGCCGGCTGTTCGCTGGATCAGCCGGAGCACAAGGTCGCCTTCTTGGAAGGATCTCGGCCTGACCTTCCTGTTGTAGTAGAGACGTAGGCTCTGCTGGTAGGTGCTGGACCGGCTGAGTGCCAACAGCCGGCCCTCTTCCAGCAGATCGACGCCATCTTGTCGTGCTTCTTCTGCTTCCTCCACAGTGTACATCGTGACTCGCGGGGAGTCGAACTCTATATCCGTTGGGATGACGGCTTCAGCACCGTAGACGAGGAAGATGGGTGTGAAGCCGGTCGACTTGTTTGGAGTCGTGCGCAGACTCCAGAGGACGGCTGGCAACTCGTCAAGCCAACAGCCGGCCGAACGCTCCAGTGGTTCGACCAACCGAGGCTTGATGCCGGACAGGATGAGGCCATTCGCCCGCTCCACCTGCCCGTTCGACTGCGGATGGGCAACGGACGCTAAGTCCAGTCGGATGCCCTGCGTCATGCAGAAACGGGCCGAGGCGCCTTTGGCAAAGTTGGTGCCGTTGTCGGTGATGATGCTGTGTGGTATGCCATACCGAATTGTGATGTCTGAGATGAAAGTCACGGCAGTCGGACCATTCAATTTCTTGATGGGCTTCACTTCTATCCACTTGGTGAACTTGTCCACCGCGACAAGCAGAGGAGTTAGGCCGCCTCGTGCCGTCTTGAAGGGTCCCATCATATCCAGGCCCCAAACTGCAAAGGGACAGGCGATGGGGATAGTCTTGAGTGCTGAAGCAGGCTGATGCGGCTTGGATCGGAACTTCTGGCACCCCTTGCATTTCTGGACCAACTCTTTGGCCTCTTCGAGGGCAGTCGGCCAGAAGAAACCATGTCGGAAGGCTTTGGCGACGAGCGCTCTTGAGGCCGCATGGTGGCCGCACTCGCCTTGATGGATGTCTCTGAGAATTGCTTGGCCTTGCTCTGGCTCGACGCAGCGCTGGTAGACGCCTGTGACGCTGCATCTGACCAGCTCTCTGTTGATTATGGTGTATGCTGCCGCTCGGCGTTGTATTTGCCGAGCCAAGGTTTCATCAGTTGGTAGCTCCTTGTTCACCAAGAATTTGAGGATGGGCTGGGCCCATGAGGGTGCTGTTATCTCTTCAACCGCCAGAACTGCAACTTGGACGAGGGCGGCTGGGCTGGGAGGCGGCGGGCTGGAGTCCGCGGCCGCTTGCTGGATCAGTGAAGTCCCCGGGCCGAGTGGTGAAGTCCCCGGGCCGAGTTTTGGAGTCTTTTCTCTGGTCGCCGCAGTCCCCGGGCCGAGTTCTGAAGTCCCTGGGCCGGCTTTGACTGCGGCGTTCTTGGAGTCATCTGCGAGGGTTTTTGTGCCTTCTGCTTGGGCTTTGGAGTTGGATCCGACTTATTCTGGAGGAGCCGGCACAAAAATGGAGTCTGACTCTGGCGAAGGCTTGATGGATGGCTTGAGGAGGCGCTGAAGAGCGACGCCAGATGGTATTGCTTGGCGAGTGGAGCCGATTCGTGCCAAAGTATCTGCTAGGTTGTTGTCGTTTCTTAGCACGTGGAGGAACTCGCACCCCTCGAAATATCCACTGAGTTGTTGCACGAGGAAGCGGTAGCTTGCCATGTTTGCGCCTTGGTGTCCCAGTCGCCAGATGATTGCTGGACCACCAAGTCGGAGTCACCATAACACAGGATCCGACGAATGCCGAGTTCTTTGGCAAGCCGGAGCCCGTGAATGAGCGCCTCGTACTCAGCAACGTTGTTGGAGGCGGCGAAATGGATCTGCAGTGCATACTGGAGCTTGTCGCCTTTGGGAGAGGTGAGAACAACGCCGGCTCCCAAGCCGGTGCGCATCCTGGAGCCATCAAAATGCATCCGCCAATGAGTGGAGTCGGGCGCTGGCGGCAGGTACTGGGTCTCGGCCCAGTCGACGAGGAAATCGGCCAGTGCTTGCGACTTGATGGCGGTGCGGGGTTGATAGTAGATTGTGTAAGGCGCCAACTCTATGGCCCATTTGGCCACTCGGCCAGACGCATCTCGGCTTCCAATGATCTCGGCCAATGGGACTGTGCAGACCACTGTCATTGGATGTTCTTGAAAGTAAGGCTTCAGCTTCTTGGCGGCGAAGTGCACGCCGTAGCACATCTTCTGGTAGTGGGGGTAGTTCTGCTTTGAGGTCGACAGTACTTCACTCAGGTAGTATACCGGTCTCTGGACTAGCAGTGCCTTGCCTTCCTCCTTGCGCTCTACTACAATGACTGTGCTGACTACTCGGCTGGTGGCGGCGATGTACAGGAGCATGGGCTCCTTGGGAGTCGGAGCCGCCAACACAGGGGGAGTAACCAACACCTTCTTCAGCTGCAGAAAGGCCTCATCCGCCTTGTGGTTCCACTCGAAAAAATTGGTCTTCTTCATGAGCTGGTACAACGGGAGAGCTTTCTTGCCCAGCCGACTGATGAAACGGCTGATGGATGCCTGGCAGCCAGTGAACTTCTGCACATCCAACAGTCGGCTGGGTACCTCCATCCTCTCGATGGCCTTGATCTTCACAGGGTTGCACCCTATGCCGCGTTCGGAGACCAGGAAGCCGAGTAGCTGGCCGGCTGGTACTCCGAAAATGCACTTCTCGGGGTTTAGCTTGATCCGGAATCGGCACAGGTTCTCAAAGGTTTCTTTGAGGTCTTCCAGCAAAGTTCTGCGCTTTTCTGTCTTCACCACCACATCATCCACGTAAACGTGAGCATTTCAGCCGAGTTTCTTGAGGAGGCACTTCTGCATGCAATGCTGAAAGGTGGCGCCAGCGTTCCTCAAGCCGAACGTCATGGTCAGGTAGCAAAAGGCTCCAAACGGCGTGATGAAGGCGGTCTTTAATCTGTCTGCCGGGTTCAGCTTGATCTGGTGATATCCTGAATAGGCATCTAAGAAGCTCAACAGCTCGCATCCGGCTGTGGAGTCTATCACCTGATCGATTCTCGGCAAAGCAAACGGGTCCTTGGGGCAGGCTTTGTTGAGGCTTGTGTAGTCAATACACATTCGCCACTGCTTGTTCTTCTTCAGTACTAAGACTGGGTTTGCTAGCCACTCTGGGAAAAATACTTCCATGATAAAGCCGGCTGCAAGGAGCCGGGCTATCTCTTCACCAACAACTCTTCTCTTCTCTTCTGACAGGCGGCGCAAGGGCTGCCTGACGGGCTTCGCATCGGACCGGACATGTAACTTGTGCTCGGCGAATTCCGTCGGCACACCTGGCATGTCTTTGGGGAACCATGTGAAGATGTCCCGATTCTCACGGAGGAAATCAACGAGCTCGCCTTCCTATTTGCTGTCAAGGTTTGCACCTATGACTGCGTACCTCTCCGGGTGCTCTGGGTCCAAGGTTATCTTCTTCGTTTCCTTCGCTGGCTTGAACGAGCCCTCAGCTTCCGACTCCTTGGGGTTGGGCGACATCTCAGGCTGCTTGCCGGCCATCGCCACAACCTGATCAAGAAGCCGCTTCTCTGCTGCAATAACCAGGGACTCGGCCAGCTGACTGCTCTCGGCCGCGCAAGTGGACGACTTCCTGTAGTCGCCGGTCACAGTCAGAATTCCCTTGGAACTCGGCATCTTCATCTTGAGGTAGGCGTAGTGGGGGACCGCCATGAACTTGGCCAAAGAAGGTCGGCCAAGCAGCGCATGGTATGGGCTTCTGAGGTCCACCACTTCAAACCAGACTGGCTCTCGGTGGAAATGATCCTTATCCCCGAAGAGGACGTCTATCAGAATCTTGCCGATTGGGGAGCTGGAAAGGCCAGGGACAATCCCATGGAACACGGTCCGGCTGCTCTGGAGCTGTCTTTGCTTGATTCCCAGCTTCTCCATAGTATCCTTATACAGGATGTTGATACTGCTACCTCCATCTATCAGAACTCGCGAGAAGCGAGCTGCCCGCCTATCAGTGGCAAAGGTGGCCTCCAGGACCAGGGCATAGGACCCTGGATTCGGCATCACCTCTGGGTGATCAGCTCTGCTCCAGCTGATAAGCTTCTCGGACCAGTGCATGAACTCTGGAGTGTCTGATGCCACTGCGTTGACTTCTTGCTGCTGCAGCCGCCTGCTGCGTCTGTCATCTGCCATACTGGTGAACACCATGTAGGCTCCATGCTCTTCCGGGTACTCGTCTTGTACTGCGCCGACTGGCCTGGCAGCCGGCTGCTGGGGCGGAGGCGGAGGCGGCTGCCCAGCCGGTGGGGGAGGCGCCAGGCCGTCTCCTTTGGCAATCCGGGTAAGCCAGTGGCACTTTCTGGTGGTGTGGTTCGACGGCTTCGCGCCACTGTGGAACTTGCAGGGACCATTCAGAGTCTGCTCGTAGGAGAAAGCCGGCAACCAATTGGGCTTGCCGCCCTTCTGCCACTTGGGTGGTGGCTGCTCCTCCGGCTGTTGGTCTTCGACTGCTGCGACCTGCCGGCTACTGGAAGCCGGTTGCGGGGCCTTGCGCTTGTGATCGTTCTGCTATTGCCGCCGACTGGTGTCTCCAGCCGGAGTTCTGGGAGCCTGAGGAGCCATTTTGCCGGTCGCGCTAACTTGGATCCCCGTCTTCATAGAAGAGTCGGCTGTGGCGTACTTGTCTGCTATGATCAGCAGCTCATCCAGGGTCTCCGACTTGTCGCAGAGGAGCTTATGCTTGAGGAGGGTGCCTTCTCTGCACCCGGCGGTGAAGTACTCGATGGCCTGCACCTCGTGCACGCCCTCGCAGGAGTTTCGGAGCTCAGCCCAACGCGTGAGGTAGTCGCGAGTCGATTCGTTGGGGCCTTGCACGCACAAGGAGAGCTGGCGAGGCTTGGGAGGTCGCTTGTATGTGCTCGTAAAGTTGCGGATGAAAGCCTCGGTGAAGTCGGACCAGCCGTTGATGCTGCGGGGTTTCAGACTGTTCAGCCATGTACGGGCTGTGCCCTGGAGCATGAGCGGAACATACTTCACTGCAACACGCTTGTTGCCATTCGCTATGCTGACGGCTATGGAGTAGTCAACCAGCCAGTCCTCTGGCTTCACGGAGCCGGTGTACTTGGGAGTGTCTCTAGGGAGAGTGAACCCTTTGGGAAAGGGCTCATCTCGGATGCGGGGGCCGAGACACGGCGGTCCCAGCTCGTCTTCTTCTTCGAGCGCCAGGGATCGGTGGAGTCGGTCGATCCGGTGGCGGGCATCATTCTCTCCGAATCCCTCTCGGCGGCCGAGGCGGCCTTCGAGAGTCGGATGCTCGACAGGCGGCGGGGAGACTCGCCTTTCTCTGCGGGGTGGAGGAGGCACATAGTCGTCCCACCGCTCTACTGCTCTTGGGCGGCCGTCTTGGTCGCGCTCGATGGTGAGGTGAGTCCGACTGCGGCTCGCAGCCGGCTCCTTGTCTTTTCTTCCGCGAACCCCGCCAGTCGGCGTCCGAGACGTTGCGCCTTGGTCTCGGCGGGGTGGCAGGTCGTCGTTCTGCTGCTGCGGCCCCTCGGTTCGGCAGCCGGCCGCGTTCTGCGCGCCAGCCGTGTAGAGGAGTTGCCGGACTCGCTCCGTCATCAGTCGAAGCTCTTCGCCTTCGAGTCCATCTAACTCGTCTGCCGCCGCCTGGGCAGCTCGAATGTTCTCGGCGGGCGTGGCGTATACGGGGCGATTGGCCCCGAACATGCTGGCGATGTCCGCGCCGCGTTGCCGGACCGCGCCTAGGCGGCTCGGCCCCGTCGGAGCCGGCGAGCCGCCCACAGCGCGATCCATCTCACGCTGGTAGGCCTCTGACAAGCGTCTCATGCTTGCCAGCTTCTTTGCACCTTCGACGAGCTGGAGGCGGCGTGCCTCCAGCGTCTCGGCGTCGGCATCCTCTGGAATGGGCGCATCCAGGTCTTGTAGTGCCGCATCAAGCGGGTCGCGAGCTCCTCCGTCGGAGCGCTCGCCATGACCGATGATGAGCACTTCTGTGACGGTGCTCCCTCTGCCCTCCGCGCGAGGGAGCGGCTCGACGTAGACCACCACATTGGTGGGGAAGGCGTCGAGCGACGCGGTGTCGGAATCGACCAGCATCGGGTCAGTGGAACCTACGGACTCCAGGTCAGCGGCAGGCTCGCCAGCAACGTGGAGGTCGTCGAGGACACCCACGAGAAGGCTCTCGGGGCCGCCGGTGCCTGCGTCGGATGCAGGCTCGTCGGAGAGGCTAACCTCGCCGACAAGATCGGCGAGGCAGGTGGCCGCGCAGGCGGTCTTAGCATCGTGCAGCGCGTCAGCGTGAACTCCCTCTGGCGTGCCGGGCTGTCTACGCTCGCCAGGGAGGAAAAGGGTTCCCGTCCAGAACAGATCTCCGGACGACGGTGCACCTCGCCCCACGGTGGGCGCCAAATGTCGGGGGTTGGGTGCGACATATGCCAAAGGATGGCTTATCATGGTGGGGGCGAGTAGAACATCGCCGGTGCCTGGAAGCGGGATGAGGCGTAGACATGCACGCCGACGAATCTTACCCAGCTTCGGGGCTCTCCGAGGAGATAATACCCCTACTGCTGCTCTGTGGGGTCTCCACATGATCACTATGGTGATATGTGTACAAAGTTGCTCCTCGAGCTGTGTTCTGGAGGTAGGAGAGGGCAAGGCTAGCTCTCTCCCTTCTATGCTGTTGGTCTGGTGGAAAAAGGATCGAACCCTTTGCATGGGTGCTCCGGGGGGTTTATATAGGCCTACCCCCTGGGGGTACAATGGTAATCTGACTGGGTGCGGGTCCCAGCCGTCTGTCTCTTAGCCCGCCGTCTTCTCCGCCGACTCCTGGGGGCCGCCTCTGGTGGGCCCTGCCGACTGACCTGGCCACTGTAGCCGCGCCTCTGATGACGTTGGCTGGGTCGTGGGGGCGTGGCAACAGTGCCGCCGCCTGGCGGGCGATCACTGTCGCCACTCCCCGTCTTATCTGGTTAATGGCGTGTGGGGCCCGTGGGAGGAACGGGCCGACTCTCGGAGGCCGACTCCCATGGGGTCCGTCTTCGGGTGCTCTCGCCGTCTTCGTCCCTCCCGCTTACTAGTGGGGCCCGCCGTCTCCAGGCCGTACATGCGGGCCAACGTGGGAACAGTGCCCCGTCGTCAGGGCGGACGTCAGGGCCAGCATGGCGGCAGTAACGCGCCGGACGGAGCTCTCCTCCGATACGGCGTACGGTAGCCATACCTGCCCCTGGTAATCAACGTAGGGGAGGGTCATACTCCGGCCATCCTCGGTCTGGTCCTTCTTCCCGAAGGCAGAGAGTGGTGAAGTCGCGGACCGACTCCCCATGGTCGGCCTCCCTGGAGTCGCCGATCGGGAGTCGCAGCCGTCTCTGGGACTCGGCCGTGAGTGGGTATCGGCGATGCTGCGGCCGACTCCCAGAGTCGGCTGATCATCTTGGGATTTTTTGAGGGGCGTAGCCTGCCCCGATGTCTTGAAAGGTTCTGGGTCCCGGGTTAGCCTACCCGTGGCCCATTACTCCGACAGCTTGCTTCAGGGCCGCCACTTCGGTCGTGGTCTCTGACACATTCATGATGATCCTATCATTTTTTGGAGCGAAGCCTGCATAGCATATATAGACAAGGTATTGCTTACCTTGGTTCTCCTCGAGCCGCTTCTTGGCAAGGCCGAGCACTATCTCGGACCACTCGAGGTTCTGCTTCAGTGCATCGACCTCCGCAGTCAGTGCGGCAGAGGTCAGCAGCGAAGCCTGCATAGCATATCGACATACTTGTATTAGACTCCTGCGAATGTTATTTTGATCCTCTATTCGGCTTTTCTTTGTGAACGCCAAACAGAGCATCAGGGGCTAGTTTCAATGCGGTAATATTTTCCTATATTTTAAATACATACCTCAAAGCCTGTTAGAAGGCTGGCACAGGCTTCAGTCAGTCCGCTCTTGACGGACTGAACCTTCTGGATCATCGCACCCATAATAGTGCGGTGTTCCTCGTCGATGGAAGCGCTGCTAAGCGCTCCCAGCAGGTTGTCCAGTGCCTCTAGATGGGCTGAGGTCACTGGGACGGACGGCTTGCCCCTCTTGGAAGGGGGTCGCCTGCCGGAGTCTGGAACAACTGGAGGTTCCGGTGCGGTGTTCGGCCTAGGGCCGAACTCGGAGCCCTTGGGAGCCTTGCTCCCTTTGCGCCTGGAGTCCGAAAGGTCGCCTTGAGGCGCCTCTAGGACTACCTCCCCTCGGCTTGGTGCCCTTTAAGACAACACCTCGGCGTTGTCCATAGGGCGAGGGGTGGAGGCGGTCGGAAGTGATCCCCCACTGCTCATGGCCGACGGATCCAAAGAACCGCTCGACGAGGATACGTCGATACGGGCCCGGGACGGACTGCATAACCGTGTCCGGTGTTAGTAGAAGTTGTGAAATTAAACGGTGCGATGAGTTGCTCTGGTATCCGAATACATATGATCTCGCCAGGGGCTTGGCCCTGGGTGGCCACTCGTCTTCGCTGTCGGCGACAGTGGCGGAGTAGTACGGAGGGAGAGTTCTTCCCTTCTTGGAACCTCCGACCTCCCCAGTTGGGGCGGCCTTCCTTTTCTTGTCTTCCCCGGCTGTAGGGGAAGAAGCTTTATCTGCCTCATCCTCGTTATCACGGGAGGAGGGCATCTCGGAGTCATCAGACGACGAGTCCGACACTTGGCGCCGGGAACTCTTTCGGGTTCCCGTGGCCATCTTCTTGATCTTCTTCTCCGGCACCTCGTATGGGGCCGGAGCCAGCATCTCCGTCAGGAGAGCGTCTGAAGGGCCTTCGGGCAAAGGGGCTGGGCAGTCAATCTGCCCCAATGTCTCCACCCACTCCTGTCAAAGGCATGGGGGCTCAGATCCCGCACATAGTAAAACTGTGAAAAATGAATAATCTATGAGAGATAAAATACCTTACCGCGCCGGCTTGGCGCTTTGCGCTGAATCCGCGATCCTCGGTAAGGGGAGGGGGAACCTCGGCACCCTTAAATAACACCTTCCAAGCATCGTCGTGCGTCGTGTCGAAGAGCTCGCTCAGAATTTGGTGCTGGGCCGGGTCGAACTCCCACAAGTTGAATGCCCGTTGTTGACACGGGAGGATCCGGCGGATGAGCATGACCTGGACTATGTTGACAAGCTTGAGCTTCTTATTTATCATGTTTTGGATACAGGTTTGGATTCCGATCAGCTCTGCCGGACTACCCCAGGGCAGGCCCTTCTCTTTCCAGGAGGTGAGCCGCATGGGGATTCCGGATCAGAACTTGGGGGCCGCCGCCCATTTGGGGTCGCACGGCTCGGTGATGTAGAACCACCCCGATTGCCACCCCTTTATGGTCTCCATGTAGGAGCCCTCGAGCCATGTGATGTTGGGCATTTTGCCCACCATGGCGCCTCTGCACTCCGCCTGCTGGCCGCCCACCACCTTCGGTATGACATTGAAGGTCCTCAGCCATAAGCCGAAGTGGGGCTTGATGCGGAGGAAGGCCTCACACGCGACGATAAACGCCGATATGTTGACGATGAAGTTCGGGGCCAGATCGTGGAAATCCAGGCCGTAGTAGAACATGAGCCCCCGGACGAATGAGTGGAGAGGAAATCCCAGACCATGGAGGAAGTGGGTAAGAAATACTACCCTCTCATGGGGCCTGGGGATGGGGATGAGCTGCCCCGCATCTGGGAGCTGGTGTGCGATATCCTCGGACAGGTATCCGGCTCCCCTCAGATTTTTGATGTGTCCCTCCGTGACGGAGGAGACCATCCACTTGCCTCCCGCTCCGGACATGATTGGAGAAGGTTGAGGAGGAAGATGTGGACTTGGGCGCTGGAGCTCGAGTGCGCAGGCATGGATGAGCAATGAGGAAGAAGGCGTGGGTAGAAAAAGGTGAATCCTTATCCCTTTATAAGGGCGGGCGAAGCTAGGCGCCCCCCACCAGCATGGTAAAACCCGCTTATCCCCCAAGCGTCGTAATTGATGGCGCGGTTGGGTTACCCACGTCCGTATTGATGAGAATCACGTAATAAGGGGACACGATCTCTGCTTCAACAAGACGTGCCAAGGAAACCTCCTCGCGAAACACGCTGGGGTTAGTTGTAAAAAGAAAACGATTCGAATGGTGACCTGGCTGTGGTGTGATGACGCACTGTGAAATACGTCAGCGGATTGGATTTGTGGGACTATTATTCTCTCTGCGGTTGTATGTGGAACTCGTTTTGCAGAGCCGGACACGTACCTCGTGGTCACAAACATTCATGAAGTATTCGGAGGAGGAACCCGCCTTGCAATGCCAAAGACAAATCTGCGCGCCGGACTCATCGTCATTGAAGCCTGGTTCAGGGGCTACTGAGGGAGTCCTGGATTAGGGGGTATCCACACAGCCGGACTATATCCTTTGGCTGGACTATAGGACTATGAAGATACAAGATTGAAGACTTCGTCCCATGTTCGGATGGGACTCTCCTTGGCGTGGAAGGCAAGCTTGGCAATACGGATATGTAGATCTCCTTCTTTGTAACCAACTCTATGTAACCCTAGCCCCCTCCGGTGTCTATATAAACCGGAGGGTTTAATCCGTAGGACAAGAACAATCATACCATAGGCTAGCTTCTAGGGTTTAGCCTCTTCGAGCTCGTGGTATATCAACTCTTGTAATACCCATATCATCAATGTCAATCAAGCAGGAGTAGGGTTTTACCTCCATCAAGAGGGCCCGAACCTGGGTAAAAACATCGTGTCCCTTGTCTCCTGTTACCATCCGCCTAGATGCACTGTTCGGGATCCCCTACCCGAGATCCACCGGTTTTGACACCGACAGTATGGTAAGCATTGTCCATTATGCTTTGTGTACTAACCCATAGTCTTCGTGAGAGTTCTTTGTGGGGTTAGGTTGCGGTGTACACTTTCAAGTGATGCATCACGAAGAGATCAAGTGCTTGAAGATTGTTGTCCATTGTGGTGACAATGGACTTGTGAAGATGTGTTGAAGACTGGCTCACCCATAGTGGACTATGGGGGAGCAATCTACTAGTCTTCAGCGAGCCAACGCAATCAAGAAAGGTGGTCCTACTTGAAAAAGTCAAGATCGTATACATCTAGCTCAAGTGGACTTTGTGCAAGGCAAAGGTTTGGCCTTGATAGGTTCTCTATTTTACCGGTCCCATGGTGGTAGTTTGGAGACCGGGTTATAGGATCGATTGTCGTGCTATCAAGGGGGACTCTCAAGTGAGTAGCTTGATCGTATCATTCATAGAGAGCTCAAACCATTGCATGCTTGCATCATATTTCTTGGTTCTTGTTTGGTTTTCTCCTAGTGAGATTTGGAGCTTATGTTCGTCTTGTTTACAAGCTTGAGTTCATCGAAAACGGAGTTCACATGCTTCCTCTATTGCGTTTTCAGTGTTGGAGGTTTTACCGGTCTTCTTCGAGGAAGGGTTATCACCATTTTCTTATGGGCCTTTTCTAATTTGCTTCTTATTTCTATTTCTATCAATATTGTGTTAGCCCTTGTGGCTAGCTTTCCAACAAACTTGGTTTCGTTGAATTCGGAGTCCGTTTGCAGAAGTTGTGTCAGTTTTGGTGTCCTTGTAAAAGCTGCAGCGGTACTACCGCTTGGAGGGGATGTAATTTTTTACTACCACTCGTGGGAGCAGTACTACCATGGCTACTTCCGTGGCTACTTCCGCTCCGGACCAAAAACCCGTCACAAGTCCAGCTGTGGTAGGCACGGATGTATTTTTTTAGTATCGCTCTCAAGCAGTAGTACCGCTACCCTAGCGGTAGTACCATGAGGATGAGCGGTAGTACCGCTCTGTGCGGGCTGTTAGCTTAATGGTTGGATTTTCCCCACCTATAAAAAGTGGTCTTTTTCCCCAATGGACCTTATCCTTTGAGCTCGTGTTCTTCCCCCATTGTTGACCTTCTTCGAGCTTGCTATCTCTCAATCCCTCCATGGATTCTTGCTAGTTTTTGGGGGAAAGGAGAAAGGAGATCTAGATCCACATTTCCACCAATCACTTTCTCCTCTATGTGAGGGGAACCCCTTGGATCTAGATCTTAGATTTCTTGGTGTTCTCCTTCTTGTTCTTCATCTCATTTTCCTCCCTAGCATTAGTTGCTTTGGTAGGATTTGGGAGAGAAGGACTTGGGCACTCCGTGTGCCCTTGCCATTACATTTGGTGCATCGGTTTGAGTTCTCCACGGTGATACGTGGAAGTTAAAAATTGAGAAGCTTATTACTCTTGGGTGCTTGGTACCCTTGAGCTTGTTCCTATTGGGTGCTTGGGCGCCCTAGACGGTTGGTGGTGTTCGGAGCTCAATCATTATGGTGCAAAGCTCCGGGCACGCGTCAGGGTCTCCAATTAGGTTGTGGAGATCGCCCCGAGCAATTTGACGGGTACCGGTGACCGCCCCCAAGGGTTGCCAAAGTGTACGGGTTCGGTGACCGCTCCCCAAGGGTTGCCATTTTGTACGGGTTCGGTGACCGCCCTCAAGGGTCCCTTAGTGGAATTGCATCATCTTGCATTGTGCGAGGGCGTTAGGAGATTACGGTGGCTGAGGGAGTCCTGGTTTAGGGGGTGTTCGGATAGCCGGACTATACCTTCAGCCGGACTCCAGGACTATGAAGATACAAGATTGAAGACTTCGTCCCGTGTCCGGAAGGGACTTTCCTTCGCGTAGAGGGCAAGCTAGGCGATGCGGATATTCAAGATCTCCTACCATTGTAACCGACTTTGTGTAACCCTAACCCTATCCGGTGTCTATATAAACCGAAGGGTTCTAGTCCTTAGGACAACTCCATCATACAACAATCATACCATAGGCTAGCTTCTAGGGTTTAGCCTCCTTGATCTCGTGGTAGATCTACTCTTGTACTACCCATATCATCAATATTAATCAAGCAGGAGTAGGGTTTTACCTCCATCGAGAGGGCCCAAACCTGGGTAAAAACATCGTGTCCCTTGTCTCCTGTTACCATCCGGCCTTGACGCACAGTTCGAGACCCCCTACCCGAGATCCGCCGGTTTTGACACCGACATGGGTGCTTTCATTGAGAGTTCCTCTGTGTCGTCGCCTTTGGGCTCGATGGCTCCTTTGATCATCAACAACGATGCGGTCCAGGGTGAGACTTTCCTCCCTAGACAGATCTTCGTCTTCGGCGGCTTCGCACTGCGGGCCAATTCGCTTGGCCACCTGGAGCAGATCGAAAGCTACGCCCCTGGCCATCAGGTCTGGTTTGGAAGCCTAAACTACACTGCAGACATCCGCGGAGATTTGATCTTCGATGGATTCGAGCCACGGCCAAGCGCGCCGCACTGTCTCGCGGGGCATGATCAAGCTCTGGCGCCGAATAGTGCCCTGGAGGCCGCAAGTGCACCGGCTCTGACCCTCAATTCGTAGCCAGTTGCGTCGATCGAGGATGATCGGTTGGACGTCACCTCGGGGGCTGCGATCTCAAAGGCGATCGAGCCGAACGCCAGCCCCGCACTCTGCAGGACCCGTGACTCCGAGGATCCGGACTCCTTTCCGGACTCCGAACCCCCCGCGCCCCTGCTGATCGAATCCGATTGGGCGCCGATAATGGAGTTCACCGCCGCGGACATCTTTCAGCACTCGCCTTTTGGTGACATCCTGAATTCCCTCAAGTCTCTCTCTTTATCGGGAGAGCCCTGGCCGGACTACGGTCAGCGAGGATGGGATACGGACGATGAAGAAATTCAAAGCCCGCCCACCACCCACTTGGTAGCCACTGTCGAAAATTTAAACGACGTGCTCAACTTCGACTCCGCAGACATCGACAGCATGGATTACAATGCAGAAGATACGGATGAACCAACGCCCACAGGGCATTTGACAGCCACCTCATCTCACGATGTGTACATGGTGGATACCCCTAAAGGGAGCGATAACGAGGAAAAAGGGGATGGAACGGGAGATGGACCCCCCGAAAAGCAATCAAGGCATTGGCGTAAACACCGACCCAAGCCCCGCCTCGATAAAGACGCAGCCATAGAGCAGGATGAGCCGGTAGACGGCGAGTAGGCCTTAGAGCAACCATCCGAACAGGGCAACACGGATAGAGAAACCGAACATCCCTCCCCCGGCGAAAACGGCATTCCGGACGACCTCACACCGGATAAACCAACGAAGAAGAAGAATCTCCAACAGAGGCTCGTTGCAACAGCACGTAGCCTGAAAAAGCAGAAGCTAAAAACAGCAGAAGACGCACTCAGGATCAGATGGAGCAAAGTAATCAATACCGCAAATAAATACGGTGACAGTCGCTGCACTAAAAGCTATCCGAAGAGAAAGCTACTGCCTGAATTCGACGAAGAGGCCCTAGAGCTCTCGCATTCAAAAAATAAGAAAGCCACACGGTCGGATAGACGACCCCATGGCCAGTATAAAGCGGCAAGCGGCGCCGCACTTAAATCGGCAGGCGACCCACTTAAGGATTCGCATCATGGCCCAGTCTGGTCCATTTACGGGCCCAGAAAGCAAGCTCTTGTGAGCAATGCAATAAAGCCATCATCAGAATCCGGCACACCCAAATACAGGGGCGCCACACACCCCCTATGTTTCACCGATGAGGTCCTGGACCATGAATTTCGAGAGGGATTCAAACCCGTAAACATAGAGGCATATGATGGAACAACAGACCCTGGAGTCTGGATTGAGGAATATATCCTCCACATACATATGGCTAGAGGAGATGATCTTCACGCCATAAAATATTTAACCCTTAAGCTTAAAGGGCCAGCCCGACATTGGCTTAAAAGCATTCCTGAAAACACAATTGGAAGTTGGGAAGAGCTCGAGGATGCTTTATGAGCAAATTTTCAAGGGACCTATGTCCGCCCTCCGGATGCAGACGATCTTAGTCACATAACTCAACAGCCCGGAGAATCAGCTCGGCAATTCTGGAATAGATTCCTCACTAAAAAGAATCAGATGGTCGACTGTCCGGACGCCGAAGCCTTAGCAGCTTTCAGGCATAACGTCCCACACGAATGGCTCGCCAGACACCTCGGCAAAGAAAAGCCAAGAACAATGGCCGCACTAACAAGCCTCATGACCCGCTTTTGTGCAGGAGAGGACAGCTGGTTGGCAAGATGCGGCCCCAGCGACCCAAGTACATCCGAAACCAGGGATGGAAACGGAAAACCGCGACGCAACAAGGACCGTCGCCGGACAAAGGAAAAAAGTCCGAAGAGCACGGCAGTTAACGCCGGATTCAAAGGCTCACGACAGAATCAGACAAAACCTCCCCTCCAGGATAACAGGGATGATCCATCCAATTTAAACAAAATCCTGGACAGGATATGTCAAATACACAGTACTCCCGGGAAGCCTGCTAACCATACCCACAAAGATTGTTGGGTTTTCAAATAATCCGGCAGACTCAACGCTGAACACAAGGGGCTCGACACACCAAGTGAAGACGAGGACGAACCCCAAAAGCAGAGTACCAGGAAACAAAAGAACTTCCTGCAGGAAGTAAAAACTGTAAACTTACTTCACATAACAAAACGTGCGGCGCCCATAAAGGTACGCACCACACGACCTATCCCAAAGGGGTCCCGCCACTGGTTGTCAAAACCAATCATCTTCGATCAACGGGATTACTCTAGGAGTACCAGGAACGCAGGCTGGACTGCCTTGGTACTCGATCCAATAATTGGCGGACTACCATTTTCAAATGTCCTTATGGACGGTGGCAGTGGACTAAACCTGATATATCAGGACGCAATCCATCACATGGGGATAGACCCAGCAAGAATCCGCCGCAGCAAAACCTCCTTTCAAGGGGTAATACCTGGTCCGGACACCCATTGCATGGGTTTTCTCAGGCTCGAAGTTATATTCGGCTATACCGACAACTTCCGGCGTGAAAAGCTGACCTTCCACATCATCCCGTTCTCAAGTCGCTATCAAGCACTACTAGGACGCGAAGCTTTCGCCCGCTTTAACGCAATACCGCATTATGCATCCCTCACACTTAAGATGCCCGGTCCACGAGGCATCATCTCTTTGAAGGGGAAGCACTGAAGTGCGCCTCCCCCAAGTAGAGGACTGTGCGGCCGCTTTGGCAGCCCCACAATAAAATGGCCATACACCCCCGCACTAGGGGCTTCGCACATATACAATGAGAAACAATAAAGCTCAATTTTATATTTTTTATATATTTTTTTTAAAAAAAATAAAACTTTTTTTTCGGCACGACCCATTTTCAACTCAGTTCCTCTCTCTTACAGAAGAACATCGTGCGGCGCCCGTCCAGCATACGGCACAACGGAGACACACGCGCATACGTGCAGTAGGGACCCGTCCTAAAGGATTCTTTTTAGATTAAGACCCTGCGTAAACCTTTTTTACTGTCTCTTGTTGCTACATATCCCCTGGTTTTCTCTGATATAACCAAGGAGGAGGCTGGCGTCTTGGCATGTGGCCACGTCAGAATTTTTGCGCGTACCTGGACACTAGGGGCTTTTTTAATATAGAGTGTTGTATTGCCCGCACTCATAAAGACCGAACACCTTAGAGAGTGTTCGGCGTCACGAGTTTTGGCATTATATGCATCAGCTCCGAATCATGTCTTTGGTCAAATGTTGGGTTGCCCGGCTCCTGAGTTCGGCTACCTTATGTTCCGCTCTATCGACTAAGGTAGCACCGGGAGAACTACTGCAATTGTGCCCCGGTTAGGCCGGGCGAGCACCTCAGTAGAGAAAGCCGAAAACTGACTGTCATGATGTAGCGTGAGACTGGTCAGCCACTCGATGACCTATCAGAATCTATAGGATTCCTCCGCTTTAACGAAGGGCCGTTTCCCGTCCAGGCACATATGCGCCCCGAACTCGGGCGAGTGCAGTCGCCACCAAGGGGCAACCTAAATAGTCCCACTGTCAAGCTCCTATGGCTAAGTGAAAGTGTTAAAGCATTATAGTCTAGTTGCCTGGCCCGCTGCGCTATCACCTCCTTTGTAGGACCAAGACGTTGGGTTAAGTGTGAAAATGCGTCTTCTGCGAGCACCCCCGCACTATGTGCGTGGGGGCTGAAGCCAATGACTGCCATCTTTCAGATTTTGTATCTTAAAACGGTCGCACAGGAGGTGTTCCAAATAATTAAGGCACAAGTATAAAAGGCCAATACAATTTATCAAAATATTCCATTATAATTACATATGCTATCCTAACATAGCATCCTTCGAGCACTGCGTCTCTATTACACGAGCGCCTTCAAGGACTTCCTGAAAATAGTGCTCGGAGGGTACTCGTCTTTCGTCCGAGTTTCGGGACGCAACAACGGTGGTATCCATCTCTGCCCAATATGTTTTGACACGGGCAAGAGCCATCCGTGCGCCCTCTATGCATGCTGACCTCTTCATCGCACCAATACGCGGCACCGCGTCAATGACTTGTTGCACCAAGCCGAAATAACTCTTCGGCTCCGATCTCCCCGGCCACAGATGACCCATGACGTACTTCATGGCGAGTCCGGACAACCTATTCAGTTCGGCCCATTGAGCCAAACGATCGTCCACTGCCAGTGGACGCTCTGGATTGTGAAACCGCGACCAGAAAAGCTTTTCCACTTCGCGATCTTTTTGATCTCAAAATTGTTCAGTTGCATCAGCAGCACTTGCTGCCAAATCGAGATAGGTGTCCTCCACACTCCACATCCGGTCCAACGGAGCAAACTTCGGATCACAAAACTTCATCCGCAGCATAAAGGGCTTTCCAGCCGCAATCTGTTCGGCCTGATGCAGCTCCTCCTTCACAGCTCTCATCGCAGAGCGAGCGTCCTTGGCATCGGCAACGGCCTTCTCTAAGTCCGTCTATCTCGCCCGGTCTTCTTTCTCAAGAAATTTGCAACGGTCTGCAGCGCCCCTTAACTTTTCGGCCATCTCTTCCTTGCTTCGGCAGTGAGCAGCTTGTTCGGCTTTCAGCTCTTCAAGGGCTTTCTTGGCACCTGCATCGCTTTTTCTGGCTTGATCCTTAGCTCGGTCAAGTTCTGCCCTGAGACTCTCCACGGCGGCCGCACCATCTGCGTCAAGCACACACATCGTAAGACACTGGCGTAAAACTCTTCTTACCGGATGCCGCCCGAGGAATTACATACATTGAGCCTCATCAAGCCGCTTGTTGACAAGCACGATATCGGCATCTGCCCCGTCCAGTTGCCGCTTTAGTTCGGCAAAATCATCAGTTCGGCTCGATTCCGGACACCCCGCCGCCTACATTCAAAGGCGACATCTTAGACCTGGGATTATGATCCTCTGCGTGCCGTCATTTCTTGACGACGCACAGAGTCTCAGGGGCTACTATCTACACAGGGCGCATCTTACTTATGCGCAACTGACGAAAGCGTACATTATCCAACGTACCTCGAAACCCGTCAGCAGGCTTTTGACGGCCTCATGCAATCTGCTTTCTGCGGATGAAATCCTTTCAATCACCGCGCCCATCAATGCACGGTGCTCCTCCGAGATAGAAGCTCGCCCCAGCAGAATCTTTAGCTCCTCCGGCCAAGCACCAGACGGTGCCGGACTGGTCCCATGGCCTCTTTCAAAGGCCGGACATGGAGAACCTTGGGGGGCCACATAGCTATCTTTCACCCCTAGCGGATTCGGAGAAACCCTCCGCGGCGACACCTCAGGGTCGCTCGCCTCACTAGGCGGCACGGCAGGGGGAGGCGTCCCGCTCTCCATCATCTCTGGAAGAAGATCCCCCGAAGACGAGCTCTGCTGAGAAGGGCTGAGGTCCGAACTACAAGGTGAAATTTCGGTTAAGTCTTCTTAGATATAAAATCAAGGATTTCCCTAATCCCTCAAAAGGAAAACCTTTCTCTACTTACGGCTCGCTGGAGGGCTGATCCCTGTGAGGGCGTAGCTCAGACGAGGAACTCCCCGGCGTCGGACCCTCTGACGAGGATTTTTTCCCCCGCTTCGAGGCCATGGTCTCCGGGTCGTCAGAGGCGGCCCTCTTCCTCTCCTTAGGAGAGGAATTGTCGGTTCTCCCCTTCGGAGCAGCCTCCTTCGAGGAGGCCATAGTTTCCTTGTTCTCCCCCATACTTCCATCTAAAGGCATTATCTTCAACATCCTGACAAGCACGGGATCCGGCCTGGTTTCGAGAAGGGGAGCCGGACACCTAATCAGCTTCGCCTTCGCTATCCACTTCTGTTTAAAAGGACAGCTCTTTTAGGGGCAAGTTTATGATAATTATACGGATAACAGGTCCGGGCACAGGGTTACTTACTTGAGTATCCGGGCAATTGCAGCTTAGGCCAGCATCCTCGGTCAAGTCTGGACACATCTCTTGTGATCCGAAGAACAGTCTATACATCTCCGCGGGCGTTGCGCCCATGAAACTCTGAAGAGCTCGCGGTCCCTCTGGATTAAACTCCGACAGGTGGAGGGAGTGACGTTTGCCGGGCAATATCCGGCGAATCAGCATGACCTGCGTCACTTTGACTAGGCTGAGGTCTCCTTCTAAGAGATCTCTAATGCGGCCCTGCAACAGGGGCACATCTTTGGGTAACCCCCAATCTAACCCTTTGCTGACCCATGACGCTAGCCGTGGTGGGGGACCCGAGCGAAAGGCAGGAGGCGCCACCCACTTGGTGCCCCAGGGAGCGGTGATATAAAACCACTCTCGTTGCCACAAGCCTAGCTCCTCTTGAAAAGATCCCTTGAGCCATGGAGCATCAGCATTTCTGCTTATGACAGCGCCTCCGCACTCTGCATGTCGTCCCTCGATCATCTTCGGCTCCACTTTAAAAGTCTTGAGCCATAATCCGAAATGAGGGGTAACCCGGAGGAACGCTTCACACACAACGATGAATGAGGAGATGTGGAGGATGGACTCCGGAGCTAAGCCGGGGAATTCCAGCCCATAATAAAACAACAGCCCTCTCACAAAGGGATCCGTGGGGAAGCCTAATCCCCGATGGAAGTGAGACATGAACACCATGCTCTCGCCGGGCTGGGGACTGGGAATGGCCTGCCCTTGAGCAGGCAACCTGTGCGAAACTTCGCCGGTCAAGAACTTAGCCCCTCTCAACATTAGCACGTCCTCCTCCGTGACGGAGGAAGGCGTCCATCGTCCTTGAAGGTCAGAGCCGGACATTGTCGAAGGTCCGAAGCGCCTGGAATCTGGAGCCTAGGGTGTTGGAACTCGAGGCGACGGGCGAACTCGCTTGAGATTGAAAGGAGTAAGGCCTTGGTCTCTTTATAAGAGGTTGAATACCAAGAGCCCTCCCCGTAACTTTTTGGGACTCGTCTTTAATCGAGGAAACGTGCTAACGGGCACAATTGGGTTACCCACGTCTGTATTGATGAGAATCCCGTAAAAGGGGGACACGATCTCTGCTTTGACAAGACGTGCCAAGGAAATCGCCTCGCAAGACGTGCTGAGGTGGAAAAGCAAAAACTTTTCGAGTAAAGGACTTGGCCATAGTGTAATGACGCACTGCGGAATACGTCAGCAGATTTGATTTGTGTTAATTCTCTCTATGGCAATATGTGGAAACTTATTTTGCAGAGCCGGACACTACTCTTGGTGTTTACAATCTTCTATGAAGGACTTGGAGGAGGAACCCGCCTTGCAATGCCGAAGACAACTTGCGCGCTGGACTCGTCGTCATTGAAGCTTGGTCAGGGGCTACTGAGGGAGTCCTGGATTAGGGGGTGTTCGGATAGCCGGACTATACCTTCAGTCGGATTCCAGGACTATGAAGATACAAGATTGAAGACTTCGTCCCGTGTCCGGAAGGGACTTTCCTTGGCGTAGAAGGCAAGCTAGGCGATGCGGATATTCAAGATCTCCTACCATTGTAACCGACTTTGTGTAACCCTAACCCTATCCGGTGTCTATATAAACCGGAGGGTTCTAGTCCGTAGGACAACTCCATCATACAACAATCATACCATAGGCTAGCTTCTAGGGTTTAGCCTCCTTGATCTCGTGGTAGATCTACTCTTGTACTACCCATATCATCAATATTAATCAAGAAGGAGTAGGGTTTTACCTCCATCGAGAGGGCTCGAACCTGGGTAAAAACATCGTGTCCCTTGTCTCATGTTACCATCCGGTCTTGACGCACAGTTCGGGACCCCCTACCCGAGATCCGTCGGTTTTGACACCGACAGTGGCCCTAGTGGCTTCTTGGGGAGCATTGCGCCTCCACACCGCTCCAAACGTATATTAGCATCCGCAAGGGTGTGAACTTCGGGATACATCATTGTCTCCGCCTGCCTCGGTTATCTCTTACCCGAGCCTTTTACTTATGCACTTTACTTTGTGATAGCCATATTGTTTCTTGTCATATATCTTTCTATATCCTAGTAGTTTATCTTGCTTAGCGTAAGTTGTTGGTGCACATAGGTGAGCCTAGTTTTTGTAGGTTTTATGCTTGAAAAATTAGCCGCTAGGTTTATTCCGCATTTGTTCAAGCCTAAACCCTAATTATTTTAAAGCGCCTATTCACCCCCCCTCTAGGCGACATCCTCGATCTTTCAATTGGTATCAGAGCCTCGTCTCTCTTTGTCAGGCTTAACCGCCTAGATAGTAAATATGTCGACTAGGGGATTAGGATTCTCTGACACTATTAGTTTCGATGGCACAAATTTTGATGTTTGGGTAATTTGCATGCTTAATCTCTTTAGGGTCATGGACCCACATTTAGAGTGAATTGTAGATACGGGTTTTTCTCCTCCAAAGGATCCCCAAAGATTATCTTTAGAGGATGAGAAAAACTCTTATCTCCATGCTCAAGCTTCTAATGTGCTTTTCGATGCTTTGAGCAATGTAGTTATATTTCAACTCATGCCCTTCGAGGATGCTCATGAGTTGTGGACAAAGCTTCAAGATAAATATGGTGTGTCCAAGATTTGTGGGGACGATTGTTCTCCCTCCACCTCTGGCCGTGTTACCTTCTCAACTTCTTCTACTTCACCTACATGTGGATTGCCACAAGGTAATGTTACGGTGAGTAGTGGTGGTCATTGCAATGATGATAGTGTGCTTATCGTTGATAACTCTTCATCACCATCTTGTTGCAATGCTCCATCTTTGGACTTTAACACGTCGTGCACCTTACATGTTTCTCATACTTGTGTTGATAGTTTGTGCATATCATTTAGAAATTGCTTGACTAAATCTCATGATGATGTGCTTGCTATATCTTGTTGCCATGATAAAAATGCATGTATCTCCTCGAGTTGTTGTGCTAACAATGTAGAGGAAACCCAACACTCCATGGAACAAGATATGGTCTTGAACGTTGCTTCAAGGGATCCTACATCATCATCTATTGCTTTTTGCCTTATGGCTAAGGCTTCAAAGGTATCTCCTACTTTGAACCCCAATATGTCTCTTGATGATGATGTTAATGCTAATGATGATGAGGATAATGATGAAGAGAATGATAATGTTGCTTCCTTAAAAATTAATGGAGAAATGATATTTAAAGCTCTTCGTAAGAATAAAATTGCTCGTTCCAACTTCATGGAAATCATGTCTATTGCCATTGAGGGCAAGAAATACATTGAGGAGTTGGAATCTCATATCGAGGAGCATGAGGTCAACATTGATAAAATGGAAGGTCATGAGCGTGATTACGCTAATGAGATCGCGGACCTCTCTCAAGCTCTTGAACTTGAACAAACCACCAAGGAATCTCTTGAGGAGACTTTTGCTCTAGAATTATCTAGGGTGAAGTAATCTCATGATATAGCTATTGAGGTGGACAATGTTTTTAAAAATAAAAATTCTAAGCTTGAAGTTGCTCATGCTAGACTCCTTAAGGATTTTGAGCACCTCGAAAATGGCTCAAGGGTCATTAAGGGTGAGCTCATCAAACTCACCGAGTCTCATGCTCAACTGGAAGCTTCTTATTTAAAAGAGCTTTCCAAGTTGTCATCTCCTATTGTTATAAATGATGATGCTTGTGCTACTAACTCTATTACTTGTGAAGCATCCATTTTGAAGGAGAATGTTGAGCTACAGGCTCAACTTGAGGTGATATTTAGCAATTATGGGAAATTGGAAGAAAGTCATGAAAAGCTATCAAGCTCTCATGATGATCTTCTAGTATCCCATAATGTGCTAAAGATAGCTCATGAGGCCATGATTGCTAACGTAACATCTAGTGATCCTCATGTGGATACTAGCACCACTTCTAGTCAAAATACTATATTGTCATGTGCTAGTCCTTGTAATTCATCTACTCACAATGTTGGTACATTTTGTGATGAATTCTTTTCCTTGCCTTGTTGCTCTAACGATGAAGCATATACTTCCTCTAGTACTTGTGTTGAGACTAACCATGTAGAGGAAATCAAAGAGCTCAAGGCCCAAGTCACTTCTTTGAAGAAAGACTTGGAAAAGAGTCATGAAGGGAAATCCACACTCAACAATATCTTGAGTGTGCAAAAATCCCCCAATGACAAAGGTGGACTTGGATTCAACTCCAATAAGAAGAATAAGTCCAAGATGAACAAAAAGAAGGGCCAAGAACAAGTCAAGAATTCGGCCAAGATTGTTTGCTTCAAGTTCAAAGTAGAAGGGTATCATGTTAGATCTTGCCCATTGAAGAAGGAGCCCATTAGTGACAAGCAAAAAGGGAAGCGGCCACAAGTTCACCCTCATGCTCAACCTCAAGTTGAAGAAAGGCCTCTTCCCAAGAAAACTCAAGCTAATGCTTCTCAAGTTGAGAAATCAAGTGAGAAGAAAGTGAAGAGTAGACGTTGCTACCTATGTCATGAGAAAGGTCACCTCAATTCTTCATGCACTAGTGGTAACTTATCCAACCCAATTATTAATGATGATATCTATTCTCTTGGGAAGGATAAGGTTGCCAATGTGTTCGCCAAAGTTGTTGGTACTCAAAGTGGTGTCAAGAAAAGAACCATTTGGGTAGCCAACCCTATTGTGACTAATCTCTTAGGAACCAACTTGGTTGGGGACCAACTAGCTCAAACTTGATCAATAGGTGTTGTTGGAGGTCATTGGAGACTTGGCTACATTATGAAGAATTAAGGGGACTTCATCATTCTTATTGTCTCAAGCCAAGTCAATTGGGTTATCAAGTTTCAATCTTATATCCAATGTGCCTCCTTGCGGTAACTTGTACTTAAATTTTTTACATTTAAAGTTACTTGCCCCTTTGCATGTTTCGGTTTTGTACCTTGCATGTGTGTGTATATGTTGTGCTTCCAATTTGCTTGTTGGTTTGCACATCATGTACATTTGAGTATTGTGTTGAGCCTTTATGCATCTTGTTTGTATCTTAGTTGGCTCCTGTGAGATATTATTGGAATATCCCATTATGGGGGAGTGATGTGCTTTGTGCACCTCACAATCCTATAAATGTGTGTACATGAGGAATACCATCTAGTATTGACATTACAAGACTATCTAGTCACCATGTGGTATGTCTTCTCATGAGAAATTCAAATTCTAAATAGTCCATTAATTATCTCTTGTTGGATCCTCTTATTGCCTCTTGATAGTTTTTATTGGTATCACATTATGGGGGAGTAATATGCTATGTGCATATTACAAGCCTAGAAAATGTGTACATTTGAGATATTGTCACCTAGAATTGATATTGTAAATTATCTTGTTCCTAGGTGGCATGTTAGCTCTACAAGTTGCAATTTGCTTGTGTTTGGTGTGAAGATGATGTTGGATATCCTTGCTATCTACCAACGGGAATTATTTCCAAATACTTCTTGTCTTTTGAAAATTGGTACTCACTTATGTGTGGTAGAAATTATTGATCATCTTTACATTGGCCTTTGCGTTTATTTGCCTTATCTCTTGCCTAGGATTGTGTCAACTCCCATTGTATTCCATACCACTTGTGGATCTTATTATTTCCTTGAGCTTTTCTAGTGTTTGTATATATATAGTGAAAGTGGTGATCCCATCTTGTGCTTTTTGTATTCAAATGCAAATTATCTGTAATGCACAATGCTTGGGGGAGCTATCCTGTTTTTCTTAGAACGATCACCTTGTGATCCTTATCAAGTGTGAGTTAGTAGAATGCAAACCGTTTCTTTTTGGTACTTTGTGCCATCATGAAACTTTGTAGAGAACTTGGTTTGTTTGGAAGCATTCTCTCTTTTGGGAGTTTGACATCTTTCTTTTTGCGTGTATCAATGGATATCTCATTCCTTGATCTATCTTTTAGTTGATTTCCTCCAAGTGTTGATTTATTCATTTGGTATATTTTCTTCACTTGGTATTTATTTGTCAATTGGTATCGGTTCTTGAAAGTATTGAGCATGCATATTAACTTCATGTAGACTCTTTGGCATGCTTTCTT
The DNA here is from genome assembly GCA_032464435.1 of Aegilops umbellulata. Lineage (NCBI taxonomy): Eukaryota > Viridiplantae > Streptophyta > Magnoliopsida > Poales > Poaceae > Aegilops > Aegilops umbellulata. Next base: position 332,313,555 of record CP136059.1, on the reverse strand, counting down.
TCTTTCTTTGACCCAATATATAGGGGAAACTCCACCAAGTCTCAAATTTGATGAGATGTGCATGAAATTCATTCTCATATATGTATGCACATATTTATGTGGAGTTTGTCCTATGTATTGTTGGTTCTCTAACTCTTTGGTCCCAATTAGTTTGGGTACCATTTTGTTTGTGTTATTGTTCTAGGAACAATTGGAGATGCATTGGATACTCGGCTCACTCACAAGGAAGGTGGTTTCACCATGTGCTTATTGGAGTCAAGCTAGGGTGATCAATGAACTACTATCTACCTTCAATTGGTATCTCTACTCCTTCCAATGCTATCTCGGTAACAAGTATCTATTCATGCTCTCATCTCTTGCATTCAACCTTGTGTAGGTTGCATCTTGGCATGATATTCATTTCATATCTTGTGATACTTGTTTCCTTCCTCAAAGCATCCCAGCCATGATCTCTTGTTGCTAGTTGTGATGTCTTTGATGGATGTCTGATTGGACTTCATTTATATACAATAAGACCATATCTAGCCAAGTGTTATGCTTTCAAGAAAATATCTTATTGGTATATTTATGAATTCCTTGTGGATATCTTGTTCTTTCCTTTTTGTAACTATTTTGTGTGTACATCCTTCTTTGTGGATTGATATCATCATGATCGTCATCTACCTAGAATCTTATACACTTGAGAGAAGTTGCATATCTAGTTGATATCCCTTTCTTTCATGTCCATAGTTTCTTTCTCATGTTATTTCTTTGATGGCTCCGCGAAAGTGTGTGCCTTGAGTGCGGGTCATTTCTCATTGCATCTTGATGCACTCTTGTGTGGTGAAGATCTTTTCCCTCATGCTTGTCTTGACAAGGCTTTTTGCCATCTAAATTGGTATCCCTCGTCTATCTTCACCATGGGTTGTCACAAGCTTGGTTGTAATTTTGCTTTTTAGTAAGCTTGTGTATCCATTTGCTTGGTGTGTGTGGGAAGGACATGTCATGCACCTTGTATCTCCACTATTCAAGACTATGTTGATGCTTAATGCTGACCCTTACATTAGTCCTCTCAAGTGCTTTGCCATGACTCACACACATCATTTTGGTTGAGCTTACTCTTAAGTTGCCTCTTTTATATGTTTCTCAACCATTTGTTTGTTGCAAGTGCTAGGCTTTGTTTCCTACAAGCTCACTTGCACTTGTTGTGAGTTTCTATTGATTTTCGGGGACTAATGATCCTATTTTGTGCACTTGGTATCCTAATGCAAATATTCTAAGGAGTGCACAAATCATGGGGGAGTTTCACTGGTGTCTTTAGAACACTCCGTTGCTCTCTTGCACTTATCGTGAGGTTCTATTGATCATGGGGGAGTGACAATCCTATTTTGTGCTCGTTGTATCTGTGACGCTCGGATAGTTACGGTACAGTAACCCTCCGCGAATGATGCCACGTCACCTCGATTACTGTGGCTAATCTCGCATTAGTTCGAAACCGATTTGAATTCAATTTAAAAATCAGGCAAACAACAAAAGTTTTCAAAAATTAAAACTAAAATGTTTGGGTTGTATCAAATAAATCTTATGTAATAATGTTGGAGAAACCAACATTTCTTATAATATTTTAATGCACTAAAACAACCAAAACAAAGGACATAATAATTAATTTAATGCCTTTTATAAAGTTACATTTATATAACTAATTTAGTAGTGTGCCAAAATAATTGTGGCAGTAGACCAATTAGTAATACTAATTTAGTTGCTCACTTCGTATTTTATAAAGCAGGAATTAAATGAAACTTTAAAAGAAAACAGTAAAGAAATAAAATAATATAAACAGAAAACAAAACAATACATAAAAAAGGAAAGAGAGGGAACCCCTCCCTGCTGGGCCGTGGCCCAGCTGGCCACCAGGCCGCCTGGCCGGCCCAACCGGCCACCCACTCCCCCCCATTAACCCCACGGTCCACCCGACCGAACCCCTAGCCGTCCCACTTCTCCTCCCGATCCCCCCACTCTCCCCTCGCGCCCCACCTCTCGGTCCCGATCTGGATCAGGGATTGCGGTTCCCGTCACCGCACGCCCGACGCCACGACGCCACGACTCCCCGGCCCCCGTCGCCCCCGTCACTCGATGCACTCGCCAGAGCTGCCCCGCCGGCCTGCCTCCTCTCCGCCGCTCGTCACCGTCAACCCCCACGACCCCCGCTGCCCAGACCCTACACTCCCGGTGAGGCCCCCGACCTCCTCTCTCTCCCTCGCCCCGCGATCGCCCTGACCCCGTCGCGCCCATGTCCGTGCCTTCGCGCGCGCACGCACCCGACCCGCACTAGCTGCGCCGCTCGGGACTGTGCGCACGGCCACCCCTCACTGGCCACCGCGACCCCCTGCCTCTGCTCGCGCTTTGTCGTGCTCTGCCGCCCGCACCGGCGCCTCGCTGGCGCCCAGCGCCCGTGGCGACCGCGCCCTCCCTCCCGCGCGGCCGCCTACACTCCCTCCCGCGCGCCCACTGCCGCCCGGCCGCGCCACCAACCCCCACCGTCGTGCGCCGCCGGTCTGTCCACGCCGTCCCGTTTCTCGTGCCCACCGTCGCGGCGCCCACTCGCCTTGCCCCGCTCCGCCCTGCCGCCCTCTTCCCCGTTGTTGCCTGTCTCGTCTGTCCCTTGCAAGCGGCGCCGTTCCCCATTGTTGCTTCTTGCTTGCCGCCCCGCCTCCATCGCGAGCCGCCGTGGCCGCCCTGCTGCTCCGGTCTCTGCCACTGCGCCGCTCGTCGCCCGCCCCGCGCTGCTCCCCCGCCGCAGCGCCGGCTGCTGCATCGACGCCCGTTCGGGCTGGGTGCCAGCGCTCGCACGCCCGCTTAGGCCCCAGGGGCCACACACAGCTGGGCCCGCCCCTGTACCTATGACAAACGGGGCCCACACCCCCAGAACGGATTATAAAAAAAGAATTAAAATATATATAATAAATAAATAATTAATAATAAAATTAATTAATTAATTAATTAACTAAATAATTAACTTAATTAATCCTGTTTAGTTAAACTAATTAAACTTGATTAACCTAAATATCTAATTAACCTAACTAATAAGTTAGTTAGGGTGATGCGTCAATGACAGACGGGACCCACCCGTCAGTTTGGTCGGTCAACGGTCTGCGTTGACCAATGACGTCATGCTGACATCATGCTGATGTCATAATTGTATTTTCTAAATTAATTAATTTTGTTAATCCTAAAAATGACTTAAATCTTTAAAAATTAATATAAAATAATCTGTAGCCCGGATGGGAAAACTTTGTACATGAAAGTTGCTCAGAACGACGAGACGAACCCGGATACGCAACCCGTTCGTCCGCCACGCATCCCTAACCTATCAAACTCGCAACTTTCACCCTCCGGCTCCTCTGCCCGAAAACGCGAAACACCGGGGATACTTTCCAGGATGTTTCCCCCCTTCACCGGTATCACCTCATACCACGTTAGGGCACCCCTAGCACCGATACTTGTCATATCATGCATCGCTATGCATCTGTTTGCTTGAATATTTATTGTTTCTTCCCCCTCTTCTCTCGCTAGACACCGAGAACGACGCCACTGCTACCCAGTACGACTACGGAGTTGACGACCCCTCTCTCTTTCCAGAGCAACCAGGCAAGCCCCCCCCCCTTGATCACCAGATATCGCCTATTCTCGTCTATACTGCTTGCATTAGAGTAGTGTAGCATGTTACTGCTTTTTGTTTATCCTATCGTGATGCATAGCCTGTCCTTGTTACTACTGTTGTTACCTTTATCTGCAATCCTACATACTTAGTATAGGATGCTAGTTTTCCATCAGTGGCCCTACATTCTTGTCCGTCTGCTATGCTATACTATCGGGCCGTGATCACTCGGGAGGTGATCATGGGTATATATTATACTTTATACATGATACATGTGGTGACTAAAGTCGGGTCGGCTCGAGGAGTACCCGCGATTGATTCACGGATTGGGGGATGAAAGGACCTTTGTCCCAACGGCCCTCTGTGTGGATCTTTGTGGCGGAGCGACAGGGCAGGTTGAGACCACCTAGGAGAGAGGTGGGCCTGGCCCTGTTCGGCGTTCGCGGATATTTAACACGCTTAATGAGATCTTCGTATTTGATCTGAGTCTGGCTACTGGCCTATACGCACTAACCAACTACGTGGGAAAGATATGGGCACTCGGTGTCGTGGTATCAGCCGAAGCACTTCGTGACGTCAGCGACTGAGCGGCGCGCGCCAAATTGGGCCGCGTAACGTGACTTTCGTTGTACTGGAGGTTGCTAGGTCTGCTTCCGGCCGCCCTCGCAACATGCAGGTGTGCAATGGGCGATGGGCCCAGACCCCTGCGCCATAGGATTTAGACCGGCGTGCTGACGTCTCTGTTGTGCCTAGGTAGGGCTGCGACGTGTTGATCTTCCGAGGCCGGGCATAACCCAGGAAAGTGTGTCCGACCAAATGGGATCAAGTGTGTTGGGTTATGTGGTGCACCCCTCCAGGGAAGTTAATCTATTCGAATAGCTGTGATCTTCGGTAACAGGACGACTTGGAGTTGTACCTTGACCTTATGACAACTAGAACCGGATACTTAATAAAACACACCCTTCCAAGTGCCAGATACACCCCCTTTATGCTGCAAGACGGAGGCTGCCAGAAGCGTAGTCTTCGACAGGATTAGCTATCCCCCTCTTATTCTGGCATTCTGCAGTTCAGTCCACTGATATGGCCCTTTACACATATATCCATGCATATGTAGTGTATCTCCTTGCTTGCGAGTACTTTGGATGAGTACTCACGGTTGCCTTGTTTCCCCTTTTTCCCATTTCTCTACCCGATTGATGCGACCAGACGATGGAGCCCAGGATCCAGACACCACCGTCGACGACGACTCCTACTACACCGGAGGCGCCTACTACTACGTGCAGCCCGCTGCTGACGACCAGGAGTAGTTAGGAGGATCCCAGACAGGAGGCCTGCGCCTCTTTCGATCTGTATCCCAGTTTGTGCTAGCCATCTTATGGCAACTTGTTTAACTTATGTCTGTACTCAGATATTGTTGCTTCCGCTGACTCGTCTATGATCAAGCACTTGTATTCGAGCCCTCGAGGCCCCTGGCTTGTATTACGATGCTTGTATGACTTATTTATGTTTTTAGAGTTGTGTTGTGATATCTTCCCGTGAGTCCTTGATCTTGATCGTACACATTTGCGTGCATGATTGGTGTACGATTGAATCGGGGGCGTCACAAGTTGGTATCAGAGCCAACTACCTGTAGGAATCCCCCTTTCCAACTGCTTGGCCGAAGTTGAGTCTAGTCGCTGAAAACTGTTTTACTAACATGGCTGTGCGGCCCACGGGCCCACGTCACCATTGGGTGGTATTAGGATCTTTATTCCTCGACCTATACTCTGGGACTCTGATCTCTCTTCTATTCGGGTTAAATGATTTTACTAAAATCTAACTCTAGGTTCGCGTTACCACTTCCTGCCGGAGAGCCCTTTCATTACGGATGATCGACTGCTTCAACAGAAGATCCTGACAATACTCTTCGATATTCTCTCGAGACCTTGTGGCTGTTGTTTTTGCAATTTCCTTCCACCGAAATATCCCTATGGATAAATACTTACCCCTGTCCTTCTTATTTTTATTCCCAGTCGATCTTGTTATTACAAGGTACTCCGAGAATCCTTTGAGCTTACTGCCTTGCTGTTCTTAGTCACCTGAATACCCCTACGGATAATTCTCGCACTTATCGAGTATCCGCTCATTCCTCGTTGATCATGTGTTACGCCAAAGACTTCAAAATATCATTCGATTTTCTGAAAATCCCGAGCAGCCTATTGCTCTTGAAATTCTCGCTTGCTTGCATTATGGTTAATGCCATAAGTTTCGTAATCTTATTGGCCTCCCTTGCCTTTATCATTTTAAGTTTGTTGATTCAATATGTTGAGGATGCCCGCATTCCTTAGTCGAATCCTAGGATTCATCCTTCCAGCTCAGACGTCATTTGGATATGAGCTGGATCTTGACCAATCAATGCCTTGATCGTTTGTGTTTCCAAGTCTATTGAACTTATTCATTTTCGATCAGAACGATTGCTTCCGATCCCTTGATTTGGAAATCATAAAATTTCCTTAGCTTTAAGCTTTGAATTAGTCAGTTGTTTCCATAATCCGATGCCTTGGCATTCCTTCTTCCTTAGATTGAGTACCGATACTCACATCAGCCCCGTTGTGGACCGCCATACCCATTGCCGGGTTATTATCCGACAATGTCCTTCACAACCAAAATTCTTGTGAGTTCTTTACCTGATACATAATGCCCTTGGTAAATTGTATCATCTGCTTGTCCAACCATGCTCTGCTTTCGAGCTGGTGGTATTTACTATTGAAGTTTGTGGTATATGTTCCTAAGAAACCCTGATGGGTTGAACCTATGCCTTTTCCTAATCTATGTGAGCCCGAAAGATTTCACGGGTCATACTCATCTGGTATTTTACCAGGTAAAACTTTTAACACTAATACCATTATCGAAACGAGAAGTGAATGTAAGGTTATGCTTTCGAGAAGTGGGAGTCGACCTTGAACTTTTTGTTCATGCCCATGGACCCGAGGTGGAACTTATCATGGAAGCTTCTTGTAGTAATAATAATCCCCTTGTTATAACTTCTTCTCTTATCTATGCTTGGTCTTTTGCCACCGTGATTCCGACCATATTTTCTTCTTGATTTCATTTCCCGAACAAGTTAGAGTACTTGTCTTCTGCAGAGCATTAACCTAGTCCAACCTCTACTTGATCTGTCATCGAGTATTACCCCCCTGGTATCTCAAGATTATCACAGAACTGCGTAACTTCTTATGAGTTCTTCATCAAGTGCTACATTCTCATTGATTCCAATTTCTCATGGGCTCTGAGTTATTAAACACTCGAAGACACCGATAACTGACTCGAGTCCGCATCACGATTAAGCAACTCTTGGTAACCTTCATTACTTACAAGTTTGAACTCAATCACGTCATTCCTAGCCTGCTTGGCTATATCCTTGTCGTGTCGATTTTAACTGTGCTACCTGGTCTTTCTTCCCGGAGCAAAATTTTTGAAGGTGAGCTAATCTTACGTTGATCTTCCTCGTCATATCAGTTCGCCTTGAACAGCAAGCTTGATTTTGAGTTTGTGTCGTACTCGTGGTTGTAATAACCTTTCGCTTCATCATTCCTTTGACTTGATGTCATCGCCGATGGATTACATCATCATGAAATCTCTCAACAATTGTGTCGTGATCATCATCAACATTCAGAGCTCTTCCAGGATATCAATCGAATTCATGATGAGAAATACCATCCTGGCCCCTCGATGTTTTGTGTTATCAGCAACAACCTTCTCGCATTCCCTCCGACACAAAACTTGGTCATGTTTTGTGTAGTTTCCTTTCTAGCCAACTTATATTATGATTCTATCTTGGATTATTACCATCTGTTATGTCTAGAATGTTGAGGGAATTACCTCAACTATTAACGCTTGATATAGTAATACTTTTCACCATCACCAATCTTTCTTGTTCCCCATGTTGGTTCTAACCGGGATACCAACAGGTGAACGGTGTTGCTTGAATTCTGCCCTTCTAGCAACCCTATTGCTTTGAAGATAATGGCCGTTCGTTCATTATTAGACTATTGATTATTGAATCACCATTCTGACATTGGTCGTGCAACCCAGCCCATATTTCGGGTGCACCTATCAACCATTGTTTAAATTGGGTATGTTTCCCTCGAGCATATCCCCTTATATCATTTCGTCTGACAAACGTTATCTCTTGTTCACATTATTGTGGAAAGCCATCCGTTTGGAACTCTCGATGAATTGTCACTGAGCCCATCAGCCACTTTCTCATCCCCTCCTTGGTTAAATGATGAACTATTATTTCAGGAACCCGCTCCCATAGTTCATTTCCCGAGAATCTTGCAATGTCATTTTTTCTATTTGTGTTGCACCTTTTTTTCTCGGACATCCTGAGTCTGAGGTATCATGACACCTATCGGATCTGAATCTTGGTCAGGTATGATGGTTGGGACATTTCCAAGAGTTATAACGTTGGTCTTTACATGACCCGGTAAGGTGATGTCATGCCTAGCACACCTGGTCGGAGGACCTATTGTTATAGTTTCCTTTTTGGCAAGGTTAGTCATTCTTCCGTGAGGAAATTGTAAGACTTATCCTATAAGTTCTTCCTGATGAATCCATTGAGCATCCAAAGTCCGACCTTGCTCGAAGACCATGTCAATGATATCTCGAAGCATGTCTGTGGTACTCCGATCATCAATAATAACATCAGAAGCACAAGGATAAATTTTCTTTATCAAACTTATCCAAACACCGCTATATGGGTAATGTCATGAAATTTCTCTCCCCTTACCTAAAGAGATTTCTACTTTAAATCCTGTCATGGATATCATGCCCTACTTGTCCGTGGGAAGGATATACCCCGGGAATATGTGTTTTAACACATTTTCCTTTCCATTGTTCTGTCAATGTGGTAATCATATTTTCCTTTCCATTGTTTGATTTAACATTTCTTGTGATCTATATGATCTAAGCAGTAACATTCTCCTGCTTGTGTAAACACCTCGTTGTACAATTCTGACAGCAAGACCCTGTTACTATTGTCGATGACATTCCGGTAGCCACCGATGGACGAGAACTTTGCCTATTGGTTCGCCTCGTTTCAACGAGCAGGAAAATGGTTCTCTTTGTTCCTCGCCCTTGGTACCGATGTTGTTGCCGACATAACTGACAGGCTATCTTTTGACATGCCTGGCCACCCTGACCGTGCGAGATGTCAGCACCCTTCCTACTTTTAACCCACATGGTGGGCCCATAACCCACAGTTCCACAGGATCGAAACCTGACTCTCCTGTACACCCCCTATTCCCAAAGTTATTCCTCGGGCGTGGCCTCGTATGTAATTCACGGGCCACCGTCCTAGTGATCTATTCTGGTAGCAGACGCAATATTCAATCTCGTTGCTTTGGACCCCTTTCGCATGTTGTTTCAGACATCGAACGATTGCCTATCTGTTTGAAACTTCTCAGGGTACCTTCTTACTTTGTTCTCGATGTCTTCTTAACTTTCAAATCGAGAGACACTTATGCTTCTTCCCTGAGTTAACCGTCTGATGCTCCATCTTGTTAGAGTACATCCATATAGAGTTTCCCTTCTTACCCTTTCGTAAGTACGGTGAAGATCCTGAAGGAAGGACGACAACTTCATCATGATGACCTAAAGCAGAGGAATGAAGACATCAGCGCTATGGATCGACCACCTCGAGAAGAGCAACCAAGGCCGAGAAGATTCGTTAGGATTTCATAACCAGACCTTTCCCCCTTATTCCACCTCTTAAATCTCGGGACGAGATTTCTTGTAGTGGAGGATAATTGTGACGCCCGGATAGTTACGCTACAGTAACCCTCCGCAAATGATGCCATGTCACCTCGATTACTGTGGCTAATCTCACATTAGTTCAAAACCGATTTGAATTCAATTTAAAAATCAGGCAAACAACAAAAGTTTCAGAAATTAAAACTAAAATGTTCTGGTTGTATCAAATAAATCTTAAGTAATAATGTTGGAGAAACTAACATTTCTTATAATATTTTAATGCACTAAAACAACCAAAACAGAGGACATAATAATTAATTTAATGCCTTTTATAAAGTTACATTTATATAACTAATTTAGTAGTGTGCCAAAATAATTGTGGCAGTAGACCAATTAGTAATACTAATTTAGTTGCTCACTTCGTATTTTATAAAACAGGAATTAAATGAAACTTTAAAAGAAAACAGTAAAGAAATGAAATAATAAAAACAGAAAACAAAACAATACAAAAAAAGGAAAGAGAGGCAACCCCTCCCTGCTGGGCCGTGGCTCAGCTGGCCACCAGGCCGCCTGGCCGGCCCAACCGGCCACCCACTCCCCCCCCCATTAACCCCACGGTCCACCCGACCGAAACCCTAGCCGTCCCACTTCTCCTCCCAATCCCCCCACTCTCCCCTCGCGCCGCACCTCCCGGTCCCGGTCTGGATCGGGGACTACGGTTCCCCTAGCCGCACGCCCGACGTCGCGACGCCACGATTCGCCGGCCCCGGTCACCCCCGCCACTCGATGCATTCGCCAGAGCTGTCCCGCCAGCCTGCCTCCTCTCTGCCGCTCGTCATCGTCAACCCTCACGACCCCCCGCTACCCAGACCCTACACTCCCGGTGAGGCCCCCAGCCTCCTCTCTCTACCTCGCCCCGCGATCGCCCCGACCCCGTCGCGCCCAGGTCCGTGCCTTCGCGCGCGCGCGCGCCCGACCCGCACTCGCTGCGCCGCTCGGGACTACGCCCGCGGAGACCCCTCGCTGGCCACCGCGACCCCCTGCCTCTCCTCGCGCGCGTGCACGCTTAGCCATGCTCTGCCGCCCGCACCGGCGCCTCGCTGGCGCCTAGTGCCCGTGGCGACCGCGCCCTCCCTCCCGCGCGGCCGCCAACTCTCCCTCCCGCGCGCCCACTGCCGCCCGGCCGCGCCACCAACCCCCACCGTCGTGCGCCGCTGGTCCATCCACGCCGTCCCGTTTCTCGTGCCCACTCGCCTTGCCTCGCTCCGCCCTGCCGCCCTCTTCCCCGCTACTGCCTGTCTTGTCTGTCCCTTGCAAGCGTCGCCGCTCCCCGTTGTTGCTTCTTGCTCGCCGCCCCGCCTCCATCGTGAGCCGCCGTGGCCGCCCTGCTGCTCCGGTCTCTGCCACTGCGTCGCTCGTCGCCGACCCCGCGCTGCTCCACCACTGCAGCGCAGGCTGCTGCATCGACGCCCGTTCGGGCTGTGTGCCAGCGCCCCTGCGCCCGCACGCCCGCAAGCCCGCGTGCCCGCTTAGGCCCTAGGGGCCACCTATGACAAACGGGGCCCACACCCCAGAATAGATTATAAAAAAGAATTAAAAATATATATAATAAATAAATAAATAATAATAAAATTAATTAATTAAATAATTAACTTAAATAATCATGTTTAGTTAAACTAATTAAACTTGATTAACCTAAATATCTAATTAACCTAACTAATATGTTAGTTAGGGTGATGTGTCAATGACAGACGGGACCCACCCGTCAGTTTGATCGGTCAACGGTCAGCATTGACCGATGACGTCATGCTGACATCATGATGACGTCATAATTGTATTTTCTAAATTAATTAATTCTCTTAATCCTAAAAATGACTTAAATCTGTAAAAATTAATATAAAATAATCCGTAGCCCGGATGGGAAAACTTTGTAGATGAAAGTTGCTCAGAACGACGAGACGAACCCGAAACGCAACCCGTTCGTCCACCACGCATCCCTGATCTATCAAACTCGCAACTTTCCCCCTCCGGCTGGTCTGCCCGACAACGCGAAACACCGGGGATACTTTCCCGGATGTTTCCCTCCTTCACCGATATCACCTCATACCGCGTTAGGGCACCCCTAGCACCAATACTTGTCATGTCATGCATCGCTACGGAGTTGATGACCCCTCTCTCTTGCCAGAGCAACCAGGCAAGCCCCCCCCCTTGATCACCAGATATCGCCTATTCTCGTCTATACTGCTTGCATTAGAGTAGTGTAGCATGTTACTGCTTTTCGTTTATCCTATCCTGATGCATAGCCTGTCCTTGTTACTACTGTTGTTACCTTTATCTGCAATCCTACATGCTTAGTATAAGATGCTAGTTTTCCATCAGTGGCCCTACATTCTTGTCCGTCTGTTGTGCTATACTATCGAGCCGTGATCACTCGGGAGGTGATCACGAGTATATATTATACTTCATACATGATACATGTGGTGACTAAAGTCGGGTCGGCTTGAGGAGTACCCGTGAGTGATTCACGGATTGGGGGCTGGAAGGACCTTTGTCCCAACGGCCCTCTGTGTGGATCTTTGTGGCGGAGCGACAGGGCAGGTTGAGACCACCTAGGAGAGAAGTGGGCCTGGCCCTGTTCGGCGTTCGCGGATAGTTAACACGCTTAACGAGATCTTCGTATTTGATCTGAGTCTGGCTACTGGCCTATACGCACTAACCAACTACGTGGGAAAGATATGGGCACTCAGCGTCGTGGTATCAGCCGAAGCACTTCGTGACGTCAGCGACTGAGCGGCGCGTGCCAGATTGGGCCGCGTAACGTGACTTTAGTTGTACTGGAGGTTGCTAGGTCTGCTTCCGGCCGCCCTCGCAACGTGCAAGTGTGCAATGGGAAATGGGCCCAGACCCCTGCGCCATAGGATTTAGACCGGCATGCTGACCTCTCTGTTGTGCCTAGGTAGGGCTGCAACGTGTTGATCTTCCGAGGCCGGGCATGACCCAGGAAAGTGTGTTCGGCCAAATGGGATCAAGCGTGTTGGGTTATGTGGTGCACCCCTACAAGGAAGTTAATCTATTCGAATAGCCGTGATCTTCGGTAACAGGACGACTTGGAGTTGTACCTTGACCTTATGACAACTAGAACCGGATACTTAATAAAGCACACCCTTCCAAGTACCAGATACAACCCGGTGATCGCTCTCTAACAGGGCATCGAGGAGGGGATCGTCGGGTAGTGTCGTGGTTTTGTCACGGCAGATGTCCTAGTGAAAGGACTTAGTCGTGGAGCCATCGCGACGGGTTAGCTTGAAGGGGTTAAAGCGGACACAGGGACGCAGAGAGTTTATACTAGTTCGGCCCCTTCATGAAGGTAAAAGCCTACGTCTAGTTGTGATGGAATTGATGGGGTTTCGATGACTAGGGAGCAAATAAGCTTCGCCTAAGTCTCGAGTTGTTGTTGTTTGTCCTTGAACCGCCGCCGGGTCGTCCCCTTATATACACGGGTGACGCCCGTCGGTCCACAGAGTCCCAACACCGGTTCATACTCGTATTCGGGTTGGTCTCTCCTCATTCCTAACTTACAATACAAGTTTACGCATAAAGCCAGTTTACGGCTACAGGTCCTAAACCGACTACAGGCCTTGGGCCCTTATCTGCCTCTTTGGGCTTTAACACCTTTGAACTACTGATGAAGTTAACCCGGCCCAGGTAGGCCGGTTTACACCCAGTAATAATATCCCCAACATTAGGCCCCAGATTGATTTGAACGAGTTCATGTCAATCCTTAGCAAAAAATCTTCGTCTTCAACGTCTTCTGCAGTTGTTGAACCGCCATGATGTCACCGTCTCTGGTTGCTGTAAACTGGCATGACATCATCATAGAGATAACTTTCATGATACCTTCTTTGTTTAATAGATCCGCAATAACCGAGGCGACAGCTCCGCGTCCAAGATTTATGGTTCCTTGTTTCACGCGCCTGACACATGTCTCTTGCCTTATAAATAGGACCGAAGGGTCATTTCTTTTCTCCCCTTCATCCCCTTTCTCTTCGTCTTCCTCGCGTCGCCAGCCTCGGAGCTCCGCCGCCGCCGTCGACCTTTGCACCGTCTTGGGCCTGCTGCATCAACCTGAACGCACCAGAAAACTGCGGCGATCTTCCGCGCTTTCCTCAGCTCTGGTAGGTCCTTCGCTTTCCTCGACCTAGATCTGTTCTAGGGTTTCCTGTTCTTGCGGTGCTCCGTCAACTGTTCATACTCGTACCCAGATTCCTGGATAGATCTGTGAAACCCTGCTCTAATTAGCAGTAGCTTTTAGCATCCGCCTGTAGCTTCATGCTCAAGTGTATAGATCTCAAATATTTTCCTGTCCATTAAATCAATACTGTTCTGCCTTAAGCTTTTGAATATTTTCCTGTTTTTCTGAACTTGCCTCAGATCCATTGCTGTAATAAGACCTTGTGAAACCTGTTTCTACATACTTAGCCATCCGCAACCTCAATTGCTTTCAATGTTTAGATCAGGCGGTTTAACTTAGTATAGAAGAAGTTAATAAACCGGTATATACCATTAGTCCCCTGATTGAACCGCCAGAACTATTTAGCCATATGATGCCGCTTCATAGAACTCCGGTTTAGATATAATTGCCTCTGGTTTAACATTGTTCATACTGGTGTATACCTTTTATCCAACCCAATCTTGAACCGGAGTAACTTATTTTGTAGACTTCACCATGGCCAAACAAGTATATGAGTGCAACTGGGTTCCTTCTCGCGTCACAGAAACTCAACTGAATAATCTTGTCCTGACTGGCACTTTAAGCAGCAAAAATACCATCCATTGGAGGTTCCCTGGCAAAGAATCCCCGCCCACACCTCAAGAGGGAGAGGTTGTCGTTTTTGTAGATCACTTAGCCCGGGGTTTTAATCTGCCCGGTTAAAAATTCTATCGAGATGTCTTAGCCAACTTTCAACTCCGCCCGCAAGACACTGGCCCCAACTCTGTTACCAACATCTGTCACTTCCAAGTGCTCTGTGAGGCATACTTTCAAGAGGAACCCACAGTTGAGTTGTTTAGAGACTGCTTTCACCTAAACCGCCGCACATAATTCACTGATGGCTCCAATACGGAATTGGGTGGTGTGGCGATTCAGAAAAGAAAGGAGGTCACTTACCCTCACACCAAACTTCATAGCCACCCCAAGGAGTGGAATCAATCATGGTTCTATTGCAAAGACACCTCCCTTGCTAATGAAAATCCTTTTCCTGGCTTTCGTCCAGAGCGGCTTAGCAATACACACCCTTTTCCGCAAAGGTTGACTGCCAAGGAGAGAAGTAAATATGCTCCTCAACTATCCAAGCTCAGAGCCTTCATGGCCAACGGTTTAACAGGAATTGATCTCGCACGCTGTTAGATATCATGGAGCGTATTGCCCCTCAGCCAGCGCTCCGGTTTGATGTGCGAATATACCTGTAGTGTCGATGACCCACTCCATCATGTTAACATCCAGCTCATAGATGACGAGATAACAGAAGCTGTGAAGAAAATGTTGAATGAACCGGAACACCTCTGCGCTCGAACCGGCCTGCTCCCCTTCTGTGCTACCAACAAACCGCCAGCTGTAAGATTTTGACTGTACTTTTTACTGAACATGTCATTGCTATTTCTGAATATTCTTTAACATCAAATGCTGCTTAAACAGGGTGATGATCCGTTTTGGAGCAAGAAGCTTCCTCAGGAGAAACCAGAAAAACCAGATAAACCGGAAAGACCAATCCGGCCAAAAACCAAAGTCATTAAGAGGCCTGCTCATAAAAGAAAAACCACTGCATCTTCTGATCCGCTCGCTGATGACGATGTGGGTAATCCGGACCTTGAGGTAGAACTTGATTCACTTGGCTTACTTTTCACACGCCTTATTGATGATAATATTTGTCAGGATGATGCCGAAGCTAGCCATGCTGATGCTGCAGCGCTAATCTCTCTTTCTTCTGATTCAAACCCTTTGCCTTCACTAAAAATCCGTCTGGCAAACCGGAAAGTTAAATTTTCTCATCCTCTTGCTTACTTGGATCCCAAATTTCTTATGAAGACCCAACAGCACGAAGTTCGCCGCACAACCCGGCACAGCGGCCAGGTAGTTACCTCCGCCAGTTTACCGAATAGTCCGGTTCGGAAACGCCGTTCAGAGGTCTCTAATCTGCTTGTCAGTGCTTGTCCTAAAGCGGGCTGTTTTCGTCAACCTCTTAATCCATCTGATTCCGATTATCAGGTTACTTCCCACTCATCCTCTGGCGAGTCATCGGCCACTCAGCTGCCACCGCTCAAAACGGTGCTTGTGTAAGCTATACTTATCATAATATTTCTGATACATCACGTTGGAACATATGCTGTATTTGATTTTGATT
Source organism: Aegilops umbellulata (assembly GCA_032464435.1). NCBI lineage: Eukaryota > Viridiplantae > Streptophyta > Magnoliopsida > Poales > Poaceae > Aegilops > Aegilops umbellulata. The sequence continues at coordinate 332,297,784 of CP136059.1, read as the reverse complement.
ACTCCTTTTAGGGCCAAGCCTAGGCCAAGCAAAAAGGCCCGCCTGGATAAAGCGGCCGAGGAGGATGTCGTTCCTGAACCGGATAAAACACCAGAACCTGAAGCGTCCATTCGCGAAGATATACCCAACGACCCCCCACTTCAAGATGAAGACGTCATTGCTGAAGAAAGGCCTGTTGATACCTCAGGCCCTGCTGACCAGCCCGGAAGCCCCATCCGGATTGACAAATCCACCAGTCCAATCCGGCCTGCTGACAAACCGACTACCCCTGGCCAAACCGGTGACACGAAGGATGATGATGTTGTGATTACTGGCATTGGTCGTACTGAACCAAGCAATCCGGTCGCCTTATCAAAGCATACTGCCAAAGAAGAATTCGCTACTATGAGCAAAGGCAAGTGGAATGTTGATCTGGTGACTTACGTTGCTCTGAATGCCCAAGACCTTCATTCCGGCTACTTGAACCGGTTGTATACCAGCTGCGACTATGAAGCCGGTCTGGTGAATATGATGAAAGAAAAACTTGAGGTAACTTCCATGTGCTTTTTCCTACTTGGATCCTTCAATTTTGTTAACTCTCCTAGCCCCCAAGGGTTGGTTTGGCAATCCTCTTGTAAACTGGGACTTACTATTATAAAACTGAATGCTTCAAAATTCACTGATGTAGCCCCCAAGGGCCGGTTCAACTTAATGTAGTTAAACCGGGACTTATGTAATTTAACATGGCAGCACCAGAACTTATTTGAGAAAATAGCCATTAGCCCCCAAGTACCAAGTTGAATACTTGTATTGAGCTTGGGACTTTGCAATCAATTGACAGATGAAGATCAAATATGCATTAGCCCCCAAGTGCCAAGTGCATAACTTGTTATGTGGTTGGTACTTCAATTCTTATACCGTTTGTTAAGTCATATGACTGTCTGTATGCAGGCTGAGCTGAAGACCAAAGAAAACCAGTTCGCCGATCTTCAAGAAAACTTGAAATCCCAACAAGCTGAAACCTCAAAGGCGAAAGAGGAGCTCACCAGCGCTTTAAGCGTCATGGAACAGCTGAAGGAGGGCTTCAAGAAAGAGCGGGCGGATTGGGCCACTGAGAAGGCCGCTTTGACCAAGAAAATTGAAACTGTTGAAGCCGCCCTTAAACCGGTAGTAGATGAACTGACCAGCGTAAAGCGGCAAGTGCATGCAATGACTGCCGCCATCTTTGGTAAGCGTCCTTTGACTTCTGTAATAATTTGGCCTTCCTATGATAGGTCCGGTTTGTGAACTTTCTATCATGTTGCAGGCACCCGCATTCGTCACTTGGGGTCAGATGTTCGGATGAAATTGAAGGCCGCCTACACATTAATCGAATAGCTGTATACCGGAGCGCAGCGGATCATTTCTACTGCATCACATAACAATCCGGCACCCACGTTAATTCAAGATACTCTTAAGAGGTTGTCAATGCTTCTCGCCCGGATTGAAGAGCTGAAGAAATCTGCTGCTCGAACCGGTGCCATCAATGCCTTAATCCGGGCAAAAGCATGAGTGCCGGATTTCGATCATGTTGAGGCAGCTCAGGGCTATCCCAGTTTGAAGGAAGACGGCTCAGAGTTCAATGAAGATGACCTAAGAGCGATAAACCGGGCGGTGCGCCCTCTAGCTTGCCAATTGGTGGAAGAGGCAGATTTGACGCATTATCAAGCTCAATATAACAATCAGAACAAACGAGTGGCTGCACCAATTCCCGAAGCGGAGAATCTGATCCCTCCAATTTGTAAGCATACTTACGCTCCTGATATTGAACCGTCTTCACTGATCCTTGACGAAGCTGTCTTTCAAGCCCTAATGGGGATCGACTGGACCACTATTGACTTCCAGCCACTGGGTAGGGGAGAAGAAGCTGAAGCGGCGCCGGACGACCCACACCCATCAGACCAGGGCGGTGATCAAGCTTGAACCGAAGACCGGTTTAAATGGTTGCTTTGTTATATTCCGCCAAGAAAACAATGATCTTATTTGGGCACCATGTTGCCTTGTAATAGGATAACCAATACTCTTGCTTCTGAGATGCCTTCGTGCATCAGTGCTGATACTTTTGTTTGAAAGATCGAAACCTTCAATCTATATCTCCTGCAATCATAAAATCTTAAACTGCCACGGCGGTTGTACCGCCAGCCGGTTTATGACCTTCATATATATATGCAAGGAAATTGAGGCATATGATCAAATTTTGTGATACAAAATACCTGCCATTGCTGAGCATGAAGTTGGCTTAACCAATCTTGAAGCGGAAGGTTTATAAACCTGTACCGTCAAAGGAGAAAATAGCTCATGTGTGTACAATGCCGGTTTACCATGTAAACCGTGCCGGGTTACCATAAACACCCTTGTTACTCCATCATGGGATCTTAACAGAAAAAATTAAACCGGGCAAATAATCTCCGGATTAAAAATGGCTCGTGTTCCGTCAATTGACAATTTGAACCGGTTTAAAACATTGTCGGTTTAAAAAACGCAACAAAAATAAAGTAACAGTTATTAAGAAAAAACATTGAAGCAAAGGCAATGATAAAACCGTTTGCAAAGAGAGGCTTTATTGAGCCGATCAGATGGTGTTCCCATGGTCGGACACGACCAAGCTCCCGATAGGTGTAGCCATGGTTCAAGTCAGCCAGGTCCCCAAATGAAACCGTGGCATTATGCCGATCAAGAGGCGTGGCAATGGTACGGGTTCGACCAAGCCCCCAAGTGATTCTATGGCCTTAGGCCGATCAAGAGGCGTGACTGGTTTAGACTTGACCATATCCCCAAGTGATCTGGTGGCTTTCGCCAATCAAAAGGTGTTGCATTGGTTCGGATACGACCAAGCCCCCAAGTGATGTTTATAAAATTTTCAAGGGGTAAACCGGAGGCCGCTTTAAGACGGAACAACTCCGTGTAACCACACATGATGTAAAAGAACAGATACCCCGCTTTAGCTGAGGCTCCGGTTTATTATATTAATCATAATATATACACCCATAATATGTACATAAGTAGAGCCGATGGCTCAGGTATAGTAAGGCCGAAGATGAGCTATGTTCCACGGCCTGTTGGTCTCCTCCTCTGATGTACGTCAGTCTTTATGCTCTCGAATATCGATCAGATAGTATGACCCGTTGTGCAGATTCTTGCTGACCACGAAAGGTCCCTCCCAAGGTGGGGATAACTTATGCATATCAGTCTGATCTTGGATGAGCCGAAGCACCAAATCTCCCTCTTGAAAGGTTCTGGTTCTAACTCGGCGACTGTGATAACGACGAAGATCCTGTTGGTAAATCGCCGAGCGGGCAGCTGCTATGTCACGCTCTTCATCCAACCGGTCCAAAGCGTCTTGCCATGCTGTCTCGTTGTCCGCTTCAACATAAGCCCCCACACGAGATGAATCATGACGGATATCACTAGGGAGAACCGCCTCCGCTCCATAGACCATGAAGAACGGCGTGTATCCTGTCGATATGTTGGGTGTGGTATTGATGCTCCACAACACAGATGGAAACTCTTCTACCAAACAACCTGGTGTTCTCTGCAAAGGAACCATAAGCCGGGGCTTGATGCCTCTCAAGATCTCCTGATTAGCTCTTTGTGCTTGCCCATTGGACTATGGGTGCGCCACTGATGAAACGTCAAGTCGGATGTGCTCACGTTCGCAGAATTCCTTCATAGCCCCCTTGGACAAATTGGTACCATTATCTGTAATGATACTGTGTGGAAAGCCAAACCGGAAAATCACCTTTTTGATGAACTGAACCGTCGTGGCCGCATCACACTTGCTAACAGGTTCTGCCTCCACCCACTTTGTAAATTTGTCAACCGCCACCAGGAGGTGGGTCTTCTTATCCTTGGACCTTTTGAAAGGCCCAACCATATCGAGCCCCCAAGTTGCAAACAGCCAAGTGATTGGAATCATCCTCAATTCCTGAGCCGGCACATGAGCGCGTCTTGAAAACTTTTGGCAACCGTCACATCGTCTGACCAGATCCTCCGCATCAGCATGAGCAGTTAACCAATAAAAACCATGGCGGAACGCCTTAGCCACCAAAGATTTTGAACCGGCGTGATGAACACAATCTCCTTCGTGGATCTCACGCAAAATTTCACAGCCTTCTTCAGGAAACACACAGCGTTGGAACGCCCCTGACACACTGCAATGATGCAATTCTCCATTAATAATAGTCATGGACTTGGATCACCGGATTATCTGTCGGGCCGAGGTTTCATCCTCTAGTAGCTCGCCCCGGTTCATGTACGCAAGATAAGGAAGCGTCCAATCCGGAATGACGTGAAGAGCTGCCACCAATTGAGCCTCCGGATCAGGAATAGCCAAATCCGCTTCACCAGGGAGCTTGACCGACGGGTTGTGCAGCACATCAAGAAAAACATTAGGCGGGACCGGTTTACACCGAGAGCCCAACCGGCTTAAAGCGTCCGCCGCTTCATTCTTCCAACGGTCCACGTGGTCCACTTGATAGCCCTTGAAGTGACCTGCAACAATATCCACCCCATGACGATATGTGGCCATGAGTGGGTCCTTAGAATCCCATGTGCCAGACACCTGTTGAGCCACTAGGTCTGAGTCACCGAAGCACTTAACCCAGCTTAGATTTATCTCTTTAGCCATCTGGAGACCATGGAGCAAGGCTTCATACTCAGCTGCATTGTTAGTACAAGGGAACATTAAGCAGAGAACGTAATAGAACTTGTCACCTCGTGGGGAAGTTAATACAACTCCAGCCCCCGAGCCCTCCAACTGCCTGGATCCGTCAAAATGGATGGTGCTTGCAACTCTGTCCAATCATTGATGAAATCAACAAGTGCTTGAGACTTCACCGCCGTTCGAGGCACATATTTCAACCCATGCGGCCCAAGCTCTATAGCCCACTCTGCAATCCGGCCAGTCGCTTCCCGGTTCTGGATGATATCACCTAAGGGAGCAGAGCTGACCACTGTGATGGGGTGCCCTTGGAAATACTGCTTCAGCTTCCGGCTTGCCATGAAGACTCCATATACCAGCTTCTACCAATGCAGATACCTTTGCTTGGATTCAATAAGTACTTCGCTGATATAGTAAACCGGACGCTGAACCGGGTGCTCTTTGCCTGCCTCCTTCCTCTCCACCACAATAGCCACACTGACTGCGCGAGAGTTAGCAGCAACATATAGCAGTAGCGGCTCCTTGTCAATGGGAGCGGCGAGCACAGGCGGATTGCCCAATTGCCGCTTTAAGTCCTCAAATGCTTTGTCAGCAGCGGGGCTCCTGACGAATTGATCCGTCTTCTTCAACATCTGATACAAAGGGATTGCCTTCTCACCAAGGTGGCTGATAAATCAGCTTAACGCGGCAATCCGGCCAGCTAGGCGCTGAACATCATTGATACACTTGGGTTTAGCCAGGGAGGTGATGGCTGTGATCTTCTCCGAATTAGCCTCAATTCCCATGTTGGACACCAGAAAGCCCAATAATTTGCCTGTCGATACACCAAAAACACACTTGGCCGGATTGAGCATCATCTTGTACGTCCTCAGGTTATCAAAGGTTTCCTTTAAATCATCAACCAGAGTCTCCATCTTCCTTGACTTAACCACAATATCATCCACGTAAGCGTGTACATTACCGCCAATCTGCTTGTGAAGGCAATTTTGTACACACCGTTGATAGGTTGCCTGGGCACTCTTGAGCCCAAAAGGCATAGACACATAGCAAAAGGCTCCGAAGGGAGTGATGAACGTCGTCTTCTCCTGGTCCTTAACCGCCATTTTGATCTGATGATAACCAGAATATGCATCCAAAAAACACAAACGCTCGCAACCCGCCGTAGCATCAATGATTTGATCAATACGGGGAAGGGCAAAAGGATCTGTTGGACAAGCTTTATTAATATCTGTGTAATCCACACACATACGCCAGGTGCCGTTTTTCTTAAGGACCAGCACCGGATTAGCAAGCCACTCAGGGTAAAAAACTTCAACAATAAAGCCAGCTGCCAAAAGCCTGGCTACCTCTTCTCCAATAGCTTTGCGTCTTTCTTTGTTAAACCGGCGGAGGAACTGTTTCACCGGTTTGTATTTAGGATCCACATTAAGAGTGTGCTCAGCGAGTTGCCTCGGTACACCTGGCATGTCAGAAGGCTTCCATGCAAAAATGTCCCGATTCTCACGGATGAACTCGATGAGCGCGCTTTCCTATTTCGGATCCAAGTTGGCACTGATGCTGAACTGCTTGGACGAATCGCCAGGCACGAAGTCAACAAGCTTAGTCTCAGCTGCCAATTTGAATTTCAGGGCCGGATCATGCTCCATAGTTGGCTTCTTCAACGGAGTCATATCTGCCGGATCAACATTGTCCTTATAAAATTTTAGCTCCTTAGTGGCACAAACCGACTCTGCATAGGCCGCATCTCCTTCCTCTCACTCCAAAGCGACTTTACGGCTTCCGTGAACCGTTATTGTCCCCTTGTGACCCGGCATCTTGAGCTGCAAGTACACATAACAGGGCCGTGCCATAAACTTGGCGTAGGCCGGTCGCCCAAACAGGGCGTGATATGGACTTTGGATTTTTACCACTTCAAACGTCAGTGTCTCCGATCTGGAATCATACTCATCTCCAAAGGCCACTTCCAGGGCTATCTTCTCAACAGGGTATGCTGATTTGCCAGGTACCACACCATGGAACACCGTATTGGACGGCTTGAGATTTTTATTTGTTAGTCCCATACGACGGAAGGTCTCATAGTACAAGATATTGATGCTGCTCCCTCCATCTATGAGTACCTTGGTGAACTTATAACCTCCCACCTGAGGCGCTACCACCAGTGCTAGCTGACCCGGATTGTCAACCCGGGGAGGGTGATCCTCTCTACTCCACACGATTGGCTACTCTGACCAGCGTAGATAACGAGGCACGGCCGGTTCGACAGAGTTGACTGCCCGCTTCTGAACCTTCCGGTCTTGCTTGTCCAAGCTGGTGGTGAATACATGATACTGCCCACTATTCAACTGCTTTGGGTTGCTCTGGTTACCCGACTATTGCTGCTGCTGGTTGTAACCACCCTGGTCATTCTGATTATTTTGATTGTTATGTCTGCCCGGATTACCATTAAATCCTGAATCGGAATTTCCTCCACTTTAACTCGGCCCGGATCCTGAGCCATCGCCAGAGCCGTGATTATACTGGAAAGCATTAGAATTTTTGAACTCCTGCATAATGTAGCAATCCTTCCAAAGGTGGTTTGCTGGCACCTCCTTCGTCCCATGCTTCGGACAAGGCTGGTTTAATAGATAATTTAGGCGGTCCGGGTTAGGGTTAGGCGCTCCACTGCGATTCGGCGGTTTACCCTTGCGTCGCTGGCCCTTGTCCTGCGCATTGGTATTAGCCACGAAGTCCATGTTGCCATCCGCTTTACGCTTGCCTCCGCCACCATTACCTGTCGAGTGATGTTGCTGACCTTTGGAGTTGTCGTTCTTCTTTCCCTTCCCTGTCTTTTCATCATCAGACTCGGGATCCTTGGTACTATCAGAATCAGCATACTTTACCAAAGCGTCCATGAGAGTCCCCATGTCAGTGCAGTGGCGTTTCATCCGTCCTAACTTCAACTTTAGGGGCCCAAACCGGCAATTGCCTTACAGGGTTATAACCGCAATGTCAGCGTTGATGCGGTCTGATGAATGCAGAACTTGCGAGACCCGGCGCACCCAATGAGTCGTCGATTCTCCTTCCTCCTGGACACAGGCAACTAGATCCACTATCAGCATAGGCTGCTTGCACGTGTCTTTGAAATTACTGATAAACCGGGCTCGTAACTGGGCCCATGAACTGATAGAATTGGCCGGTAAGCTTTTTAACCAAGTACGGGCCGTTCCTTCAAGCATCATGGTGAAATACTTTGCACACGCTGCATCATCCACATCAAGCATCTCCATGTCCATCTCATAGCTCTCCACCCATGTCTCTGGAGGTTGATCCGCCGTATAATTCGGTACCTTGTGCGGGCCCTTGAAATCCTTGGGCAGGCGCACATTGCGTAAAGCGGGGACAAGGCAAGGCACCCCCAAAGAGCTAGAGGTAACTCCAGGCTCGACCGAGGTGGTCGGACGAACCGGCGTAAGCTGACGAGCTTGATACTATGCTGCTAACTCGGCCTCCCTGCGCGCTCGGGCCCGGTCCACCACTTCCTGAGCATTATCGACACCACCTGCCGGGTTGTTACCATGGGGCGCTCCCCGTCGTGCATTACTTGACACGGCCGGTTCATCCATATGCCTGCTATAGCTCCGGCTTGGACGAGGGGTAGAATGGATCCAGTCGCGGCTGTACGAATATGCTTCCTGTTGGACCAAAGCTGTCCTAAGGAGCTCCTTGACCCGACGCGTCTCTACCGCCTGCGGCGAATCACCTTCAATTGGAATGGCCTCCAGCCGCGTAGCAGCAACAACGATATTGTCCATCGGGTTGGAGTAGTGACCCGGGGGTGTTGAAACAGCCTGCAGTACAACAATGTTATGGCGAGGTAGATCTATCAAACGGGGATGAACCGGCGCGCCCGTCCCAGGTGCTTCCGTCCGGTTTACCAGTGGCGGATTACTGGTTCCTGCCCTTGGGGTATTGAAGAGATCTCTGGCTTCGAAGACCAAAGGCAAATGGGATCTGTATTTCCTCTTCATGACTTCATGCGACGCGCTCTGATCCAACATGAGCCTATAGGCTTGCGCATCTAAAGCGGCCTGCTCTGCAGTCATCCTGGCATCTTCAGCTGCTAGGTCCGCCTTAGCCTGAGTGATTTGTTCCCTCACTTTTGCAATCTCCGCATTGTGAGCGTCCTGATCCGCCGAGTTAGCCTCCGCCATCAGCGCAACCAACGCATCGAATAGATCCGATAAAACTTGATCCGGCGGCTGCACAGAGCCTCCTGCCCCGGCAGCCGTCGCCGCTACTGAACCGGAATTCATTGCCGCAGCGGTCGAAGAATGAAGCACTGCTTGTGTACCGGCCATGAATATTCCAACCCGGTTGGGCAGATTGGAGGGGTCCAGAATACTGTCGCCGTCGGAACAGCCCCCAATCCGGCCATCTTGCAGTTGATACAGAGATTCGGTTTCTCCGGTTGATGACTCATCGCCAGATTAAACGACGGTCTCGCCACCAGATTCCGATCCGTCCTCACAACTTCCTCCATGGATGACTCCCACGAAGGCACGCTTCACGTCTGGTTTAACCTGGGCGGATCGCGCGCGCTGAGCCGTTTCGACGAGGTCGGTGCAGATGTCCGGCTCAGGGCCCGGTTCACCGATCTTGCCGATAAAAACGTGTATGCCACCAAAGAGGACCCGATACCCGTACTCGATTGAGCCGGCCTCGGGGCCCCAGCCTGCATCGTCGATGTAGAGCTTGCCACGACGACTCTTAGTCATCCGGCCCACAGCGTAGACCTCGAGTCCTTCAAATCGGCCCTCCAAGAACTTGAAACCATCGTGCGATAGCCCCATGGTGGGTGCCAACTGTCGTGGTTTTGTCACGGCAGATGTCCTAGTGAAAGGACTTAGTCGTGGAGCCATCACGACGGGTTAGCTTGAAGGGGTTAAAGCGGACACAGGGACGCAGAGAGTTTATACTAGTTCGGCCCCTTCGATGAAGGTAAAAGCCTACGTCTAGCTGTGATGGAATTGATGGGGTTTCGATGACTAGGGAGCAAATAAGCTTCGCCTAAGTCTTGAGTTGTTGTTGTCTGTCCTTGAACCGCCGCCGGGTCGTCCCCTTATATACACGGGTGACGCCCGTCAGTCCACAGAGTCCCAACACCGGTTCATACTCGTATCCGGGTTGGTCTCTCCACATTCCTAACTTACAATACAAGTTTACGCATAAAGCCGGTTTACGGCTACAGGTCCTAAACCGACTACAGGCCTTGGGCCCTTATCTGCCTCTTTGGGCTTTAACACAATTGAACTACTGATGAAGTTAACCCGACCCAGATAGGCCGGTTTACGCCCAGTAGTAATATCCCCAACAGGTAGGATTATGCTATGCGATGCTACTTGGAGGACTTCAGTCTACTCTCTTCTATATGCTGCAAGACGGAGGCTGCCAGAAGCGTAGTCTTCGACAGGATTAGCTATCCCCCTCTTATTCTGGCATTCTGCAGTTCAGTGCACTGATATGGCCCTTTACACATATATCCATGCATATGTAGTGTAGCTCCTTGCTTGCGAGTACTTTGGATGAGTACTCACGGTTGCCTTGTTCCCCCTTTTTCCCATTTCTCTACCCGATTGCTGTGACTAGACGATGGAGCCCAGGATCCAGACGCCACCGTCGACGACGACTCCTACTACACCGGAGGCGCCTACTACTACGTGCAGCCCGCTGCCGACGACCAAGAGTAGTTAGGAGGATCCCAGGCAGGAGGCCTGCGCCTCTTTCGATCTGTATCCCAGTTTGTGCTAGCCATCTTATGGCAACTTGTTTAACTTATGTTTGTACTCAGATATTGTTGCTTCCGCTGACTCGTCTATGATCAAGCACTTGTATTCGAGCCCTCGAGGCCCCTAGCTTGTATTATGATGCTTGTATGACTTATTTATGTTTTTAGAGTTGTGTTGTGATATCTTCCCGTGAGTCCCTGATCTTGATCGTACACATTTGCGTGCATGATTAGTGTACTATTGAACCGGCGGCGTCACAGTATCCAACTACAAAACTAGATTATGCACACATCATGGGGAGCTTCTCTAGTTTCTCTAGAACACTCCTTTGCTCATATCATAATATCTTTTATTCATGTGGCACGTAGGATCATTGGTCTAGTTGGTTCAATTGGTATCTTTTGATAGCTTGCTTCAATTGGTATCTTTTGATTGCTTGATTGCTTGTTTCTCTCTTTGTTATGTCTTTGTGGCATATCATTCTTTTGCAATCTTTGGGCCTCAATATAGTTTGTCTTCCTCCAAATATTTACCGTTAGATATGTGTATTCCATTCCACTCTCTTGTTGAGAGATACACAATTTATGGAGGAACACAATTTATTGGCCTTCTAAGCTTTTCTCCTATTTTGGCAATCGATGCCAATGGGGGAGAAGTTTTAGAGAGTTTTGTGGAGAAGTTTTCAGAGTTTTGTTTGCTTTGGTTTTGTTCCTAAGCATTAGCATCTCATACTCATGCATCATTGGTTGTTGCATTGCATGGTGATTCATAATTCCTTATACAAACTCTCTTGAAAGTGATTGTCATCAATTACCAAAATGGGGCAGATTGAAAGGACATGCGGTGCCCCCATGTGTGGTTTTGGTAATTGATGACATTCTCTATGGACTAATGGTTGCATTGAGTTATATTTGAAGGATTTGTCGATAGGCACTTCTTGAAGTCCATGTGTTGGTTTCAAGGAGTTTATGTGTTGACCAAGGTGCTATTAAGGAATTATCCAAAGATTGGTCATGTGAGAGTTGAGCCTATTGCAAGCATGTCTTGAAGAAGATTGTGTGATCATTCATGCTTACCTTCAAGGCATCATCCAAATGAAGAGAGTTGGAAAGGTTCTTCAAGGTTGATCAAGACTAAGTCATGAGTGAATCAAGTTGATCAAATCACAAAGCATAGAAGATGTACCGACAGGGATCAAGTGATCCCATGGTATGGTAAGCATTGTCCATTACGCTTTGTGTACTAACCCATAGTCTTCGTGGGAGTTCTTTGTGGGGTTAGGTTGTGGTGTGCACGTTCAAGTGATGCGTCACGAAGAGATCAAGTGCTCGAAGATTGCCGTCCATTGTGGTGACAATGGACTTGTGAAGATGTGCTGAAGAGTGCCTCACCCATAGTGGCGTATGGGGGAGCAATCTACTAGTCTTCAGCGAGCCAACGCAAACAAGAAAGGTGGTCCTACTTGAGAAAGTCAAGATCATATACGTCTAGCTCAAGTGGACTTTGTTCAAGGCAAAGGTTTAGCCTTGATATGTTCGCTATTTTATTGGTCTCATGGTGGTATTTGGAGACTGGGTTATATGATCGATTGCCGTACTATCAAGGGGGGCTCTCAAGTTAGTAGCTTGATCGTATCATTCATAGAGATCTCAAACCATTGCATGCTTGCATCATATTTCTTGGTTCTTGTTTGGTTTTCTCCTAGTGATATTTGGAGCTTATGGTCATCTTCTTGACAAGCTCAAGTTCATCGAAAACGGAGTTCACATGCTTCTTCTATTGTGTTTTCGGTGTTGGAGGTTTTACCGGTCTTCTTCGAGGAAGGGTTCTCACCATTTTCTTATGGGCCTTTTCTAATTTGCTTCTTATTTCTATTTCTATCAATATTGTGTTAGCCCTTGTCGCTAGCTTTACAACAAACTTGGTTTCATTGAATTCGGAGTCCATTTGCAGAAGTTGTGTCAGTTTTGGTGTCCTTATAAAAGCTGCAGCGGTACTACTGATGTCTACTACGCAACCTTCCTCTTGTAGACATTGTTGGGCCTCCAAGTGCAGAGGTTTGTAGGATAGTAGCAAGTTTCCCTCAACTGGATGACCTAAGGTTTATCAATTCGTGGGAGGCGTAGGATGAAGATGGTCTCTCTCAAGCAACCCTGCAACCAAATAACAAAGAGTCTCTTGTCTCCCCAACACACTCAATACAATGGTAAATTGTATAGTTGCACTAGTTCGGCGAAGAGATGGTGATACAAGTGAATTATGGATGGTAGATATAGGTTTTTGTAATTTTAAAATATAAAAACAGCAAGGTAACAAGTGGTAAAAGTGAGCGTAAACGGTATTGCAATGCTAGGAAACAAGGCCTAGGGTTCATACTTTTACTAGTGCAAGTTCTCTCAACAATAATAACATAATTGGATCATATAACTATCCCTCAACATACAACAAAGAGTCACTCCAAATTCACTAATAGAGGAGAACAAACGAAAAGTTTATGGTAGGGTACGAAACCACCTCAAAGTTATTCTTTCCGATCAAACCGTTGGGCTATTCCTATAAGTGTCACAAACAGCCCTAGAGTTCGTACTAGAATAACACCTTAAGACACAAATCAACCAAAACCCTAATGTCACCTAGATACTCCATTGTCACCTCAAGTATCTGCGGGCATGATTATACGATATGCATCACACAATATCAATTCATCTATTCAAACCAACACATAGAACCTCAAAGAGTGCCCCAAAGATTCTACCGGAGAATCATGACGAAAACGTGTGCCAACCCCTATGCATAGGTTCATGGGAGGAACCCGCAAGTTGATCACCAAAACATACATCAAGTGAATCATGTGATATCCCATTGTCACCACAGATATGCACGGCAAGACATACATCAAGTGTTCTCAAATCTTTAAAGACTCAATCCGATAAATTAACTTCAAAGGGGAAACTCAATCCATTACAAGAGAGTAAAGGGGGAGAAGAAACATAAGATCCAACTATAATAGCAAAGCTCGCGATACATCAAGATCGTGCCCAATCAAGAACACAAGAGAGAGAGAGATCAAACACATAGCTACTGGTGCATACCCTCAGCCCCGAGGGTGAACTACTCCCTCCTCGTCATGGAGAGCACCGGGATGATGAAGATGGCCACCGGTGAGGGTTCCCCCCTCCGGCAGGGTGCCGGAACAGGGTCCCGATTGGTTTTTGGTGGCTACAGAGGCTTGCGGCGGCGGAACTCCTGATCTAATCTCCGTTCTAGAAGTTTTAGGGTACGTGAGTATCTATGGGTGCAGGAAGTACGTCAGTGGAGCTTCGGGGGCCCCACGAGGCAGGGGGGTGCGCCCCCCACCCTCGTGGGCACCTCCGTTTGCTCCTGACGTGGGGTCCAAGTCCATCCGGTAGCTTTCCTTCCAAAAGTAACTTCTCCAGTTGATTTAGTTCCGTTTCGACTCCGTTTGATATTCCTTTTCTTCAAAACACTGAAATAGGCAAAAAAACAGCAAATCTGGGCTAGGCCTCCGGTTGATAGGTTAGTCCCAAAAATAATATAAAAGTGGATAATAAAGCCCAATATTGCCCAAAACAGTAGATAACATTGCATGTAGCAATCAAAAATTATAGATACGTTGGAGACGTATCAAGCATCCCCAAGCTTAATTCCTGCTCGTCCTCGAGTAGGTAAATGATAAAAAAGAATTTTTGACGCGGAGTACTACTTGGCATAATTTCAATGTAATTCCTCTTAATTGTGGTATGAATATTCAGATCGGAAAGATTCAAGATAAAAAGTTCATATTGACATAAAAATAATAATACTTCAAGCATACTAACAAAGCAATTATGTCTTCTCAAAATAACATGGCCAATGAAAGTTATCCCAACAAAATCATATAGTCTGGCTATGCTCTATCTTCACCACACAAAGTATTTAAATCATGCACAACCCCGATGACAAGCCAAGCAATTGTTTCATACTTTTGATGTTCTCAAACTTTTTCAATCTTCACGCAATACATGAGCGTGAGCCGTGGATATAGCACTATATGTGGAATACAATGGGGGTTGTGGAGAAGACAAAAAGGGAGAAGATAGTCTCACATCAACTAGGCGTATCAACGGGCTACGGAGATGCCCATCAATAGATATCAATGTGAGTGAGTAGGGATTGCCATGCAACAGATGCACTAGAGCTATAAGTATATGAAAGCTCAACAAAAGAAACTAAGTGGGAGTGCATCCCACTCACTTGCTCGCTAAGACCTAGGGCATTTTGAGGAAGCCCGTCATTGGAATATACAAGCCAAGTTCTATAATGAAAGATTCCCACTAGTATATGAAAGTGATATCATAGGAGACTCTATATCATAAAGATCATGGTGCTACTTTGAAGCACAAGTGTGGTAAAAGGATAGTAACATTGTCCCTTCTCTCTTTTTCTCTCATTTTTTTTATTTGGGCCTTTTTTTATGGCCTCTTTTTTCTCTTCTCTTTTTTTTCGTCCGGAGTCTCATCCCGACTTGTGGGGAATCATAGTCTCCATCATCCTTTCCTCACTTGGGACAATGCACTAAAAATGATGATCATCACACTTTTATTTTCTTACAACTCAACAATTACAACTCGATACTTAGAACAAAATATGACTCTATATGAATGCCTCCGGCGGTGTACCGGGATATGCAATGAATCAAGAGTGACATGTATGAAAGAATTATGAAAGGTGGCTTTGCCACAAATACGATGCCAACTACATGATCATGCTAAGCAATATGACAATGATGGAGCGTGTAATAATAAATGGAACGGTGGAAACTTGCATGGCAATATATCTCGGAATGGCTATGGAAATGCCATGATAGGTAGGTATGGTGGCTGTTTTGAGGAAGGTATATGGTGGGTGTATGATACCGACAAAAAGTGTGCGGCATTAGAGAGGCTAGCAATGGTGGAAGGAAGAAGAGTGCGTATAATCCATGGACTCAACATTAGTAATCGATACCTTACTAATAAAATAAATAGGTATTCTTAGTCCGTCATGCTATTTTGTAGAAAATCCCCTGGTGTTTTTGACATTAAACCCGCAGTACATATCAAATGTTTTTTAAAATACTCATATCTTTTAAACCGTAACTCCAAATTTAACATATTATATATGGAATTTGATCAGAAAAATATGTAGAATCTGAATATGATGTTATTTTACCTGTTAACAAATTAAAAATACTATCTAGGCTGCAATGTTAATCATCAATGCATTATTCGTCTTTTTTTCATACTGATACTGATTCAGATTGGGGATGAACACCTCAGCAAAATCAGGATTGGTCATAAAATTGAATATAAATTTGCTAGAGACACCCAATAAATAAGGACATGCATGACAAGAAATAAAAGGACACAATAAAAGATGAGATGTTGCGCTATAAATAAATAAAAGAGAAAATGCGGAGGAGATCCGATAAAGATGAGATGTTGCGCTATTCTCTTATATATATGAAGAAGAAGAAAGAGGACATGCATGAAAAAAAAGACAAGTTTGATAAGATATAAATAGTAATGAAACAGGGACCAATACCTGTGACATGTATGGCAAGAAATAGTGATAAAATAGGGGCGCAAGTACCTGCTTCAATAGGAGACCATAAAAAAATGTTCTTTTCCAGACCCAAAAAATATCTTCTTATGATTAAAAAATCCTATATCCTATTAACAACTTTTGTAACAACTTTTCATGTATTTAAAAAATAGCTACAAATTCTCAGATTACAGAATTTTTTTTGTAAATTAAGAGCATGTGGTATTTTTTTTCCCGTTGCAATGCACAGGCCTTTTTGCTAGTAAAGAACTCATGTACTTATTGCAAAAATCTACAAGTTATCAAAGCAAAGTATTACGCGCATGCTCCTAGGGGAATAGATTGGTAGGAAAAAACCATCGCTCGTCCCCGACCGCCACTCATAAGGAAGACAATCAATAAATAAATCATGCTCCGACTTCATCACATAACGGTTCACCATACGCGCATGCTACGGGAATCACAAACTTTAACACAAGTATTTCTCAAATTCACAACTACTCAACTAGCATGACTCTAATATCACCATCTTCATATCTCAAAACAATTATCAAGCATCAAACTTTTCTTAGTATTCAACACACTCATAAGAATTCTTACAAATCTTGTATGCTTAGCATATTAGGATTATTTAAGCAAATTACCATGCTATTTAAGACTCTCAAAAAAATCTAAGTGAAGCATGAGAGATCAATAATTTCTATAAAACAAATCCACCACCGTGCTCTAAAAGATATAAGTGAAGCACTAGAGCAAACAACAAACTACTGATCCAAAATATATAAGTGAAGATCAATGAGTAGTCAAATAATTATGCAACTATGTGAAGACTCTCTAACATTTAAGAATTTCAGATCTTGGTACTTTATTCAAACAGCAAGCAAAACAAAACAAAATAAGATGACGCTCCAAGTAAAACACATATCATGTGGTGAATAAAAATATAGCTCCAAGTAAAGTCACCGATGAACGAAGACGAAAGAGGGGGTGCCATCCAGGGCTTCCCCAAGCTTAGACGCTTGGTTATCCTTGAATATTACCTTGGGTTGCCTTGGGCATCCCCAATCTTAGGCTCTTGCCACTCCTTATTCCATAGTCCATCGAATCTTTACCCAAAACTTGAAAACTTCACAACACAAAGCTTAACAGAAAACTCGTGAGCTCCGTTAGTGAAAGAAAACAAAACACCACTTCAAGGTACTGTAATGAACTCATTGTTTATTTATATTGGTGTCAAACCTACTGTATTCAAACTTCTCTATGGTTTATAAACTATTTTACTAGCCATAGAGTCATCAAAATAAGCAAACAACACAATGAAAACAGAATCTGTCAAACACAGAACAGTCTGAAGTAATCTGTAACTAACACAAACTTCTGGAACTCCAAAAATTCTAAAATAAATTGATGGACCTGAGGAATTTTTCTAGCAATCATCTTCAAGAATAATCAACTAAATAGCACTCTCCAGTAAAAAGTTGAAGCTAATCTCGTGAGTGCTAAAGTTTCTGTTTTTTACAGCATGATCATAAAGACTTCACCCAAGTCTTCCCAAAGGTTCTACTTGGCACAAACACTAATTAAAACACAAAACCACATCTAAACAGAAGCTAGATGGATTATTTATTACTAAACAGAACCAAAAAGAAAGAAACTAAAATAAAATTGGGTTGCCTCCCAACAAGCGCTATCGTTTAATGCCCCTAGCTAGGCATGACGATTTCAATGATGCTCACATAAAAGACAAGAATTGAAACATAAAGAGAGAATCATGAAGAATATGAATAGAACATTTAAGTCTAACCCACTTCCTATGCATAGGGATTTTGTGAGCAAACAACTTATGGGAACAATAATCAACTAGCATAGGAAGGCAAAACAAGCATAACCTTAAAATTTTAAGCACATAGAGAGGAAACTTGATATTATTGCAACTCCTACAAGCATATATTCCTCCCTCATAATAATTTTCAGTAGCATCATGAATGAATTCAACAATATAACCAGCATCTAAAGCATTCTTTTCATGATCTACTTGCATAGAAATTTTATTACTCTCCACATAAGCAAAATTCTTCTCATGAATAATAGTGGGAGCAAACTCAACAAAATAGCTATCATGTGATTGAAAATTAAGATCAAGATGACAAGTTTCATGGTTATCATTATTATTTAAAGCATATGTGCCATCACAATAATCATCATAGATATGAAGCATGCTTTCACCATAGTAAATTTTCTTATCAAAGCTTGGGGTACAAAAAATATCATCTTCATCAAACATAGCTTCCCCAAGCTTGTGGCTTTGCATATCATTAGCATCATGGATATTCAGGGAATTCATACTAACAACATAGCAATCATGCTCATCATTCAAAGATTTTGTGCCAAACATTTTAATGCATTCTTCTTGTAAAACTTTGGCACAATTTTATTTTCCATCATACTCACGAAAGATATTAAAGAGGTGAAGCGTATGTGGCAAACTTAATTCCATTTTTTGGTAGTTTTCTTTTATAAACTAAACTAGTGCTAAAACAAGAAACAAAAAGATTTGATTGCAAGATCTAAAGAAAGACCTTAAGCACTAACCTCCCCGGCAACGGCGCCAGAAAAGAGCTTGATGTCTACTACGCAACCTTCTTCTTATAGACGTTGTTGGGCCTCCAAGTGCAGAGGTTTGTAGGACAGTAGCAAGTTTACCTCAAGTGGATGACCTAAGGTTTATAAATCCGTGGGAGGCGTAGGATGAAGATGGTCTCTCTCAAGCAACCCTGCAACCAAATAACAAAGAGTCTCTTGTGTCCCCAACGCACCCAATACAATGGTAAATTGTATAGGTGCACTACTTCGGCGAAGAGATGGTGATACAAGTGCAATATGGATGGTAGATATAGGTTTTTGTAATCTGAAAATATAAAAACAGCAAGGTAACAAGTGGTAAAAGTGAGCATAAACGGTATTGCAATGCTAATAAACAAGGCCTAGGGTTCATACTTTTACTAGTGCAAGTTCTCTCAACACTAATAACATAATTGGATCATATAACTATCCCTCAACATGCAACAAAGAGTCACTCAAAAGTCACTAATAGCGGAGAACAAACAAAAAGATTATGGTAGGGTACGAAACCACAGCAAAGTTATTCTTTCCAATCAATCTGTTGGGCTATTCCTATAAGTGTCACAAACAGCCCTAGAGTTCGTACTAGAATAACACCTTAAGACACAAATCAACCAAAACCCAAATGTCACCTAGATACTCCATTGTCACCTCAAGTATCAGTGGGCATGATTATATGATATGCATCACACAATCTCAAGTCATCTATTCAAACCAACACATAGAACCTCAAAGAGTGCCCCAAAGTTTCTACCGGAGAATCAAGACGAAATTGTGTGCCAACCCCTATGCATAGGTTCATGGGCGGAACCCACAAGTTGATCACCAAAACATACATCAAGTGAATCACGTGATATCCCATTGTCACCACAGATATGCACGGCAAGACATACATCAAGTGTTCTCAAATCATTAAGGACTCAATCCGATAAGATTACTTCAAAGGGAAAACTCAATCCATTACAAGAGAGTAGAGGGGGAGAAGAAACATAAGATCCAACTATAATAGCAAAGCTCGCGATACATCAAGATCGTGCCAAATCAAGAACACGAGAGAGAGATCAAACACATAGCTACTGGTACATACCCTCAGCCCCGAGGGTGAACTACTCCCTCCACGTCATGGAGAGCGCCGGGATGATGAAGATGGCCACCGGTGAGGGCTCCCCCCCTCCGGCAGGGTGCCGGAATAGGGTCCCGATTGGTTTTTGGTGGCTATAGAGGCTTGTGGCGGCTGAACTCCCGATCTAATCTCCGTTCTGGAAGTTTTAGGGTACGTGAGTACATATGGGTGCAGGAAGTACGTCGGTGGAGCTTCGGGGGCCCCACGAGGCAGGGGGCGCGCCCCCCACCCTCGTGGGCACCTCCCTTTGCTCCTGACGTGGGGTCCAAGTCCATCTGGTAGCTTTCCTTCCAAAAATAACTTCTCTAGTTGATTTCGCTCTGTTTCGACTCCGTTTGATATTCATTTTCTTCGAAACACTGAAATAGGCAAAAAAACAGCAAATCTGGGCTAGGCCTCCGGTTAAGAGGTTAGTCCCAAAAATAATATAAAAGTGGATAATAAAGCCCAATATTGCCCAAAACAGTAGATAACGTAGCATGGAGCAAGCAAAAATTATAGATACGTTGAAGACGTATCAACTACCGCTCGTGGGAGCGGTACTACCGCTTGGAGGGGATGTAATTTTTTACTACCGCTCGTGGGAGCGGTACTACCGCTTGGAGCAGTACTACCACGACTAGTTCCGTGGCTACTTCCGCTCCAGACCAAAAAATCGTCACAAGTCCAGCGGAGGTAGGCACAGATGTATTTTTTTAGTACCGCTCGCAAGCAATAGTATCGCTACCCCTAGCGGTAGTACCGTGAGGACGAGCGGTAGTACCGCTCTGTGCAGGCTGTGAGCTTAGCGTTTGGATTTTCCCCACCTATAAAAAGGATTCTTCTTCCCCAATGAACCTTATCCTTTGAGCTCGTGTTCTTCCCCCATTGTTGACCTTCTTTGAGCTTGCTATCTCTCAATCCCTCCATGGATTCTTGCTACTTTTGGGGGAAAGGAGAGAGGAGATCTAGATCCACATTTCCACCAATCACTTTCTCCTCTATGTGAGGGGGACACCTTGGATCTAGATATTGGAGTTCTTGGTGTTCTCCTTCTTGTTCTTCCTCTCATTTTCCTCCCTAGCTAGCATTAGTTGCTTTGGTGGGATTTGGGAAAGAAGGACTTGGTCACTCCATGTGCCCTTGCCACTGCATTTGGTGCATCGGTTTGAGTTCTCCACGGTGATACGTGGAAGTTACAAGTTGAGAAGCTTATTACCCTTGGGTACTTGGTAACCTTGAGCTTGTTCCTCTTGGGTGCTTGGGGGCCCTAGACGGTTGGTGGTGTTCGAAGCTCAATCATTGTGGTGCAAAGCTACGGGCAAACGTCGGGGTCTCCAATTATGTTGTGGAGATCGCCCCGAGCAATTTGACAGGTACCGGTGACCGCCCCCAACGGTTGCCAAAGTGTACGGGTTCGGTGACCACCCCCAAGGGTTGCCATTTGTATGGGTTCGGTGACCACCCTCAAGGGCCCCTTAGTGGAATCACGGCATCTTGCATTGTGCGAGGGCGTGAGGATATTACGGTGGGCCTAGTGGCTTCTTGGGGAGCATTTTGCCTCCACACCGCTCCAAACGGAGATTAGCATCCGCAAGGGTGTGATCTTGGGATACATCGTCGTCTCCGCGTGCCTCGGTTATCTCTTACCCGAGCCTTTTACTTATGCACTTTACTTTGTGATAGCCATATTGTTTCTTGTCATATATCTTGCTATTTCCTAGTAGTTTATCTTGCTTAGTGTAAGTTGTTGGTTTCTACCTCTTAAGCACTGTGTTGGTTTCCCTTGAAGAGGAAAGGGTGATGCAGTAAATTAGCGTAAGTATTTCCCTCAGTTTTGAAAACTAAGGTATCAATCCAGTAGGAGACCATGCTCAAGTCCCTCGTACCTACACAAACAAATAAGACCCTTGCAACCAACGCGATAAAGGGGTTGTCAATCCCTTCACGGCCACTTGCAAAAGTGAGATCTGATAGAGATGATAAGATAATATTTTTGGTACTTTTATGATAAAGACTAAAAAGTAAATAAAGCAAAATAAACGGTGATCGAAATAACGGGAGATTAATATGATAGAGAATAGACCCGGGGGCCATAGGTTTCACTAGTGGCTTCTCTCAAGAGCATAAGTATTACGGTGGGTGAACGAATTACTGTCGAGCAATTGATATAATTGAGCATAGTTATGAGAATATCTAGGGTTGATCATGTATATAGGCATCACATCCGCGACAAGTAGACCGACTCCTGCCTGGATCTACTACTATTACTCCACACTTCGACCGCTATCTAGCATGCATCTAGAGTTTTAAGTTCATAAGAACAGAGTAACACATTAGGCAAGATGACATGATGTAGAGGGATATACTCATACAATATGATATAAACCCCATCTTTTTATCCTCGATGGAAACAATACAATATGTGTCGTTTCCCCTTCTGTCACTGGGATCGAGCACCGCAAGATTGAACCCAGCTAAGCACTTCTCCCATTGCAAGAAAGATCAATCTAGTAGGCAAACCAAACTTATAATTCAAAGAGACTTGCAAAGATAACCAATCATACATAAAAGAATTCAGAGGAGATTCAAATATTGTTCATAGATAATCTTGATCATAAACCCACAATTCATCGGATCTCGACAAACACACCGCAAAAGAAGATTACATCGAATAGATCTCCAAGAGAATCGACGAGAACTTTGTATTGAGATCCAAAGAGAGAGAAGAAGCCATCTAGCTAATAACTATGGACCCAAAGGTCTGAGGTAAACTACTCACACATCATCAGAGAGGCTATGGTGTTGATGTAGAAGCCCTCCGTCATCAATGCCCCCTACGGCGGAGCGCCGGAAAAGGCCCCAAGATGGGATCTCACGGGTACATAGAGTTCTGGCGGTGGAAATAGGGTTTCGGCTCCTCCTCTGATGTTTAAAGGGTATATGTGTATATATAGGCGAAAGAGGTCGATCAGGAGAGCTACGAGGGGCCCATGAGGGTGGGGGCGCGCCTCCCTGCCTCGTGGCCTCCTCGTTGATTGCTTGACGTCCACTCCAAGTCCTCTGGATCACGTTCGTTCCGAAAATCACGTTCCCGAAGGTTTCATTCCGTTTGGAGTCCGTTTGATATTCCTTTCCTTCGAAACACTAAAATAGGCAAAAAAAAACAGCAATTTGGGCTGGGCCTCTAGTTAATAGGTGTCACAGCCCCATAATTGGTTGTAAATAGTTGCATTTGCATCCATGCATCATGTCTAAGTTTAAATGAATTTGAAATAGGGGTGATCAATCCCTAGGACCCAAAAGAACTCAACTAGGTTCAACTTAAATAACATTTTCAATGAAACCAGATTGCCCTTTAGAAAAGTTCATGATTTTTGGTAAAGGTGAAAACCTCTGCAAAAATGATGCACATATTTCTAGGCCATTTCTGGACATTTGAATTAAATCATTATGTATTTGAATTTGGGCATTTAATTGCTATAATTATTTTAAATGCTCAAATTATTCTGAAACTAAATGTGGGTTGTTGGAAATAATTCAAAAGGTCCCCACAATTTATTTCAGGATTTGTAGATGTGGTTTAGTATTATACTAAATCAAAACAGAGTTAAAGCAATAGAAAACAGAAACTTAAATAGCAAAACAGAGAGAGGCAGTGAAGTCACCCGTGCAACCCACCTCGTGGCCCAGCACTGTAGCTGAGGCCCAGCCCAGCAGGCAGCCGACACGCCAGTCGTCTCCCTCCTCCCGCCAGTCGGATGGGGCGCGTGCCCGGCACGCGCGCGCGTTCGGCGCGGCACGCAGCACCCTGCCTGGCTGCCCATCGTCGCCCTGGACGCGAACACCACGCAGCCCTCTCGACCCCCTCTCACTCTCCCCCGGCCTTGTCCCCTCCTCTATCCTGCTCCTCTCACCACCGAACGGAGCCGTCGCTACCGTCGTCGTTCGTCATGGCCACCGACCTCCCCACGCCCAGCCATCCCAACCACGAGCTCCGCCTCGCTGCCGCGCACCTCTACACCGAACCACATGACCCCGAACGCCCTGAATCCTCGTCATCGAGCTCATCTTCTCTGCACGGCCGCCGGAGATCCCCATCGTCGCCCCGTCGCCTCCAAGCCTCCCCTGAGCAACTAAGCCGCTTGTCTGATTTGCCATGAGCTTCTCCTTTGTTCCCCTCTCTCCCCTTGCTCGATTGCGCCACATAGTCGTCGTTCCCACCGGACCCGAGAACTCACCGCCGCCGTGGTTCCTCACCGTCATGGCCAGGGCCACCACAGCTCAGGCCCGAGCACGTCATCACATTCCGTGAACCCCAGGAGCTTGTAGAGCCCACCGGCTACTCCCCTAGTGCACCGTAGAATCGACTCCGTCCGCACCCGAACTCCGGCCACCGCGTATGTGCTCGACGTCGTCTTCTCCGGCGACCCCGCAGCCTTTCGAGTGCTCGGCTAGATGTGGCCATGTGCGGGCTATCTTCTGGTGGCCTTCGCGCGTCCTGTCGCCGCCTGTAGCGCAGCCCCGACGAGCTCCCGCCGCAGCTTTGGTCGCCGCCGGCTGAATTCCGGCGACAGCCGACGTGGCGGGGTCATTAGCACTAATCCCCGCCAGCTGGACCACCCCTGGGCGCTGATAGCGGGCCCCATAGCTAGTCAAAGCATTAGTCAACGCGGGATTAGCACTTGTGTGACTGACTAGTGGGCCCCGTTGGTCAGTTTTGACCTGGGCTGGCCCCGTTGACCGCTGACGCAGTAGTGATGCAGTGTTGACGTCATAATAGCTTTCTGGATTATTTCTGTTTCAGAAAAGATTTGGAAATTCCAAAAAATAGTATAAACTTCTAAAAATCATAGAAATTCAACCGTAACTCCAAATAAGATAAATTATATATGAAAAATGATCAGAAAAATCCAATCTATCCAGTTATACCATTTCCGTGCATGTTAGAACAACTTATAGCTACTGTTTTGGACAAATCAATGAATGGCATTTAAATAACCATATGTGGAGTTTGAATTTGAACCCTGGGTTCAAACCAACTACACTTAATTGTGTTGCTACTTGCATTAGCCCAATCAACAGCATATTGCCATGTCACATTCATGCATCATATTGTTGCATGGCATTGAATGTGTTTCTCCTTTGTTTGCCGGTGACTGTCCCCTCTCAGTAGACGACGTTCCGACGATTGTTTGATGACACCGAGGAAGAACTATATTATCTTGAGAATTGCCAGGCAAGCAAAACCCCCTTGTTCATTCTGATACAATCCCACTCTCTCGCTCCTGCTCTCTTTTACTGCATTAGGACAACAACGATTCAACTGTTACATGTTGTGGTAGTTGAACCCCTTTCCTCTGCATGACCTGTCATTGCCACAGTAAATAGATGAAACCCACTGGCATGAGTAGGAGTTGTTTGAGCCCTGATGTGCCTACTCATTCATGCTTGTTTGTCATGCCTGCTACTGCTTAGACTTGAGTCAGGTCTGATTCATCGGGAATGAATTGGAAGGTGTGAACATGTCCTACTGATGAGAGCTAAGTGTGTGAACATGATTTGGTAAAGGTAGCAGTGAGAAACCATGTAGAAGTACATGGTGGGTTGTCTCATTGCAGCCGTCCTCAAGAACTGAGTTATGTGTTTGTGATCCATGAACAGTTACTACCACACATTGGGCTCCGGGCGCTCCAAGCTCTCTCGACTTATTACTCAACCTGATCTCTGTCCAGGAGTTGCAACTAGTTTCTGGTGTTTGTAGGTAGTGTTAGTAGTCTACCAAGTGGTACCCGGTACAGGTGGGCTTGGGACAGACTAGGCACCGTGGCACGGTGTACCAAGCGTAGATCCACCCGTTGAGGTGGGGTTGGGAACCCTGCACACATCGTTTGGGGCCGTGAGCGACATCACGGCCGGATCTCCTTGCGGATGGAACCTGAATAGGCGATAAACCTGGACTAGAGACTTATGTGGTTAGTCAGGTCGTGGCCGACTCCCTCGCCAGGCTTCCACTTGAAGGTTGTCGAGATACATGATGTGTACATGGTGGTAACTGGTGAGAGCGTGTGTGAAGAAGTACACCTCTACAGGGTTAACATTATCTATTCGAATAGCCGTGTCCGCGGTGAAGGACTTCTGGGTTGCCTGTACAGTTCATAGACAAGTGAAAGTGGATACTCTAAAATGCGCAAGATAAGCGTGAGTGCTATGGGTGGCGTTCTCGTGGGGAGACGGGAGCGGATCCATAGTGGTTATTGATATGGTGAATATGTGGACTCGTGTGCGCCACCTCAAAAGAGTTAGTTGCATTCGTAGTTCAGGATAGCCACCGGGTCAAAGCTGGCTTGCTGCAGTCAAACTCCAACACCCCCTTTGTTGATACCGATGCATATGTAGTTAGTTCTGATGTAAGTCTTGTTGGGAACATTTGTACTCACGTTTGCCTATTTTATGTTTTGCAGAGAGACGTCAGTCTTGCTAGTAGTTCTGTGTGGACTTCGACGTTTAGCTTGATACCTCAGCTACGATCTTGTGCCCTTGGCAGGATCTGGTAGATAGTCAGGCTTCTCAGCCTTTTTTTTCATTTGTAGTTGTCTGTACTCAGACATGTTAAGCTTTCGCATGTGCTTGACTTGTATGCTCTGAATGTTGGGTCACGAGACCCATGTTTGTAATATCTCGCTCCTCGGAGCCTATTGAATAAATACTTGAGTCGTAGAGTTATGTTGTGATGCCATGTTGTATTTACACATATCGAGCATATTGTGTGTATGATTGAAATGCTTGGTATGTGTGGGATCCGACAACCTAGTTGTTTATCCTTGGTAGCCTCTCTTATAGGGAAATGTAGTCTTGTGCTTCCATGAGCCATAGTAGTCCGCTACAGCCCGGTTTACCGGAGTCCTGCTAGCCCAGCACTACTGCTCCGGAACACTTGACTGGCCGGCATGTGATTCACTTCGTTCCTATGTCTGTCCCTTCAGGGAAATGTCACGCGGTGACATCCGGAGTCCTGCCTAACCTGCTACAGCCCGGGTTCCCGGAGTCCTGTTAGCCCTGTGTAATAGCCTGGATTCACACGCTGCTGACCGACATGCTCGATGTTGATTCATGTATGCCTGTCCCCGTAAGTTAGTGCCACTTTGGTTCACGACTAGTCATGTCGGCCCGGGTTCTCTGCCATATGGATGCTAGCGACACTATCATATACGTGAGCCAAAAGGCGCAAACGGTCCCGGGCCATGGTAAGGCGACACCCGTGGGAATACCGTGTGTGAGGCCGCAAAGTTATATGAGGTGTTACATGCTAGAATGGTGTGACTTAGAATCGGGGTCCTGACAGCTTTGGTATCAGAGCCTGACTGCCTGTAGGATTACCAAGCCAAACCGATCAAAGTTGAGTCTAGAAATGCTTTAGTTATATAGGGGAATTGATTGTGGAAGGGAACGTAAGGCTCTTTTTACTCCTTTACCTCATGCCCTTCTGATCTGAGTCAACCTCTTCTTTTCTATGGGGATTAAGAACTAGGCTTCTCATCTTTCTATCAGGATCACGTGTTACTAATCCATAGACTTATAGGATTGATGGATTAAAGTCTCAGTTCAGTTTCTACTATTTCTGTGTGATGACAGTTGATCTCAGAACCTTGATATTGTGCTTCTGAGTGGTTATGCCACCATTTTGCAGGATGTCTCAAATCTTTTTGAGCATTTACAGCCGTTATGCTGTCCGAGTCATCCCAGGTTTCTAAATAGTCTGATGCATTTGCAAATCCCTTCTTTCCATTCCCGATGTCCCTTTGGGCCAGTTCAACCACACTAATCGGTCTGTTGAGGTACGCCATTGCCTTGACATATATGTTGGAGCTATTACTATGACCATTAGTGTCTTAGAGGATCACCTAGTAATCTAGCCATGTTTGTGTTCCAGTGTGATGATTCTGGCCATTGTTCTCGAAAGCATCACATGATGTTATTAGTTAGTAGGTATTCCATTTGTGGGTTTCGAACCCGAGATTCATCCTACTTACTTCTTGTTGATAGTCTTGCTAGTTCCTTTAGGATATTAGTAACCTTTGCGATAGTCCTCAAGGTCCGTGGTATTTGCTTCTTCCAAATACCATGAACTTCTTATGGCACAAGTTCTTCTGAACCAAAAGATCACAACCAAAGTGCTCTTGATGAGTTCTCCATTCTGCATTGTGAATCCGCCAGTCCTACCTTTCTGCATGGGTTGTCCGGAAGAAATGTTGAGCTTTGCTCGACATACTAATCTATGCATCCACAACTCGGAGAATTATATGTTCCTTGAGTTGTTCCTCTTCAGTTGTATCCCGACCATCCTCTATCAGTTGATAGCCAAGAGTATGTGTGCATTTGTGTTCATCGATGCCCTTTTATTCTTGTGGTCTGTCAAGCCATTCTAGTTCAGAGTGACTAGGAGAAACAAACTCTAGTACCTTGTCCATTTCTAGGGTTGGGTCAAAGCAGTTGTATTCCGCAGATCAAAATGCCAAACCAGCTTTTGTTTTGTTCTTCCTTGGAGTATCACCCTATTTATGTCAAGAATATCATAGGAATTGCACCATCTCTTATGAATTCTTGATGTAGTGATACTTCTCACCATCATCATTTATTCCTCGGTCCCCATGTTGTTCTAACCACAATGCCGACAAGTGAATTGTGATGTGTGAAATCAATACTCCGAGCAACTCGTTGCTTGGTAGTAAATGGTCAAAATCTCATTCTTGGTGTGTTGATTATGGAATCATCATTCTAAGATTGATCGTGCTACCTAGTCCATTTTCCTGGTGCACTCTTCGATCAAGAGTTGGGATTATGTCTATCCTTGCTTATTTGGTCATATCATCTTGCCTAAAGAGCAAGACTGATCTCGAGCTTAGTAACATATCGATGGTTTGTGATTTTCCGAATATCTTCTCAGAGGTATCACCAGGCTGTCACCTGATCGCTATGTTGAGTTCGTGATCAAGTTGGTTACTTGTAGCCATCCTTTTCTCAAAGAATCTGTGTTGGATACCCCTGAGCTAGTTGGTTAAGCTTAACAGCAACTTGGAGAGTTGGAAGATAAAAACTTGTCCTACCACGCTCATCCCTAAGGGATATCTTGTATCTGTGTTGAAGAAAGATAATATCGTCATCGATTGATCCACGTGATCAATTGTCGGTGTTATTGTCTTATGAATCCTTTGATTTGAGTGTGGGCTATCGTTAAATCAAATCAAAACCAACGATATTCGTAATGTTGTCTTACTCGTGCTTGATCCCTCGAGCATACACCATTATATCTTTTGGTCTAACCAACGTTGCCACCGTGTTCACATAATTATGGAATTCCATCTACATGGAAACCTAGATGAATTGTTGTTAAGCCTATCAACATCATTTTGTCTCCCCCATGATTCACGTTGAACATTACACTAGTGTTGGAAACTTTATAAGCATTGCCCTCATGTCCCGTTCATGAAGCATATGTCGGAATGAAAGAAGTGACTTCCTCTAATTCACGTGCATATGATGCAAGTTGCCGCCGTGAATCTGAGAAAGTTTGTTTTTGCTTCCTCTGGAATCATCCCAAGTTAGTCATGCATGTGCGAAGTATACTTTGGGTTGTGAGATTAGCTACCTCCATTCCATATGTAACTCCTAGTACACCAAGCCACTGACTGATTTGTTCAAGGAGAAGGAGTTCCTTCGTAAGAGCTAATCATATGACTTATGCAAGGACTTCGTCATCCGCAATGATGGTCCCAACCTGAACTCGGTAGTGTTTCATTGTAAGACTACCATGTGGTCATGCTTGTCTAGGACAGTGTGTTCACAGGTGTGTAGCAGAACCAGCTCATGTGTTGAAGCTTGCTATCGTAGTTCATCTCCCGAGAGTCTCGCAACGTCATCTCGTCGATTTGTGTTGCAAACTTTCATTTTTCTCTCTAGACTAGATGAGTCTGGAATATTCTGACACCAACCAGATCTGAATCTCAGGCAGATATGATGGTTGGAACGTTTCTCAAGAACTATAATATTGGTCTCTCTGTAACCCGATAAAGTGGATGTTATGGCCAACACACCCAACTGGAAGACTTATTGTTGTAGTATCTTGATTGAGAAAGTTGGCCACCTCCCCATAAGGATCTCGTAGAATTTATTCCAATAGTTGTTCCTTATGGATTTTTGTGTTCCCGAAGTCTGACCTTTTACTTGATGTTCTAGATATCGAACCATATCTATGAATGGATTACGCTAGCACATCAAGGAGAACATTAGAAGCGGAGTGCTAAATGTCTCTTGGTCGATCATCCAGATTTCGTTCCCTTGGCCTCGCTAAGGTGAAATCTGAGAAAGTGTTGTCTTCCTTTGCACCTGCATTGTCCATCACTATTCATCATGGTAGTAAGATGTGTTGCTAGGATCCTCGACACGTATGTTGGTAAGACCTTGATGACTATGGAAATGCTCAAGTTCTTGAGAGCACACTCAGTCACTAGGTTATATCCTCGGTATCAATTGGAATGTGCCTCCCGTCTGCTGATTTGTTCTATAACCATAGTTTCCTTTCCGAACTGAGTATGGCATTTCTTTGAATTCCTTCAAACGATCGTTTGTGAATTGCCGTTAGCCTGGTATGAAGAGCTTAAATGCTCATTTCCGATAGAGTTTCTTTCTGTCATCAAAGTGTTGGATGAAGATCTCGAAAGCAAAGACATCAATATCAATATGAAACAATGAATCAACATCTTTGAGAAGGGCAGTTGGATTGAGAAGATTGTGTTGGCTTCGTTTCTCCTCTGCCTTCTTACCTCACGTCTTGAATCTCGGGACGAGATTTTTGTTTAGTGGGGGTGAGTTGTCACAGCCCCATAATTGGTTGTAAATAGTTGCATTTGCATCCATTCATTATGTCTAAGTTTAAATGAATTTGAAATAGGGGTGATCAATCCCTAGCACCCAAAAGAACTCAACTAGGTTCAACTTAAAAAAACATTTTCATTGAACCCAGATTGCCCTTTAGAAAAGTTCATGATTTTTGGTAAAGGTGAAAACCAATGCAAAAATGATGCACATATTTCTAGGCCATTTCTGGACATTTGAATTAAATCATTATATATTTGAATTTGGGCATTTAATTGCTATAACTATTTTAAATGCTCAAATTATTCTGAAACTAAATGTGGGTTGTTGGAAATAATTCAAAAGGTCCCCACAATTTATTTCAGGATTTGTAGATGTGGTTTAGTATTATACTAAATCAAAACAGAGTTAAAGCAATAGAAAATAGAAACTTAAATAGAAAAATAGAGAGAGGCAGTGAACTCACCCGCGCAACCCACCTCGTGGCCCAGCACTGTAGCTGAGGCTCGGCCCAGCAGGCAGCCGACACGCCAGTCATCTCCCTCCTCCCGCCAGTCAGACGGGGCGCGTGCCCGGCGCGCGCGCGTTCGGCGCGGCACGCAGCACCCTGCCTGGCTGCCCCATCGTCGCCCTGGACGCCTCCCGCGACGCCACGCAGCCCTCTCAAACCCCTCTCGCTCTCCCCCGGCCTTGTACCCTCCTCTGTCCTGCTCCTGTCACCACCGAACGGAGCCGTCGCCACCGTCGTCGTTCGTCATGGCCACTGACTTCCCCACGCCCAACCATCCCAACCACGAGCTCCGCCTCGCTGCCGTGCACCTCTACGCCGAACCACATGACCCCGGACGCCCTGAAGCCTCGTCATCGAGCTCATCTTCTCTGCACGGCCGCCGGAGATCGCCATCGTCGCCCCGTCGCCTCCAAGCCTCCCCCGAGCCACTGAGCCACTCGTCTGATTCGCCGTGAGTTTCTCCTTCGTTCCCCTCTCGCCCCTTGCTCGATTGCGCCACGTAGTCATCATTCCCACCGGACCCGAGAACTAACCGCCGCCGTGGTTCCTCACCTCGTGGCCAGGGCCACCGCAGCTCAGGCCCGAGCGCGTCATCATGTTCCGTGAACCCCACGAGCTTGTAGAACCCACCGGCTACTCCCGTAGTGCATCGTAGAATCGACTCCATCCGCACCCGAACTCCTGCCACCGCGGATGTGCTCGACGTCGTCTTCTCCAGCGACCCCGCAGCCTTCCGAGTGCTCAGCTAGATGTGGCCGTGTGCGGGCTATCTTCGGGTGGCCTTCGCGCGTCCTGCCGCCGCCTGTAGCGCAGCCCCGGTGAGCTCCCGCCGCAGTTTTGGTCGCCGCCGGCTGAATTCCGGCAACAGCCGACATGGCGGGGTCATTAGCACTAATCCCCGCCAGCTGGACCACCCCTGGGCACTGACAGCGGGTCCCATAGCTAGTCAAAGCACCAGTCAACGCGGGATTAGCACTTGTGTGACTGACCAGTGGGCCCCGTTGGTTAGTTTTGACCTGGGCTGGCCTCGTTGATAGCTGACATAGTAGTGATGCAGTGCTGACATCATAATAGATTTCTGGATTATTTCTGTTTCAGAAAAGATTCGGAAATTCCAGAAAATAGTCTAAACTTCTAAAAATCATAGAAATTCAACCGTAACTCCAAATAAGATAAATTATATATGAAATATTATCAAAAAAATCCAATCTATCCATCTGTACGATTTCCATGCATGTTAGAACAACTTATAGCTACTGTTTTGGACAAATCAATGAATGGCATTTAAATAACCATATGTGGAATTTGAATTTGAACCTTGGGTTCAAACGAACTACACTTAATTGTGTTGCTAGTCGAATTAGCCCAATCAATAGCATATTGCCATGTCACATTCATGCATCATATTGTTGCATGGCATTGATTGTGTTTCTCCTTTGTCTTCCGGTGACTGTCCCCTCTCAGTGGACGATGTTCCGACGATTGTTCAATGACACCGATGAAGAACTATATTATTTTCAGAAGTGTCAGGCAAGCAAAACCCCCTTGTTCATTCCGATACAATCCCACTCTCTCGCTCCTGCTCTCTTTTACTGCATTAGGACAACAACGATTCAACTGTTACATGTTGCGGTAGTTGAACCCCTTTCCTTTTTATGACTTGTCATTGCCACAGTAAATATATGAAACCCACTAGCATCAGTAGGAGTTGTTTGAGCCCTGATGTGCCTGCTCATTCATGCTTGTTTGTCATGCCTGCTACTGCTTAGAGTTGAGTCGGGTCTGATTCATCGGGTATGAATTGGAAGGTGTGAACATGTCCTACTGATGAGAGCTAAGTGTGTGAACACGATTTGGTAAAGGTAGCGGTGAGAGGCCATGTAGGAGTACATGGTGGGTTGTCTCATTGCAGACGTCCTCAGGAACTGAGTTCTGTGTTTGTGATCCATGAACAGTTACTACCACACATTGGGCTCCGGGCGCTCCAAGCTCTCTCGACTTATTAATCAACCTGATCTCTGTCCATGAGTTGCAACTAGTTTTTGTTGTTTGTAGGTAGTGTTAGTAGTCTACCAAGTGGTACCCGGTACTGGTGGGCTTGGAACAGACTAGGCACCATGGTATGGTCTACCAATCATAGATCCACCCATCGTGGTGGGCTTGGGAACCCTACACACATCGTGTGGGGCCGTGAGCGACACCCCAGCCGGATCTCCTTACTGATGGAACCCGAATAGGCGATAAACCTGGACTAGAGACTTGTGTGGTTAGTCAGGTCATGGCCGACTCCCTCTCCAGGCTTCCGCTTGAAGGTTGCCGAGATACACGATGTGTACATGGTGGTAAGTGGCGAGAGCGTGTGCGAAGAAGTACACCCCTGCAGGGTTAACATTATCTATTTGAATAGCCGTGTCCGCGGTAAAGGACTTCTGGGTTGCATGTACAGTTCATAGACAAGTGAAAGTGAATACTCTAAAATGCGCAAGATAAGCGTGAGTGCTATGGATGGCGTTCTCGTGGGGAGACGGGAGCGGATCCATAGTGGTGTATTGATATGGTGAATATGTGGACTCGTGTACGCCACCTCAAAAGAGTTAGTTGCAGTCGTAGTTCAGGACAGCCACCGGGTCAAAGCTGGCTTGCCGCAGTCAATCTCCACCACCCCCTTTGTTGATACCGATGCATATGTAGTTAGTTCTGATGTAAGTCTTGCTGGGTACATTTGTACTCATATTTGCCTATTTTATGTTTTGCAGAGAGACGTCAGTCTCGCTAGTAGTTCCGTGTGGACTTCGACGTTCAGCTTGATACCTCAGCTACGATCTTGTGCCCTCGGCAGGATCTGGTAGATAGTCAGGCTTCTCAGCCTTTTTTCATTTGTAGTTGTCTGTACTCAGACATGTTAAGCTTCCACATGTGCTTGACTTGTATGCTCTGAATGTTGGGTCATGAGACCCATGTTTGTAATATCTCGCTCCTCGGAGCCTATTGAATAAATACTTGAGTCGTAGAGTTATGTTGTGATGCCATGTTGTATTTACACATATCGAGCATATTGTGTGTATGATTGAAATGCTTGGTATGTGTAGGATCCGACAACCTAGTTGTTTATCCTTGGTAGCCTCTCTTATGGGGAAATGTAGTCTTGTGCTTCCATGAGCCATAGTAGTCTGCTACAGCCCGGTTCACCGGAGTCCTGCTAGCCCAGCACTACTGCTCCGGAACACTTGACTGGCTGGCATGTGATTCACTTCGTTCCTGTGTCTGTCCCTACGGGGAAATGTCACGCGGTGACATCCAGAGTCCTGCCCCAGCCTCCTACAGCCCGGGTTCCCGGAGTCCTGTTACCCCAGTGCTATAGCCCGGATTCACACGCTGCTGGCCGACATGCTCGATGTTGATTCATGTATGCCTGTCCCCGTAAGTTAGTGCCACTTTGGGTTCACGACTAGTCATGTCGGCTCGGGTTCTCTGTCATATGGATGCTAGCGACACTATCATATACGTGAGCCAAAAGGCGCAAACGGTCCCAGGCCATGGTAAGGCGACACCCGTGGGAATACCGTGCTTGAGGCCGCAAAGTGATATGAGGTGTTACATGCTAGATCAGTGTGACTTAGAATCGGGGTCCTGACAATAGGTTAGGCCCGAAAATAATATAAAAGTGTATAATAAAGCCCATTGGACATCCAAAACAAATAATATAATAGCATGGAACAATCAAAAATTATAGATACGTTTGAGACGTATCAAGCATCCCCAAGCTTAATTCTTGCTCGTCCTCGAGTAGGTAAATGATAAAAATAGAATTTTTGATGTGGAATGCTACTTGGCAAAATTTTCAATGTAATTATTTTTATTGTGGCATGAATATTTAGATCCGAAAGATTCAAGATAAAAGTTTAATGTTGACATAAAAACAATAATACTTCAAACATGCTAACCAAGCAATTATGTCTTATCAAAATAACATAGCCAAAGAAAGCTTATCCCTACAAAATCATATAGTTAGGCCATGCTTCAATTTCATCACACAAAACGTTCTCATCATGCATAACCCCGATGACAAGCCGAGCAATTGGTTCATACTTTTCAACGCGCTTCAGCCTTTTCAACCCTTACGCAATACATGAGCGCAAGCCATGGATATAGCACTATGGGTGGAATAAAGTATAATGATGGGGGTTATGTGAGAAGACAAAAAGGTAGAAAGTCTCACATTGACGCGGCTAATCAATATGCTATGGAGATGCCCATCAATTGATGTCAATGTGAGGAGTAGGGATTGGTACGTCTCCAACGTATCTATAATTTATGAAGTATTCATGCTATTATATTATCCATCTTACATGATTAATGGGCTTTACTATGCACTTTTATATTATTTTTTAGACTAACCTATTAATCCAGAGCCCAGTGCCAGTTTCTGTTTTTTCCCTTGTTTTAGTGTTTCGCAGAAAAGGAATATCAAACGGAGTCCAAATGGAATGAAACCTTCGGGAGCGTGATTTTTGGAACGAACGTGATCTAGGAGACTTGGAGTTGAAGTCAGGGAAGCTTCGAGGTGGCCACGAGGCACGGAGGCGTGATACCTCTCCAACGTATCTATAGTTTTTTATTGCTCCATGCTATATTATCTACTGTTTTGGACAATATTGGGCTTTATTATCCACTTTTATATTATTTTTGGGACTAACCTATTAACCGGAGGCCCAGCCCAGAATTGTTTTTTTTTGCCTATTTCAGAGTTTCGAAGAAATTGAATATCAAACTGAGTCCAAACGGAATGAAACCTTCGGGAACGTGATTTTCTCACCGAACGTGATACAGGAGACTTGGACCCTAAGTCAAGGAAGCTTCATGGAGGGCACGAGGTAGGGGGGAGCGCCCACCCCCCCCCCCCCCAGGGCGCACCCTCCACCCTCATGGGCCCCCTGTTGCTCCACCGACGTACTCCTTCCTCCTATATATACCTACGTACCCCCAAACGATCAAATACGGAGCCAAAAAACCTAATTCCACCGCCGCAACCTTCTGTACCCACGAGATCCCATCTTGGGGCCTGTTCCGAAGCTCCGCCGGAGGGGGCATCCACCATGGAGGGCTTCTACATCATCACCATAGCCTCTCCGATGAAGTGTGAGTAGTTTACCTCAGACCTTCGGGTCCATAGTTAGTAGCTAGATGGCTTCTTCTCTCTTTTTGGATCTCAATACAATGTTCTCCCCCTCTCTCATGGAGATCTATTTGATGTAATCTTCTTTTTGCGGTGTGTTTGTTGAGACCGATGAATTGTGGGTTTATGATCAAGATTATCTATGAACAATATTTGAATCTTCTCTGAATTCTTTTATGTATGATTGGTTATCTTTGCAAGTCTCTTCGAATTATCAGTTTGGTTTGGCCTACTAGATTGGTTTTTCTTGCAATGGGAGAAGTGCTTAGCTTTGGGTTCAATCTTGCGGTGTCCTTTCTCAGTGACAGTAGGGGCAGCAAGGCACGTATTGTATTGTTGCCATCGAGGATAACAAGATGGGGTTTTTATCATATTGCATGAATTTATCCCTCTACATCATGTCATCTTGCTTAAGGCGTTACTCTGTTTTCTTGAACTTAATACTCTAGATTGGATAGCGGTCGATGAGTGGAGTAATAGTAGTAGATGCAGGCAGGAGTCAGTCTACTTGTCTTAGACGTGATGCCTATATACATGATCATACCTAGATATTCTCATAACTATGCTCAATTCTGTCAATTGCTCAGTAGTAATTCGTTCACCCACCACAAAATACTTATGCTCTTGAGAGAAGCCACTGGTGAAATCTATGGCCCCCGGGTCTATCTTCATCATATTAATCTTCCATCACTTTATTATTGCCTTTGCTTTTTTACTTTGCTTTTATTTTACTTTGCATCTTTATCACAAAAATACCAAAAATATTATCTATCATCTCTATCAGATCTCACTCTCGTAAGTGACCGCGAAGGGATTGACAACCCCTTATTGCGTTGGTTGCGAGGAGTTATTTGCTTTGTGTAGGAACGAGGGACTCACGCGTAGCCTCCTACTGGATTGATACCTTGGTTCTCAAAAACTAAGGGACGTACTTAAGCTACTTTGCTGCATCATCCTTTCCTCTTCAAGGAAATCCAGCGCAGTGCTCGAGAGGTAGCAAGGCGCGCCTGCCCCCCTGGGCGCGCCCCCCACCCTCGTGGGCCCCTCGTGGCTCCCCTCACCGACTTCTTTTGCCTATATATCTCCATATACCATAAAAACATCGGAGAGCAGAATAGATCGGGAGTTCCGCCGCCGCAAGCCTCTGTAGCCATCAAAAACCAATTGGGACCCTATTCCGGCACCCTGCCGGAGGGGGGATCCCTCACCGGTGGCCATCTTCATCATCCCGGTGCTCTCCATGACGAGGAGGGAGTAGTTCACCCTCGGGGCTGAGGGTATGTACCAGTAGCTATGTGTTTGATCTCTATCTCTCTCTCGTGTTCTTGAGGTGGTACGATCTTGATGTATCGCGAGCTTTGCTATTATAGTTTGATCTTATGATGTTTCTCCCCCTCTACTCTCTTGTAATGGATTGAGTTTTCCCTTTGAAGTTATCTTATCGGATTGAGTCTTTAAGGATTTGAGAACACTTGATGTATGTCTTGTCGTGCTTATCTGTGGTGACAATGGGATATTCACGTGATCTACTTGATGTATGTTTTGGTGATCAACTTGCGGGTTCAATGAACTTATGCATAGGGGTTGGCACACGTTTTCATCCTGACTCTCCGGTAGAAACTTTGGGGCACTCTTTGAAGTACTTTGGTTGGTTGAATAGATGAATCTGAGATTGTGTGATGCATATCGTATAATCATACCCACGGATAATTGAGCTGACATTGGAGTATCTAGGTGACAGTAGGGTTTTGGTTGATTTG
The DNA here is from genome assembly GCA_032464435.1 of Aegilops umbellulata. Classification (NCBI taxonomy): domain Eukaryota; kingdom Viridiplantae; phylum Streptophyta; class Magnoliopsida; order Poales; family Poaceae; genus Aegilops; species Aegilops umbellulata. Next base: position 332,259,712 of record CP136059.1, on the reverse strand, counting down.
TGTCTTAAGGTGTTATTCTACTACGAACTCTATGATAGATAGAACGGAAAGAATAGCTTCGTGTTATTTTACTACGGACTATTGAATAGATCGATCAGAAAGAATAACTTTGAGGTGGTTTCGTACCCTACAATAATATCTTCGTTTGTTCTCCACTATTAGTGACTTTGGAGTGACTCTTTGCTGCATGTTGAGGGATAGTTATATGATCCAATTATGTTATTATTGTTGAGAGAACTTGCACTAGTGAAAGTATGAGTCCTAGGCCTTGTTTCAACGCATTGCAATACCATTTACGCTCACTTTTATCGCTTGTTACCATGCTGTTTTTATATTTTCAGATTACAAAAACCTATATCTACCATCCATATTGCACTTGTATCACCATCTCTTCGCCGAACTAGTCCACCTATACAATTTACCATTGTATTGGGTGTGTTGGGGACACAAGAGACTCTTTGTTATTTGGTTGCAGGGTTGTTTGAGAGGGACCATCTTCATCCTACGCCTCCCATGGATTGATAAACCTTAGGTCATCCACTTGAGGGAAATTTGCTACTGTCCTACAAACCTCTGCACTTGGAGGCCCAACAACATCTACAAGAAGAAGGTTGCGTAGTAGACATCAGGGATTGCCCTGCAACGGATGCACTAGAGCTATAAATATATAAAAGCTCAACAAAAGAAACTAAGTGGGTGTGCATCCAACTTGCTTGCTCACGAAGACCTAGGGCATTTTGAGGAAGCCCATCGTTGGAATATACAAGCCAAGTTCTATAATGAAAAATTCCCACTAGTATATGAAAGTGACAACATAGGAGACTGTCTATCATGATGATCACGGTGCTACTTTGAAGCACAAGTGTGGAAAAAGGATAGTAACATTGTCCCTTCTCTCTTTTTCTCTCATTTTTTTCTTGGGCCTTTTCTTTTTTTTCTTTGGCCTCTTTTTATTTTTCTTTTTTTTCCTTAGTCCGGAATCTCATCCCGACTTGTGGGGGAATCATATTCTCCATCATCCTTTCCTCACATGGGACAATGCTGTAATAATGATCATCACACTTTTTATTTACTTACAACTCAAGAATTACAACTCAATACTTAGAACAAAATATGACTCTATGTGAATGCCTCCGGCGGTGTACCGGGATATGCAATGAATCAAGAGTGACATGTATGAAAAATTATGAATAGTGGCTTTGCCACAAATACAATGTCAACTACATGATCATGCAAAGCAATATGACAATGATGAAGCGTGTCATAATAAACGAAACAGTGGAAAGTTCCATGGCAATATATCTCGGAATGGCTATGGAAATGCCATAATAGGTAGGTATGGTGGCTGTTTCGAGGAAGATATAAGGAGGTCTATGTGTGATAGAGTGTATCATATCACGGGGTTTGGATGCACCGGCGAAGTTTGCACCAACTCTCAAGGTGAGAAAGGGCAATACACAGTACCGTAGAGGCTAGAAAATTGTGGAAGGGTGAGAGTGCGTATAATCCATGGACTCACATTAGTCATAAAGAACTCATATACTTATTGCAAAAGTTTATTAGCCCTTCAAGAAAAGTACTACTACGCATGCCCCTAGAGGGATATATTGGTAGGAAAAGACCATCGGTCGTCCCCGACCGCCACTCATAAAGAAAGCAATAAAAGAACACCTTATGCGTCAAATTTGTCACACAACTTTTACCATACGTCCATGCTACGGGACTTGCCAACCTTAACACAAGTATTTATGAATTTCACAATTACTCAACTAGCACACTCTAATATTACCATCTTTATATCTCAAAACACTTATCAAGTATCAAACTTCTCACGATATTCAATGAACTCAATATGGAAGTTTTTATTATAGTCATCTTGGATGCCAATCATATTAGGACTAATTTCACAATTAAAGCAAATTACCATGCTGTTTAAGACACTCAAAATAATATAAGTGAAGCACGAGAGATCAATAATTTCTATAAAATAAAACCACCACCGTGCTCTAAAAGTTATAAGTGAAGCACTAGAGCAAAAACTATATAGCTCAAAAGATATAAGTGAAGCACATAGAGTATTCTAATAAATTCCGAATCATGTGTGTCTCTCTCAAAAGGTGTATTCAGCAAGGATGACTGTGGTAAACTAAAAAGCAAAGACTCAAATCATACAAGACGCTCCAAGCAAAACACATATCATGTGGTGAATAAAAATATAGCCCCAAGTAAAGTTACCGATAGACGAAGACGAAAGAGGGGATGCCTTCCGAGGCATCCCCAAGCTTAAGCTTTTGGTTGTCCTTGAATTTTACCTTGGGGTGCCTTGGGCTTCCCCAAGCTTAGGCTCTTGCCAATCGTTGTTCCATAATCCATCAAATCTTTACCTAAAACTTGAAAACTTCACAACACAAAACTCAACATAAAATCTCATGAGCTCCGTTAGCGAAATAAAACAAACAACTACTTTAAGGTACTGTATTGAACTCATTATTTATTTATATTGGTGTTAAACCCACTGTATTCCAACTTATCTATGGTTTATAAACTCTTTTACTACCCATAGATTCATCAAAGTAAGCAAACAACACACGAAAAACAGAATCTGTCAAAAACAGAACAGTCTGTAGTAATCTGCACCTAACGCAAACTTATGGAACTCAGAAAAATATACCAAAATAGGAAGACCTAGATAATTTTTTTATTGATCTACTGCAATTGGAATCAGTATTTTATCACCTTCTGGAAATTTTGTTTTCGTGAGCAGAAAGTTTTGGACTTTTTCAGCAAGATCAAATAACTATTATCCAAGAAGATCCTATAGGTTTCACTTCGCACAATAACTAATTAAAGCATAAAAAAATCTAACCAGAGGCTATATCAAATATTTATTTCTAAAAAGGAACAAAAACTAAAATAAAATTGGTTTGCCTCCCAACAAGCGCTATCGTTTAATGCCCCTAGCTAGGCATAAAAGCAAGGATAGATCTAAGTATTGCCATCTTTGGTAGGCAATCCATAAGTGGATCTCATAATAGATTCATAAGGTAATTTAATTTTATTTCTAGGGAAGTGTTCCATGCCTTTCCTTAACGTAAATTGTAATATAATATTCCCTTCCTTCATATCAATGATTGCACCAATCGTTCTAAGGAAAGGTCTACCAAGAATAATAGAACATGAAGGATTGCAATCTATATCAAGAACAATGAAATCTACGGGCACATAGTTCCTATTTGCAACAATAAGAACGTCATTAATTCTTCCCATAGGTTTCTTGATAGTGGAATCCGCAAGATGCAAGTTTAAAGAACAACCATCAAATTCACGGAAACCTAGCAAATCACACAAAGTTTTTGGAATCGTGGAAACACTAGCACCCAAATCACACAAAGCATAGCATTCACGATCCTTAATTTAATTTTAATTGTAGGTTCCCACTCATCATAAAGTTTTATAGGGATAGAAACTTCCAACTCAAGTTTTTCTTCATAAGATTGCATCAAAGCATCAACGATATGTTTAATAAAGGCTCCATTTTGACTATAAGCATGAGGAGTATTTAGCACGGATTGCAACAAGGAAATACAATCTATTAAAGAGAAATTATCATAGTTAAATTCCTTGAAATCCAAAATAGTGGGTTCATTGCTATCTAAAGTTTTAACCTCCTCAATCCCACTTTTACCAAATTTTGCATCAAGATCTAAAAACTCTGAATTATTGGGATGCCTTTTAACTAAAGTTGACTCATCTCCGGTCCCATCATTATCAAGATTCATATTGCAAAACAAAGATTTAATAGGGGACACATCAATAACTTTTAGATCTTAATAGGGGACACATCTTTATTCTCATAAAAACTGGAAGAACACGCCTTTACAAAGCGATCTTTCTTAGCACACATTCTAGCGGTTCTTTCTTTGCACTCATCAACGGAAACTCATGGCTTCGAGAGACTCATTGATATCATGCTTAGGTGGACTTGAGGTACATGAGGTGTACATGGTGGTAAGTGGCGAGAGCGTGTGTGAAGAAGTACACCCCTGCAGGGTTATCATTATCTATTCGAATAGCCGGATTCCTCGAATATGGAAACTTGGACCCCTTGCATAGTTCATAGACAAGTGAAAGTGGATACTCTAAAATGCGCAAGATAAGCGTGAGTGCTATGGATGGCATTCTCGTAGGTAGACGGGAGCGGATCCACAGTGGTGTATTGATATCGTGAATATGTGGACACGTGTGCGCCACCTCAAAAGACTTACTTGCAGTTGTAGTTTAGGATAGCCACCGAGTCAAAGCTGGCTTGCTGCAGTTAAACTCCACCACCCCCTTTTGATACCGATGCATATGTAGTTAGTTCTGATGTAAGTCTTGCTGGGCACATTTGTACTCACATTTTCCTATTTTACGTTTTGCAGAGAGACATCAGTCTCACTAGTGGTTCCGTGTGGACTTCGACGTTTAGCTTGATACCTCAACTACGAACTTGTGCCCTCGGAAGGATCTGGTAGATAGTCAGGCTTCTCAGCCTTTTTCATTTGTAGATGTATGTACTCAGACATGTTAAGCTTCCGCGTGTGCTTTGACTTGTATGCTCTGAATGTTGGGTCATGAGACCCATGTTTGTAATATCTCGCTCCGCGGAGCCTAATGAATAAATACTTAAGTCGTAGAGTTATGTTGTGATGCCATGTTGTATTTACACATATCGATCATATTGTGTGTATGATTGAAATGCTTGGTATGTGTGGGATCCGACAACCTAGTTGTTTATACTTGGTAGCCTCTCTTATGGGGAAATGTAGTCTTGTGCTTCCATGAGCCATAATAGTCCGCTACAGCCCGGTTCACCGGAGTCCTGCTAGCCCAGCACTACTGCTCCGGAACACTTGACTGGCCGGCATGTGATTCACTTCGTTCCTGTGTCTCTCCCTTCGGGGAAATGTCACGCGGTGACATCCGGAGTCCTGCCTAGCCTGCTACAGCCCGGGTTCCCGGAGTCCTGTTAGCCCAGTGCTACAGCCCGGATTCGCACGCTGCTGACCGACATGCTCGATGTTGATTCATGTATGCTTGTCCCCGTAAGTTAGTGCCACTTTGGGTTCACGACTAGTCATGTCGGCCCGGGTTCTCTGTCATATGGATGCTAGCGACACTATCATATACGTGAGCCAAAAGGCGCAAATGGTCCCGGGCCATGGTAAGGCGACACCCTTGGGAATACCGTGCGTGAGGCCGCAAAGTGATATGAGGTGTTACATGCTAGATCGGTGTGACTTAGAATCAGGGTCCTGACAGCTTTGGTATCAGAGCCTGACTGCCTGTAGGCTTACCAAGCCAAACCGGTCAAAGTTGAGTCTAGAAATGCTTTAGTTATATAAGGGAATTGATTGTGGAAGGGGACGTAAGGCTCTTTTTACTCCTTTACCTTATGCCCTTCTGATCTGAGTCAACCTCTTCTTTTCTACGGGGATTAAGAACTAGGCCTTCTCATCTATCTATCAGGATGACGAGTTACTATGATAGAGACTTATAGGATTGTTGGTTCCAGGTCTCGGATCAGTTTCTACTACTTTTAGTATGTTGTCAGTTGAACCAGAACCTTGATATGATGTTGTTAAGTGGCTATGCAAATCCTTGTGAATGTCTCAAATCTTTTTATGAGCATTTACAGCCGTTATGTTGTCCGAGTCATCCCAGTTTCTAAATATTCGGATGCATTTGCAAATCCCTTCTTTCCATTCTCGATGTTCCTTTGGGCCAGATTAACCACACTAATCGTCAAGTTGAGGTACTCCGTTGCCTCGGCATATATGTTGGAGCCATTATTATGACCCTAGGCATCTTAGAGAACCACCCATAATCTAGCCATGCTTTATATTCCCAGTGTGATGATTCTGGCCACCATTCTCGAGAGCATCCCGTGATGCTACTGAGTAGTAGGTATTCTACTCCTGGGTTTTTGAACCTGAGGTTCACCCTACTTACTTCATGTTGATAGTGTTGCTAGTTCCTTTAGGATATTAGTAATCTTTGTGATAGTCCTCGAGGCCTGTGGTATATCGTTCTTCCAATACCATGAACCACTATGGCAGAAGTTCATTCAACCAAAAGATCACAACTAGAGTGCTCTTGATGAGTTCTCCATTTTGTATTGTGAATCTGCAAGTCCTACCTTTCTGCATGGATTATCTGGAAGAAATATGTTGAACTGGTCTGACATACTAAATCTATGCATCCACAACTCAGAAAACCATATGTTCCTTTGAGTTATCTCTCTTTAGTTGTATTCTGACCTTTGGCTATCAATTGATAGTCAGGACTAGTTGTGCATCTGTGTTATCGATGCCTATTATTCTTGTGGTCTGTCAAGCCGTTCTAATTCAGAATGACTAGGAGAAACAAACTCCAGAACCTCATCCATATCTAGGATTGGGTCAAAGCAATTGTATTCCATAGATCAAATTGCCAATCCAGCCTTTGATATGTTCTACCCTGGAGTATTACCCTCGTTATGTCGAGAATATCATAGGAATTGCACCAACTCTTATGAATTCTTGATGCAGTGATACTTCTCACCATCATCATTCGTTCCTCGGTCCTCGTGTTGTTATAACCGAAATGCCGACAAGTGAATTGTGATGTGTGAAATCAATACTCCGAGCAACTTGTTGCTTGGTAGTAAATGGACAATATTCTTTTTCTTAGCGTGTTGGTTATGGAATCATCATTCTAAGATGGGTTGTGCTACCTAGTCATTATTTCTGGTGCACTCTTCGATCAAGAGTTAGGATTGTGTCAATCCTTGCTTAATTGATCACATCATCTTGCCTCGAAAGCAAGATTGCTCCCTAGCTTAATAACATATCGGTGGTTCGTGAAGTTCCGAATATCTTCTCGGAAGTGTTACCAGGTTGTCACTTGACCGCTATAGTGAGCTCGTGATCAAGTTGGTTTTCCTCTAAACCACCCCTTCTCCAAGAGTCTGTGTCGGATACCCCCGAGTTAGTTGGTTAAGCTAAACAACAACTTGGAGAGTTGGAAGATGGAAGCTTGTCCGACTTAGTTCATCACTAAGGGATATCCTTGCGTGTGTGTGTGTGTCTGTCTGTGTGTCTGTGTGTTGAAGAAAGATGGTATCTTCATCGACTGTTCCCCGTGATCAGTTGTTGAACCTATTGTCTTGTGCAAACCTTGATTTGAGTGTGGGCTATCGTCAAATCAAGTTAGAACCAATGATATTCGTAATGTTGTCTTACTCGTGGTTGATTCCTCGAGCATACACCATTACATCTTTTGGTCTGACCAATACTATCACATTGTTCACATAATGGTGGAAGTCCAGTGATATGGAAATTCCGATGTGTTGCTGTTGAGCCCATCAGCAGCATCTTGTCTCCTCCATGATTTATGTTGAACATCCAGCTAGTGTTGGAAACTTGTGTAAGCATTTTCTTCATGCCCCGTTCATGAAGTATATGCTTGGATGGAAGAAGTGACTTCCTCGAATCATGTGCATTAGGTGCAAATTGTCGCCTTGAGTTCGGGAAAGACTGTTTTCGTTTCCTCTGGTACCATCCCAAGTCAATTATGCATGTGCGAATATATTCTATGGTATGGTAGATTAATTACCTCCACTTCATATGTATACCCTAGCACACCAATCCACTGATTGACTTGTTCAAAGAAAAGAAGTTCATGCGCTAATCCTGAAGGGCCCGGATGGATATGCACAAGACTTCGTTATCTCAATGATGGTTCCCAACCTGAACTCAGTAGTGTTTTATTATAAGACTACTATGTGGTCATGCTTGTCTAGGACAGCAAGTTCACGTGTGTTTAGCAGGAACAGCTCATGTTTTGGACCTTGCTACCGTAGTTCATTTTCCGAGAATCTCGCAACATCATCTCGTCGATTTGTGTTGCAAACTTTCATTTTCGCCTTCTAGACTTGACGAGTCTGGAATATCATGTTACCAACCATATCTGAATCTTAGGCAGATATGATGGTTGGAACTTTTCCAAGATCTATGATGTAGGTCCCGACAAGGTTGATGTTCTGGCCGACACACCTAGCCGGAAGATCTATCACTGTAGTATCTTGATTGAGCTATTTAACCATCTTCTCCATGAGTATTTCCTGCAACTTATTCTAGAGGTTGTTCCTTAGGGGTCCTTGTACTCTCGGTTTCCTCGGTTTTGCTATAACCATTCAAATAGGGGAATCACTCTCGTCTGTTGAGCTTTTCCCCAGTCACTAGAATCATTCCCAGTATTTGCATTTTGTTCCCAGCTTGCACCCGTCATTGTGTCAGTCTACCGTGGGCCCCATCCATTTTCGTGTAAGCAAATCATCCATTGCGTTGCCTTCAACAAGGTAGTTCACATCATCCATTCTAGTCCGAGTATGTCATTTCTTCGAGCCCTTTCAAATGGTCAATTGTAAATTGCCTTATGCTAGTATGAAGAGTTTCAATGATCTATGGATCAAAAGTAATTCTTTTTGCCACTTAAGGGAACAACCCAACGAGTCACCTTTCCCAAGGTGCCCGCTTACGGGATCATGGCAATTATTTCCTCGCCACCTTGACACCATCCACCATCTTTCTAAGCATGGAATTGTTGCCCACCAAATCAAACCCCGTCGTTATTCTTCCATCCCTCTCGATGTGTTTTGTGTCTCAACTCGAGATGTTTCAACATCTCATTCCGCGAGTTGATCTTGTATAGCTAGATCTTCGAGAAGATCAATCCTAGTATAGTTTCTTTCTGTCGTCATCGCGTAGATGAAGATCTCAAAAGCGAGGATGTCAAGATCAACGTATGCAACGAATCAACAACCTTATGAGGTGCAACCTGGATCGTGAAGACCGTGTTAATTTGTGCCCCCTCTGTCTTCTTACCTCACGTCTTGAATCTCGGGACAAGATTCTTGTTTAGTGGGGTTTAGTTGTCACAGCCCTAGAATTGTTTACAACTAGTGGCACAAGCATCCATGCATCTTGTCTAAATTACTTCTTTAATTTGATATGGGGGATAATAAACCCTAGCAGCAAATGAAATTCAACCAGGTTCAAACTAAAATCTTTTCAGTGATCCCAAAATGCCCTTTAGAAATGTTCATCATTTTTGAATTGGTCCAGCACCTCTGACAAAAGTGATGCACATATTTCTAGGCCATCCTGGATTTTTGAATTAAATCATATGCTATTTGCAATTGGGCATTTAAATGCTATATAATATTTTCAATGCTCAATTAATTCTGAACTTAAGTGAGGGCTGTTGGGAATATTCCAACCAGAGCAAACAATTATTTTCAGGATTTTTGGAAACGTTCTGGTATTTTTAATAAAGCCCAGAAGTTACAGATAAATAGAAAACATTAATATATAGAAAAAACCAGAGAGAGAGAAAGAACCTACCTGGGCCACTTACCTGGCGGCCCATCTGCACTGGCCCAGCTGACTGGCGGTGCCAGTCATCGTTTCCACCGCGCCAGAAGGACGCCGAGCGTGTGCTCGCCGTGCGCACGCACGCGCCTCACCACCTCCTGCCTCCCTGCTTGTCATGGCCTTCTCTACACGTGCCACGCCACCCCCTGGAACTCTCTCACTCTCTCCCGACCTCTTCCCCCTGCTCTGCTCCCTCTCCCTCTCGAGCTCGAGCACAGTCGCAGCCGCCCCGTCGTAACGCCGCAGCCACCGGCCCTACCACGCCTCGCCGATGTGTCCATGACCTCCTCCTCGACGCCCTCGTCCTCCTCGTAGACTCGCTCGACGCCGGACGCGCCAAAACGCCGCCCCCGACCTCGTCTTCATCGTTCGGCCGCCGAGATCGCCGACAACCTCCCGTCTTCATCAGCTCCTCTCCGACCTCGCCGACCCGCTCGTCGTGACCGTGGTGACCTACTGGCCGTTCCCCCCCCCTCTCCGTTCTCTTCCTCGCATGCCATAGCGACCGCACCGAGCTTGACCACATCTGCCGCCAACGCGGCCCCGGCAACCAAATGGTCGGGGCGTCGTGCCCAACATGCTCGCCGCCTCGCGTAGCTGCTGTAGGTGCCATGAACGCGCTACCACGGCCACTGCAACCCCGTAGCCACAAACACCCGAATGTCGGCGCCGCCCCGAGCTCGTTTCCGGCGAGCTCCGGCCTTCCCCGCTGCTGTCGCATGCTGCCCTGGATGCGGGCGAGCCCCAGCTCCCTGCGCGTGCCCTCCGCTGCTCGATTGGGCGCCGGAGGAGCAATCCCGAACCCTCCGCCGCGTTCGGCCTCGCCGGCGGCTAAACGCCGGCGGGTTGACCACTTTGACCGCTTGTGGTTTAGCCCCGGTTGACCAGGGGATTTGACCTCCCCTGGGTCTATGACATGCGGGCCCTGCTCGGCTAATTAATCTAGTTTAGGTTTAAACTTAGTTAGTTTAACCTAGGTTAGTGCTAATTAAACTAGGTTAGTTCAATTAGTCACTGACACACGGGACCCACTGGTCAGTTTGACCTGGGCCGACCCTGTTGACTTGCTGACGTCACACCGATGTCATGCTCACGAAGTAATGCCTTTTCTGGATTTATTCTTATTCAGGAAATTCCAGAAAATAGTGCTAACTTCTAAAATTCATATAAATTCAACCGTAGCTCAGATTGAAATAAGTTATGTATGGAAAATTATCAAAAAAATCCAATCTATCCATCTGTACCATTTTCATGCATGTTTGAGCAAGGTTAACCTCACTGTTTAGGATGAAACATGATTAGGACAAATTTAATCATAGATTTGGAGTTGGAATTTTATCTAGCTTTGAATTCCACTTCAATCAAAATGACTTTCTGTTGCATTAGGCCAAATCACAACATATTGCCATTTTATGGTCATGCATCATATTGTGCATTGCATTGATTGTGTTGTTTCTCTGTTGCCGATGGTTGTTCCCTCTCGATAGACGTGCTCCGACGCTGTGATCGTTTACACTGTTGAAGACTCAATGTTATCTCCAAAAAGTGCCAGGCAAGCAAAACCCCCTTGTTCATTCCGATACAATCCCACTCTCTCGCTCCTGCTCTCTTTTATTGCATTAGGACAACAATGATTCAACTGTTACATGCTGCGGTAGTTGAACCCCTTTCCTCTGCATGACCTGTCATTGCCACAGTAAATAGATGAAACCCACTAGCACGAGTAGGAGTTGTTTGAGCCCTGAAGTGCCTACTCATTCATGCTTGTTGTCATGCCTGCTACTGCTTAGAGTTGAGTCAGGTCTGATTCATCGGGAATGAATTGGAATGTGGTGAACATGTCCTACTGTTGAGAGCTAAGTGTGTGAACACGATTTGGTAAAGGTAGCGGTGAGAGGCCATGTAGGAGTACATGGTGGGTTGTCTCATTGTAGCCGTCCTCAGGAACTGAGGTCTGTGTTTGTGATCCAAGAACAGTTCTTACCACACATTGGAATGCTTAAGTGCCCCTCTCGACTTATTAATCAACCTGATCTCTGTCCAGGAGTTGCAACTAGTTTCTAGTGTTTGTAGGTAGTGTTAGTAGTCTACCAAGTGGCACCCGGTACAGGTGGGCTTGGGACAGACTAGGCACCGTGGCCGGGTATGCCAAGCGCCGCCCGTTTGGTGCGCTTGGAACCCTGTACACATCGTTTGGGGCCATGAGCGACACCCCGGCCGGATCTCCTTGCGGATGGAACCCGAATAGGCGATAAACCTGGACTAGAGACTTGTGTGGTTAGTCAGGTCGTGGCCGACTCCCTCGCCAGGCTTCCGCTTGAAGGTTCCTGAGGTACGTGACATGTACATGGTGGTAAGTGGTGAGAGCATGTGTGAAGAAGTACACCCCTCCAGGGTTATCATTATCTATTAAATTTCCGGATTCCTCGAATATGGAAACTTGGACCCCTTGCATAGTTCATAGACAAGTGAAAGTGGATACTCTAAAATGCGCAAGATAAGCGTGAGTGCTATGGATGGCGTTCTCGTAGGTAGACGGGAGCGGATCCACAGTGGTGTATTGATATGGTGAATATGTGGACTCGTGTGCGCCACCTCAAAAGAGTTACTTGCAGTTATAGTTTAGGATAGCCACCGAGTCAAAGCTGGCTTGCTACAGTTAAACTCCACCACCCCGTTTTGATACCGATGCATATGTAGTTAGTTCTGATGTAAGTCTTGTTGGGTACATTTGTACTCACGTTTGCCTATTTTATGTTTTGAAGAGAGACATCAGTCTCGCTAGTAGTTTCGTGTGGACTTCGACGTTTAGCTTGATACCTCAGCTACGAACTTGTGCCCTCGGCAGGATCTGGTAGATAGTCAGGCTTCTCAGCCTTTTTCATTTGTAGATGCCTGTACTCAGACATGTTAAGCTTCCGCGTGTGCTTTGACTTGTATGCTCTGAATGTTGGGTCGTGAGACCCATGTTTGTAATATCTCGCTCCTCGGATCCTAATGAATAAATACTTGAGTCGTAGAGTTATGTTGCGATGCCATGTTGTATTTACATATATCGAGCATATTGTGTGTATGATTGAAATGCTTGGTATGTGTGGGATCCGACAACCTAGTTGTTTATCCTTGGTAGCCTCTCTTATGGGGAAATGTAGTCTTGTGCTTCCATGAGCCATAGTAGTCCACTACAGCCCGGTTCACCGGAGTCCTGCTAGCCCAGCACTACTGCTCCGGAACACTTGACTGGCCGGCATGTGATTCACATTGTTCATGTGTCTATCCCTTCGGGGAAATGTAACGCGGTGACATCTGGAGTCCTACCTAGCCTGCTACAGCCCGGTTCACCGGAGTCCTGTTAGCCCAGTGCTACAGCCCGGATTCGCACGCTGCTGACCAACATGCTCTATGTTGATTCATGTATGTCTGTCCCTGTAAGTTAGTGCCACTTTGGGTTCACAACTAGTCATGTCGTCCCGGGTTCTTTGTCATATGGATGCTAGCGACACTGTCATATACGTGAGCCAAAAGGCGCAAACGGTCCCAGGCCATGGTAAGGCGACACCCGTGGGAATACTGTGCGTGAGACCGCAAAGTGATATGAGGTGTTACCAGCTAGATCGATGTGACTTGCAATCAGGGTCCTGACAGCTTTGGTATCAGAGCCTGACTGCCTGTAGGATTACCAAGCCAAACTGGTCGAAGTTGAGTCTAGAAATGCTTTAGTTATATAAAGGAATTGATTGTGGAAGGGAACGTAAGGCTCTTTTTACTCCTTTACCTTATGCCCTTCAGATCTGAGTCAACCTCTTCTTTTCCACGGGGATTAAGAACTAGGCCTTCTCATCTATCTATCAGGATGATGAGTTACTATGATAGAGACTTACATGATTGTTGGTTCCAGGCCTCAGTTCAGTTTCTACTACTTTTAGTATGTTGTCAGTTGAACCAGAACCTTGATATGATGTTGTTAAGTGGCTATGCAAATCCTTGTGAATGTCTCAAATCTTTTTATGAGCATTTACAGCCGTTATGCTGTCCGAGTCATCCCAGTTTCTAAATAGTCTGATGCATTTGCAAATCCCTTCTTTCCATTCTCGATGTTCCTTTGGGCCAGATTAACCACACTAATCGTCAAGTTGAGGTACTCCGTTGCCTCGGCATATATGTTGGAGCCATTATTATCACCCTAGGCATCTTAGAGAACCACCCATAATCTAGCCATGCTTTATATTCCCAGTGTGATGATACTGGCCACCATTCTCGAGAGCATCCCGTGATGCTACTGAGTAGTAGGTATTCTACTCCTGGGTTTCTGAACCCGAGATTCACCCTACTTACTTCATGTTGATAGTGTTTCTAGTTCCTTTAGGATATTAGTAACCTTTGTGATAGTCCTCGAGGCCTGTGGTATATCGTTCTTCCAATACCATGAACCACTATGGCAGAAGTTCTTTCAACCAAAAACTCACAACCAGAGTGCTCTTGATGAGTTCTCCATTCTGTATTGTGAATCTGCCAGTCCTACCTTTCTGCATGGATTATCTGGAAGAAATATGTTGAACTGGTCTGACATAGTAAATCTATGCATCCGCAACTCAGGAAACCATATGTTCCTTTGAGTTATTTCTCTTTAGTTGTATTCTGACCTCTGGCTATCAATTGATAGTCAGGACTAGTTGTGCATCCGTGTTATCGATGTCGATTATTCTTGTGGTCCGTAAAGCCGTTCTAATTCAGAATGACTAGGAGAAACAAACTCCAGAACCTCAACCATATCTAGGATTGGGTCAAAGCAGTTGTATTCTGCAGATCAAATTGCCAATCCAGCCTTTGATATGTTCTACCCTGGAGTATTACCCTCGTTATGTCAAGAATATCATAGGAATTGCACCAACTCTTATGAATTCTTGATGCAGTGATACTTCTCACCATCATCATTCATTCCTCGGTCCTCGTGTTGTTATAACTGGAATGCCGACAAGTGAATTGTGATGTGTGAAATCAATACTCCGAGCAACTCGTTGCTTGGTAGTAAATGGACAATATTATCATTCTTAGTGTGTTGGTTATGGAATCATCATTCTAAGATGGGTTGTGCTACCTAGTCCTTATTTCTGGTGCACTCTTCGATCAAGAGTTAGGATTGTGTCAATCCTTGCTTAATTAATCACATCATCTTGCCTCGAAAGCAAGATTGCTCCCGAGCTTAATAACATATCGTTGGTTCGTGAAGTTCCGAATATCTTCTCGGAAGTGTTACCAGGTTGTCACCTGACTGCTATGTTGAGCTCATGATCAAGTTGGTTTTCCTCTAAACCACCCTGTCGGTGTCAAAACCGGCGGATCTCGGGTAGGGGGTCCCGATCTGTGCGTCAAGGTCGGATGGTAACAGGAGACAAGGGACACTTTATTTTACCCAGGTTCGAGCCCTCTCGATGGAGGCAAAACCCTACTCCTGCTAGATTAATATTGATGATATGGGTAGTACAAAAGTAGATCTACCACGAGATCAAGGAGGCTAAACCCTAGAAGCTAGCCTATGGGTATGATGATGGTTATGATGTGTTCGTCCTACGGACTACAACCCTCCGGCTTATATAGGCACCGGATAGGTTAGGGTTACACAGAGTCGGTTACATTGGTAGGAGATCTTGAATATCCGCACGCCTAGCTTGCCTTCCACGCCAAGGAAAGAACCTTTAGGATACGAGACGAAGTCTTCAATCTTGTATCTTCATAGTCCTGGAGTCCGGCCGAAGATATAGTTCGCCTATCCGAACACCCCCTAATCCAGGACTCCCTCAGTAGCCCCTGAACCAGGCTTCAATGACGACGAGTCCGGCGCGCAGATTGTCTTCGGCATTGCAAGGCGGGTTCCTCCTCCAAGTTCTTCAAGAAGATTGTAAACACCAAAAATAGTGTCCGGCTCTACAAAATAAGTTTCCACATATTGCCATATAGAGAATAATATTAACACAAATCAAATCTGCTGACGTATTCCGCAGTGCGTCATAACACTGCGGCCAAGCTCTTTATATAAATTGTTTTCATTGCTCCACCTCAACGTGTTTTAGCGAGGCGATTTCCTTGGCACGTCTTGTCAAAGCAGAGATCATGTGCCCCTTTTAATGGGATTCTCATCAATACGGACGTGGGTAACCCAACCGCGCCATTTACCACGGCGCTTGGGAGGCAAGTGAGTTTTACTAGGCCGGTGGGGACGCATAGCCGCATCCGCCCATATAAGGGGATAAGGATCCACCTTTTTACCTACGCCTTCTTCCTCCTTTGCCTACCCATCTTCTTCGCACCCAAGCTCCAGCGCCCGACTGCTTCCCAGCTCTAACGCCGGAATGTATCCGAGCTCCAACGCCGGACTATGTATCCGAGCTCCAACGCCGGACTGTAAATTCGAGCTCCAACGCCGGACTATATCCGAGGTGTCGTAAATCACCTTGGTTCAAAGAAGTTTGAAGGAGTTTAGCCGAGCTTAATGCCGGAAATGCCCTCTATGGAGCCAGCCACTAGCGCCCGAGCTTTATGCCAGACTGCTTCCGAGATGGTGCACCACCCCGAATGTGGGCCGATTTTTGTCAATATTTTTGATTGGTGCAATTTATTCTCTGCCGAGATATATAGCCAGTAGCCCTCAAGGTGGGTATCGGTCGAAAACCCGAGATGCACATGAAGGATGACATAAGACCGCTGATCCCAGTAGCCGCTGAGACTCAGGTCGATTTGCAAAATCGGCCTGAGGATCAAGTCCTAGCTCGGCAGAATACGTCGGGACACTAAAAGCGGTGTGCTCAGTCCTCGAGACTCAGGTTGGGTGCGGCCGACCAACCTGAGGATCAAAATCTCCTCGGAAACCATATTGCACATAAAATGTTCTGCATTGGACAAGCAATGCAGTAGCCCCCGAGACACTTGTCGGGTGGCAACACCAGATCAGGGGATCGATGTGCCCCTTTAATATGTTTAAATAATAAGCCCGAAGCCCAGTAGCCCCCGAGCCTTAAAGCGGGCACGGGTGGCCGAATTAAGGATTGATATCCATAGTAAAATCACAAATTGTATGTAATGACTCTATGTATCCAAGTACTTTACGTCATTTAATGCTCGGATCCGCATTGTACAATACTTTGTTGACCGACCATCGGCTTCCACCTCCCCGGCCAATAGCCGAGGAGGTTTGTCTTACTTTATAAAGCCTTTATGAGGGCAAAGATTTACGACAAACAAGGAAATCTGGCCATACGGTTTTATAAACAAAGGTACATGGAGAGATATGTTATATCACTGTTTAACAGAAGAAATGTCTTCCAAAGAAAATAGTCCCGCTATCGGTTCCTTTCTTTGGGTTGTCATGCTAAGCATGATCATAAAACCTCAGCTCCAATGTAAGAGCAAAATATCGAGGATTTAGTTTGGGAGGATAGTTAATAGCCCCCGGTAGTGTTCGGCGACAGACGAGGTCAAGTCGTAAACACTTCGGCCAATGTTATGAATGGCCCATAGTCATCGGATCGCTGAGCAGTTTACGCTTATTGTGACAGTCAGTTTTCGGCTTTCTCCACTGAGGTGCTTGACCATGCGAGCTGGAAGCACAATCGCAGTGGTTCTCCCTTTGCACGCCTAGCCGAACAAAACGGAACGTAGGAAGCAAGTGTAGGAGCCGGGCAACCCAACTATTGACCCAAGACACAATTCGAAACCGATGCATATATAGCAATATCCGAGAATGTTTTTGCCGAATCCCTAAAAGGTGTCCGGCGTTGCACTACGAGACTAATGCTGGAAAAGCACAAATAGTTTAAAAGTGCCAAAAAAGCTTGAAAAAACAAGAAACGTCAGTAAAAACATGACGTCCGAACAATATCAAGTGTTCGGTGCCAATCCGAAAATTGGACTTGGAAAAAAGAAGTGCCTCTGTCGTGCTTTAACATGATACATCCTATCTCAAGACTTCGAGTGGGTCAGCCTACGTCTTCAACCTCCTATCCCGAGGGCGGAGTACTTCTCATCAGGCCAGTTTAGCAAACTAAACTCTAGCGGCTTTGAGAGAGAAATTAGGCTCCCTGGCTAGTGACCGCACACTCGTGTCAAAAAAAGTAGTGATAAAAAATAATAGTAAGAAAAACTATGCAACGACTAAGAAGAAGAACACATATTATAAAAACGGCTCACATAAATTTAAGAGCCCCCAAGTGACTTGGGTAAAAGAATGATTGCATGTACCGAAGTACTTATATCATATCTATGTTCAACCGAACTTTAAACGCGTCTTAACCGACCGTCGGCTTCTCCCTCTTCGGTTAAGGACCGAAAAGTGTTATGTACTCCATCGGTCGAGAATATCGACGGTGTTTCCAATAACCAGGCAATCAGGCCATAAGGTTGTAACAGACAAAGCGCGCTCATGGAACTTATGTTATATTACTGCGAAGAGTAAGAAGCATCTTCGAAGAAAATAGTACCCCCACTGATACCTTTCTTCGGTGCTCATTGTTATTATGAGACTTATGCAATAGATTTTTTGTACTCATGAGTTCCGTTGTGTGCCGACCATCATTGAAAACTATAAGAGCGCTAGCTTTCGGCTTCACCCAGTCTGAGGTCCGGCTCGGGCGACCCGATCGTGACAATCGCAGAGGTGCTCCCTTTACTCCCTAGCCGAACAATCGGGAACGTAGGGGTAAACACAGGAGCGAGGCAACCCAGCTTGCAAATCGCTTAAGTCAATATGGTGCATATTGTGGCATAATACATGAACAAGGAACGAAGCCGTACAAGTATAATCATATGCAACAGGAAAAGCTTCATAAAGGAAGCCCCCAAGTAAACGGGGTATTCGAATTTATGCGTCACAAACAAAGTATTCCCAGTAGGACTATAAATTAGACAGCCTGTTAGATGGTATTGAAGAGGAATACGAATAGTTAGAGTGACTATATAATTATAAGTGACATGTGTAATGCCTTCTAGCCGGATTGTAGATCGTTTGTCGTTGCCGACCTTTTCGCTTCGACCTCGGGACCTGACGGTCCGGAGTGTGTCTGAATACCCTAATGGTTATATAAGAACCGAGGTATGCATGGAGACCAGGCGTAGTGGTCATTAGTGCTTTATCAAACAAGTGCCCAACTAGTTATGTTATATTACATGGTTAGTAAGAAACATCTTCCAGAGAGAATAGTTCCATTAAGGGTTCCTTTCGCTGGGGTGGCGTGCCCTGAAATGCACGTCCGAACTGCAATGCAGGAAAACATCTGGGGGCATGTATAAGTAAAAAAGGTTCATCTTTAGTTCACCGACCGAATATTCCCTTAAGAACGCTAGCTTTCGGCTTCACCCAGTCTGAGGTACACATCCGGCTTATCCGGCAGTAGCAATCGCAGAGGTGCTCCCTTTACCGCCTAGCCGAACAATCGGGAACGTAGGGGTAAGCACAGGAGCCAGGCAACCCAGCTTAGCCAAAACTTAAGTCATATCGATGCATATAATGGTGAATAAAAGATACATGCGGAAGTGTGACACATGTGTTGGGCATAAAGCCCGTATTAATAAGCTTCTATTAAAGAAGCCCCCAGGTATAATGAGCGCGGGTAGCGCGTCAAGTATGTGTGAACAAAGTTTGGACAAGAAAAAAAATTACAAGCAACTTTTTTTTCCAAAAAAGTATAACGCTTGGTCGAACCGAACACAAGTTAGAAATTAAAGCTTTGAGCATGAAAGCGACTTAGCTGGTTAATGTGTTCGTAGTCCGAGCTTGATGCGGGACAAGGTTCTATCCCCCAAGCTGGTCCCGAGGTGGCGGAGCGGAGAGCTCGACACGCCGAAGTGGTGACATAGCATGGTCGATGCAGACCGGCGGAGTGACGCCGAAGTCCCCGGATCATTTTCCTGTGCACAAAAAATAGTGCAAACGGGAGATAATAGTAATAATGATAAATAAAAAAAATCGTTGCATAATGAATAATTTATGCAAAGTGAGTAATAAAAGAAATATGGCCTAGCGCCGAAGTCGATGTCGACGCAGGGCGTCGGCGTGATGTGGTAAAGGCGTGGCAAAGCCTGAATTCATAGGTCGGTCCGCGCTCCGGATGTGGCGTTCGCCAGACTATGTACGGAGACTGACCGAACCAGCATGCGACCGTCGTTAATGCGGCCACCATTTGATAGACCTGTGAACATATGATGGACAAACCAGAGTAATAATTCCTTGGAAAAAATGAACCCAAACACGCAAAAAATATTAGGATCAATAGCACCTGGTTTATTTGTTGTAGTAATCCAAAGGATGATGATGCTGGCAAAGGTTGGCTCGCCGAGGCAAAGCCCTCGGTCCAGCCAATCGTGACGAAGCTGGTCGGCTAGTGACGCCGAAGTGTCCGGAGTAGGTTGATGAAGAGATAATGAATCCTCCGGTCCAGCCGAGATGTCGAAGCCTCGAGGCCAGTCGATGAGTCGAAGTAGTCCGGCGTGATGGACACCGGCTTGAAGGGGCAACAGTGCGGCCCTGCCGATGCAGGTCGTGACGTGGTCGATGCCGGCTTGATGAAGCGACCGTGCCGTGATGCCGGTATGCCCGCTCCGTGTAATCCGTGGGGCGGCGATGTTGGTGATGATTTGTCCTTCGCGATGCTGGACTCTTGTTCGCCTTGCTGAGATGATGATCCGAAGAAGTTGAGCTCGGCTCAACAAAGTGACGACGTGTCTAGCGCAGGTCGGCAGCCGTGGAACAATATTGCCGGACTGGTTTGACACCAGCATGATGCCGAAGATCATGTTCAAAAGATCTTAAAGTTAGTGGGATGTGTTCGGGAACAATACACAATATCCCATACAAAACTTCCTTCAAAAAGGGATGTCCGAAATCCCGTTCATAAAAAAGATGAATTCGGGTCGGATTCGTTCTCGCGCAGAAAACAGATCCGAAAAGTGATGCACTAATCGGAAGGTTCCTGGAGTTCGAACGGTCGGATCGAGCTGAAATTTGGAGGGGTGGTAGATATAGGAATTCCGCAGACGATCAACGGTTGGATCTTTCAAAGGACGTACGAGTTAGAAGCTGGACACCACGCCCTAAGCTCGTCCAGATCCCCGTCCAGATTTGACAGGGCTCCGGTATATCATGGATCGACAGAGATTCCTCCATCGGAACTCGACGAAATTTTCCAGGGTTATTGTAGACTCAATTCCGCACAATTCCACCAAAGCGATCGTCAAAGCGATACTCGAGGAGGTGGTGGCAGCAGACACGAGTTCGCTGTCCAGAAAAACAGCACGGTCGCTTGAGGGCAATGTTGATGTTGAGCCCCCGAGCTCCATGGATGATTCCTTCCTGATCTTGATAGAGATCGGAGTTGATGTTTGATGAAGGCCCTCGTCCGAACATGATGATCCGAACACGGGGCGCAATTCTTGGTCGAACCAAGGTGACCAGTCGAGCTGGTGACGAAGATGCCGAAGTCGCAGTTGATCTGCAGGCGAGCCATCGATCCTTTTGTCGATCACACAGCGGAACTCTCAATGAAAGCACCAATGTCGGTGTCAAAACCGGCGGATCTCGGGTAGGGGGTCCCGATCTGTGCGTCAAGGTCGGATGGTAACAGGAGACAAGGGACACTTTATTTTACCCAGGTTCGGGCCCTCTCGATGGATGTAAAACCCTACTCCTGCTAGATTAATATTGATGATATGGGTAGTACAAGAGTAGATCTACCACGAGATCAAGGAGGCTAAACCCTAGAAGCTAGCCTATGGGTATGATGATGGTTATGATGTGTTCGTCCTACGGACTACAACCCTCCGGCTTATAAAGGCACCGGATAGGGTTAGGGTTACACAGAGTCGGTTACATTGGTAGGAGATCTTGAATATCCGCACGCCTAGCTTGCCTTCCACGCCAAGGAAAGAACCTTCCGGACACGGGACGAAGTCTTCAATCTTGTATCTTCATAGTCCTGGAGTCCGGCTGAAGATATAGTTCGGCTATCCGAACACCCCCTAATCCAGGACTCCCTCACACCCCTTCTCCAAGAGTCTGTGTTGGATACCCCCGAGTTAGTTGGTTAAGCTAAACAACAACCTGGATAGTTGGAAGATGGAAGCTTGTCCGACTTAGTTCATCACTAAGGGATATCCTTGCGGGTGTGTGTGTGTGTGTGTGTGTGTGTGTGTGTGTGTGTTGAAGAAAGATGGTATCTTCATCGACTGTTCCCCGTGATCAGTTGTTGAACCTATTGTCTTGTTAGAACCTTGATTTGAGTGTGGGCTATCGTCAAATCAAGTTAGAACCAATTATATTCGTAAGGTTGTCTTACTCGTGGTTGATTCCTCGAGCATACACCATTACATCTTTTGGTCTGACCAATACTATCACATTGTTCACATAATGGTGGAAGTCCAGTGATATGGAAATTCCGATGTGTTGCCGTTGAGCCCATCAGCAGCATCTTGTCTCCGCCATGATTTATGTTGAACACCCAGCTAGTGTTGGAAACTTGTTTAAACATTTTCTTCATGCGCCGTTCATGAAGTATATGCTTGGATGGAAGAAGTGACTTCCTCGAATTCATATGCATTTGGTGCAAGTTGTCGCCGTGAGTTCGGGAAAGACTGTTTTTGTTTCCTCTGGTACCATCCCAAGTCAATTATGCATGTGCGAATGTATTCTATGGTATGGTAGATTAATTACCTCCACTCCATGTGTATACCCTAGCACACCAAGCCACTGATTGACTTGTTCAAAGAAAAGAAGTTCATGCGCTAATCCTGAAGGGCCCGGACGGATATGCACAAGACTTCGTTATCTCAATGATGGTTCCCAACCTGAACTCGGTAGTGTTTTATTATAAGACTACTATGTGGTCATGCTTGTCTAGGACAGCATGTTCACGTGTGTTTAGCAGGACCAGCTCATGTTTTGGACCTTGCTACCGTAGTTCATTTGCCGAGAATGTCTCAACGTCATCTCGTCGATTTGTGTTGCAAAACTTTCATTTTTTTTCTTTCTAGACTTGACGAGACTGGAATATCATATTACCAACCATACCTGAATCTTAGGCAGATATGATGGTTGGAACTTTTCCAAGATCTATGATGTAGGTCCCGACAAGGTTGATGTTCTGGCCGACACAACTAGCCGGAAGATCTATCACTGTAGTATCTTGATTGAGCTATTTGACCATCTTCTCCATGAGGATTTCGTGCAACTTATTCTAGAGGTTGTTCCTTAGGGGTCCTTGTACTCTCGATTTCCTCGGTTATGCTATAACCATTCAAACAGGGGAATCACTCTCGTGTGTTGAGCTTTTCCCCAGTCACTAGAATCATTCCCAGTATTTGCATTTTGTTCCCATCTTGCACCCGTCATTGTGTCAGTCTACCATGGGTCCCATCCATTTTCGTGTAAGCAAATCATCCATTGCGTTGCCTTCAACAAGGTAGTTCACATCACCCATTCTAGTCCGAGTATGTCATTTCTTCGAGCCCTTTCAAACGATCAATTGTAAATTGCCTTAAGCTGGTATGAAGAGTTTCAATGATCTATGGATCAAAAGTAATTCTTTTTGCCACTTAAGGGAACAACCCAACGAGTCACCTTTCCCAAGGTGCCCGTTTACGGGATCATGGCAATTATTTCCTCGCCACCTTGACACCATCCACCATCTTTCGAAGTGTGGAATTGTTGCCCACCAAATCAAACCCCGTCGTTATTCTTCCATCCCTCTCGATGTGTTTTGTGTCTCAACTCGAGATGTTTCTACATCTCATTTCGTGAGTTGATCTTGTATAGCTCGATCTTCGAGAAGATCAATCCTAGTATAGTTTCTTTCTGTCGTCATCGCGTGGATGAAGATCTCAAAAGCGAGGATGTCAAGATCAACGTATGCAACAAATCAACAACCTTATGAGGTGCAACCTGGATCGTGACGACCGTGTTAGTTTGTGCCCCCTTTGTCTTCTTACCTCACGTCTTGAATCTCGGGACGAGATTCTTGTTTAGTGGGGGTGAGTTGTCACAGCCCTAGAATTGTCCATGTATCTTGTCTAAATTACTTCTTTAATTTGAAATGGGGGATAATAAACCCTAGCAGCAAATGAAATTCAACCAGGTTCAAACTTAAATTTTTTCAATGATCCCAAAATGCCCTTTATAAATGTTCAGCATTTTTTAATTGGTCCAACACCTTTGACAAAAGTGATGCACATATTTCTAGGACATCCTGGATTTTTTTAATTAAATCATATGCTATTTGCAATTGGGCATTTAAATGCCATGTAATATTTTAAATGCTCAATTAATTCTAAGCTTAAGTGAGGGTTGTTGGGAATATTGCAACCAGAGCCCATAATTATTTTTAGGATTTTTGGAAACATTCTAGTTTTTTAATAAAGCCCATAAGTTACAGATAAATAGAGAACATTAATATATAGAAAAAACCAGAGAGAGAGAGAGAGAGAGAGAACCTACCTGAGCCACTCACCTGGCGGCCCATCTGCACTGGCCCAGCTGACTGGCGCTGCCAGTCGTCGTCTCCACCGTGCCAGAAGGACACCGAGCGTGTGCTCGCCGTGCACACGCACGCGCCTCGCCACCTCCTGCCTCCCTGCTTGTCCTGGCCTTCTCTACACGCGCCACGCCACCCCCTGGAACTCTCTCACTCTCTCCCGACCTCTTCCCCCTGCTCTGCTCCCTCTCCCTCTCAAGCCCAAGCACAGCCGCAGTCGCGCCATCGTAACGCCGCAGCCACCGGCCCTACCACGCCTCGCTGATGTGTCCATGACCTCCTCCTCGACTCCCTCGTCCTCCTCGTAGACTCGCTCGACGCCGGACACCCCAAAACGCCGCCCCCAACCTCGTCTTCATTGTTCGGCCGCCGAGATCGCCGGCGACCTCCCGTCTTCATCAGCTCCTCTCCGACCTCGCCGACCCGCTCATCTTGACCGTGGTGAGCTGCTGGCCGTTCCCCCCCCCCTCTCCATTCTCTTCCTTGCATGCCGTAGCGACCGCACTGAGCTTGACCGCACCCGCCGCCGCTTGCGCCCGTCGCCGACGCGGCCCCGGCAACGAAATGGCCCGGGCGTCCTGCCCAACATGCTCGCCGCCTCGCGTAGCTGCTGTAGGTGCCATGAACGCGCTACCACGGCCACTGCAGACCCGTAGCCACAAACACCCGAACGCCGGCGCCGCCCCGAGCTCGTTTCCGGCGAGCTCCAGCCGTCCCCGCTGCTGCCGCATGCTGCCCTGGATGCGGGCGAGCCCTAGCTCCTCGCGCATGCCCTCCGCTGCTCGATTGGGCGCCGGAGGAGCAATCCCGAACCCTCCGCCGCGTTCGGCCTCACCGGCGGCTAAACGCCGGTGGGTTGACCGCTTTGACCGCCGGTGGTTTAGCCCCGGTTGACCAGGGGATTTGACTTCCCCTGGGTCTATGACATGCGGGCCCCGCCCAGCTAATTAATCTATTTTAGGTTTAAACTTAATTAGTTTAACCTAGGTTAGTGCTAATTAAACTAGGTTAGTTAAGTTAGTCACTGACACACGGGACCCACTGGTCAGTTTGACCTGGGCCGCCCCTGTTGACTTGCTGACGTCATGCTGACGCAGCAATGCCTTTTCTGGATTTATTCTTATTCAGGAAATTCCAGAAAATAGTGCTAACTTCTAAAATTCATATAAATTCAAACGTAGCTCAGATTGAAATAAGTTATATATGGAAAATTATCAGAAAAATCCAATCTATCCATCTGTACCATTTTCATGCATATTTGAGCAAGTTAACCTCACTGTTTAGGATGAAACATGATGTGGACAAATTTAATCATAGATTCGGAGTTGGAATTTGATCTAGCTTTGAATTCCACTTCAATCAAAATGACTTTTTGTTGCATTAGGCCAAATCACAGCATATTGCCATGTCATGATCATGCATCATATTGTGCATTGCATTGATTGTGTTCTTTCTCTGTTGCCGATGGTTGTTCCCTCTCGATAGACGTGCTCCGACGCTGTGATCGTTTACACTGATGAAGACTCAATGTTATCTTCAAAAGTGCCAGGCAAGCAAAACCCCCTTGTTCATTCCGATACAATCCCACTCTCTCGCTCCTGCTCTCTTTTATTGCATTAGGACAACAACGATTCAACTATTACATGCTGCAGTAGTTGAACCCCTTTCCTCTGCATGACCTGTCATTGCCACAGTAAATAGATGAAACCCACTAGCATGAGTAGGAGTTGTTTGAGTCGTGAAGTGTCTACTCATTCATGCTTGTTGTCATGCCTGCTACTGCTTAGAGTTGAGTCGGGTCTGATTCATCGGGAATGAATTGGAATGTGGTGAACATATCCTACTGTTGAGAGCTAAGTGTGTGAACACGATTTGGTAAAGGTAGCGGTGAGAGGCCATGTAGGAGTACTTGGTGGGTTGTCTCATTGCAGCCGTCCTTAGGAACTGAGTTATGTGTTTGTGATCCATGAATAGTTGCTACCACACATTGGAATGCTTAAGTGCCCCTCTCGACTTATTAATCAACCTGATCTTTGTCCAGGAGTTGCAACTAGTTTCTGGTGTTTGTAGGTAGTGTTAGTAGTCTACCAAGTGGCACCCGGTACAGGTGGGCTTGGGACAGACTAGGGACCGTGGCCGGGTATGCCAAGCACCGCCCGTTTGGTGGGCTTGGAACCATGTACACATTGTTATGGGCCATGAGCGACACCCCGGTCGGATCTCCTTACGGATGGAACCTGAATAGGCGATAAACCTGGACTAGAGACTTGTGTGGTTAGTCAGGTCGTGGCCGACTCCCTCGCCAGGCTTCCGCTTGAAGGTTGCCGAGGTACATGAAGTGTACATGGTGGTAAGTGGCGAGAGCGTGTGTGAAGAAGTACACCCCTGCAGGGTTATCATTATCTATTCGAATAGCCGGATTCTTCGAATATGGAAACTTGGACCCCTTGCATAGTTCATAGACAAGTGAAAGTGGATACTCTAAAATGCGCAAGATAAGCATGAGTGCTATGGATGGCGTTCTCGTAGGTAGACGGGTGCGGATCCATAGTGGTGCATTGATATGGTGAATATGTGGACTCGTGTGCGCCACCTCAAAAGTGTTACTTGCAGTTGTAGCTTAGGATAGCCACTGAGTCAAAGCTGGCTTGCTGCAGTTAAACTCCACCACCCCCTTTTGATACCGATGCATATGTAGTTATTTCTGATGTAAGTCTTGTTGGGTACATTTGTACTCACATTTGCCTATTTTATGTTTTGCAGAGAGACATCAGTCTCGCTAGTGGTTTCGTGTGGACTTCGACGTTTAGCTTGATACCTCAGCTACGAACTTGTGCCCTCGGCAGGATCTGGTAGATAGTCAGGCTTCTCACCCTTTTTCATCTGTAGATGTCTGTACTCAGACATGTTAAGCTTTCGCATGTGCTTGACTTGTATGATCTGAATGTCGGGTCATGAGACCCATGTTTGTAATATCTCGCTCCTTGGAGCCTATTGAATAAATACTTGAGTCGTAGAGTTATGCTGTGATGCCATGTTGTATTTACACATATCGAGCATATTGTGTGTATGATTGATTGAAATGCTTGGTATGTGTGGGATCCGACAACCTAGTTGTTTATCCTTGGTAGCCTCTCTTATGGGGAAATGTAGTCTTGTGCTTCCATGAGCCATAGTAGTCCGCTACAGCCCGTTTCACCGGAGTCCTGCAAGCCCAGCACTACTGCTCCGGAACACTTGACTGTCCGGCATGTGATTCACTTCGTTCCTGCGTCTGTCCCTTCGGGGTAATGTCACGCGGTGACATCCAGAGTCCTACCTAGCCTGCTACAGCCCAGTTCACCAGAGTCTTGTTAGCCCAGTGCTACAGCCCGGATTCGCACGCTGCTGACTGACATGCTTGATGCTGATTCATGTATGCATGTCCATATAAGTTAGTGCCACTTTGGATTCATGACTAGTCATGTCGGCCCGGGTTCTCTGTCATATGGATGCTAGCGACACTATCATATACGTGAGCCAAAAGGCGCAAACGGTCCCGGGCCATGGTAAGGCGACACCCGTGGGAATACCGTGCGTGAGGCCGCAAAGTGATATTCGGTGTTACCGGCTAGCTCGATGTGACTTGGAATCGGGGTCCTGACAAAGGTGTTGAAATTCTTTTGTGAATTCATAAACTGTTTAACACTAGTTTCAAATTCAGAGGGCATCTTATTAAAATTTCCATAAGAATTGTTGTAGGAATTACCATAATTATTAGAGGAATTACTAGGGAACGGCCTAGGATTAAAGTTTCCTCTATACGCGTTGTTACCAAAATTATTCCTACCAACAAAATTCACATCCATAGATTCATTATTATTATCAATCATAGTAGACAAGGGCATATCATTAGGATCAGAAGAAACACTCTTATTAGCAAACAATTTCATAAGTTCATCCATCTTTCCACTCAAAACATTAATTTCTTCAATCGCATGAACCTTTTTACTAGTAGATCTTTCAGTGTGCCATTGAGAATAATTAACCATAATATTATCTAGGAGTTTAGTAGCTTCTCCTAAAGTGATTTCCATAAAAGTGCCTCCCGCGGCCGAATCTAAAAGATTTCTAGAAGCAAAATTCAATCTGGCATTAAAAAAAATTATAATCATCCACAAATTCAAACCAGGAGTAGGGAAATTATGTATCATTAATTTCATACTCTCCCAAGCTTGTGCAACATGTTCAAGATTAAGTTGCCTAAAATTCATAATATCGTTTCTAAGAGATATGATCTTAGCGGGAGGAAAATACTTAGAGATAAAAGCGTCTTTGCACTTATTCCAAGAATCAATACTATTTTTAGGCAAAGACGAAAACCAAGTTTTAGCGCGATCTCTAAGCGAAAACGGAAATAGCTTCAACTTAACAATATCATTATCCACATCTTTCTTCTTTTGCATATCACACAAATCAACAAAGCTATTTAGATGGGTAGCGGCATCTTCACTAGGAAGGCCGGCGAACTGATCTTTCATGAAAAGATTCAACAAAGCAGCATTAATTTCGCAAGATTCAGCTTCGGTAAGAGGAGCAATCGGAGTCCTAAGAAAATCATTGTTGTTGGTATTGGTAAAGTCACACAATTTAGTATTGTCTTGAGCCATCATGACAAGCAAGCAATCCAACACACGAGCAAACAAGAAGCAAGCGAAAAAGAGGCGAACGGAAAAGAGGGCGAATAAAACGGCAAGGGTGAAGTGGGGGAGAGGCAAACGGCAAATAATGTAATGGGAGGGATAAGAGTTTGTGATGGGCCTCACTAGTGGCTTCTCTCAAGAGCATAAGTATTATGGTGGGTGAACGAATTACTGTCGAGCAATTGATAGAATTGAGCATAGTTATGACAATATCTAGGTATGATCATGTATATAGGCAACACGTCCATGACAAGTAGACCGACTCTTGCCTGCATCTACTACTATTACTCCACACATCGACCGCTATCCAGCATGCATCTAGAGTATTAAGTTCATAAGAACATAGTAACGCATTAGGCAAGATGACATGATGTAGAGGGATAAACTCATGCAATATGATATAAACCCCGTCTTTTTATCCTCGATGGCAACAATACAATTCGTGTCGTTTCCCATTCTCTCACTGGGATCGAGCACCGCAAGATTGAACCCAAAGCTAAGCACTTCTCCCATTGCAAGAAAGATCAATCTAGTAGGCCAAACCAAACTGATAATTCGAAGAGACTTGCAAAGATAACCAATCATACATAAAAGAATTCAGAGGAGATTCAAATATTGTTCATAGATAATCTTGATCATAAACCCACAATTCATTGGATCTTGACAAACACACCGCAAAAGAAGATTACATCAAATAGATCTACAAGAGAATCGAGGAGAACTTTGTATTGAGATCCAAATAGAGAGAAGAAGCCATCTAGCTAATAACTATGGACCCGAAGGTCTAAGGTAAACTACTCACACATCACCGGAGAGGCTATGGTGTTGATGTAGAAGCCCTCCGTGATCAATGCCCCCTCCGGCGGAGCACCGGAAAAGGCCCCAAGATGGGATCTCACGGGTACAGAGAGTTGTGGTGGTGGAAATAGGGTTTCGGCTCCTCTTCTGATGTTTCTAGGGTATATGAGTATATATAGGTGAAAGAGGTCGGTCAGGAGAGCTACGAGGGGCCCACGAGGGTGGGGGCGCGCCCAGGGGGCAGGCGCGCCTCCCTGCCTTGTGGCCTCCTCGTTGATTGCTTGACGTCCACTCCAAGTCCTCTGGATCATCTTTGTTCCAAAAATCACGTTCCTGGAGGTTTCATTCCGTTTGGACTCCGTTTGATATTCCTTTCCTTCGAAACACTGAAATAGGAAAAAAAACAATTTGGGCTGGGCCTCCGGTTAATAGTTTAGTCCCAAAAATAATATAAAAGTGTATAATAAAGCCCATTGAACATCCAAAACAGATAATAATAGCATGGAACAATCAAAAATTATAGATACATTGGAGACGTATCATTGGTTCACATAGGTGAGCCTAGTTTTTGTGGGTTTTGTGCTTGACAAATTAACCGCTAGGTTTATTCCGCATTTGTTCAAGCCTAAACTGTAATTATTTTAAAGCACCTATTCACGCCACCCCCCTCTAGGCGACATCCTCGATATTTCACCTTGTTTATTCTAGTTATTCACAACGTGTTGTTCTATATGTGCAAGTATGAACTGTGCAGTTCAATTTCATGAGTACTAGTTTCAACAATACCACTAAGAATGACTACATTTGGTTGCTGCATCTTGTAGTTAACACGCCTTTCCATTTTTATTTAACAATAACCAGTGTACTTAGACCGGCACAATACCATATTGAATGACTATGTTTGCTTGTTGTTAAATGTTAGGCCTGTTGCAGTTAACAGACCTTTCACTACAAAAAAATACACTTCCGTGATGATACGTGTTTGTCACAGTAGGTCGCATTTTTTGTCATGCATGTACATCCATGATGATTTTATGACAGAATCAAGATAGTCATACATGTGCTGTCGTAGAAGTGTTCCATGACATTACCAAAATTATCATCACGGAAGTGTCCACTTCCATGACGATAAACCACGCGTCACAGAAGTGCTTTCGTCAAGGGTGAAGGACACGTGGCATGCACCGTAACGGAACACCATTAAGCAATCGGGTTCGGTTTTGGATCCGAGAACCCGTTAACAGCCCGGACCAATGGGGATTTTCCACGTGTAAAATCATCATTGGCCGGAGGAAACACGTGTTGCCTCACCGTTGGGACATATGTCATCCACTCATTGGACAGAAGGCGCCTATGATAGGTCGACACATGGCACGACCCAACAGTGGCCCATTCCGGTGAAAAAGGCTGGCCCAGTAAAAATTAGCAGGCCGGCCCATATAAGGCCTACTTGTGTCAGGTCCATTTAAGCCCGCGGCCCATACGAGATGTGCCAATTCGGCCCATCAACAGCCCGTTAAAGATTTGACACCATTG
Source organism: Aegilops umbellulata (assembly GCA_032464435.1). Classification (NCBI taxonomy): domain Eukaryota; kingdom Viridiplantae; phylum Streptophyta; class Magnoliopsida; order Poales; family Poaceae; genus Aegilops; species Aegilops umbellulata. The sequence goes on along the minus strand of CP136059.1, from coordinate 332,228,728 downwards.
CAGCCCATCATCAGTTCGAGCCTGTTAACAGCCCCTATATATTTGGGCTCAATATCGGCCCGATGATATTCCGGCCTGTTAACGGCCCATTCAGTGGATGGGCCAATTTTCACGATGTACATCTTTCGGCCTTTTAGCGACCCATTTAAATGTTGGGCTAATTTCCGGCCCGGTGTGTCTTTCAGCCTGTTGACGGCCCATAAATCAGTTGGTGCATTTGTAGTTGGACCTGAGTTTCGGCCTTTTAGTGACCCATTTAAGTGTTGGGCCAATTTGTGGCCCGGTGTGTCTTTCATCCTGTTGACGGCTCATATATCTGTTGGGCCATTTGTAGTCGGACCTGAGTTTTGGCCTTTTAGCGACCCATTTACGTGTTGGGACAATTCCCGGCCCTGTGTGCCTTTCACCCTGTTAACGGACCATAAATGAGTTGGGCCATTTGTAGTCGGACCTGAGTTTTGGCCTTTTAACGACCCATGCCCTTCATGGTCCAATACCAACCCAGTTTCTCTTTCGGCTGCTAAAGGCCCACAACATAGTTGGGTCATTTACGATACGACCTGACTTTCGGCCTCTTAGCGGTTCATGCTCTTCATGGTCCAGTACAGGCCCGTTGTCTCTTTCGGCCTGCTAAAGGCCCATAGTATAGTTGGGCCATATGTAGCCCGAACTTAGTAACGGCTTGTTAACGGCCCGTGAAATCAATTGGGCCCACATGTTGCCCGCTTTGATGTTGGCCTGTTAACGACCCGGGAGTTAAGAGGGCCGACCATTAACTTTCGGCCTGGTAACGGCCCAATAACTTAATGGGCCCACTAAAGTTTGTACATGTCTTTAGGCCAAATTAGATAATTTGAGCCCATTACGACGAGAAATTATGCACAGGACCAAAACCGATCAAGCAAAGGTACGGCATACAGGGAAAAATGTTGCACATCTAGCATATATTACAGGAAATTACATCCACTAGGCAATCAAAGATTGATGCTAGTGCAAATAAATGAACAGAACCTAACGATCTACAACATCACAATCTGCAACCTCAGCACGGATGACGCCCATAAGCATGTGGGCAAGTTCTTGCTGCTTTGCTACACTGTCTCTGAAAACATTGATCAGTTGTTGTGTCACACGACTCTGCACCTCTGATTCCTCCACCATTTCCATCATTCCTTCAGCCATTAATTGGTTCACAAACATACATTTTTTTCCGTTGCATTCGAGACAGAGGATACTGAACAGATTCAGATGGCGATTTTGGCACGCTTGTATTATTGATAGTGGAGAGTGTCTCGGCCACTGCATCATAACATAAATTCGAAGGGGAAATAAACAGATTAATCATGAGTTATTGCTATATTACCTGGCCTAGATTTATTGGAAAGAAACAATGGGGTTGCCTTGCTATTTTCAGAGTTTGTCTTCTTATCTTCAGCAGCCTGCACCAAATTAAGACACTGGCATTGCTATCATTGGCCAAGTCAGATAATAGGAAAGCAACATTGGCACAACAAACGTTTGGGCAACTAGCCAACACCAAATTAACACAATATGGCACAGCTATCATCAGCCAGGTAAGGTAATACGAAAGCAACATTGACACAATGAATGAATGGGCAAACAAAGCAGCACTACAATTCAGTAATGTGCATGATATGAGATAGTACACTCATGCAGCTCAGTATGCAAAACTACCAGACAGTTTTCTTTACAAAAATCAACATTGGCGCCTTTAACATTTTGCTACAACTAAATTTAGATCAGATAAAGGTTGGATTCACGCTGATTAACAAAATACATGCTGATGTAAAAATATAGTGATATACAACAGGTACTTACATCTGCATTGGAGCACAGAGAATTCCTACAAGAATATTTCCTCACAGACAATACCAGTGCAGAAATTCTTCTATCTGTTAAGCTTATTTTCTAAAAGAGAGATGGGTAAGAAACATGTAGAAAATATGATCAGCATGCTATAAAATTTCATGATGCAAGGATACGCACACGCTTCTTAGAATGGAGTTGACATATTTTTGCTGGACTGGAGCGGACTAGTTCTTTGGCCACTGGAATCTGCTTATTATCAGTAGGAGTTGGGTTTCTCTATGCTGGAGCAGTATCTATAAAAACTGGAGTTGGTTTATTATCTCCTGGCGTTTGGATCTTTTGCAAAGACCTGGTTTGTAACCCTTCAGATTCTAACATAATCGTCTTCCCCTTGCATGCCTTGTATAGAAGAATGGTGCTTCAATTATAAAACATGCTACAACAGAGAGATGGAATAGGTACTGAAGAATAGAAAGGCATGACATATTGACATGTATTCCCTCCATCCAGAAAAAATGGATGGGTCTAGGCTTATTTCAGTTCTAGATACATCCTTTTTTATCCATTTCGGCAACATGTAATCTGGATGGAGGGAGTATGGTGTAAAAGCTAGGGATACGACAGGACAACACAGTAAAAAAACACTAGTTGAATGTAAAAATGTATGCTAGCGGAATACATACAGAAATAACTAAGGCAATATACACGTGTAGGATTGGGAAACTAAGATGGCATTGCAACAGAGCACTAGAACAGCACTTCAATGTAAAAAACATGGTATGGTAGACAGATGAAGTGCATACTGATGAATAACAATGCATAAGATATTCAGAGGCACGATGTCCAAATTAAGCAGATGGCATTGCGATAGAGTAGAATGACAGTACTTGAATTTGAAAACATGTTATCATGAATGGAATAGGTACTGAAAAACAGGAAGGCATGACATATTTACATGCATGATCAGCATGCTAAGCACATGGCATTGCAATAGAGTAGATACACTCCAGGACATTATATGCATGTTGTACCCATATCACGGGCCAAGTTAGATAAAGGACCTTGTGGGTTGAAGAGGATTCAACATCTTTCTGCAAGTCTTATGAAGAACTTCCTTTACATGTTCCATCATATTGGGTATCATTGACATCAAGTTTATTGGCCTTTACATTGCTCCGTGAGGTTCTTGTGGATATGTCAGTGTGTGCAATTATATCTGACATGCATGCAAGACAACTAGTAGTTAGATTTATGTAATGAGTGTCTGTAGGAGACGACATAAATAGTAGGACTAGGGTTAACTAGCAGCAACATGTCTCAAAAACTAAAGGGAGAACACAGATGAAAGCTACAGAATATGTATCGTTTGTACTCGAGATTAACTAAATGGCACACAAAAGTATTAAAGAACAACATAGGTAATACTAGAAGTGGTATAATACTATAATCACCAGCCTGTGGGATAGCATTGGTTGATGGATGATAACTATGGAACAACGTTACCTAAAGAACAAGTATCTTAGCTGAACTATGGAACAATGTTAACTCCTGAACAAGACCAGTAAGAGATCAGCATGAATATACAGTGAAATGTGATAATCTATTTTCCATGCTTAGATGAATAACAAAGCCATAAATGTTGCACACAAGTAAGATGAGGGTACAACCTATCTGGCCGCCATCCATAGGAGTGAGCATCATGTGCTGACTTGTCGATGGCCCTGCAGTTGTTGTGGCTGTCCATGTCGGGCACGTGCATTCGATGCAGGGAACTATTGAGTGGGGACTATAGATCCCTTCTGGTGTATGCTTACCTTGTTGGAGCAGCTGCGGTGAGTCGGGAGACGGTGTGGCTGAAGATGCAGATAACGCATAATGTTAAGAACGACACATCTCTTTGATCTGAAGAAATACACTAAGAGATCAACAGCAAGGTACGAGAGTGGTCACATGTCTGTTGACTGAAGACTAAATTGGGGTCACACGATTTTATTTTATTTTGGTACTGTCCGATCTATGCCGGATGGCTTGATGGACGTCTTGTGCCTCCCGGCTGACACTGTTAGGAATCTTCCCCGAAGAGCCAGCGACCAACGGCAGAGTAGCCCGCCTCCACCGTCCGTGGCCCCGATCAAAACCCTACTCCACGCCCCACCGCACTGCGTGGTTGCGCCGCCCCTGGGCCAATCAACAAAGACTCCCCGTCATCTAGATCCGGCGACGGCAGTACCTTCAACCCATGCAACTCTAAGATAGCCATCTAACCGCTGCTTCCTCGGCGAACTTGCAGCCCCACACCCTTACGTTAGACACCAGCCAACCAGCAGCCTAGGAGCTCCGCCGCCTCGAGGGGTGCTGCTTCCCATTGGGAATCGATTGGCCCAGAATAAAAATTCAGACAACTGACGCCTAAATAAAGTGATTTGAGATGAGGGTGCGACCTATCTGGCGGCATGGTGAAGTAGGCAGGTCCAGCTGCCAAGTCGGTGAGGCCGGCGCGGTTGCGGTGGTGACCGGCGGCAGGGAAACAGCGATGTCGCGACGTTCGACGGCTATGGGGAAGCAGCGCCAGGACTCTGGATGGATTCAAAGTTGGAGCCGCTCCGGCGCCGTGAACAATAGCGGGGGTGCATCGGCTCCGGTACGGTTCACGCGGCCGTCGTCGAGGGAGCTCCAGCAGCACGGAGTAAGAGGCACACGGCCCAGTGCACGATGGTAAATGGACAGCGTCTCCGGCATTAGGGAGGAGGGCGGCTGTGAAATTGGTGCGGCGGGGGCGCCATGGAGGAGGGGCTGAGGTTTCACGGCTCGGGAGAAGGGAGCTTTCGGGGAGAAGGTGATTTGGCGCCCACGAGGTATGAATGGGGAGGATTGGGAGGGGAGTGGAACCATGTTTGACGGACGCATTTGTCTGAAATGTGAGGGGGAGTTACAGTTCTACCCCTGCCTTTAGGATTATCGGCTTAGGTCTGTGTACTGAGGGTCGGGGATAGTAGAGTAACTTTGCTTCTCCCCAAATAGTGTGCGGGAGCAATTTCGGGCGAGGAGGGTGTGTTTTGAAATATAGTGGGCGCGAGCGATGTCGGGCGAGGAGAGCGTGTTTTGAAATAGTGGGCGCGAGCTATTTCGGGCGAGGAGAGCGTGTTTTGCCGACCATGGTTTATGAATTATTCGGCACATGTCATTTCGGCCGAGGAGAAGGCGCGCTTGGATGAAGTTACGAACCTACCCTCGATGTACAACGGGCCAATTGATGTGTGTCCCACATAGGTCGGTAATTTTTATTTGCTCGGGCGAATTCCATCGAGTAGAGGATGTTTAACGGTTCGTTCAAAATTTGGGAGAACGAGCATCCGCGTCTACCTTACCAAGTCGATTCGAATTAAATTTTGAAATATTAGCTTGCCACTTCTTTTTTGGATGGAGAGTGATGCTCGGGAGTAATGTGTTTTTACATGCTCGTTGCTAGCGATTTACTATATGACAAATAGTTGACCCACTCAAAAACGGGAATCAAACCCAAAACAAAATATCTCGATTCAATGAAATAGCTCATTCACCAGGTCAAAATAGTGAACTAAATCCAAAATTGAACACCTCAATCGAGTAGCATGTTGTACAGTATTATAGTACTCCATGAACATGTTGAAAGTCAAATTAATGAACTTGTTTGATATACGCATATATTTGTTCATGTGTGGATTGCAGACAACATGTTCTTTAATTTAAATATTTGAATGCAAGTTTATATCGAAACATGGTTTATATTAGTATTTGATGCATAAAATGCGACCTCCCCCTCTCCCGGACTCCTGCTCTCCCTCTCTCTCTCCCCCCGATAATCTTCAATTCTGTTGCACGCATCCAACACACAAACCTTGTTGGTCCCTCTCGCTTTCTCTCCATCTCTCTCTCTCTCTCTCTCTCTCTCTCTCTCTTTGTGTGTGTGTGGGGGGGTCTTTCTAGTTCGCATGCATATATACTCCATCTATAGGTCTCTCTCGCACACTATGTATGATTCTCTAGTCCAAGCTAGATATCTTGGGTGCACTCATCGTGCGCACACAAATTTCTTGGCTCATTGCCCGTAACTCTCTCACGCACCACTCTGTCGTCTTGGAGCTCTCCCCCCTCTCTCTAAAACTCTCCATCTACCTGGGTCACACATACACATGCATATCTCACTCGCACTCGATAGGCCCATCTAAAACTCTATCTCTCTCCCTCGCTCTCTCTCCATCTCACACACACACACACAATATCATGCCTAGCTAGCCAAGTATGATGGTCTATCACTCAATTGTAGGCACACGCAGTCCCCCCTATATGTATATGACTAGCTAATCTTAGTCTCCATCACAAAGATGTGTATGGTCTATCTCGATTTCTCTCGAGGCATCTTTATATCGCGCACGCACCTGCATTGATCTCCCACCCATATAGTCCCCTCACGATCTCGAGGGGATCTCTCTATCACAAACACACCCTCTCGCCCTCCCCATGCGTCCATGTTCTCCATGTGTCCCTCTCGACCTTTGTTCCTTGTTGGCCAGACCTCTATTGGACATGTGCTATAGGGGTGTCTCTCTCCGTTGCAAACAATCACACACTAGCTATCTTCGTGTATCTCCTCGCCTTGCTTTTCTATCTCGGAGATGAATGCGTGAGATGTTCGCCTAAGAAACAAAAAACACACTCTCTCTCTAATTTATCGTTTGTTGTCACTTTCTCTTTTCCACACATACTCTTTTTGCACACTTACTCATCCTCCTTCACACGCACTTGATCTCTCTCAACTTAGGCACTCTCCTCGGTCCATAGCATATTGATTTATTGAAAGGTCAAACATCACAAAGTTTGACCATGTACGTGGAGAAAAACAATTACATCTAGAACGGCAAACATATACCATTAGATTCACCATGAGATGTAGTTTCGTATGATGTATCTTTGGTATTGTAGATATAAATAACATTTGCGTAAACCTAATCAAAGTTTCCAAAGTTTGACTTCTAAAAAATTTACATGCACTGCATTATCGAGCGGATGGAATATCTCTTTCCCCTTCTCAGCTATCTGACGCACCACTCATCCTTATCGGGGCTCCTCAATCTCTCTCAAACTTTATATCTCCCTGGTTCACACTTACACATGTCTCGCTCGCGCTATACATATAGACCCATCCAACACTCACCGCCCTTGTTCTCTCTCTATGTGACACGCACCCCCCTAATCCCCCCCTAAGTATGATTATCTCTCACTAGCCATCAGGAATACACGTATTGTCTCCTTCCATCCATACGTCTATCTCGATATTGCTTAGGGTATCTTCTATCGTGCACACACCTTATCACTCGATCTCCCACCCATGTAGTCCCATCACGATCTCCAGGGGATCTCTCTATGATAAACATACACTCTCTCCTCCCCATGTCTGCATTTTCTCTGTACGTCTCTCTCGACCTCTCTCCCTTGTTTGTCAGACCCCTCTTGGCCACGTGCTAGGGCTCTTGCTCTCTCGGTTGCAAACAACCACACACTATCTCCTCACCTTGCTTCCGTTGTCGAAGATGCATGTGTGATATGTTTGCATAAGACACACACGTTTTTTCTCGACTTGTATTGAGTGTTGTCCATGTCTCTTTCACGCACGCACACACACTTTTTTCACTCACTCTTTATATTTCTCTCTCTCTCTCTCTCTCTAGTTAGGGACTCTCTCACGTCCATAAGCATATGGATGTTTTGAAAAGTCAAACCTCAGAAAAGTTTGACCAGGTATATGTGGAGAAAAACAATTACATCTGGAACGATCATTAGATTCATCACAACATGTACTTACTTCATACTGTCATTTATCTTTGGTATTGTAGATATAAGTAATTTCTTTATAAACTTGGTCAAAGTTTCAAAAGCTTGACTTTTAAAAAAATGTTGGAACTACATTATCGAACGGAGAGAGTAGCTCTTTCTCTCTCTCTGCTATCTCTCATGGGCCTCCCCTCTCACTCAAACACTCTATACCGACGGATTATACGCTCACTGTGTCAGCGTATAGCTTCGTATATTGTTTAGTTGACCGGTCAACCAGTACACATGCTGCCTTGTCAGCTCGTGTTTTGTATCTTCGTGTGCTGGCCCATGTGGCAGTGGGTGAAAATAAGTAAACTAGAGGCCCATCTGACACGCGATGAAGTAAATAAAGTTGAAACCACTCAGGGTAGCACCCCGCATGCCAGTAAATTGAGGGCGCATTGAGGACACACTTCTTCCGCGTGAAGGACGCACTCGCGCACAATTCACCACTACGCGGTGGCATGCACAGAAGGACACACTCGCGCACACCCAGCACACAACACACACCAGCACACGTGTACACCGGCATCGCCGCCGGTTGAGATGGACGGCGAGGCAGCCAACAAGCGGAGGCGGCTCGAGCCAAAACCGCATCTGGCGAGCCTGGACTTCATCAACAGCCTCCCCGACGACATGATGCTCATCATCATTAGCCTCCTCCCCACCAAATCTGCCGAGCGGACCGCCCTGCTCTCCCGGTGGTGGCCTGCTACCTCTTGAGCACTGCGTTGGATTTCCTTGAAGAGGAAAGGGTGATGCAGCAGAGTAGAGTAAGTATTTCCCTCAGTTATTGAGAACCAAGGTATCAATCCAAAAGGAGGCTACGCGTGAGTCCCTCGTACCTACACAAAACAAATAGCTCAATGCAACCAACGCGATTAGGGGTTGTCAAGCCCTTCACGGTCACTTACGAGAGTGAGATCTAATAGAGATGATAGATAATATTTTTTGGTATTTTTTTATAGAGATGCAAAGTAAAAAAGTAAAAGGAAAACCAATAAAAAGTGATGGAGATTGATATAATGAGAATAGACCCGGGGGCCATAGATTTCACTGGTGGCTTCTCTCAAGAGCATAAGTATTTTACGATGGGTGAAAAAATTACTGTTGAGCAATTGACATAACTGAGCATAGTTATGAGAATATCTAGGTATGATCATATATATAGGCATCACGTCCGAGACAAGTAGGCTGACTCCTGCCTGCATCTACTACTATTACTCCACTCATCGACCGCTATCCAGCATGCATCTAGAGTATTAAGTTCAAGAAAACAGAGTAACGCCTTAAGCAAGATGACATGATGTAGAGGGATAAATTCATGCAATATTATAAAAACCCCATCTTGTTATCCTCGATGGCAACAATACAATACGTGCCTTGCTGCCCCTACTATCACTGGGAAAGGACACCGCAAGATTGAACCCAAAGCTAAGCACTTCTCCCATTGCAAGAAAAACCAATCTAGTAGGCCAAACCAAACTGATAATTCGAAGAGACTTGCAAAGATAACCAATCATACATAAAAGAATTCAGAGAAGATTCAAATACTGTTCATAGATAATCTTGATCATAAACCCATAATTCATTGGTCTCAACAAACACACCGCAAAAAGAAGATTACATCGAATAGATCTCCACGAGAGAGGGGGAGAACATTGTATTGAGATCCAAAAAGAGAGAAGAAGCCATCTAGCTACTAACTATGGACCCGAAGGTCTGAGGTAAACTACTCACACTTCATCGGAGGGGCTATGGTGTTGATGTAGAAGCCCTCCGTGGTGGATTCCCCTTCCGGTGGAGCTCCGGCACATGCCCCAAGATGGGATCTCGTGGGTACAGAAGGTTGCGGCGGTGGAATTAGGTTTTTGGCTCCGTATCTGATCGTTTGGGGGTACGTAGGTATATATAGGAGGAAGGAGTACGTCAGTGGAGCTTCGAGGGGCCCACGAGGCAGGGGCGTGCCCTAGGGGTGCACGCCCTCCACCCTCGTGACCGCCTCGTGGCTTTCTTCACGGAGGGTCCAAGTCTCCTGGATCATATCTGTTGAGAAAATCACGTTCCCGAAGGTTTCATTCCATTTGGACTCCGTTTGATATTCTGTTTCTTTGAAACACATAAATTGGCAAAAAACAGCAATTCTCGGCTGGGCCTCCGGTTAATAGGTTAGTCCCAAAAGTAATATAAAAGTGGAAAATAAAGCCCAATATAGTCCAAAACAGTATATAATATAGCATGGAACCATCAAAAATTATAGATACGTTGGAGACGTATCAGGCATCCCCAAGCTTAATTCCTGCTCGTCCTCGAGTAGGTAAATGATAAAAAGAGAATTTTGATGCGAAGTGCTACTTGGCATAATTTCAATGTAAATCTTCTTAATTGTGGTATGACTATTCAGATCCGAAAGATTCAAGACAAAAGTTCATATTGACATAAAAATAATAATACAAAGCATACTAATAAAGCAATTATGTCTTCTCAAAATAACATGGCCAAAGAAAGTTATCCCTACAAAATCATATGGTCTGGCTATGCTCTATCTTCACCACACAAAGTATTTAAATCATGCACAACCCCGATGACATGCCAAGCAATTGTTTCATACTTTTGACATTTTCAAAACTTTTTCAATCTTCACGCAATACATGAGCGTGAGCCATGGATATAGCACTATATGTGTAATAGAATGGTGGTTGTGGAGAAGACAAAAAGAGGGGAAGATAGTCTCACATCAACTAGGCGTATCAACGGGCTATGGAGATGCCCATCAATAGATATCAATGTGAGTGAGTAGGGATTGCCATGAAACGGATGCACTAGAGCTATAAGTATATGAAAGCTCAACAAAAGAAACTAAGTGGGTGTGCATCCAACTCGCTTGCTCACAAAGACCTAGGGCATTTTGAGGAAGCCCGTCATTGGAATATACAAGCCAAGTTCTATAATGAAATATTCCCACTAGTATACGAAAGTGACAAAATGAGAGACTCTCTATCATGAAGATCATGGTGCTACTTTGAAGCACAAGTGTGGTAAAAGGATAGTAACAGTGTCCCTTCTCTCTTTTTCTCTCTTATTTATTTTTTTTATTTGGGCCTTTTCTCTTTTTTTATGGCCTCTTTTTTTTCTTTTTTTTCGTCCGGAGTCTCATCCCGACTTGTGGGGAATCATAGTCTCCATCATCCTTTCCTCACTTGGGACAATGCTCTAAAAATGATGATCATCACACTTTTATTTTTCTTACAACTCAACATTTACAACTCGATACTTAGAACAAAATATGACTCTATGTGAATGCGTCCGGCGGTGTACTGGGATATGCAATGAATCAAGAGTGACATGTATGAAAGAATTATGAACGGTGGTTTGCCAAAAATACGATGTCAACTACATGATCATGCTAGCAATATGACAATGATGGAGCGTGTCATGATAAATGGAACGGTGGAAAGTTGCATGGCAATATATCTCGGAATGGCTATGGAAATGCCATGATAGGCAGGTATGGTGGCTGTTTTGAGGAAGGTATATGGTGGGTGTATGATACCGGCGAAAGGTGCGCGGTATTAGAGAGGCTAGAAATGGTGGAAGGATGAAGTCATAAAGAACTCATATACTTATTGCAAAAATCTAGAAGTTATCAAAGCAAAGTATTACGTGCATGCTCCTAGGGGGATAGATTGGTAGGAAAAGACCATCGCTCGTCCCCGACCGCCACTCATAAGTAAGACAATCGATAAATAAATCATGCTCCGACTTCATCACATAACGGTTCACCATATGTGCATGCTACGGGAATCACAAACTTTAACACAAGTATTTCTCAAATTCACAACTACTCAACTAGCATAACCCTAATATCACCATCTTCATATCCCAAAACAATTATCAAGCATCAAACTTTTCTTATTATTCAACGCACTCAAAAGAAAGTTTTAAAAATCTTGAATACCAAGCATATTATTATTAAGCAAATTACCATGCTATTTAAGACTCTCAAAATAATCTAAGTGAAGCATGACAGATCAATAGTATCTATAAAACAAATCCACCATCGTGCTCTAAAAGATGTAAGTGAAGCACTAGGGCAAAACTATATAGCTCAAAAGATATAAGTGAAGCACATAGAGTATTCTATCAAATTCCATTTCATGTATGGCTCTCTCAAAAGGTGTGTACAGAAAGGATGATTGTGGTAAACTAAAAAGCAAATACTCAAATCATACAAGACGCTCCAAGCAAAACACATATCATGTGGTGAATAAAAATATAGCTCCAAGTAAAGTTACCGATGGAAGTAGACGAAAGACGGGATGCCTTCCGGGGCATCCCCAGGCTTTGAATTTTTGGTGTCCTTAGATTATCTTGGGGGTGCCATGGTAATCCCAAAGCTTAGGCTCTTGCCACTCCTTGTTCCATAATCCATCAAAAGATTTCACCCAAAACTTGAAAACTTCACAACACAAAACTCAACAGAAATCTCATGAGCTCCGTTAGCGGAAGAGAACAAAAGACCACTTCAAGGTACTGTAATTAACTCATTCTTTATTTATATTGGTGTTCAGCCTAATGCATTCCAACTTATTTATGGTTTATAAACTATTTTACTAGCCATAGATTCATCAAAATAAGCAAACAACACACGAAAAACAGAATCTGTCAAAAACAGAACAGTCTGTAGTAATCTGTAACTAACGCAAACTTCTGGAACTCCAAAATATCAGCCAAAATAGGAAGACCTAGGCAATTTGTTTATTGATCAGCAGCAATTGGAATCACTATTTTATCATGTTCTGGTGATTTTTAACAATTGTTTTCGTGAACAGAAAGTTTCTGGAAATTACAGCAAGATCAAATAACTATCATCCAAGAAGATCCTATAGGTTTAACTTGGCACAAACACTAATTAAAAGATAAAAACACATCTAAACATAAGGTAGATGGATTATTTATTCCTAAACAGAAGCAAAAACAAAAAAAACAAAAAAAAATGGGTTGCCTCCCAACAAGCGCTATCGTTTAACGCCCCTAGCTAGGCATAAAAGCAAGGATAGATCTAGGTATTTCCATCTTTGGTAGGCAATCCATAAGTGGCACTCATGATAGATTTATATGGTAATTTTATTTTCTTCCTAGGGAAGTGTTCCATGCCTTTCTTTAATGGAAATTGGAATCTAATATTCCCTTCCTTCATATCAATAATTGCACCAATCGTTCTAAGGAAAGGTCTACCAAGAATAATAGGGCAAGAAGGATTGCAATCTATATCAAGAACAATAAAATCTATTTGCAACAATAAGAACATCATTAATTCTTCCCATAGGTTTTTTAGTAGTGGAATCCGCAAGGTGCAAGTTTAGAGAGCAATCATCAAAATCGCGAAAATCTAGCAAATCGCACAAAGTTTTGGGAATAGTGGAAACACTAGCACCCAAATCACATAAAGCATAAAATTCATGATCCTTAATCTTAATTTTAATAGTTGGTTCCCACTCATCATAAAGTTTTCTAGGGATAGAAACTTCCAACTCAAGTTTTTCTTCATAAGATTGCATCAAGGCATCAACGATATGTTTAGTAAACGCTTTATTTTGACTATAAGCATGAGGAGAATTTAGCACGGATTGCAACAAGGAAATACAATCAATTAAAGAGCAACTTTCATAATTAAATTCCTTGAAATCCAAAATAGTGGGTTTAGCAACATCTAGGGTTTTATTCTTTTCAATCCCACTTTTATCAATTTCATCATCAAGATCTAAATACTCTGAATTTTTGGAACGTAGTCTAGGTAAGGGTGGATCATATTCAGTTTCATCAAGATTCATATTGCAAAACAAAGATTTAATAGGGGACACATTAATAACTTTTAGATCTTCATCTTGATTTCCATAGGGATTCGGTTTAGCGGCCATCTTATTGACTAAGGTAGCCTGCTTATCCGAAATTTCAACAATTAACTTCTCAAGATGAGCAATTTGAGATCTTATACCATCAAATTCTTTAGACATATCATCGAGCTCTTTATTCATATAACTCATAAAACTTTTTTGTTCCTTAATCTCGTTTTTGAAGAAATTATTATGCTCAAATTGCAAAACCATAAAACTCTTGTCGGCGTTCTGGGGACGGGGGTCCCCAGACTTGCCTGCCTACAGCCTGCAGCGTGGCTCAAAGGGGGGCCCAGCACGGCCCATCTTCATCAACACAAGACCCAAGACCCTCGCGAGGGGCCAAGCCTCGCAGGGCGGACGACACGGTGCTTCCTCAGGCGCGGCCTCATCAAGCTGACTCGTGAGGAGGCGGAGAGATCAAGGCAGGGTACCTCGCGAGGTGCCCATGACGCAAGCCATGACGACCAAGGGCGCCAGGCGGGCGCCAGGCCGTGCAGTGTCCTCCCTTTCCTCTTTGGTGCAAAGGGGGCAAGCGCAGGAGAGAGGATCAAGCAAAGGTATCCATTTCGGTGCAACGAGACCAAGACCAGTCCAACGGTGGGAAGGAGGTCGTCGTGGAGCCCAGGACGGCGTCACCACAGGGCCTTTGGCAGGCAAGGACCAACTTTAGTCAGGATAAGTGTACTGGATGTTCCCCTTCGAATTGGCCAATTGTTGGCGCCCTTCCCGCTCAATATTTGGGAAGAGGCCCAGGGCCTTTGCCTATAAATAGGACTAGCCACCCCCAGGGTAGAGGCATCTACAAAAAGGGTCCGAGAAAACAAAGGACAAGAGCGAGAGAGAGAAGGGCGGCAGAACTCCCCTAGCAGTTCATCGTCCCAACTAGAACAGGCCCTCGCGAGGCCGTTCCCCCTTGTACTGTTCATCCTCATCAGCCCCAGAGGCAATCCACCCATCACACTAGAGTAGGGTATTACACCACAACGGTGGCCCGAACCAGTATAAACCTTGTGTCTTTTGTGTTGTTCTTTCAGCAGTTAGATCTTTGCAAGACGGAGAGGTAGAGGGCACAATCTCCGCGCGCACCCCAGAGTTTGAACCTTAAGGGTCTGCCGGAACCCAAAATCCGACATTTGGCACGCCAGGTAGGGGTGCGCCGGAATTTGTCTTCCACCGCTCCGCTCTCCTCCGACCGTCGCGTCCATGTCTGACGCTCGTCGGGCCCGCGCTAAGCGCCGGGCCGCCATCGCTTCCCACGTCGCCCAGACGGCTCCCGTCGGTGCGTGTCCCCGTCGTTCCCTGTCTCCCGCCGTCAACGCCGCCACCGGCCCGGCGGGGAACGAGCAGCAAGCGTCGTCTCAGCACCCGTCCGTGCGGCGAGACGGCCGCACCGCTACTCCGTCGCTCACGCCAGCTGGCTCTTCGTCCCACGCGCTCCGCGCGCCCTTGGAGGCTCGAGCTGCACTCATCGCGGCAAACGAGCTCCTGTGCTACCGTCCCGTCGACGACGTCTACAAAGAGTGGCTCGACCGCGTCGCCGAGCTCGTCCGCGCCGCAGGGGGCTCTCCTGCATCGTCCGCTCCGCTGCGCCGAACCCCGCCCCATGTAGGCCATGAAGCCCCGGGGGCGTACCAGCCACCTCCACTCCAAGAAGACGCCATGGCTCCAAGGTGTGTGGCCCCTGGGCGGAACCCGCTCCGTCAGGCGCCAGCCCAGCAAGAACGGAGCTGCCAAGAAGTCCCCTGGCCGCAAGAGGCTTCCCTGGCGCTCCTTGCTCCGGCTCGCCATGACCCTGCTCCAGCTCCGGCACGTCAAGACCCCGCACTGCTCCCAGCTGCAGCGCATGGGGGCCCACAAGGCCAAACTCTACCTCGACCGAAGCCTCCCGTGGCCACCGCAGGCTGCCGCGCCTACACCACCGAGCTGCGCAGCGTCGCGTGGCCCGAAAAGTTCAAGCCAGACCTGCCTCCTCGCTACGATGGCACGACCGACCCTGCAGAGTTCCTCCAGCTCTATGAGCTGGGCATCGAAGCTGCCAGTGGAGACGAAAAGGTCATGGCGAACTAGTTCCCCATGGCGCTCAAGGAAGGAGCTCGTACCTGGCTCCTGAACCTGGCCCCGGGCACGATCTCTTCCTGGGACCAGATGCGCACCCACTTCATTGCCAACTTCCAAGGTACTCGCCACCGGCCGCCCGCCGTGAGCGACATGTGCCGCATTAAGCAACAACCCGGAGAAACCCTGCAAAAGTACATCCAGCGCTTCAACAGTGCGCGCCTCAAGATCCCCAAGGTGTCCGAGGAGGCCATCATCTCGGCCTTTTCCGATGGTGTGCGCGACGTCAAGATGAAGGAAGAGCTGGTGATGCATGAAGACCTGTGCACCTCCCTGGAGCTGTTCAACTTGGCGACCAAGTGCCCCAGGGCTGAGGAGGGGCGTCTCTCCCTCCTCGAGCTGCCTGCCGCAGACCCAGAAGAGAAGAAACCCAAGGCCAAGGACGTGAAGCGCAAGGGGGCTGTCGTGCTCGCAGCAGAGCCTGATACCAAGCGGGGCAAGGATCTGCCCGAATCCTCCAGGGGCAGCCGATACTGCGTGTACCACGACCTCCACACCCACAACACCAATGAATGCCAGGAGCTCCGCACCATGCGAGAAGGAAGGATCGGACGTCGTCCCGACCATGCTGACCGGGGCTATGGCCGAGGAGGAGGAAGAAACCCGGGACGCTGGGAAGACCGCGGCCCACGCCAAGGGTGGCGTGATCAACCTCGCGAGGACCGCTGGCGAGACCTGCCTCGCGAGGGGGATTGGCGGGATCAGCCTCGTGAGGATCGCCTGCAGGGCAACGCAGGCCTCCCTCCACTGCCGCCTCAGCCAAGGAGGAACGAGGACCGCCACCAAGACGAGGGAGCTGGGGGCTTCCAGGAGCCGCGCGCAATCGCCTGCATCCTGGGAGGAGCTCAAGCCCCAGCCTCCCAGTGCATCTTCAAGCAGTTTGCTCGCGAAGTGAATGCAGTCCTCCCCAAGCTCGAGGCAACGCGCCCTCTCAGGTGGTCGGCGTGCACCATCACGTTCAGCTCAGCGGATCAGCTCAAGTGCGCGGCCACAGCCAGGGTCCTCCTGATGCTCTGCTCCCCAGTCATCAGCAACATACTGGTCACCAGGACCCTCATCGATGGTGGAGCAGGGCTCAACGTATTGTCCGTGGAGACATTCAACAGTCTCCAAGTGCCCTATGACCAGCTTCAGCCAACCAAGCCTTTCTCCGGAGTCACCGACGGTTCCACGATCCCGATCGAGCAAGTCCGCCTCCCTGTCACCTTCGGGGCCTGCAGCAACTACCGCACCGAGCTCATCGACTTCGACGTCGCTCACATCCGCCTGTCATACAACGCCATCCTCGGGTACCCAGCGCTGGCCAAGTTCATGGCCGTAACTCATCATGGCTACAACGTCCTCAAGATGCCAGGGAGTGGCGGAGTCATCACGGTGCCATGTGAAGAGAAGGATGCAGTGTGTTCCCTGGAGCGAGCCTTTCAGGCCGCGTCGCTAGAAGACCCAGATTGCGGAAGCAGGAGGCTTCCCGAAACCACCCCCAAGAAGAAGAAGGCGTCATCCGGACCGGCCCCTCAGGAGGCAGGCCCCTCAGGGCCCGCATCTGCCCAAGGGGACCCTCCTTCCATCGCATAGGAAAGCGCGCCCGGCGCCCTCCTCAGGCAGGGCTCGAGGGCTCTCACCTGGAGGGCCCCCGACCTGGCCAGGGTAACGAGGGAGGCGCTTGGGCACCACGTGGAGGCGTGCTTCGAAGCACGTTTCCCTCAAGAAGGAGCGAGGCAAGGGAGGTCAGACCAGCAGGAGTTCATCAACAAGGCCGTTCAAGAACTACAAGAGTCAAGAATCATGAGAGGTTGCCGCCGCTCACCGGTTGCGGCTCCCCATCCAGGCGAGGATGGTGGGCTGCGCGTCTGCATCGACGTACCAGGGCTCAATCAGGTCGCCACGATGGAGCGCCTCTGGCCCTCGCAAGTAGGGCGTTGTGGAGGTCCACCCCACAGCTATGTTCGCATGCCTTACGGCTTACCGAGCGTGGCTGCTGCGTACCAGCGCCTCATGAGGGGCATCATGGAGACTCAGGAAGACAGGCGTTCCGTAGTCCTGGCGGAGATGGAGATGATTCGCGAGGAGCCACCAGCGCCTCCGGAGCCTCCATAGGCCCCTGGGCCTGGGGGTTCGTGAGGATCGGCTCCCGCAGCCCACCGAGTCTGCTGCACCAACACCACTTCGTCCGCGACAACTCCAGGTGTCATCCTTCAAGCTTCATTTCCGGCTGGGAACGCCCTCCCAGGGCTGCTTCATTCCCAGGCCACGTGGGTCCGTCCCTGTGTCATGTATCCCTTTTTAGTTTTCGGTCACTAGCTTGCTTTGTTGGGGGTGCCCCTCGGGCTGCATCATCCCCAGGCCGCTCGGGCCAGGCCCAGTGGCGTGTATCTTCCTTGCGTTTATTTCCAACTATGCATTCGCCTATCATGCTTGATTACTTGGTGCCTGTTCACGGCACCTCTTCTTCTCCATGTCGACCACTTGCACGTTAAAGGGGGGATACCTGAGCATCGCGACTCAGGGCTCTTACTAGCTCTCCAGCCCTCACCCTCTGGCCTTGTCCACGGCATCGCGACCTGGCATACCAGCGACGGCTGAGACAAGCTCGAGGGCCGGGACCCGAGGACGTAGAGTGCCGGCATCTAACCAAATCTGCAGGAACACATCTCAAGATACGGCCCAGTGCCAGGCGCAACCCGCCTAGAGGTAGGGCTCCGTGAGTCCCGCGCTGGCTCATGAGCGCCCAAGTACACCTCACTTGTGCCAACTAGAGCAACTAACGACCGACTGATAGCCATTGTGGCAACCCTTTTCTCCTTCTGTGATGAGCTCGTAGGATCCCCTGAGGGAATTGCTTGCCGAGGCCCTCGCGGAGTTCCCTTCGCCCTTGTCCGCGCGAACCGCTTGCACGTTAAAGGGGGGTGCCTGAGCATCGCGACTCAGGGCTCTTACTAGCTCTCCATCCCACACCCTCTGGCCTTGTCCACGGCATCGCGACCTGGCATACCAGCGACGGCTGAGACCAGCTCGAGGGCCGGGACCCGAGGATGTAGAGCAGAAAGGGGAGCAAAGGCGAGGGTGAAGAGGCGCGCGCGAGGACCTCACCAAGCAACTATGTTCCCACTGCCGCGCAGACCCGACGCTACACCAGGAGCAGCCCCTGATCAGCAAGATAAGTCACCGCCCAAAGACACCGGCTACCGTGGCATTACCCCCACACTTAACGCAATTCTGTACTAGCGACGTCGCTCCCCTTTCTCACAGAGCGACGGCTGCTTGAGCGCCAAAGGGGACCTCCTGAGCATCGCGACTCAGGGGCTCTTACCGGACCCCGGGTCGCTCACCTCCTGGCCTTGACCACGGCATCGCGACCTGGCATACCAGCGACGGCTGACGCCGCCTTGGGACTGGGACCTGTCGACGCAGAGCACCAAGCCCTCGCGAGGTTCGAAAGGGAGAACTAAGCTATGACGGAATTGACGACTCACAGTTTCATAGCAAAAGTCACATGTTAACAAGAAGGATCACAGACACCTTACAAGCCCCCATTGGGCGCAGTATGGTTCCTTGCACGAAACAGATCCTAAGGGATACTATCTACACGCGCCCCTGCAGAAGATGCCATCATCAACAGTGGGCCGTCAGGCACCGGCGCCAACCCCATCCAGATCGGAGTCAGCGACGGCCAAGCGAGCCCGCCCTGCTCCGGGAGCGGCGCTGGCTCGCGGGCTCGTAGCTGTCGCCGCTCGTCTCTGGAGTCGCAAAGATCTCGCTGGGATCGCTGGATCCTCCGGCGCTTCCGTCGCTTGTGGAGCTGTCCAGGGAGCGGTCGGCGGGCCCAGCCCTCACCAAGGCGGGGTCCAGGCCACCTCTCCTGGGGCAGCACTCCAGCCGGTGCCCGTTCGCGTCGAAGACCTTGAAGAACATCACCGAAGCGCCATTGTACTCCAGGTGGATCGTGAGGGCGCCCCTTGCTATGCAACCCCGAGCGATCTCGCCCCAGCCGCGAGTCATGAAGACCTCGCCCGAGGCAAGGATCGAGACCTCTGCCTTAGCCGCGAGGGTGCTGCAGTCGGCGTGCTGCAGCCATAACTCGATGAGTCTTCCCTGTGGGAAGACGGAGGCGAAGAAGGGAGGAAAGCGAATCCAATTTCGCGGAGGCATGGCGGCGTGGAGCAAGAGCTCGGGGGAGGAGCCCTCGGCGTGGACTCCAGGAGGAACGACCCACACCTTCATGACCCGTCGGCGCCGGCGACGGCGCCGGCCACGGGGATCGGCATCGCCCCCTCCGAGGCCCTCGACGTGGGCAAACAAGGGGAGCGGGAACCCCGGCGGAGGCCGCTTGTACCAAGGCCTCGACACCACCTGACGGTCTCCCTCGTCTCGGCTGCGAAGGGCAGGTCGCTTCTTCGGGGGGAGCGGGTCTGGTCCCTCTTGAAGAGCCTTTCCCTTCTCCGCTGCAGAAAGCCGGCAGATCGGAGCCATCACGGCAGGACGGAGCAAGAATCAAGGCAAAGGAGAAAGCAAGGAGGGATGGACTGGAAGGGCACGCGCGGTGCCGTACTTATAGCCGGCGAAGGCTAACCGTCGGCCTCCACGATCACAGGTAATCATGACACGATTTGCATGCAGGGACTTGTCCAATCCGCGCGACCATCGAGGCGTCGTGGGGAAGTGGAGACGCTCACGTCCAATCAACCGCCACGCGGCGCCCAAGGCCGCAGGCTGTTAGGGCCCGCGGCGCCCTTTCGCCTCTCAGCACGGTCAAGCCCAGGCGCGCCTTGGGCCCGGGGGCTACTGTCGGCGTTCTGGGAACGGGGGTGCCCAGACTTGCCTGCCTGCGGCCTGCAGCATGGCTCAAAGGGGGGCCCAGCACGGCCCATCTTCATCAACACAAGACCCAAGACCCTCGCGAGGGGCCAAGCCTCGCGGGGCGGACGACACGGTCCTTCCTCAGGCGCGGCCTCATCAGGCTGACTCGTGAGGAGGCGTAGAGATCAAGGCAGGGTACCTCACGAGGTGCCCATGACGCAAGCCATGACGACCAAGGGAGCCAGGCGGGCGCCAGCCCGCGCAGTGTCCTCCCTTTCCTCTTTGGTGCAAAGGGGGCAAGTGCAGGCGAGAGGATCAAGCAAAGGTATCCATTTTGGTGCAACAAGACAAAGACCAGTCCAACGGTGGGGAAGGAGGTCATCGTGGAGCCCAGGACGGCGTCACCACAGGGCCTTTGGCAGGCGAGGACCAACTTTAGTCAGGATAAGTGTACTAGATGTTCCCCTTCGAATTGGCCAATTGTTGGCGCCCTTCCCGCTCAATATTTGGGAAGAGGCCCAGGGCCTTTGCCTATAAATAGGACTAGCCACCCCCAGGGTAGAGGCATCTAGAAAAAGGGTCCGAGAAAACAAAGGACAAGAGCGAGAGAGAGAAGGGCGGCAGAACTCCCCTAGCAGTTCATCGTCCCAACTAGAACAGGCCCTCGCGAGGCCGTTCCCCCTTGTACTGTTCATCCTCATCAGCCCCAGAGGCAATCCACCCATCACACTGGAGTAGGGTATTACACCACAACGGTGGCCCGAACCAGTATAAACCCTGTGTCTTTTGTGTTGTTCTTTCAGCTGTTAGATCTTTGCGACACGGAGAGGTAGAGGGCACAATCTCTGCGCGCACCCCAGAGTTCGAACCTTAAGGGTCTGCCGGAACCCGAAATCCGGCAACTCTTAACGTTGCTTTCGATCACTTCTAACCTTTTAAGGTGTAGATCACCAAATCTAGGTAGAGCCATCGAGACTAACAAGCAATGAAACACACGAGCAAACAAAAAGGCGAGCGAGAAAAAGGCAAACGGAAAAGAGAGGGCGAATAAAACGGCAAGGGTGAAGTGGGGGAGAGGAAAATGAGAGGCAAATGGCAAATAATGTAGTGCGAGAGATAAGGGATTGTGATGCGTACTTGGTATGTTGACTTTTGCGTAGACCTCCCCGGCAACGGCGCCTGAAATCTTCCGGCTACCTCTTGAGCACTGCGTTGGATTTCCTTGAAGAGGAAAGGGTGATGCAGCAGAGTAGAGTAAGTATTTCCCTCAGTTTTTGAGAACCAAGGTATCAATCCAGTAGGAGGCTACGCGCGATTCCCTCGTACCTACACAAAACAAATAGCTCAACGCAACCAATGCGATTAGGGGTTGTCAAGCCCTTCACGGACACTTACTAGAGTGAGATCTGATAGAGATGATAGATAATATTTTTGGTATTTTTGATATAGAGATGCAAAGTAAAAAGTAAAAGGCAAAGCAATAATAAAGTGATGGAGATTGATATGATGAGAATAGACCCGGGGGCCATAGATTTCACTAGTGGCTTCTCTCAAGAGCATAAGTATTTTACGGTGGGTGAACAAATTATTGTTGAGCAATTGACAGAATTGAGCATAGGTATGAGAATACCTAGGCATGATCATATATATATAGGCATCACGTCCGAGACAAGTAGACCGACTCCTGCCTGCATCTACTACTATTACTCCACTCATCGACCGCTATCCAGCATGCATCTAGAGTATTAAGTTCAAGAAAACAGAGTAATGCCTTAAGCAAGATGACATGATGTAGAGGAATAAATTCATGCAATATGATAAATACACCATCTTGTTATCCTCGATGGCAACAATACAATACGTGCCTTATTGCCCCTACTGTCACTGGGAAAGGACGCCGCAAGATTGAACCCAAAGCTAAGCACTTCTCCCATTGTAAGAAAAACCAATCTAGTAGGCCAAACCAAACTGATAATTCAAAGAGACTTGCAAACATAACCAATCATACATAAAAGAATTCAGAGAAGATTCAGATATTGCTCATAGATAATCTTGATCATAAACCCACAATTCATCGGTCTCAACAAACACACCGCAAAAAGAAGATTACATCGAATAGATCTCCACCAAAGAGGGGGAGAACATTGTATTGAGATCCAAAAAGAGAGAAGAAGCCATCTAGCTACTAACTATGGACCCGAAGGTCTGAGGTAAACTACTCACACTTCATCGGAGGGGCTATGGTGTTGATGTAGAAGCCCTCCATGGTGGATTCCCCTTCCGGCGGAGCTCCAGAACAGGCCCCAAGATGGGATCTCGTGGGTACAGAAGGTTGTGGCGGTGGAATTAGGTTTTTCGCTCCGTATCTGATCGTTTGGGGGTACGTAGGTATATAAATATATATAGGAGGAAGGAGTACGTTGGTGGATCTTCGAGGGGCCCACGAGGCAGGGGCGTGCCCTAGGGGGCGCGCCCTCCACCCTCGTTACCGCCTCGTGGCTTTCTTGACGGAGGGTCCAAGTCTCGTGGATCATATCTGTTGAGAAAATCACGTTCCCGAAGGTTTCATTCCGTTTGGACTCCGTTTGATATTCCGTTTCTTCGAAACACTGAAATAGGCAAAAAACAGCAATTCTGGGCTGTGCCTCCAGTTAATAGGTTAGTTCCAAAAGTAATATAAAAGTGGAAAATAAAGCCCAATATAGTCCAAAACAGTAGATAATATAGCATGGAGCAATCAAAAATTATAAATACGTTGGAGACGTATCATGGCCCCCTCTAGCGCCGCATCCCCCTCAACCTCATTGTCGACAGCTACCTCTGCGACGGGGATTGCAAACGCATGGCCGCAGTCTCCAAGATCCTTTCATCGCACCCTGGGCCAGCCAGACGCCTTGACATCCGCATGTTCGGTTCCAACTACAAGGTCCAACCCAAGTTCGACGAGTGGTTCTTATCCCCCGCCCTAGATCAGCTCGAGGAGCTCAGCTTTGAAGCTGGACGATGTCGCTCTCTGCCGCCGTCCGCGCTCCGCCTCGCACCAATGATGTGCCGCGCCAGCTTCAGCTCCTGCTATCTTCCCCAGATTAATGTCGTGCCTGCCCTTCTTCTCCCTCAACTCAAGCAGCTCGACCTCTTCGACGTTTTCATCTCGAAGAAGGCTATGGAGCACCTGCTCCGCAGCTGTACTGTGCTCGAGTACCTTTGTCTTGAGCAGATCCACGGGTTCATTAGCCTCCACATCGCCTCGACGAATCTCCGATGGATTTATGTGTCTTGCTGGCCCCGCAACAAGACATCAATTGGGAAGAGATCACTCAAGTTGTTCCACGTTATGGTCATTGAGAATGCGCCTTTCCTTGATAGATTGCTTGTATCAGATCTGGAAGGTCCAACAAAAATCAGGGTCATTGACGTGCCAAAATTGACAGCATTGGTGCACTCGTCTGCCAAATTCTCCGAACTCTTTATTGGATCCATAATCGTTCAGGTACAGCACTCATCTTCTTCTCTGTCTTCTTGAAATTCACATTTTTAAATTTCTTCTTGATGTATTTACGACCGTCTTCCAGAAAATGATTCACACAAGCTTGACCCAGTCTATGCGCACAGTGAAGATCTTGGCAATAAAATCTATCGGCCCCAATATGGATCAAGTTGTTGGATTTCTTACATGCTTTCCGTGCACGGAGAAGCTACTCATTGAGGTGAAACTTCTTTCCTATTAGTAAAAGGTAATCACAACGTAGCTCAATTTTTTCGTAATTTTCCCAAATTACGATGACAAGTGTAGTGTTCAAAACTGCATCTACGGACTGCAACGAAAGAAATGTTTTTAGTATTTTTTTCTCACGTGATCACCTGCATCGTTTTATTGTTGTACTACTATAGTAGCCTAGGCTAGTCATAGTGGAAAGTAACTTAGACTACTCCAGTAACTCTATGGTTACCCTAAGAGCAAGTACTACCTCCGTCCT
The DNA here is from genome assembly GCA_032464435.1 of Aegilops umbellulata. Taxonomy (NCBI): domain Eukaryota; kingdom Viridiplantae; phylum Streptophyta; class Magnoliopsida; order Poales; family Poaceae; genus Aegilops; species Aegilops umbellulata. The sequence continues at coordinate 332,204,256 of CP136059.1, read as the reverse complement.
GGTTTACTCTTCCTATTTTGTAGTATCAAAATTTGACCATAGATTTAACTGACAAAATGTTAATGCATGTCACTAAGAACTATATTGTTGGATTCGTATTTGAACATAATTTCAAATGGTGTAATTTTTAGTGACATGCATTTGCATTTTCTTACGTAAATCTATGGTCAAAATATTATACTAAATAAGAGGTAGTACAAAAGTGGGCTATAACGGCCCTCCACTATGTAGGCCAAAACACGTGCCAAATTCACTTGTGATGCATTTGGCATCGATGCCCCTCCATTGCTCACCTGGTGCCCCAATCTGGATCACCTACTTTGCTCCGGTGCCAAATTAACTCACGCAATGAAAAAACACTTGCATGGGAGAGAGAGCGGACTGAGGCAATAAAAACACTTGTTTGGGAGAGTGAGAGGCCGGTGTAGTTGGTTTGATTGATTTGTTTATACATGTGTGTCTGTGTGCACAGCGGTGCCAACTCTCTCACATCACGAGAGCGGTGCCAAAATCTTTTGATTTGACATCGATGCGTATTATGTGGCATACTTTTGCGAAATATGGCATCGGCCACATAGTGGAAGGCAACAGATGCCCCAGCTCTTCACGTACTCCTAGGTAAATGAGAGGAAAGAGAGAGAGAGAGAGAGAGAGAGAGAGAGAGAGTGAGAGTGAGAGAGAGAGAAGATATCACTAGCCAGCCAACCCTATCGTATGAGCGAATGATATTGGTACCTCTTGATGACACGGCAATCTTATACAGCCAGCTGCTCTAATATGTTCTCTTCTTTTGCAGATAAAAAAAGACCCGAAAGTGAAAAATGTGTTGCACTATAACAATCTCATCGAATGCCTTGATCTCCGTCTTACAAAAATTGATTTGATCGACTACCAAGGCAGCACATCTGAGATTAAATTGGTCAGGTTCTTTGTTGTGGAGGCAAGTGTGCTCAAGGTAATGAGGTTTGGTGTTCTATGGCGCAACAATGAATGGCGTGCTGATCATCGCAAGCGTCTAAGCCTAAATGACAAAGTCTCCGCAGAAGCTGAATTTGTTTTTGAAACATCAAGTGGCCAGAGACTCGAAAACTTATTTGCCCATTAGTGACTTGTCAGGGCGGTGGATTTTAGTTTGTACGATAATGCTGCATCCACCTAAAGTAACGAAAGTTCTTACGTAAACTTCCTAGTAATTCCCTCTTCGTAGGTGCAGCATTACTCCTAACATTTGTAATATCAGTTTGAAACTTGTAATATTGTCGTGTCCTATTCCTGCATTTTCAAAATCCTGCGAATCAAACAGTCTTGAGTTGGTGATGATGTTGTGCCTGCCATCTTTCACCAATAGCCGTCGGATCTAGATCTGACACATACAAACCAAACTTCTCCAGTTTTGTAAAAAGATGCCCGCACTTGTTCCCTATTTACAAACAACTCCTTGTCTCTCACAATCAGCCTTATCTCCTCCCCACCACATCTAGAAGGCCATGGAAAAATCTGGCGCGATGGCCGCTGCCGGCACCGTCCACCCCCCCAATCTTGGTGTTCCGTGCAATGCACGGGCATCTACGCACGGGAAATTATGTCGAACATGGCTAGTTGTAAGCAGGCTAGGTCTACAGCCATGATGATAGTGACTGCAGATGGTGAGGCTGACTATGGTATGCCAAACACGGCGCCTATACTCAGGTGTCATCTCCGGCATAGGGTCTTGTCACTTCACTGTGAGGAGCAGCACGTAATAATTTGACCAACGGGTAGTACAGTGCTACTACATTGGTAGTACTACTACTAGTACTAGCACCATCGTCTGGATTTAGTAGTACTACCACGTCCATATGGATTTGGTATTTGACTAGCAATATCTAGTAAATGCATGTCACAAAAAATGTACTACTCCCTCTGTAAATAAATACATGGTGAATTGTTTTATTCCTATCGGCGAGATAACTTAATGTCTTTTTGCTACTTAATAGGATTACATGCAATGAACTAACCATTGCATGTGATGGTTGGTAGTCTCAAGTCATTGAAAGCATGCATGGCCCACATCTCTCATTGGTTGATATGTCACGAAATAAGAAACGAGGAGGCAGTTAATGTACTGTGCCTAAGTATTTTGGGATTATTTGGTTTTCGTAAGGTAACTTACACAACATTTTTGTTACATGCATTAACATTTTATTAGTTAAATCAAAGGTCAAAACTTGGCGCAAAATGCAAAGGGGACCAATAAACCAGTAAACATCAAAGTTCTCTCGTTTGGCCCCAACTAGAGGTCCGGTGAGATGACTATACTGCACCGGCACGGAGGGGACACAGCTTCATTGACTTACTGCACCTGCCTTTGGGTGTATGACACGTGGGCCCAACGGGTGGATGGCGAACCTGTCATACAGCCAAAGGCAGGTGTAGTAGAGGGGCGAGGAGTAGATGGCCAACACGCACGTGAATTCAACGCGGTCTGCACTTCTCATATAAAGGCTCCCGCCAGTCCAATCTACAAAATCCTATGCACCTACGCACCCAAGGGCAAGAGTGATCACTCCAATCACAAGATCAGTTGAGTAGAAGCTAGACCCATGGAGGCGATGAGCGCGAGCATCAGTCGGCTGTGCCAGATGGTCCACGACGCCGGCCTACGGCCCGGCACCGAGGAACGTCTCCAGGTAGTGCTTGAGGCCGCCAGGGCGAGGGGGCGCTTGGACGACAGCTTCGTCTCCTTGTTCGATGAGGTCCTCGTCGGCTTCCTCGACAAGTTCTCCATCGTCAAGAAGCTCGCGAACGACCTTGACGTACGCCTCCAGCCCACACGCCCAGGCTCTCTGATGCCTGCCATCCTCAACGGCCTCTATGGTGACAACCTCTTCGACGCACTGGTGGCCCTGTGACTGCCCGCCGTCGCGCCGAAGAATGTCCACCTCGAGGTCGCGCTCGCCGCGCAGCGCCTGGCGCAGCAAGACACCATCGACATAATCAGCCATGTCTACGCGCAAATCGTCCACAAGGACTACTACATGCAAGAGGAGGACGATAGGACGCTGGCCTTCTTGGACCGCGGGGCAACCTTGGACGGCATTGTTCAGAAGCACGTTGAGCTTTCCGCCGAAGCCGCTGCTCCTCACACATCGGTTGGTGACCCGGTGCACTAGGGAGTGAGGATGTCGTTGATGGATCCGTATGTATCTTTATCTTTCCGTCAAATCCATGTAGTAGTATATGGTACCACTAGTAATTATCTTACCTTTCGCATCAACTTCATAATTTTCGTACGTATTCCATGCATGAACCGCGCCAGAACCAAACTTCTCATTACTCTAGGGAAAATCGTTATTTCTATCTATCGGTCGCGCCATGGAGCAAAACCAAATTTTACAAGTTACAATTTCAAAAGGAAAAGCCTGCCGTCTTCGAGTCGCACCCCCACACGGTTGGTCCGGCACGCCGCTCAAGGGGGAATGCGTGTTGTGTTGCATTTTCACTTACAAGTGGGACCGCAGTTGAGCAAACCGACTATCGGCAAACCCCCACCCCGCCCACCGAGCGATGGTTGAGAAAATAGGAGGGAGAAGACATGGTTGTAGCACGGACTCCAAGAAAATTGGTGTCGGATGGGAATCGTGTGGGTGGCATGTGTCGTACTGCTAGACATGAATGCTAATTATGGCCCATGCCACCCCACTATATCGAGGTGTTGATTACGTAGAATAAATTTCCTGGAGTCCGTGCTCAGCCCTCCTCTATCTCTCTTCTCGGCCAGCCAGCAGACGCGTGGAGCCCATCGTCTGTTTGCTCATATGCGGTCCCACATGTCAGTGAAAACGCAAGAGGACCCACTGAACCTGCACATCTTTGCTAATATTTTTAAATAATACATTTTTTAATTAATTTGTATAAATATTACGTCTATATTTGTATTTTCAAAAATAATACACCATCGGCCTGCTGCAGGCAGACTGAGCCTAGTCGGCCCACCACAGGTCGATTGGCTTCCAGTCGGCCCGCAGCAAGCCGACTGGGACTAATTGGCTTGCTACGAACCAATTAATCCCAGTCGGCTTGCTGCGGGCCGACTGGAAGCCAATCGGCCTGTGGTGGGCCAACTAGGTGCATGTGGCCATTTTTCCTTTTCTGTTTTTGGTTTTAGTTGTTGTTTTCTATTTATTCTAGCTATCAAATGAATCTGGTTTTTGTTCAAACTTTTTGCATAAATTAATAGCAATATTAACATGCCACATATAAATTTTCATAATTTTTGGAAAACCACATATTTACATTTGTATTTGATAGCTCCTGGTGAATATAGATAAGGTTTAAATTTATTTATCCAAATTGGAATTTTTTATAAATATTAAAATATTGAGAAGAATGGTTTAAACATTTTTGTGAAACAATTTGAGGAATTTTTTTGGCTTATGAAACAATATGAAACAATTTTTGTGGACCAATTTGAGGAACATAAGCCAAAAAAGTATTCCCAAATTGTTTCATAAGCCAAAAAATAATTTTTCTCAAATTGTTTCACAAAAATTGTTTCATATTGTTTCAAATTGTTTCATAAGCCAAAAAAGTATTCTCAGATTGTTTCACAGAAAATTTTAAACTATTTTCCTCGATATTTTAACATCTATAAAAATAAAAAAAATCAATTTGATAGATAAATTTAAACCCTATCTACATTCACGAGGAGCTATCTAATACAATTGTAAAAGTGTGGTTTACCAAAAATTATGAAAATTTATATGTGGCTTGTTAATATTGCTAGTAATTTATGCAAAAAGTTTCAAGACAAACCAGATTCATTTGATAGATAGAATAAATAGAAAACAACAACTAAAACCAAAAATAGAAAAAGAAAAATGGCCACATGCACCTAGTCGGCCCGCACCAAGCCGAGTGGAACTAATTGGCTTGCAGCAAGCCAATTAGTCCCAGTCGGCTTGCATTGGCTCGCAGCAAGCCAATTAGTCCCAGTTGGCTTGCTGCGGGCCGACTGGAAGCCAATCGGCCTGCGGTGGGCCGACTAGGCCCAGTCAGCCAGCAGCAGGCTGATGGTGTATTATTTTTAAAAATAAAAATATCGGTGTAATATTTATGCAAATTAATTAAAAAATTATTATTTAAAAAAGTAGCCACATCTTTCACCTTGACGTGCTGGTGATGAAAAACAAATCCAATGAAGATCTTCGGTGGCCGCTTTTGGAGTTACTCAAGAGTAGTAAGATTCTATTTACAGTTTAACCCAAGATGCACATCACGTGGCTTCAACTACCACTCTATTTTCTTGCATGACATGACCTGGATGTTGGATGTCCCACGTGTCGGCAAAAGGAGGAAGAACTCGACCAAATCTTCGGTTGTGCTCTCGAGTTAGACTAGTTGTGTTAACTTAAAATTTTATTGTGTAGAATGGATGCAAGTTTTGGTATTGGGAAGAAGAGTACAACGATATATTGATAGAGCACAATTTAGTAGATGTTCTAGCACTTTTAGCTAGCATAGAGGCTAGAGATGAGACTAGTGCACTTGTTGATAGAATAGAGGCTAGACACATCTACTACTTTACACTCGAAGAAGAAAGAAGCACGCAAGATCGAGCCTCCGCAGATCAACAATGAATGCATCGATAAGGCACTAATATAACTTACAGGAGCAGTTATGGAAGTTGGATATCTTCTAAAATGTATTCTTGTGGTTCTTGTTTTTTTAGTCTTGCTTTTCTAGTCAAAATTTTGGTGATGTATTTCCATGTACCAAAAAATCAATGATGAAAAAAGATATGTGTTTGCAAAGAAAAATGTACGCGATCGGGATGCGTCCGCGCGTTCGGCGCACGGCCACCGCATCCGAGAAATGGCCCAGACACGACCCCATTGCCCTACCCAAACGGACAGAATCCGGGCAAAACAGAGGTCTGTTTGGGGTCATGCGTTGGAGTTGGCCTTACAAGTGGGACCGCAGTTGAGGAAACCGACTATCGGCAAACCCCCACCTCACCCGCCGTGCGATGGCTGAGTTAGAGAAACGATGAGGTTGAAGAGATTGTTGTAGCACGGACTCCGAGAAATATGGTGTCAGATGGAAGTCATGCTGGTGGCGTGTGTCGTACTCCTGGACGTGAATGCTTGTTCTGTCCCATGCCACCCTACTACTCCTACTACTTATAGTAGTATCGAGGTTTCGAGGTGCTAGTTACGTACAGCGAACACATTAACATATGGCATACCTCACACTGTGGCCAAATTTCCTGGAGTCTGTGCTAGGTTAAAAAGTGTTCTTTGTGAGGATGGGTGGCTGGTCTCAAGTTTAAAACTTGTTGTATTACGTACGTAGATGTACAAATAGTGTACTATTGTTGATTGGCCTCATCCGATAACCTGTTACAATGCACGTACAATTATGTATTCGGAAAATATTTTTTTGCCTCGTCGCAGCACCCACTCAGAGAAGCGACTCGAAAGCCATTCATAAATTTAGTAAGTTTATCACAGACATATCATTTTATTACATACAACAGGTCATCAACCCAAAACGACAACGAGGATACATTATAAATACTAAAGTTTTCATCACACAACAAATAACAAGCAATGAAATGAACTTCGACTCAACCAATCCTCGGCGTTGGAAACGCTTGCTTTGAACCACAAGATTCTCTGGGAATGGCCAGCTACTGTCAATCTCGAGACCAACGCAGGACTGATCATCCAGGCTGAAGCGGCCTACTATATCACGACCAGGGTAGGGAACCACCGCAATGTCCGACGTATAGATATAGTTGCTTCTCATAAATGGTAGTAATGTTGTGTCAACAGCAGTTGGATCGCCTTTCACCATCATCGGATAGTTTTGTCCAAGGAAGAGCGAGTTTTCTCCAAGACTATCAATACTGTACCAGGGAGAAGGTGTTGGCGCTAGCACACTAGTATCCATCCCGAATACCATGCAGCGGGTGTTGGAATAGGTCCGGAGAGTGTGACCATGGGAGACAACACCTGCTTCCTTAGTAGTAACATCAGCAGTGGGCTGTATACAGACAAGAAGGGGTGATCCATCGGAATTAGTTGCCAGCCGCCACTGAGTATATGGGCCATGCTCGTCCTCATGCTCATGATCATCACCATCGTCATCTCCCCCTTGGTTATAAAAATTTTCAAGTATAGATGGTGGAATGTTCACACGACCTTGGAAACACAAGAAGAAGGTTAATTAGTAGAGAAGGGAAACTTGCTAACCCGCATGCATGTGGCTGAAACAATTATAATTATGGTGGAAGACAAACGTACCGAAACTACGAGGATCCCATGCAAAAACAGTGCCACGAATGGTGGCAGCAAACACAAGATCCTCGTATTCAATTGCATCACAGTACTCATCCGTGTACAGAAACTGAATTTTGAGCAATATCCATGGACGACCCATGGAATCAGTAACGACGGCAACAAGCTTGTTGAAGATAGCAACAACTTCATAGTTCTTGTAATTCCAAGAGCGGTTGGGAACTTGGCAAATTGCTATCTTCCGTAGACGACAACCACCATGATCGTATTTGAACGTACGTAGATCATCTGTGTGCTCAACCTCGGGGCACTCTGAGATTTTTGGAAGTGGAATCCGCTGACGAGTGTACACATTCACAAGTTCCGACTCGCAATTGTACCCAATATAAACAACCCAATCTCCATTTGCGCCAGCCCAGGCCTTACCCTTAAGCGATGGCATCTTGACATCACATGTATCATTATCAAGCGGCATCAACTTGCACAAGGCGAGGCCTCCGTCGTCCGTGCCCATGCCAACAGGCTTATAGCGAAGAAGATAAGGGAGATCAAACCGCTCCTGGACCCTTGGGTTCCTTGTAATGATGTTATTAGTTGAGTCGAGAATGGTCTTGAACGAACCTGCCATGCTAGCCGAGGTGATGACGTTGCACCGATCAATGAGTTCCCCCACCACGTCATCTTTCAGATCGGGGCAAGAATAATGGGGTCATTTCCGGCTTGTTCCCTCCATGGAGAAGACGATCGCACAATGGCAGAAGGAAGGGTGAAGGAAAATGGAGGAGGGAGGAAGAGTGTGCGACAGCAGTTCCAAATCGAGAGGGAAAGGCGAAGAGTCGGTGGACGGTTGCCAGTTTGCCACGGTACACGAAGAGGCACCCGGCCTACACGTCCTTTCGGAAATTGTACAAAAGGACTCGTCGTCGTCTCACTGACATGTTGGAACGGGACCACATGTCAACGAAACATGGTGTGTAATTTCTCGTGCAAAATGCGATCTGGCCGCGTTGGCCCGAAGTGCCGCATTATTTCTCGACTTTATTTTTTTAATGGTGTGCCGTTCACTTTTGAAGCACGACTAACTGGTACTGTTTGCAGAGAAAATATAAACTACTCTACTACTACTCCACCTCTAGTACTAGTAGTATAAAAAAGATATATAGGCTGGAGCTTCAGAGCTTTCTTGCTAAGGGCTGCCCACTTGCTTCTCACACTATCACCCTCTCTCCAGATCTAAAAAAGACGGCCTCTCTGTCCCTCCTCGTCGGTGGTCACAGATCCGCCGGGGAAGAAAAGGGCGTGCAGCGTTGACGCACTCATCGTCGGCGAGCGAGGTCACGCACTGACGACAAGGCCGACCTCTCAGACCTAGCGCTCGCGCGGTCTGGCCTCCGTCCCCAAGCTCACTGCCGTACTGCGTGCGGAGGACGACGACCATGAGCGAAGCCACTTCCCGCCGACCCTCAGGTATGCTACCTCTTTTTGAACCATACCCTTGTTCCATTGCCCCATCTGCCATGTCACTGCATGTGGATCTTTTTCCACTCCACCATCTTCCCAATTTACTATCCTCTGCTCTGCTGGTCATGCAGACGAAAACCTTAAGTTGCACTATTAAAGGAAACCCTACTTCATGCAGACTAATCCATGTCTGGGTTGAATAAGGAAAGGAAGGGAGACTGTACTGTCCAAGAGAGTATGCATCGAACCCGCATCTAGGTTGAAAAGGGGGAAATCAGTAGCTAAGGAACGAGTCTCGTGTCTCTTGGTTGAAGAAGGGTAGAAAGGCAGGACAACGCAATAGAGAATGACCAGGTCGATCGGTTTGTTGTCCTCACATAGGAAAAGGTGGCTAAAGAGAACAAAAATGGGACGTAATCCACATATGCTGCCTGGATATTTGTTGCTCTGGGCAACCATACCTCCCTCACCACTCTATGCGTCCATGGAGGTACATCGTACTAGTGCGCCCACTGTCCGAATGGGCCTCCCATGCTCTTATTGTCACTTTTTTGCTGTTAGTATAACGCCAGCAGTCAAGTCAAGCAATGCTACTGCTAAAGTGATGCCACATTTAACTAATACCGCACTCAGTCTAATGCCACCGATAAATTTAAGCAATGCCATTTAATATCACTGGATTATTTCAGGGTTAGCTGTTGATTGTGGATGTATTAAAGATTTTTCAGCTAAGGCATTCTAATGCTGTTGCACAGCCAGGATACCAACGATGAAACTTGTTACTACCTTCAGATTTTTGCACTGTTAATGCTTATAGATTACATACCTCATTTTCATGAGATAAGTTAATTTTTTTGTACAATGTCACCAAAATGCCAAGGCACTGATGTCATTTTATTTTGGTTAAACTGCACAAAAAAATATGAAGACAAGAGGAAAGGTCAAGAGTGGGCACCTCCTCCTCCGGCTGTTCCCTAGATTCGTTTGATCAAGTTTTTATGTTTGATCGATTATCAAGATTGGGATAGCAATTTTTAAGGTCCCCCCGAGTTCGAAATGATATTTACCTTAGAGGTACATGGTTCGCAATTTTTTTATACTGTCATTAGTTAATAATGCTAGTTACCTTCAGACTTTCGTATTCGGTTTAATGCTCATGCACAGCTAGTATACCAATGCTGAAACTTGTTACCTTTACATTTTGTATTGTTAATTCTTATAGAAATCTTCCAGTGCTAGAGTTTATCGAAATATGTTCAGTAAAATCATTGTACTGTACCCTGTAATAAAATAACTACTCTACTGTTGCACTAGCCACTATTAGTGTATGTTTGTAGTATTCGAATGGTGTTGCATTAGCGTATGGACATAAATAAAGTGTGGCAAGCTTTCCCAGATATGTGCTCAAGAAAACTACTACCTATTTTTTCTAAATACTAGATGTTTGGGTACTTTAAATTGAACCGTGAAAACATCTTATATTAAGGAACAGAGGGTGTAGAGTTCACTCAAAATATCCCGGTAAAGCTAGTCACACCTTTGTTAAAATTAATGTTCATTATGTTATCGGAGGAGGTCTGTATGTTTGTCTCTAATGCATGTCGACTACATACCTGACATCATGATGTAATGTTAAGTCATTTCCTTTTGTACAGTGTCACTGAATTGTCAAGGCGGTGATGGCATTTTATTTTAGTTGAACTGCACAAAGTATGCTTAAAAGAAGAGGAAAGGTCAAGAACCGATCATTCTTTTAGAAAGAACTATATATGCCTTTCTGATAGCAGCCGATGTTGCCTTATTTATTCCTTCAAACAGGTGGTTAGAAATAGTCTTGCTACCTTTTCCCATTAAGAAATTGGAATGCTTATATTTGTGAGTCTATGCTTCAACTAGTGCCACTTTTATAGTAATCACACTTTCAATATCTATGCAAATAGGGATGCTCGATTTTAGTGGAACTGCACAAAAATTCCAACTGGTTCAACATTAGGAGCATGTTTTCTTCCAAACCTTTATATCCAATTGGTGGCACTATGAGTTGTTCATTACGAAGGTACATGGTTTGCTACTATCTTGCTACTCTTTTTGTACTATCATTAGATAGTAATACTAGTGGTTTGCATGTGATTTTATTGGCAGGGTGGACCTACATTGGAGGTGCAGGACAGGATTCAATGATTGGATGCTCAATTTCGGTTGTATCGATTTCACCTCTTCCATCACTGTGAACATGGATATGCTTGGTCTGATGAAGAATAGGCGCTATATTTCTGCTCTGAACCAGCAAATCAATTCAGTATGAAATTGTCCAGGGCAAAACATGACTGTATCAAATTGTCCAGTGCAAAACATGATAGATGCTAAGCGGAAGAGACATGTTTAAACCAAAAATACAAGGTGGGGTATATGTTTACTAGCTGCTTGATATTTGTGCAGACAGAGATGTCTGCCCGTTGCTATTTGGCAAACACACAAAGTGACTGCAATTTTGGTTGAACTGCACAAGAGAATAGTATAGTCATTGCATGCAGTGCCACTTGAAAATAGACAGAGAAAGATTGGATAGTCACTTCATGGACTGCAGAAAAGTAGTATTGTACTATTTATTGCCCAACACTAGGTGCTTAATTGCTTTGGTATGATTATACAATGGGCATCATTTTGCCTATGTTTAAGTTTGTATTCCGAAAATAGTCTCGTCGTGTGATCGAGGGAAGACCAAATCATATTGCAGTGGATGTTCCTCCATCATGTGTGATTCATTCTCATGGTTCCAGCTGTTGGTGAAACCACTTACGTTTGCAAGAGGAATTGTAGACTTCACAAACAAATTTGTCTTTCAGTCTGTACTGAATGTTGGCCAAGAGAAGCATCCATGTTAGTAGGAAGAACAGATATTTTTTCTAGATCTTTGCTTTTGGAGCTACATATTTGTATATGATCTGTGAATCATTGGGATGCATTAACATGTTGATCTTATGTATGAGAATCGTACTAGTTGGTTTTAGTTGCCACGCAAGATCCGAAGTGGCTGATCTTTGCTTTTGGAGCTACATATTTGTATATGATCTGTGAATCATTGAGATGCATTAACAGTTCCTTATTTCTGTTCGCTCAGTGTTTACAGGTTACTAATTGATCACTAGCTAGCCTACTAATGTGCTCCTAGCGGTTTTAGTTGCAATGCAAGATCCGAAGTGCCAGTTTTTTGAATAAAAATGCCTACCTCTGAAGAAACTGACAAGCTGCTCTCAAGAAAATGCCATGCGAATCTGAAGAAACTGCCAACAAAAACGTTCGCAAATGCCTTATCTCCCAGCTAAACTTTATCAACTAATGCCCTCGGCTGTGACTCGTTGCATGCTGCTCCGCGTACTAGCTGCGAGGGACTCTAAGTGACTGCATGCAGTCGGCCGTAATTAAGGCAGCTAACTGATGCGGAAAAAATGCGCTTTAATTGTTGCGGGCCTTTTAAATCCGTGGAATCATTATTGACAAGTAGGGAGATGATTCGAGTGCACTCGTTTGACCGTCATGCCAGTGTGTGACCCAGAACGGACGGGACGGGACAGCATAGTCATAATTTCAGTTTCTCTAGTTTTCCATGGCAAGCTGGCGCACTAAGTCATGCCTGCTTATGCATCGAATTCCGATGACCGTCGTGCTACCTTCCGCCTATAAGTACTATTTCCCGGCATTCTCCGGTGGCACCGTGACCCAACTTGCCCTATCCTCATAAGCCCCCGCCGGCCCGATGTCGCTCGCCACTTATCCTCGCTCTCGCCACGTCCGCCATGCCCCCGCCCGTCTGCGATAGGCGAGGTCGGAGGCGGTCACCACCGGAACTAGTGTTCGGTTTTTCACCGGAAGGCAGACGGAGGGAGGAGGCATTCTATCGGTCTTTAGATGGCAATGCGGAGATCGAGGACTTGTTGGAGCGCGACCGCCTGACTGAGGAGTAGGAGTTGTTGGAGCGCGACCGCTTGGCGGAGGAGCAGCGTATCGCCGATTTGCGCTGCCAGCGGGACATGGAGCAGCAACGCACCGACGCTCTGAGTCGCGAGCAGAGCGCCCACAACTAGGCCGACTACATGGAGGCCAGCGCTCGACAAGCCCTGGAGGCTGTCAGGCACGCACGCGTTCACGACGCCGATTTTTACTACCAGCTCGTCAAGTGGGTTTCCCGCTTAGAAGCCAAAGCTTCGGTGGACCACGCCGGCATGGAAACACATGCGACATCGTGCCCTATCGCACCTCTGGCAAGTCCGAGGCAAGGCGGGGGACGCCGGTGCTGGCGTTTAGCGTGTACCGCAGATGGCGGCCGGCATCGTCTAGTTAGCTAAGAGTAAGTTAGTACTTGTACGCTACTAGAGTATTACTGGGAGTAGATAGTTAACTTGGCTATGATGGTTGTCAACGTGGAAGTTCAGTACTCTATATGTGGATCTGACCTGTTACTTTGCTTTGAATGTTGAACTTTCCGTCTGAACGTATAGAATGGGTTGTTATTTTCTTAAATGGGTTGTATTTGTCCTCCACGGGTTTAGAGGCTGACTTGTGGGCCTACCAAGTTGACGCGTACACAATCAGGAGATGATTGTACGTGGTGAGGATGGCAGCAGGGACCCGCCAAGGCCATGGCAGTACGCAATCAAGTGCCTCCTTATTTCAAGCCAATAAAAAAATGGCTCCTCCTAATGGATTTCTGACATCTGGGTCCCATGCCATTGTCAATGTAGTCAATAAACGAGAGAATTGCACAACGAGCGGCTGACACCAGGGACCCAGCAGCTCGCCCAGTTATTTTTGTTTTGGGTTAATTTGATAAATGCCACTCCAAATCTGGTGTTTCCGAGAAATGCCACTGCAATTTCCAAACTTTGAAAAATGCCATTTCATGCCATTTCCAGTAGCATTTTTTGAAGTTTGGAGTGGCATTTTTCAAAGTTTGGAAATTGCAATGGCATTTTTATGAATCGCCATAATTGGAATGACATTTATCTAATTTGTTTTTGAGACGGAAGCAGGGTGTCAACTGGGTTGTGCGGGGCACTCTGGCCTGTCTAGACAGCCTTCTCTTTTATGTTTACCACAGACCAGCCCAGTAGTTTTTTTTCTTTCTGAAAATGCCTAGCCCAGTTTTTTTGTGATTTGCCAAGTCAGTCACTTTGTCAAGCCTGTTGGGCTGCAAAACTTTCAAGACGAGGAGAGCTTAATTCGGTTGGCCGAGAAAATGGCCTATCAGTAATGAGAAATGGGTTTTACATTTTTAAAATGCATCAAACCAGCAATTAGTTTCAAATTTCTTTTTTTCATTTCAAGATTTTAAATTGCATTGATTTTTATGCGTGGGCAATTTGTTGGATTTTATATTGATATACATTTATTTTTAAAATCAGTTTGAATGTGACTCGAAATTTTGGGATTAAAAACAATTCGGACCGCACGGAAATATGTAAAATTTCGTATAATTTTTTAACCGTGGCCAAAATATGGGTTGTAATGCTAACAAAAACAATATGGGCTCCAAAAAAACCTTAAGCATTAGCACATGGGCTGTAAATTATTAGAAATAATGGCAGATGGGTTGTATGCTGTTTTCCACAGATTTGAGGCTTTCCTAAAAAAAAGGGTTGATGCATAAGCAGTGACTGTTGGATGTCCATCCAACGGCCGTCGTGCTTCTTCAATCTCTGCTCTTCCTGCTCCAGCCGCTCAAACAAGTGCCGGTGGGACTGCTTGCTCCCTCCTCCCCGCGGCCGGCTGTGCTGCCGCGCAGGCCTCACCGCCCCACCGTACTTCCATCGCTGGCCTAGCCATCCCTCTACTCACCCACACCTGTTGTTATTCTCCAGCTATGGCAGACGAACCAGTAAACCCTCGTACAGTCGTACTCCCCTCCGCGTGGGAAACAACTGCTGAATCTTCCCTGGCTCCGTGTCGTTCCCTTCCTAGGCCTCGCCGTCTTCCACCGCCCTGGTGCTCTCGGCGCGGCCTGGTCAACGTGGTCAATGACCAACATGCATCTGAAGTGGACTGCATGTGGAGAGGCTGACAGCTGGGTCCACGGCCGCACGCAAGGAAATGCCTCCTTATTACGCGCAAAATAATGATTCCTCCACCTGACATCTGGGACCCACCGAAAGGGCCTCTGTATTTTGCAAAAAAAACGTTACCGCCGCTGACAGCTCGGACCCACCAGCTATATCTTCGCACGCAAGGAAGTGCCTCCTTATTACGCACAAAAAAGTGAATACTCCCCCTGCTAGCTAGGACCCAGTATAGTGGCAGGCTGACTTGTGGGCCTACTAGGTTGACAGGGACGGAGGGCTTTGTCAACTTAGTCAATATGCACGATTCTAGCTCCAGTGACCGTACGATGTCCATCCAACGGCCGTAGTGCTTCTTCAACCTCTGGTCTTCTTGCTCCAGCCGCCCAAACCAGCGCCGGTCGTGCCTCGTGCTCCTGCCTCCCGTGGCCGGCTATGATGCCGTGGAGGCCTCACCACCCCTACTACTCCCACCACTGGCCAGGCCATCCCTCTACTCACCCACACCCCCTGTTAATCTGCGGCGACGGCAACCTCACACCGCAGCGAACCAGTGAACCCTCATACTCCTCTACGCGTGGGCATCCACTGCCGCGTCTTTCCCCGGCTCCACATCGTCCCCTTCCTAGGCCTCGCCGTCGTCCATCGCCCTGGTGCTCTCGGTGCGGCGTGGTCAACATGGTCAAGGAACGGCTTCCATCGGACGTGGACTGTACGTGGAGAGGCTGACAGCTGGGTCACGGCCTCAGCAAGCAAGTGCCTCCTTATTACGCGCAAAATAATTATTCATCCACCTAACAGCGGGGACTCACCGGACGGGCCACCGTATTTCATGAAGAAAACGTTTCCACCTGACTGCTGGGACCCACCAGCTACATCTTCGCACGCAAGGAAGTGCATCCGGGCAAAAAAACGATTCTCCCCCCTAACTACTGGGACCCACCACCTACATCTTCGCACGCAAGGAAGTGCCTAACAGTCGGGACCCACCTGGTCGAAGCGTACGTAGCGTTGTCATTCTGGTCGCGAAGGTGTACGTACATACTGGTCGATGTAGAGGCGCGCACGTGCCGTAGTAGAGGCACGCACGTAGCATGTACACGTACGTACAATGGCCAATGTGCCAGAAAGAAAGTATGGCCACGTATGTACATACGGGCGGGGTCTCGAACGCCTACTCGCGCATAAGTACGGCCAGGGCTCGTGTACATGGCTGGGTCGGAACGGAGAAACTGCGTCATCTCGTGTTCATGGGAAGCCAACCGGCTGGGCCGAAACGGAATGCGTTGTCGTATTCATCGGGAGGGATTGGACGGAACAGTCGATGGAAACAAGGCATGGCGTACCGCAGAATGGAGGAAACGGCCTTGTGTTCGACCGGCCACGGTCGAAACGGGATCATGTTCATCGGTAGGGGTCTGGCGTACCGCAAAATGGAGGAAATGGACCTCCTACGGTCGAAACGAGGGTCATGTTGATTGGGAGGGGTGTGGCGTACCGCAAAACGGAGGAAACGGACTTGTGTTGGAGCGCTACAGCCGAAACGGGGGTCCTGTTCATCGGGAGGGGTGTGGCGTAACGCAAAAAGGGACTCCACGGGATACTGTTCATCTCCACCGTCGACCCCCTCCAGCCTCCATGGGCTACTGTTCATCCATCGTCGACCTTCTCCAGCCTCCACCTACGACTGTTCATCCACGCGCTCATGTTCATCCAGCCTCCACCGCGCGCTACTCCACCGGCTACTGTTCAACTAGACCTCTCTACGGGCTCCTGTTCAACCACCCCTCCACGGGCTACTATTCATCCAGCCCTCCACCTTCTACTGTTCATCCAGCCCTCCACGGGGTGGTCCTGTTCATCCACCCTCCACGGGGTCCTGTTCATCCAGCCCCAACCGGCTCGATCGATCGGGGTCCTATTCATCCAGAGGCAACACCACGGGGTCCTGTTCATCCACCCCCACCGGGAACTGTTCATCCAAACCCACCCAGCAATGCTCACTGTTCATCTAGAGGCAGCATCGATCGGCTTCAGTTAGCAGCAGTAGCGAAGGAATCGCTCGATCGGGTTCAGTTAACAGCCATCGATCGATCGCTCGGGTTCAGTAACGCGTAGTCTGCAGTGTAATCGCTTGGGTTCAGTAGGCGAACGCCTCGCTCGGTTTCAGTTAGAGACCAACGCCTCGCACCCACGCGCGTGCGTGTACGAGAGAAACGCGCATCGCTCGATCGGCCCTGACCACCCACCGTAACCGGGAACACCCTGATATTTTCCTCGCCCTCGCTTCTACCATGGTTTTTTCCGTCATGGACAGCCCAAAGAATGTCATGCGGCTACGTCTCCGGCCCGCCCAGGACGAAAAGCCCATTTTCTGTCATGATTTTTTGTCATAGAAATAGGAGCCCACCACATCTATGATGATACCGGGTTTTGTCACAATTATCGTCATAGAAGTGTCATAAGTATGACAGGAAAAAAATTCGTTCGGCCCAAAATGTCACGGATGTGTCTTTTTTTGTAGTGTTTCCACTTGTTTTGCTTTACTAGCGTGCTTAAGCCTACACACTGAAGCTATCTTTTGGAGATTATTTTTCCTGCCAAGGATAATTTTGGTTGATGTGTAGCATGTTGTGCTTAACATGCTTCTCGGTGTACCTACACAGGACAATTTTGGGAACGAGTGATGTTTTCCATCAAGGTTAGTTTCATCCCATGGCCTATATCTGCTCACTGTTCAGGATATCGGTAGCTGGTACCATATAGGTCGGGGGCTGATAAGGGACTAATCGGTGAATCGGACTTTTAACTGAATATATTTGCAACCCATTTATCGTTAGGTTAACTAGGGCCATATGTAATATATCTGAGGCTACATAGCAACATGCACTGTACTTAATATCTAAATATGCAATCCTAGGCTACATAGCAACAAGGAAGAGTGTTACATTAATGTTCTAATGATGTCTAGATATACGTAGAAGAGCAACAATACAACCCTGTTTGGATACTCAACTTAGCTAGAGGTTAGAGTTAGTTTCTAGCTCATGACTAACCTTGAACTAACTCCATCCAAAGAGTTGTTTGGATGGCAGGTTAGATTGACAATAAATGCACTAGGAGAACTAGCTCCAATTAGCACCTCTTGGGTTGGATAGTTTTTTTGGGTGGGTTATAGATGCAACTAGCTCAAACTAGCTCTCGTGTTTAGATATACTTTAGGGCTATTTGAGCCCGAACTAGCTCAAACTAACTGTAACCCATGGATACAGCAGCAGTTAATCAGCCGATAATTTGTAAGAATGCACTAAACTCCTTCCGGACCATAATATAAGATGTTAATTCATCTAATATGTGAGTATATTAGATGTTATAAGATACTCCCTCTGTTCTAAATATTTGTCTTTTTAGAGATTTCAAATGGACTACCACATACCGATGTATATAGACATATTTTAGAGTGTAGATTCACTCATTTTGCTCCGTATGTAGTCACTTGTGGAAATCGCTAGAAAGACAAATATTTAGGAACGGAGGGAGTATTATAAAAGAGTGGTGTACTACATCATTATGCAATTTTTGTTCAGCTTCTAATATTACTTGGTGCTTTTAGGTACATATGTCATTGCTAAAGATCCGCGCTTCGACCCTTTCTGCGTATGGGGCAATGAGATATCGATGAACCAGCATCGAGTGAGGAAGTTGATAAAGATTGTTAGTAAAATGGGTCCAAAGATGGCAACTAAACTATTTGTTTACACTTTATCCAAGACAACAACGAACTGCAGGATGGTAAGTACGAACTCTGCAACCTTCTTTTTACTGCCCATAATGAGTTGTGTTAGATGACAATGTCTGAATCTTTTTCCTTTGCAATGGTTGCCAAAGCAGTTTACTCAAGATTACCTCTCAAACTACATGATTGGTGGGCATGCAAAGGTTAAAGTATTTCTACCAGAACACGATGATTATCTAGATGTTTTCATGAAGACCGTGAAGGATGGGCGGCCGGCCATCACAAGGGGTTGGACTAGAGTCGTGCGTGCCTTCTGCATGGAGGAGGGCACAATATGGGCATTCCGCTTCACCTTGTTCAGCAACCAGAATATATTTCGCCTCTTTCTTTACCGTCTTTAATAGTACAAGTATAAAACTTTGGTTCATCATTCTTTATTTGGTTCTTATGTAATTCTTGAACATATGTACCTATGAATCGAATAATGCATTGGTTGTTTGTACCTGATGGATATGAATAAAGTTGTAGCATACATTCAAATTCAAATTCAAATCCGGTACAATTTGAAATAGCAGCAATTAAATTACGGTGAAATTACGCTCTCCAGGTTGTTACGGCACACACGGTTGGTAAAACACAAACGTTCACGATATACACCATAATCCGAGATGGTTCACAGAGAGGAAACGTGTGCAAGCATGCACACAGTTGCCGTTTGCAAAGCGTGTGTGATGTTAGACAATATCACAAATGGTGCGGGCAAACTAAACGTTTGTGTTAGTTGCCTTATCCTACATGATTCGCAACCATGAACTGTTTCTGATGAAGTATGCATCGTAAACGTTGCACCACAGAATAGCGTGTGTGATAGTTGTCGTGTACGACGATGTTACGATAGTCCGACGTTTCATAATCATGTCCGACACTCGTACGACGATTAGCTAATCTTCTTAATAGTGAACCGTTTGTGATGAGCCGCGTATCACACACGTTCTATAATAGTGAAGGTTTGTGATGGGTCGCGCATCGTAAACGTAGCACCACAGAATACCGGTTGTGATGGCAATGCGAGAAAAAACAAGTAGGAGTACTGTAGGGTCCCTATCCCTGATGGTTTCTGGGTCGTGTGGAAAGGACCCCCCCCCCCCTATCGACGTCACTCACTAGGCGCCGGTTCCAAATGCCGTAGCGGAAAGTGGTTAAAAACCGTTTGTATAGACCAACGCGTACTAGTGTATATATGGGAATAATTAGTGAGACATTTTCACTTGGTTGAGTGATGGAAGCAGAAGTAACATGGTCAAACTCGGTTCTAAGAAGCACGGCTCCGAGAATTAACTGCTAGACGTAAGTTATGGAGCAGTCACACTGATCACGTAATGAAAGCTGAACGTTAGATCTAACGTCCATTAGCTACTAATCCTACGGCCACACACTGGTCTGATGGAACGCTAGGCATCATTAGTCTGATGCCTAGTGGTTCCCAACCCAAAAATACCTTGCTGCACTTTTTCTTTACTTGTTTTATTTCATGTTTTATTCAGATCTATTTATCGAATCTCATACAAACAAATTTATCTTTTTACCGTGGAGGGATTGACAACCCCTCTTACGTGTCGGGTTGCAAGTATTTGTTCTTTGTGTGCAGGTACCATTTACATAGTGTTGCTTGGTTCTCCTACTGGATTGATAACCTTGGTTTCATAACTGAGGGAAATACCTACCGTAGTTGTACTGCATCATCCCTTCCTCTTTGGGGAAATACCGACGCAGTTTCAAGCTGCATCAATAGCACACAAGGCATTCCTCCGGTATTCGGGAGTTGCGTGATCTCATGGTTTTAAGAATAGATACTTGACATGAAGAAAGCCATAGCAAAAACTAAAGTGATACGATCATATGCTAAGCTTACGGTTGAGTCTTGTCCATCACATCATTCTTCTAATGACGTGACCCTGTTATCAAATGATAACTCATGTCTATGGGCAGGAAACCATAACCATCTCTGATCAACGAACTAGTTTAGTAGAGGCCTACTAGGGACGCGGTGTAGTTTATGTATTCACACATATATTTAAGTTTTCGGTCACTCATTCTGGTTGCGGCGACCACTCCTTACAGTTTTCTTTGCAACTACTGCAACAATCCGGAACACACCGCTTATTAGTGCTACAAGAGGAAGCGGGATCTGGAAAACAAGAAGAAACGTGGTCAGCATGGCTCTAGCAGCTCTTCTCAGTCAGGTCCTCAGCAGAACTCCCCCACTGAGCATGAGATTGTTGCGTTGTTTCGTCGGTTGGTTTCCTCTGCCTCATCCTCGCCACATAGGTCTGCTGCTGGTGCTTCTGGTTCTGCACCACCACCTCCCCTGGTATATCATCTCCATGGTTTCTTGACTCTGGTGCTTCCTTTCACCTGACACCGGATGACTCCTATCTCACCGGACTCGGTCCTCACGATACACCTCTCCGTGTTCACACAGTGGATGGCACCTCGCTTCCCATTGTTGGGCGCGGCACTCTTTCTACATCGTCTTTTAGTGTTCCCACCGTGTCTCATGTTCCTAAATCGACTATGCAGCTTATGTCAGCGAGTCAAATTTTTTATCATGGTTGTCGTATTATTCTTGAACCTGACTCTTCTTGTGCTCAAGACTAATGCATAGGGCCTCTGGTGGGGACTGGTCCTAGGTGTCGCGACTCCCGAGGCCTATGGGAACTTGATTGGTTGCGCCTTTCTTCAACTTGCTCGGGCAACCACTCGACCAGCTCCGCCGCCACTGCTCCAGTCATTGCCTCCACCACCTCTTTTGTTCAGTGCCATCGTCGGTTAGGCCGTCTCTTGGGTTCTAGGCTATCTAGTCTTGTAGGAAGTGGTGTCTTAGGTTCTGTTTCTGGAGACACTGCTCTACATTGTACGGGTTGCAAGCTTGGCAAACAGCTGCAACTCCCCTATCCATCTAGTGATTCTAGGTCACAACGTCCTTTTGATCTTGTTCACTCTGATGTATGGGGGCGATCTCCCCTCGTTTCGAAAGGGGGTCATTCCTAATATGTGATATTTATTGGTGATTACTCAAGATTTACATGGATTTATCTTATGTCTTCTCGCAGTCAATTTCTCTCCATTTATCAGCAGTTTGCTACTATGGTCTGCACTCAATATGACTCTTCCATTCGTGTTTTTTGTGTTGACTCTGCTGGTGAGTACATTTCAACTTCACATCATCGTTTTCTAGTTGAGCAGGGTACTCTTCCTCAATTCTCTTGTCCCGGTGCTCATGCTCAAAATGGTGTTGTTGAGCGCAAGCATCGCCATGTGCTTGAGACAGCTCGAGCTCTTATGATTTCATCT
The DNA here is from genome assembly GCA_032464435.1 of Aegilops umbellulata. Lineage (NCBI taxonomy): Eukaryota > Viridiplantae > Streptophyta > Magnoliopsida > Poales > Poaceae > Aegilops > Aegilops umbellulata. The sequence continues at coordinate 332,182,372 of CP136059.1, read as the reverse complement.
CACCTTCCGCCTCATTTTTAGGTTGAGGCTGTCTCATGGCCGTTTTTCTCATTAATTGACAACCCTCTTATGTCCTTCAAAGTTGTAACCCTTTTGAGCATCTCTTTGACACACCTCCTAGTTACAGTCATCTCCTGAGTTTTGGTTGTGTCTGTTAGGTCCTTCTTCCATCACGAGAGTGCACTAAGTTGACTGCGCAGTCAACTGAGTGTGTCTTTCTTGGGTACAACACAGAGCATAAGGATTATCGCTGCTATGACCATGTTGCTCGTCAGATGAGAATCTCTCGGGATGTCATGTTTGGTGAGTCTCGCTCTTACTACCCTCGCTCCACCACCAACAATGCATGGTTCATCCACTCATGGGTCGATCTCTTTTATGACATTTCCTGAGCTTTCTTCCATCACTCCTTCATCGTCCCCACCGTCTTCGTCTCCTCCGGTTTCTTCCTCAAAGGCTCCCACTCTTCCTTCACCACCGCCCCAGTCACCTACGGCTCGTTCATCGAGGGATCCACTTAGCTCTTTTGAGATTCCATTGTTTCCGTTGCATTATACTCGCCGTCCCCGTGACGATGCTCCTAGTGTGCCACCACCACATTCACCTTCGACTCCTTCACTGGGGGATCTAGTCTTGTTCCCGTTTCTCCTCCTCGGTACGCCCTTCTTGATCAGCATGTTATGCAGCCGATTGAACAGGATGGCTTTGCGTTTGCCGCTCTTCTAGAGCTCGTGACCTACCGAGAGGCAGCCGTCCATCAGGAGTGGCAGCAGACTATGGCAGAGGAGCTTGCTTCCCTAGAGCGCATTGAGACTTGGGATCTTGTACCTTCACTGCCTGGTGTCACTCCTATCACCTGCAAGTGGGTTTACAAGGTTAAGACTCACTCTGACGGTTCCCTTGAGTGCTACAGGCCTCGGCTTGTTGCCCGTGGTTTTCAGCAGGAGCACGATCGTGACTATGATGAGACCTTTGATCCGGTTGCTCACATGACCATGGTTCGGACCTTACTGGCAGTTGCCTCTGTTCGTCGGTGGTCTATCTCTCAGTTGGATGTGCAGAATGCCTTTCTCAATGGCGAAATGCGTGAAGAGATCTACATGCAGCCGCCTCCTGGATACTCTGTTCCTTCTAGCATGGTCTACCGTCTACGGCATTCTCTTTATGGGCTTAAGCAAGCTCCTCGTGCCTGGTTTGAGCGCTTCTCCTTCGTTGTCACAAATGCTGGTTTCAAAGCCAGCGATCACGACCATGCTCTCTTTGTTCACACCTCCCCTCGTGGTCGGATGCTTCTTCTTTTATATGTCGATGACATGATCATCACCGGCGATGACTCTCCGTTCATTGATTTTGTGAAGAAGCGTCTTTGTGACAAGTTGTTGATGTCAGATCTGGGTCCACATCGATATTTCCTTAGTCTTGAGGTGTCTTCTATGCTCGAGGGCACTCTTCTTTCCCAAGAGAAGTATACTCATGAGCTTCTTGCTCATGCTTGTCTTTATGATCAGCGCACCGTGGACACTCCCATGGAGTTTGGAGTTCACCTTCAGCCCACTGATGATGAGCCTCTTATGGACCCCAGTCGATATCGTCACCTTGTTGGGAGCCTTGTCTACCTTGGCATCACACGTCCTTACATCCTCATGTTGTCCACATTTTGAGCTAGTTTGTTTCTGCTCCTACTCAGCTTCACTACTCCCACCTGCCTCGGGTTCTGCGCTATCTTCATGGAACCTCCCCTTGCTGCCTATTCTTTCCTTGCTCGATTTCCTTGGAGCTTTAGGCGTATTATGACGCCACGTGGGCTAGTGATCATGATGACCGTCGATCCCTTTCATCCTACTGTGTTTTTCTTGGTTCCTTTTTGATTGCTGGAAGACTAAGAAACAGACAGTGGTTTCCCGTTCAAGTGTTGAGGTTGAGTTGAGGGCTATGGCAGCACTGACAGCTGAAGTCACTTGGTTGTGGTGGCTTCTTGATGATTTGGGGGCCTCTAGCTATTACTGCACCGACTCCTCTTTCTTCGGACAGCACTAGCGTGATCAGCATTGCTCGTGGTCCTGTGAAGCATGAGCTCACGAAACACATTGGTGTGGATGCTTCTTACACGCGATCGCATGTGCAAGACCAGATTGTGGCTCTCCAGTCCGTGCCCTCCGAGCTCCAACTTGCAGATTTCTTCACGAAGGCACAAACCCGAGCTCAGCACAGCTTTTTTCTTCCCAAACTCAGTGTTGTAGGCCCACCCTGAGTTTGAGGGGGGTGTCAAGTGTTATAGTGTTGTGTAGTTTCTCCCTTATATAGGGGTTTATTTGCATATGTACCTTGTACTTATCTGGCCTGTTTGGCCCATAGCAATACAAGGGTTCAGTTCGTAACAGCGCCCATGCGGGTCTCGATCAGAAGTGTCTGATTTGGCCATTCCCTTAGAGCCTGGTTGAGGGTTGTTTTAAGGGCATCGGGTCTGGCCCATCCCTTTCTACATGTACCAAACAACAATTTTGCATCTCGCGGACATGGTTGCGGTGGATGCAGTCAAACAAAACACTCCTAAATTTCTCTTATATTTGGTCTTCTGGATGAGCTCCTCGGTCAGGCCAACACAGAAGTTAAACACTCACAACTAATTACAAACAGAAACAAACTACTCCCGCCAACTTTGCTAAATCAGCGACAATTAATATGTATCGAAGGGAGTAGTAAATATTCCATGATCAGCAGGAGGTAATGTAAATTAAAAATCTCCCTTTCTTTTAAACAAGGGAAAGGCACATGCTTCATTTTACCGTAAGTATAAAGTACAACACAAAGTATACAGCCAGCAAAGTGAGCATCTTGATGAGCTCCGGGAGCTGAGTCGCGGGAGTGGAGAGAAACCAAACAGGCCATCAATATCTCATCCCTCAAATGGTGTCTTAATTTCTGGTGTTTGCTTATACACTCTTGATAGGTGAAAAGAGATGCGACCCCCTCAAAAAGGTAAGAACAAAATGTTGTTGAGTACTGGATGTCCAGAGATGTGGTGACCTTTAATTAGCACACAGCTACTTGATAAGACGTTTTTGACACTGTCAAACGTCCTATAAATAAAATGTTACAAAGGGAGGATGTTATATGCCTTCAGTAGTTGCTCAAGTTTCACTTGTTCCTGAACTTCAGGGCATTTTGGAATCTAAACATCCACAATTATGCTAGTAACTAGCACTATTCTTTTGAGAAGCAATGAAAGACATTCTCCAATAGTCAATATCAACAAAACAAGCATGCGGCCTTTGTACATGTCCATCGAAAACTTGGACTATTATTACTACATTGATTCCATACCAAAACTGCCACACAAACATAGCAGGCAGATATATAATATATTGTCTCCAAAATCACTTCCGCAATAAAAGAGGGTTCATGATATTTGCTTAAATAATACAAATAACACCAAACGGTCATATAGTGCCTCCACAGCAAAAACAGGGAATCTTGGGGCCTACTTATGCCGGTTTCGAAACGGCTACAGAGGGTGGAAATTAAGCAACCAGAATTATGGTTGATAGTAATACACAAGTGGTGCCTACTATTAAAGTTTTTCATTCATCAGCTGCCTTCCAGAATTCATCAATAGACTGTCATAAAGGAAAATCGTTGCAGCAAAGGTAGAAGGCAACAAAAGTTCAGACAAGTGAATCTGGGTCGGATGATCCACAGCACAGCCTTGTCCAATGGTGCACAGTCAAAAACTTAATGACTTCACTAGCAAATTTATACTGAAAATTTTGGAGACCACTTCATCAATACTCGTCAATCAAACCAATTTTCTTCACAAGGGCATCTGAACACTTACTGGAGTAGTGAACTGACTTGGTAACACCCTGTGCAGCTTGCAGAGAGACCCTACCACAATGCTCAATGACCAAAGACTCTAACTTATGTGCATGTCCCAGTTCAGCCACTCCAACATCAGTAACTTTATGACACGCCCGAAGTGTGAGATTACTCAAGCATGGGGTGTGCGCAATGAATCGCATCCCAGCATCAGTTACCCAATGACACAATATAAGCTCGAGTGTCTCCAGATGTGGTGAGGATGAGAGGGCCTTCATCCCCTTGTCATCAAAGAAGTTGGCGGTGTTTAGCACGAGAACGCGAATTGGGCAGGACTGAATGAGTGCCAGAAAACCCTCCTGTGTGAATCCTATTTCTGATGGCCAGTCACGGGAACATCCTATAAATCGGAGGTCTACGATCTGAAGCATAGGACAGTTGAGGGCTAGAGCGTAAAGGCTGTTATCAGTAAATGACGTCCTGGTTTCAGAATAGCCGTCTTCGCTACAGTGGAGCTGCAGGTTGAGCCAAAGTGAGATGCTTTTAAGGTTGCTGCAGCTCCGGGATAATGCAATCATGTCATAGTCATTTAGTGCACGAACATACTCAAGCCAAAGGTTCTCCAATGCTTTACACTTCCCTAGGAGAACACGAAGTCCTATTTCTGGCCAGGTTTTAATATGTGCCAACCTTAAATTCTTCAAACTCTCACAGCAGAAATCATATATATCCATGCTGTGAGCATTGTACGATGGATCATAGTAGTCACAACCTAAAGAAAAATCATATATTCCTCTTTTCCTCTCAAACTCAAACTTCTGGAGCTTCATCCATCCTGAACCAAACTTTAGGAAGTCATGATGATTGATTCCTTTGCAATTCTTCACTACAAGCTCTTCCAACGATCCATGGCTACCAAGGTATTCCAGCCACTCTACACTGTCGATTTTCTCGCAGTCAATAAGGTGGAGAGCAGATAGACTTGTGCAACCAACTGCAACTGAGAAAAGCCCAACCGAAGTTATTTGTGGTGTGGAGTTCAGCCTGAGAGACACCAATTTCTTGCAATGCGCTAAACAACCAAGTCCAGAGTCATCGATGTGTGAGCAGAAGCTTAAGGTGAGGTCAATCAGCGAGGAACACTGAGATGAAAATACAAAAAGGCCTTTGTTGTCCAACTGATTTCCATGTCCAGGTATCCAACCAGAGTAATCGATTTCCAATTTCCGCAAATTTGTGAACCTGGCACACAATGATGTTAATGCTTCTGTAGAAGTGCAAAGACCAGAACCAACGCGGATAGCACCCCGTTGACTCCCCTCTATCATGTAGAGCCCCTTTGACACAAGGGAAAGGGAATTCAGATCACTTGTCCTGGTGATCTTCTTGAAAATCTCTGTCACCACAGCCTCCGGTAGGTCCTCCATCGAGCAAATTCAGCTGTACCAATCAGGTAATATCAAGGTTCAGAAAACAACCAAAAAGCTGGGCTAAAACGTATGGTACATATATCAGAATAAAGCATGTGAAAAGATTGAGATCACGCTGGCAGCACTAATTGCTAAGAATATACTGACGAACTTTGGGCATTTACTGTATCTATCCAATACTTGTGTGTTCCTTATAAGAATGGAGATTAATTGAAGTATCTACCCCTACATTGCTAGCAAAAAACAGTGAAGCTATGAGCCACATCATTAAACTATAAACTACCGCCATAAGTAGCAGAGCCTGAATAACAAACAAACGAAGAGAATACAAAGAACAAACTAGAATTGAGTAATTGACGCAAGCAACTCCTCAAGACAAGACTCATGTGCTCAGTCTGAACCTATTTATTTGGAGACACCTAATAATCAGTTGTGGGGCTAATCGAAGCAATTACCAAAGAGAATGCGACAACAATCTATCACCTCTGTCCAGCCTTCCATTTTCTTTTTGCCATGGCCGAGTCATCAATTACCAAAAAAGACATGCGACAACAAGAAAAGCAGGGGAGATTAATCCATATAGTCTGAACCGGGTGCAGGGGCAGAGTAGCTTGGTTAGCTGTGCAAGGGAGTTAGGTTGAAGCTTTCTCTGCCACTGGAAGTAAGCACGCGGTAGAGTATAGGCCACGGTGGCGCTAGATGTAGGAGGAGCGGCCGGAGCAGTTGTGGTGGCGCGACCTGCGAGATCCGGGGCTGGACGACACCATGGGCTCGGGCCAGCAGCGCTGCAGCTCGCGATTCGGGGTTCATCGACGGTGGCGCTTTTGCCAGTTTCAGGGCGCCCTATGATTATACTAGATTTACCAGCGAATCGGGGAACCACTACCAGCGAATAAATTAAGGCTGGAGAAGTAAGAAAAGGAAAAACCTTGATCACGAACGAACGGGGCCGCGATAGAGAAGAGGGGAGCTCCGCCGCCGGACGGAAATGAGTCTTCTTTCTGAGAATTCGGGGGGGAGAGAAACTGCTTTCTTTTTCTTTTTTTGAGGGGTTGGGGGGACTGCTAAACCCTAGTCTCTTCTTTTCCAGCGGAGGAAGAAGATGGGTCACCGTAAATGGGTGGGCCGGGCTGGAACATCGTGCTGGCTTCGCATGCATACCCACAAGTTTGGGCCACCACTTCTTCTTTTTCTCAAAAATCTATATAAATCTTTTAAATATACTCCACTATCTATCTCAAAATTTTGTCTCAAAAAAGTCTATCTCTAAATTTTATATAACTATTTTAATAATTAATTAAATATTCAGGTGGTGTACAAAATATGTCATGTGTTTCAAAAAATATTCATGTATTTTTAAAATGTTATTGTATGCAGGAAAAATGTTCATATGTTGCAAAAGAATTCACATGTACTCCCTCCGTTCCAAAATAGATGACTCAACTTTGTACTAAAGTTAGTATAAAGTTGATTCATCTATTTTGGAACGGAGGGAGTATTAAATTAAATATTTCCGGTTTTATGTGTTTTCTTATTGTCTGGTATGTAAAAATATGAATGTTCATATGTTGTTAGAAAAAAGTTCACATGTGAAAATAAAAGTTCATGTGCCTGGATAAAAATTACCGCATATTTAAAAAATATTCTTATATATGAAATAAACCTTTGAAGTGCCCCACCACCAGGGTTGGCATTGTGTCGACGACCCTCCCCTGGCTTCAGGCTAGAGGTAATTTCTATGCTTCTATATCTTACAAAGATGTCCATGTTTTGGAAAATAAATGACGTGTAGCTCATAAAATAGTCACGTACTCCTTCTGTAAAGAAATATAAGAGTGTTTAGATCACTTTACCTAGGAAAAATGAAAACTAAAAAGTTAAACCTAAACAAGCAGATTTAGAGAATCATCACATTTAAATCTACAAATTTTCGACAATGTTGACATGGTGTGCTGACCGAACGAGTTGGCCTAGTAAAGATGTTCCAACTGGACTAAAATCGGGGTCAAGACAAGGTGGAGGGTAATTCGTCTGATTTTGAGAGTTGGAAGGTGCAACTTAGACGGTATCATAGATGAGGAGTGCATATTAGAGCCACACAAGAGTTGAGGGTTTATATATGCACTTCTTTCTTTTCTAGGATAAATCGAACAATACAACAATACAGAAGCATTGCCTCTTCTTTATCCAGCTAAATACCCCACTGTTGAAAGGACGTGGATGTAGCCTGGGGGGCGAATAGGCGATTTAGGCCCTGTTTGATAGCAAAGTAATTTCTAAGTATTCTGAAAATACCACAGTTTTTCTGATTAGCGCATTTTTATTTAGTGTGTTATTAAAACTAGAGTATTTCCAAAACCACAGTATTTCCTCCGTATAAAAAAACTTGGACCTATTTTTTAGAAACTGAGCAAGCGAAAAACGAGCCCGTCGCTATCTTCTTCCTTGCTTCAAGCCGCCGCCGCCGCTCTCCTGTTCTCGGAGATCGTCTCCGTCGGCGCCCATGGACAAGACACGACGATGGATAGAACAACGATTAGTATGTTGTCCTTCATCCTCCAACTTGCGCTCCTCCCTCTGTTTCCGATTATCCTTCAAATAGTCTCCTCCTGATCTATGTATTCTCCCTCACCGGCGGTGCCTCCCCTCCACGCCGGCTCTACCTTTTTTCACACAAGTTAGCAGAAGCAAACAACTATATGCACTCTGTTCCGTAGAGGGCACACCTCTCAATGCTCCTGGCTGAATTGTCCGCTCTCTTTTCTTCTCGAGGAGTCGCATGGCATGTTTGCCTGCCGAGGATGAGAGACTGGACTGGAGGCTGGGATCAGTTAGGAAATGTAGACCAATGAAACAATTACTCCCATGTTAGTCTCCCGGCCTCTTTCTTTCTTGCTTGATGTTTCATGTGCCATGCATGCCATATGTTTGAAGAAATGCCTGTGAGAAGCCACCACCTACCGGATCCACCGTAAAGCATCGAGTTTGGCCACACGGTTCTAGATTGCGTGCAGCTTCTGGTGCCTCTCAACAGTGGCGCGAAAGAAGGTCAAGCCGTTTCCATCCCCGCGTAGCTCCGCCATGTGGTGCATCGCCGGCTACGCCGGCACGTCCTAGCTCCAGGCGCAGCTCCTGGTGCCCCTCAATGGCAATGCAGAAGACGGCTAAGGAGTTTGTGTTGAGTATATAGGCAATTTCTCGATTAAATTAATCCACGAGTAAATCACTAGCATGGCATTGACACAAATTAACAATGTAGAAGGGCGTGGTTTCGGAGACCTGCTCTCCCGTCAACCGTGTACGCAGGTGTGAGCTCAGCTCGGCTCAATCCCGCAACCCGCGGTGCGGCGTGGCGGGCGGCGGAGGAGGAGTGCGCGGGGGCCTCTTCTCTTCTCAAGCTCCAATAGCATGTAGAAGAGAAACCCTTATAAGGAGGTTCAACTCATCTTCCACTTCCGGGGTGGGACTAAACTTCCCACTACATCTAGTGCCATATAACCCACATGAGCCCTTAGAGATTTTTCAGAAATTGCTATATGGGCCTAGAGCCCATCTCAGATTTCAGCAGTTTGTGAGGTGACGCGCCGCGTGTAGTGGTTGTTGGACTGCCTCGCCGAGCTTTATGCATAGCCGTTCATTTTGGCCATGGCCTTCGTGCATAGCCGTTGAGTTTGCAACGGCCTACTAGACAAAGAAATAACGGCTAGGTGGCAAATTTACTTTGCTTCATAGAGCGGTAGCCAAACAGCTCAAAGTATTCTTAATACTCTAAATTACTCTGATGTATTAAAACTGCAGCATCTTGCACCTGTAGGTTAAAATACTGTAATTTTCAATACTTTGGTTTTTTTAATACTTTGTTGTCAAACGGAGCCTTAATATAATTACGGTAAGGTTTGGATAAATGTAGAATAAAACTAGCGTTTAATTTATAAAGCACAAACCTAAACAAGCTAGGCTCACCTATGTTACACCAACAACTTATGTTACTTCCCCTAAAAAACAACTTATGTTACAAGATAAATAACTATGTGATAGAGAGATATATAACTTCAAGCTTGATTGATATCACAAAGTAAATGCACAAGTAAAGAGCTCAGTTGTAGAGATAACCTAGGCACATAGAGACGTCAATGTAATTGTCGAAGTTCCTTCCACAATGAAAGCGATTACTAAGTGCTCCCCCGACACAACAAATGCTCACCTTTAGATGTGGTTGCACAATGCACACCAAACACCACAAAAGGCTTCACCTCAAGATGCAGGGACACACCACTCACTGACGTCACATAAGGCTCACCATATTCTCCTTGATCTTCTTCCACAAAGGAAGAACTCAATCCACTAGGAGGTCTTCTTGAAGGCATTGACCAAACGTTTGCAAATTGCCTGGTGCGATCTCCACGATTTAATTGGTGGCTCTTGAAGCTTGCTCGAAGCTTCACACCAAGTTAGAGCTCCGCGACAACACCAACTGTCTAGGGCGCCCAAGCATCCAAGAGGAACTTCTAGGGCACCCAAGAGTAATAAGCTTCTCAAACCGATGGAACTAATGCAATGGAACTGATGGAACTAATGCAATGGCAAGAACACATGAAGTGGTCAAGTCCTTCAATCCCAAATCCCACCAAAGTAACTAATAATATGGAGTTACAAGGGAGGAAGCACAAGAAGGAAATTAACAAATGAATCCCATGATCTAGATCCAATAGCTTCCCCTCACTAAGAGGAGAGATTGATTGGTGAAGATGTAGATCTAGATCTCCTCTCTCTATTTTCACTCAAGAAGGAGCAAGAACCATTGAAGGGATCGAGAGAAGGAAAACCCATAGAAGGTAAACAATGAAGGAGATAGAATTTGCCAAAAACTCGGGGAAGCATTGGGGAAGAAGTCCCCTTAAATAGCCCCCCCCCCCTCGAAAATCAAACCGATATGTGTAGATACACGCAAGGGAAGTACTACCACTACCTGGGATTCAGCTAGCCGTTAGGCAAAAATCACGCAAAGGTACAGGGAGATACTACCGCCCAACGGCACTGGTAGTACCGGGTCACTACCGCTGCACAAACGCTATATATGGTCCGAGCGGCTCTTTCGATGGTAGTGTGAGCGGTTCTTCGACCGGTAGTATGTAGGAGGGAGGCACTACTACCGCTGCCGACGCCAGTGCTACTGCTCCTGGAGAAGATAGTTGAAACACTCTGCGCCATAACAAGCATAACTTCTTCAAATGAAATCCGATTAAGATGAAACCAAGTTTGTTGGAAAGATAACAACAAGCTGACAGCTCTATTTTATACGTATTTTTAAAGCTCATTTGTTGCATATTATCGATCTCCATATATCATATGTCCCATTGAACCAAATGCATGTCCATTATGCATGATTTCCGGTTTTCAGTCTTTTCACTGTGAGCATTGCATAGTTAATTAGTGTTTTCATTTGGTGTCCTTTGTTTTGTTGTGTCTACTAGTATTTTGAAGCAATGCAGGACCAATCACGGTAAAAATGCCAAAGATGGTTTCAACACAGAAGACATCCAGGCAACACACTTAAGCATTTCGGAGTGCCAAAAATGGCTCTTTTCTCCAAAGTGTTGAAAATCAATATCTAGTACCACATGTGCATTGGCATGGTTCACACAATTCCAACGAGCCCAAGAACATCAAATCAGAGTTCATATGAAGAAATGACGACCAATTTACTTAAGCAGTCTAGAGCGTTCGATGACGCACGTTACGACCGGAGTGGTCGTAGCGCTGCTCGTACCACGCCTAGAAAAGCCCGAAACGGCTCACATCAGACAAGAGTCTTAATGGATTTTGTCCCCGTTTATTTCCATGACTTCCTTGACTTCTAAGAGAGGTACTAGAAGAAGATTTGGCTCAATAGAGCCATATTCCCGATAGGTAAAAATCTTTTCTCGGGCGTGTGCCTGTTATCTAAATGAAAAACAAGGCGGAAGCAAAAAAGAAACGGAACCAACATATCCTACAACAAAAAAGACATGTCGCTAATTGATAAACAACTAACAGGGAAAGTCGAACAGAGGTTTGGGTTGTTTTCTTGGCGGAACCAAGGGAAAGGCAGTACATTCAGCACGTGAGGGAGATAAGAAGAACCTTGAAGGCGTCGATCGATCAACCGAGTCCCATGCTAAACTCGACAGGCATGTGTTGCCGAGGGCCGAACAAAGTATTGGGCTGAGACTTGTATTCCTTTCCGGGCCTAGTTGCTCTTTCTCATATATGTTGCCGCCGTGGAAAATAATTCAAGTTGTTGTATTCTTTTCTGGGCCTAGTTGCTCTTTCTCATCTGTTGCCGCTGCAAAAAATAATTTAAGTTCCGTGGAGGCAGGAAGACATATCGATGGCGCCATGAGCTTACACAGTGACTCGAGATAGTAAAGAACAATTGAAAGAAAAAATAGGGGAAGAAATATAGGCGTACAGGAAGTGGAGTTTCTCAGCCCGAGCTCAAATGAGCTGGGGTTAACAGTAAAATAAAAAACAATTCAAAAAGAATTTTTAAAAATCTGAATTTTTTTATGACAAACATTGAAAAATGTTATAAGAGTATGCAAAATTTCATTATGGAATCACATTCCTGAAAGGCGTGGCAAAAAATACAAAATCGATACTCTGAAAATGCTACTTTCGAAAGCATTTTGGAGCACTGATTTTTTTTTTTGCCACGACTTCTACAAACATGATTTCATGATGAAATTTTTCAAGCTCTTAGAATATTTGTCACAAAAAAACAGATTTTATTGATAATGTTTTGATTTTTTACTGTTCACTCAAGCTCATTTGGGCTCAGGCTAAGAAGGTGACTATCCAGGCGTACGCTCTTTTATCGGAGGATAAATATGTTATTCTCAAAATACGACCTTTAGCCTACCAAAAGTTTTACATATATTTTGGAACAGACGTAATACTTTTTAGAGTTCAGTTTTTTCAGCCAGATTGCAACTTAGTACGCGATAGTCACCATGAAAGTTCGTCGCTGGCTTCTCCAACTTTTAGATACGATTTTCTCATATGGTGTACTGAATTCTGATTTTTCATACACTCATCATACTGAAACCGACCTCCTCTAAATTTCTGGAAGCCTGTTATTAGCACACAGCTATGTCATATGCCTTCAGTGGCTCAAGTTCAGTTGTACCTCAACTTCCATGAGATGAGTACACTGCATTTGTAATCTTGGAATCTAAAAACCAAAATTATGCTACTAGTAACTACTCGTAACTTATATTTTGAGAATCAAAGAAAAGACATCCCCAAGTAGAATCAATATCAACAAAACAAGTATGCCTCCTTTGCAGTACAGGTCCATGTGAAACATTGACCATTACTACAGTGATCCATACCAAAATTGCCACACGAAAATAGCAGGCGGATATACATGTCTTCAAAATCCCTTGCATAGTAGAAAGGGTTCACGACATTTCTTAGAGTAGAAGCAATAAAACCAAACAGCAAAAACAGTGGATTTTGGGGGCGATTTGTACGGATTATAAAATAGCTATAGAGTAGAAATTACGCAACAAGAATTACAGTACACAAGTAGTGCCTACTATTAAAGTTTCATTCACCAGATGCCATCCAAAGATCATCATTAGAGTGTCATACAGAAAAAATCATAGCAGTAAAGGTAGAAGGCAATAGAAAGTCCATACAAGTAAATCTAGGTCGGATGATGCACAGCCTTGTCCAATGATGCACACCGAACAACTTAATGGCTTCAGCAGCAAATTCATACTGAAAATTCTGGAGACCACTTCATCAATAGACGCCAATACCAATTGTCTTCTTCAGGGCATCTGAAGAGTCCCTGGAGTAGTGAACCGACTTGGCAACACCCCGCGCCCCTTGCAGAGAGACCTTCCGACAGCACTCGATAACCAAAGACTCTAACTTATGTGCATGTCCCAGTTCAGCCACTCCAACATCAGTCACCTCATGACACAACCGAAGTGTGACATTACTCAATCGTGGGGTCTGTCCAATGAAGCGCATCCCAGCATCAGTTACCGCTTCACATAATATAAGCTCGAGTGTCTCCAGGTATGGTGAGGATGACAGGGCCTTCATCCCCTCATCATCAAAGAAGTTGGCAGTATTTAGCACCAGAACACGAATTGGGCAGGACTGAATGAGCACCAGAAAACCCTGTTGTGTGAATCCTATTTCTGATGGCCAGTCAGCAGCACATCCTGTAAAGCTGAGGTCTACGATCTGAAGCATTGGACAGTTGAGGGCTAGAGCGTAAAGGCTGTTATCAGTAAATGACGTCCTGGTTTCACAATAGCTGATGTCACTAGAGTACCTCTGCAGGTTGAGCCAAAGTGAGATGCTTTTAAGGTTGCTGCAGCTCCGAGATAATGCAATCATGTCATTGTCATTTAGGGCTTGAACATACTCAAGGCAAAGCTTCTCCAATGCTTTACACTTCCCTAGGAGAGCACGAAGTCCTACTTCTGGCCAAGTTTTAATATGCGCCAACCTTAAATCCTTCAAACTCTCACAGCAGAAATCATATATATCCATGCTGTGAGCATCGTACGAGGAGTCATAAACCACATCACCTGGAACGCAATCATATATTCCTCTTTTCCTCTCAAACTCAAACTTCTGGAGCTTCATCCATCCTGAACCAAACTTTAGGAAGTCATGATGATTGATTACTTTGCAATTCTTCACTACAAGCTCTTCCAACGATCCATCCCTACCAAGGTATTCCAGCCACTCTACACTATCGATTTTCTCGCAATCAATAAGGTGGAGGGCAGATAGACTTGTGCAACCAACTGCAACCGAGAGAAGCCCATATGACGTTATTTTTGGTGCGGAGTTCAGCCTGAGAGACAGCAATTTCTTGCAATGCGCTAAACAACCAAGCCCAGAGTCATCGATGTATGAGCAGAAGCTTAAGGTGAGGTCAATCAGCGAGGAACAGTGAGATGAAAATACGAAAAGGCCTTTGTTGTCCAACTGATTTCCATGTTCAGGTATCCAACCAGAGTAATCGATTTCCAATTTCTGCAAATTTGTGAACCTGGCGCACAGTGATGTTAGTGCTTCTGTAGCAGTGCAAAGACCGGAACCAGCACGGATAGCACCCCTTTGATTCCCCTCTATCTTGTATAGCTGCTTTGACACAAGGGAAAGAGAATTCAGATCACTTGTGCTGGTGATCCTCTTGAGAATCTCTGTCACCAGAGCCTCCGGTAGGTCCTCCATCGAACAAATTCAGCTGTACCAATCAGGTAATATATATCAAGGTTCAGAAAACAAGCAAAGAGCTGGACTCAAACTTATGATATATCAGAACAATGCATGTCATGATGAAGATCACACTGGCGATAGACACTCATTACGAAGAATATACTGACAAACTTTAAGCATTTTCTCTTGTGTGTTCTTCATAACCTTGGGAGATTAATTAAAGCAGCTAGCTAGCACCTTATCTGTCTCTAGATTGTTAGAAAGAAAAAATGACACTACAGGCCACATCATTAAATTAAACTAGCGCCATAAGTAGCAGAGCCTGAATAATGAGCTAGCTATAAGGGAATACAAAGAAACGAGCTAGGATCGACGCAAGCAATTCCGCAAGAAGACCACGTGCTGAATCTGAACCGACTTATTTGGAGTGGAGGCACCTAATTAATAACATCAAAACCAGAGCAGGCAAATTACTACTTGTAGCTCTTGCTTGGGCAAGAAAGGAAGTAGGGAAATCATTTTGCCACAGCCTATGAGTTCACAGGGTGCAGTTATTAATAGACAACGCCAATCTAATATATGTTCAACTGGAAATAGTACTATTTGCTGCAACCCTAGCTCCTACTCCTACCTAGTTGCAAAATGCTTACTTTCTATGCTACCTAGGAGAATGGTTTGACAACATTAACTAACTTGATGGATGATACTATCAGTCGGGTTTTCCCTGTCAAGAAAGCGAATTGAAAAAATGCAGTGTACATGTCGAATCGGGGAACCAACGAACAGGGGAGGGATCAGGGGAAGCGGAACGGCGGTACCTTGAGCACGGCCGGGAGATAGGGACAGCGGCGATGGAGAATGGAGGCCGTAAGAGAGAAGGGTATCTCCGCCCCTGCTCCACCTCCGTCCGCAGCGGAGGAGAGTGCTTCTTTGATTCGGATCGGAGAGGAGTGTAAACCCTAGACCCGCTCGGATCGCATTTCGTCTTTTTTTTTTTTGAGACAAATTTCGTCTCTTTCTTTTCCAGCGGAAGCGGAGGATGATGTCGGGCCGGCCTATTGCGAGCTGCAGCGAGCCGAGTCGAAAAGGCTTGCCCATGGGCCGGTCGAGAGCCACGACCCATACCTCTGGGTGCGACTAATCCTCAAAAAAAAAAAAGCTCTGGGTGCGACTCGTTTACAACAGGTACGAATTGTTTTTTTTGTCTAAAAAAAAGGTACGAATTGTTTTTTCTTTTTTCTATACTTCTATACTTCTATACTACTATTAAACAAGCAAACATATTTACCACTAAGTGTACCCAGCCTAGCCTACACGTAACAGCACGAAAGAATTACGTCCTTCCGATCAGATCACTTAATTTCATCTAACCGTCAGGATTACACTAACCCACATCCAAGACTGCGTTTAGCATTTTTCATGGGCGGACGAAAACTCTGCCAATCCCACGTCCGCAAGAGTAGCAGCGAGGGATCCCACGCCGCGTAATTAGCGCTAACATCCCATGTGATAGAGGCCAGAGGCCGTCCGCTCGGAGACCCATGCCCTTGTGCGCTCACGATGGAGAATTTCGCGGTG
This sequence comes from Aegilops umbellulata, assembly GCA_032464435.1. Lineage (NCBI taxonomy): Eukaryota > Viridiplantae > Streptophyta > Magnoliopsida > Poales > Poaceae > Aegilops > Aegilops umbellulata. Next base: position 332,166,317 of record CP136059.1, on the reverse strand, counting down.
CATCGGCCAACGGCTGCTCCGGTCGCCGCCCCTACTCTTGAGGGCGCCAAGCGCCGAGAGGTCAAGGGAGTGGCCCATCGATGTCGTCCTCCTCTGCTTGGTGGCCTCCATGGATGCGGGAGACCAGGTCGCCAGATCCGTCGCTGGCCGACCGAAGGGTCCCCGGAGGACGGCCGGCGGCCGGAGCCTCGCCATCTACCTCCAACAGCCGTCCGGCACACCATTGCTACCGGCACGTCGTCCCCTTCCCAACCAACGTGGCCGACAGCCTCACGGGATTCAGAGGAGGTGCCTGTTTTGTTTGGGTGTTTTCTCCGTGTGGTACTGGTTGGGATTCAGAGGAGGTGCGGTGGGGGGCATTTTCTCCTGAAGGTGCATTGATCCCTTTTTATTGGACCAGGCATGGCGGATTCTGCTCTTGCAATTGAGTTTTTGCTACCCTTCATTTCCTTTAGCCATATCAGTGTGGTTTTAAACTTTGTATACACGTTTGGATTTGTGAGCAAAACGAGATGGTGGTTCGATTACCTCCCAGCAGCCTGTACACCCGCACACACGTAACAGCTCAATGAGGTCGGCGGTGGCGAATTCAGTAGGTGAGTGTCCTTTCCCTTGTACACGTGTGATAATTTGTTATTTGCTGATTAAGATTCAAGGGCAGTACATTTTTGAATATTGGAGCATGTGTTAACTGGTCCAGATTAAACCTAAGAAACGCAGTTTTCTTTTTGGTTCAGTGTGAAAATTCAGTTGTATTGATAGCCTGCACATTCATTCTGAATTATTAAGTGTCAGTTTTGGGTGCATGTCTTCAGTAGAACAATAAACTGATTTTGTGTACTATGTTAAACACTGATTACTACTTGCTCATGGCGACTATGTGCAGGAAGATGATCCCGGTGAAGGAGATCCTGACGACCGATGTGAAGTCGGGGTGGAAGAAGGGCATGAAGGACACCTTCCTAAAAGGAATGATCTGATTTTTCCGGTATAATTATGTATTTTAAGAAGTTACTGTGTGTACTTTTTATATTATCACTATAATCTTTGAAGTTATAATTAAATTTTCTGAAAAGATTGTATGATGTTTCATGTGTCTGAATTGCATTTTAGGTCAAATAAGTTTGCTAGGTGCAGAGGAGCTATGAGAAAAGTTGTTCAAAAACCGAATGAACTTTTTTTTTTGTTCAGTAATGGAGATTGATCATCTATTAGAATGTGCCAAGTTCTGCAAGTTTGTGTTCTCCTATTGATAGCTTCTATGATTTCTGAGTTTTCTTTCTTGATTCTTCATCCATTTGCTTTGTAGCAGTATTTTCCCTTTAACTCCTCCTTGATCTTCCGAGTTAATGCAGTAGCTGGTATGGACACATCAAAAAGGAAATAATAATACTTTCAATACTAAAAGAGTTATAGTCTGAGCCATCTTTAGCAAGGAACCATTACGTTGTTGTAGACGTCCAACTTGGTCAGGCCGGCGCCGGCCGAGCAGGATAAACCTCCTGGCCAAGCCAGTGGCGTCAGCAAGGCGGACGACTGCCGTGGTGTGGAGGTGCGATCTATCAGGTATCTTACTTTGTTTGTGGTCAATTTTTTTTGGTTCATGAATTCAAAACAAGCGTGAAGAGGTGAAGATACTGGCATGAAGGAACCATGAGATGAGAACAGGATGAGAACCGTTCTACTGATGACCAATTGACCACTGTAATTATATACTAATGCAGCTGCTGCAAGCTTTCTTTTTTATTTAATATCTTTCATTGTGACAACCTCTAAGATTTTCAGCCATCTCTTTATAGGTACCGGGTGTTGTCCCTTTTATTTTCTACTCATACAGTGTTGCTAATTTTGGAGTAAGTACACTAAATACACTGACTTGGAGGTCTTTATTATGTAGTCCAGTTTCTTCATGCTTGCATTTGTCCATATATATTCGGTTCGATTTCAATTTGTTAGTGATATTATTGTTTGTATTTTTTTGTCCGTGATGATTAGCGCTGATTTATGAGTTTTGATTTAATTTTGTGATATTTTTCCGAGTCACCACAAGTTTGGTCTGGCAAACTGACTTTGCTTGTTTTTTGTTCAATCGTCTCTTTAACTCATGCAGATTACATATATTTTTTGTTTCATCTCGACATCGATTGCCAAGTCGACTGAGGCATATTCTTGCCAGGTCTGGGCCAAACTGAATGCAGATGTTGAGGTTAATGATACTACAACGGCTCGATCATTGTCTCTTCGTAGTCATTCAAGCATGTTTTTGAAAAGGAAAAAGAATCGTGCGAAGCCTAAACATGACATGGTTACGGAGGTGTAATGGCCAGCCATGAGTTTGTGGCTGCAATGCGGTGGTTCCTTGCTGCCAGGGGTGCCCGTGGTCACAGATAAACCGAACTAATAGTAAGTGGTACACTATATGTCTAAACCATATACTCCCTTCGTCCGGAAATACTTGTCATCAAAATGAATAAAAGGGGATGTATCTAGACATATATTAGTTCTAGATACATCATTTTCTATCCATTTTGATGACAACTATTTCCGGACGGAGGGAGTACTCTCTATTGTGTATGTAAAAATTAAAAAGTGCCATTCAGCTGAATAATAAGATCTGTCTTGTAGAGACGTGCGTGCACGTCCAAGGCTACTAGTTATATATAAATCTCAAACATACATTTATCTCTGCCGCTGCGTCGCCCCATCACGCCATAGTGAGCGTGGCACGCAGTCTCTGCCGCCGCCCTGAGGTCTTCCCGGTCGTCGCCTCGACCCACGCGCTATCATTGCATCGCCCCTTCGGGCCGTAGCGCCGCGGCACGCGGTTCACTTCGCAGTCCACGCACGTCGACTTCTGTGTGCTACGCGCCGCGCCGTCTTCCTCACCGGTCTTCGTCCCACTGTCGGGTTCTTCCTCGCCTACTTCGAGGACCGCCGCCGCGCTCTTGACCTAGTCGTCGTCGCCTCCTCATCAGGTCGTTGCCGCCTCTCTTCTTCTCGGTCCACGGCGACTACCTCAACACCGGCAAGCCCGACTCGACATCGACCACGACGTCCCTTGCACGCCTGCCTCGTCCATGGCTACACCAACCTACGCTCTTGGCTACCTCGACATCGGCACAAAGGGCTATCACCTCGCTTGAGCAACTCGTCGGCTTCCTCTACAGTCAACGCGTCCGCGACGCTCCTGTTGTTCGCAATGTTACCGCTACGACTGCGGGAGGGATGTTGGAGATATATTTGGGATGCATGTATTTGATAGTCTAGGATTCGCAATCCGTCTACTACCTTATCTCTAGGAGAGGCATCTTGCCCTCCAAATCTTATACTCAATATATACTCGCCCTCGAGGCTCAATAATACATCAATCATATTACGCCAATCTCCTCTCTATTCCCTTCTAACTTTCCTGGTAGACACATTCTTGAAGGTGGCGTGGTGCTCCATGAGGTTATTAATGAAATGCAGAAAAAAAAAAGAAGGCAGGAATTGTACTGATGTTGGACTTTGAAAATGCATACGACACGGACACCGGGTACATGGAGTGTCTTAACTGAAGTGCTTCTGCTTCAGAGGAAGCACTTCCCTCCCCAATGGATCGGTGTTAATTTGAATGATGGAGGAACATATTTCAGAACACACAGGGACATTCGCTTTCACCTCTATTGTTCAGATAGGAGGATGTTTTGGGTGTGTCTGGTTCCTCACCTTGTAGAAGTTGGACTAACACACCTTCAATATGCGGATGATATAGGAAAGAAAAAGACCTGGAATCCATAGTCACGTAAGGCTCCTGCCCTACTGCTTTGAGGCTATGCCAGGGTTGAATATTAACCAGGATTATCAGAAAAGCGAGGTTTATATGGCGGCGATGAGGGAGAACAACACGAAGTTGCAAATCTTTCTAATTGTCTATGAAATAGTATCTTGGCATCAGAATTTCAAATAAGAAGTTGGTGGTAGCTGACTAGTGCATTACTAAGTGGAGAAGAGACTGGACAACTGGGAGAGTGCTACCCTCTCCTCTCTTATGGTGGCCGTAAGGTGTGGATTCATGTTTGAAAACATATGCCCAGCCGCCATATGATGTGATTCTATCGACTGACTAGCAGTAATCACCACAAAATGCTACAAAATGGATGTCATATGTGTCCTGTTGGTTTTTGTGTGCAGAATTCAAACCGAGATGGTATTTTCTGAAACATTTTGTAATGGTAAAACACTTGGCGATCTACGTGCCTGATTTGTTTCACTATTTTTGCGTTTCGAAAAATAATAATTTTGGCTTACCAGGTGGAGGCCATGGTCCCGGGAGACAAAAATCCTCTCACGGGCGTGTGCCTGATACCTAAATATAAAAGAACACGGAAGCAAAAAAGAAATGAAACTAACATATGCATCACAAATCGACAAACATACACTCATCAAATGGTGTACTCAATTCTGTTTTTTCATACACTCATCATACTCTTGATATGTAAACAGAAACGTGACCCCTCTAAATTTCTGGAAGGCTGTGATTAGCATACAACTATGTTATATGCCTTCAGTGGCTCAAGTTTCAGTTGTACCTCAACTTCCATGAAATGAGTACACTGCATTTGTAATCTTTCTTGGAATCTAAAAACTCAAATTATGCTAGTAACTACTCGTAACTTATATTTTGAGAAGCAATGGAAAGACATACCCAAATAGAAATAGAGGTGAAAGCGAAACATTGACCATTACTACACTGATCTATACCAAAATTGCCACAAGAAAATAGCGGGCAGATATACATGTCTTCAAAATCCCTTGCGTAGTAAAAAGGGTTCAAGACATTTCTCAGAAACAGCTATGGAGAGTAGAAATAGGGAATCTTGGGGCCAGTTCGTGCGGATTCCAAAACAGCTATAGAGAGTAGATATTACACAACAAGAATTACAGTACACGAGTGGTGCCTACTATTAAAGTTTCATTCACCAGGTGCCGTCCAAAGATCGTCATTAGCCTGTCATGAAGAAAAAATCGTAGCAGCAAAGGTTGAAGGCGATAGAAAGTCCAGACTAGTGAAGATCGTATGATGCACAGCCTTGTTCAATGATGCACACTGAAAAACTTAATGGCTTCAGCAGCAAATTCATACTGAAAATTTCGGAGACCACTTCATCAATAGATGCCACCAATTGTCTTCTTCAGGGCATCTGAAGAGTCCCTGGAGTAGTGAACTGACTTGGTAACACCCTGTGCAGCTTGCAGAGAGACCTTCCGACAGCACTTGATAACCAAAGACTCCAACTTATGTGCACGTCCCAGTTCAGCCACTCCAACATCAGTAATGTTATGACACACCCGAAGTGTGAGATTACTCAAGCATGGGGTGTGCCCAATGAAGCGCATCCCAGCATCAGTTACCGCTTCACAAAGTATAAGCTCGAGTGTCTCCAGATATGGTGAGGATGACAGGGCCTTCATCCCCTCGTCATCAAAGAAGTTGGCAGTATTTAGCACGAGAACACGAATCGGGCAGGACTGAATGAGCACCAGAAAACCCTGTTGTGTGAATCCTATTTCTGATGGCCAGTCAGCAACACATCCTGTAAAGCTGAGGTCTACGATCTGAAGCATTGGGCAGTTGAGGGCTAGAGCGTAAAGGCTGTTATCAGTAAATGACGTCCTGGTTTCACAATAGCTGACATCACTGGAGTAGCGCTGCAGGTTGAGCCAAAGTGAGATGCTTTTAAGGCCGCTGCAGCTCCGAGATAATGCAATCATGTCATTGTCATTTAGGGCATGAACATACTCAAGGCAAAGCTTCTCCAATGCTTTACACTTCCCTAGGACAACACGAAGTCCTACTTCTGGCCAAGTTTTAATATGCGCCAACCTCAGATCCTTCAAACCCTCACAGCAGAAATCATATATATCCATGCTGTGACTGTGAGCATCATACGACGAGTCATAGACCACAACACCTGGAAGGAAATCATATAATTTTCTTTTCCTCTCAAAATCAAACTTCTGGAGCTTCATCCATCCTGAACCAAACTTTAGGAAGTCATGATGATTGATACCTTTGCAATTCTTCACTACAAGCTCTTTCAACGATCCATCCCTACCAAGGTATTCCAGCCACTCTACACTGTCGATTTTCTTGCAATTAATAAGGTGGAGAGCAGATAGACTTGTGCAACCAACTGCAACCGAGAGAAGCCCATATGACGTTATTTTTGGTGCGAAGTTCAGCCTGAGAGACATCAATTTCTTGCAATGCGCTAAACAACCAAGCCCAGAGTCATCAATGCATGAGCAGAACCTTAAGGTGAGGTCAGTCAGCGAGGAACAGTGAGATGAAAACACAGAAAGGCCTTTGTTGTCCAGCTGCTTTCCATGTCCAGGTATCCGACCAGAGTAATCGATTTCCAATTTCCGCAAATTTGTGAACCTGGCGCACAGTGATGTTAGTGCTTCTGTAGCAGTGCAAAGACCGGAACCAACAGGGATAGCACCCCTTTGATTCCCCTCTATCTTGTAGAGCTGCTTTGACACAAGGGAAAGAGAATTCAGATCACTTGTCCTGGTGATCCTCTTGAGAATCTCTGTCACCAGAGCCTCCGGTAGGTCCTCCATTCAGCTGTACCGATCAGGTAATATATATCAAGGTTCAGAAAAAAAGCGAAGAGCTGGACTCAAACTTATGATATATCAGAACAATGCATGTCACGATGAAGATGACACTGGCGACAGACACTCATTACGAAGAATATACTGATGAACTTTGAGCATTTTCTGTATCCTTCCAAAACTTGCGTGTTCTTCACAAGCATGGAGATTTATTAAAGTAGCTAGCTAGCACCTTATCTGTCTCTAGATTGTTAGAAAGGAAAAAATGACGCTACAGGCCACGTCATTAAATTAAACTAGCACCATAAGTGGCAGATCCTGAATAATGAACTAAGAGAATACTACAAAGAAACAAGCAAGCAATTCCGCAAGAAGACCCACGTGCTGAATCTGAACCAGCTTATTTGGAGTGGAAGCACCTAATTAATAACATGAAAACCAGAGCATGCAAATTAGTACTTGTAGCTCTTGCCTGGGCAAGAAAGAAAGTAGGGAGATCATTTTGCCACAGCCGATGAGTAGTTCACAGGATGCAGTTACTAATAGATAGCGCCAATCTAATATCTGTTCAACTAGAAATACTATTATTTGCTGCAACCCTAGGCTAGCAAGTAATCAGTTGCAAAAAGCTTACTTTCTACTCCGAGCTAGGAGAACGGCTTTACAACATTAACTAACTTTAGGGATGATACTACCGGTCGGATTTCCCCTATCAAGAAAACGAATCGAAAAAAAAACGTGTACATGTCGAACCAAGGAACAGGGGAGGGAGGGGTCAGGAGAAGCCAAAAACGGCGGTACCTTGAGCACGGCCGGGAGATAGAAACAGCGGCGATAGAGAATGGAGACCTTGGGAGAGGAGGGTATCTCCGCCGCCGCTCGACCTCGGTCCGCACCGGAGGAGAGCGTTCTTTTTTCTTTTCTTTTCTTTTTTTGACAGGGAGGAGAGTGTAGACCCTAGTCTCTCGCTCGCATCGCATTTCCTCTCTTTTCCAGCGGAGGAGTGGGGAAGAAGATGTGGGGCCGGTCCGGGAGGCACGAGCCGGCGGCTCTGGGTGCGACTCATTTACAAGTACGAATGGTTTTTTCCTTTTTTATAAATCTCAAACATACATTTATGTCGCAAATTTTATCTGATCGTTTCAAAAAATAATTAAAATTTAATGCATTTTAAAGAATGTCCATCTCCACAAAAATAAATTTTCATGTACATCAATAAGAATCACCTCATACTTTCAGAAGGATTCTTGCACGTGAAGGAAATATCTATAGTTGTATCTACTACTACCTCCATTCCTAAATTACACTACCCAACGTCTTATATTTAGGAACAGAGGCAGTAGTTAATTGTCCGTGCATTACAAAACGGGCCATACATATTTTAATGGTTTAACATGAATCGTGTCTAATTTATATCCAAACCCCTATATCCGGGGAAGAATTCTTCACCATGTTTCACCACTTGGGTGAAAGTGACTTAAGAACCTATGTTTGGGCGACACGTGTATTTGTTTGGGACATGGCGGGGTAGGATCTGGTGTGTGGACATAGCGTTTAGATGCAAATTTTCTCAATGTCCTCTCCATCGATGTGTATAATTATGGGTGTGCGTTGCAATTTTTTAGATGTTTTTGAATTCTTTTTCACAACCTATATCAGGCCAATGAGTGTCTGCCATGTTAATTCTATTCTAAATATACTAAACCAAGCTAGGTTTCTTTTCACAGGGTTTTTGATTTTTTCTGCAGTGAAAAATAGGCCAGTCGGGAGACGACACGTTATTTACAGGGGGATATGGCTGTGTAAACTTCTTCGGGTGGCTCTAGCAGGTTTTCCACAGGATTCACTGTTGGAGATATTTCCTATGTGTTTATGAATAAAGATAGTCCTTGGACATTATCAATGATGTGTATCAGCAAGTACGTGACTTGTTTGTGGGACTATGCATTGCATGATGACTGTCCTAAAAGGTCCCTAGTCGAAAGGGCTGTGTGGACATGCAGCCGACTAGACTAGCATATGACACGGTCGATGGCTTGGTCTCATTAGCCATGGAGCATTGGATGCTAACCGGATAATATGGATTTGGAAAGGTCTGATCGGATTTGACGTAGTCGGATCCGAGCCGAGATAAGGTCCGAGTGGGACAGACCCAACTATGAGACTCAGCGATATGTCATTTGTGAGTCTCTAATACAACATACGTTCTGTGTCCTACGACCTGAGTTGGCACATGTACTCGGGATGGTGACAGACTTGCTTTGGGCCGACCAAACGCTACTCCGTGACCGGGTAGTTACAAAGGTAGGTTTCGGGTTTGTCTAGACCCATGCTGCGAGACGTGGCCGAGCAAGATGAGATTTGCCCCTCCGATCAGGAGAGATATACTCTGGCCCCCTCGTGTGATCCGACCAAGATAAGCATGGTCATGCGACATGGATTATGAGATAATCCAGTTTGTGGTCGGCATCACTGGAACGAGAAAAATGTCGGGCTAGCACAAGGATGACAGGCTCGCCTTGAGCCCGACAACATATATCGTGTGGCAAAAGGAATGGAAGTATGATGTACAGGTTCGCCTAACCAGCTTCATAGTTTGCTTGGTGTTCGGCATGCCTTGCTAGAGGCCGCTACCAACCGTGCAGTTCGGAGGTGATCCGAACTGCGACCAAACCGACTTGAACCTAAAGGGTCGCGCGCTTAAGGGAAGGAATCTACGAGGTTGGATCCGAGGACACTGGTCGGATGTGATCCGAGCTGTATTCGGATTGTGGCCGAGTAGACTTGTGGGCTTTAGGGTCCGTGTGAGGCCCAAGTGTTGAGCCCGCGACGGACGCCTATATAAAGTGGAGGTGCGGAACACTCATGTGGTTGATCGCTTCGGCGCTGTCACTAGGGTTTGCATGTGTTGCGAATAGCCACCTCCACTCGCCGCCGATTGTGTGATCGGACCTAGCAGTCCGCCGCACGACGTTCCTCCTGCACGCGCGGATACCGTTAGAGGCGGTGCACTTGGGCCGCTCCGGCGAACTTGTACGTGGGAACTGACAACCAGCTGTTCGAGGGAGATCGGACGAGGAGAAGACGATCCACACGGACGCGCTGCCCCAACTCTTCTTCCGCTGCACGACACTGCGCGTTTAGTGGTAACGAATTATGATTCATCTCCCGTAGGATGTTCTTGGTTGTTCTGCGCGTAGGAAATTTTAATTTATAGTCGACACACTCTATTATAGAACCCAACATTCGTGACAGAGTTTTTCACTGGTTTGCATGCGTGTTCCATCGGTTGTTCCCATTGGGATGCAAGTGCGCGATGGATGAGCCTGTTGATTTGACCACGTCATGTTTGGCGCCTTCCGCTTGGATGTGCATGCCTGCTTTGCGTGGTTGATATGATTACGTACCTGCATGCACACCGATGCATGTTCTAGAATTCGCTTCGTGTCGCATGGCCACGTGTGCTGTCCGCGTGTAGTGTTTAGGCCCGATGCCGCTTAAGTTTTGATTAGTCAGTTCGTCTTCCGCCGCTTTAACTGATGTTTCTAGCGTTCCTAGCCTCCTATATAAATGGGAAGGTTCCCTGGTCTGGACTGGCATCTCCAGCCAGCGGCTTACGGCCGCATATCCTTTTAGCGAGGCGCCCATACACACCGTGGGAGCGATGCCGGGTACAGCCTGCAGCGGCAGCCGTGCGCGCCAGCCTCCTCGCTCGAATGTATGTACATGCTGGCGGCGGCTTTCATCGGGCTTTGCGGAGGCAGCCTCAACCTGACGTGGCCACTCCCTTCCATCCAGCACCTCCTTGCCATTACCGTCAAGAAGGAGGCCGTACACATCGGTCATCATCGTCGTCTCGGACGTCAACTACATGTCGTGCTGGATCGTGTCCAGCATGATCCTTGATGGAAGGAAGCCATGACCACATGCTCGCTCAAGCTGCTGTCTTGATTCGACGCAAGAACAATCGTGTCGCTACCACTTCGGAAGCTGCCTTCGACTGCAACAACTAGAGCTCCACCATTCGCATGGACGACACGGTTTGTCTCCGCTATTGTTTCGCGTCGTTTTTCACTTACGATGTGATGACCCACAAGTATAAGGGATCTATCTTAGTCCTTTTGATAAGTAAGAGTGTCGAACCCAATGAGGAGCAGAAGGAAATGACAAGTGGTTTTCAGCAAGGTATTCTCTGCAAGCACTGAAATTATCGGTAACAGATAGTTTTGTGATAAGATAAATTGTAACGGGTAATAAGTAAATAAAGTAACTAAGGTGTAACAAGGTGGCCCAATCCTTTTTGTAGTAAAGGACAGGCCTGAATGAACTCTTATATAAAGCAAAGCACTCCCGAGGACACATGGGAATTACTGTTAAGCTAGTTTTCATCATGCTCATATGATTCACGTACGTTACTTTGATAATTTGATATGTGGGTGGACCGGTGTTTGGGTGCTGCCCTTCCTTGGACAAGCCTCCCACTTATGACTAACCCCTCTCGCAAGCATCCACAACTACGATAGAAGAATTAAGGTAAACCTAACCATAGCATGAAACATATGGATCCAAATCAGCCCCTTACGAAGCAAAGCATAAACTAGGGTTTAATCTTCTGTCACTTTAGCAACCCATCATCTACTTATTAATTCCCAATGCCTTCCACTAGGCCCAAATAATGGTGAAGTGTTATGTAGTCGACGTTCACATAACTCCACTAGAGGAAAGACAACATACATCTCATCAAAACATCGAACGAATATCAAATTCACGTGATTACTAATACGTCCATTTTGCATCATGTTTTTTACTATTATTTATAATGTTTTTATCCATAATAATGCTTTTTGGGGTAATTTAATGCCTTTTCTCTCATAATATGCAAGGTGTACACAAAGAGGGACAATTCCGGCAACTGAAATCTGGACCTGAAAAAGCTACGTCGGGCTACCTATTCTGCACAATTCCAAACAAGCTGAAACTTCACGGAGATCTTTTATGGAATATTTAAGGAATATTGGAGCCAATAAGTACCAGAGGGGGCCCACCAGGTGGGCACAACCCACCTGGGCGTTCTAGGGAGCCCAGGCGCGCCCTGGTGGGTTGTGCTCACCCAGGCCCACCTCCGATGCCCATCTTATGGTATATAGGTCATTTTGACCTAGAAAAAGAAGGACAGGACTTTCGGGACGAAGCGCCGCTGTCTCGAGGCGGAACTTGGGCAGGAGCACTTTTGCCCTCCGGTGGAGCGATTCCGCCAGGGGAACTTCCCTCCCGGAGGGGAAAATCATCGTCATTATCATCACCAACAACTCTCCCATCTTGGGGAGGGCGATCTCCATCAACATCTTCAACAGCATCATCTCATCTCAAACCCTAGTTCATCTCTTGTGTTCAATCTTGTTACCGGAACTATAGATTGGTGCTTGTGGGTGACTAGTAGTGTTGATTACATCTTGTAGTTGATTACTATATGGTTTATTTGGTGGAAGATTATATGTTCAGATCCATTATGCTATTTAATACCCCTCTGATCTTCAGCATGATTATCCTTTGTGAGTAGTACTTTTGTTCTTGAGGTGACAGGAGAAATCATGTTGCAAGTAATCATGTGAACTTGATATGTGTTTGATATTTTGATAGTATGTATGTTGTGATTCCCTTAGTGGTGCCATGTGAACGTCGACTACATGACACTTCATCATATTTGAGCCTAAGGGAATGCATTATGGAGTAGAAATTATATGATGGGTTGCGAGAGTGACAGAAGTTTAAACCTCAGTTTATGCGCTATTTCGTAAGGGACCGATTGGATCCAAAAGTTTAATGCTATGGTTCAAATTTATTCTTAATACTTTTCTCGTAGTTGCGGATGCTTGCGGGAGGGTTAATCATAAGTAGGAGGTTTGTTCAAGTAAGAGCAGCACCTAAGCACAGGTCCACCCACATATCAAATTATCAAAGTACCGAACATGAATTAAACCAACATGATGAAAGTGACTAGATGAAATTCCCCTGTACCCTCAAGAACGCTTTGCTTATCATAAGAGACTGTTTTGGCCTGTCCTTTGCCTCAAAAGGATTGGTCTACCTTGCTGCATTTTTTTACTACTATCGTTACTTGCTCGTTACAAATTATCTTGCTATCAAACTACTCTGGTACTTACAATTTCAGCACTTGCAGACATTACCTTGCTGAAAACCACTTGTCATTTCCTTCTGCTCCTCATTGGGTTCGACACTCTTACTTATCAAAAAGAGCTACAATTGACCCCCTAAGGCTATTTTCTGGCACCGTTGTCGGGGAGTGAAGCGCCTTTAGTAAGTGGAATTTGGTAAGGAAACATTTATATAGTGTGCTGAAATTTATTGTCACTTGTTACTATGGAAAACAATCCTTTGAGGGGTTTGTTCGAGGTATCTTCACCTCGACCGGAACCACAATTAGCTACCCCTCAACCTGCTGCACCTACTGAAAATATTGGATATGAAATTACTTCGAGAATGATAGAACAACTGCTAGCTAATCCTTATGCAGGAGATGGAACCGAAAATCCTGATATGCACTTGATATATGTAGAACAAATTTGTGGATTGTTGAAGCTTGCAAGTTTACCCGGAGATAAGTTATGAAGAAGGTTTTCCCTTTATCTTTGAAGGGAAAAGCATTGGCATGGTATAGGCTATGGGATGATATTGGATCTTGGAATTGGAATTGATTGGAATTGGAATTGGAGTTCCATCAAAAAAAAATTTGGTGGAGGCTTAAGTCATCGTGATCGGGATTATATATATAATTTTTGGCCTCGTGAAGTAGAAAGTATCACTATAGCTTGGGGGAGGCTTAAGTCAATGTTATATTCATGCTCCAATCATGAGCTCTCAAGAGAAATTATTATCCAGAATTTTTATTCTTAGCTTTCTCGTAATGATCAAAACATGCTTGATACTTCTTGTGCTGGTTCTTTTATGAAGAAGACTATTGAATTTTGGTGGGATATTTTGCAAATAATTAAATGCAACTCTGAAGATTGGGAACTCGACGAAGATAAAGAGTCAGGTATCAAAATTAAATATGATTGTGTTAAATCTTTTATGGATACCGATGCTTTTCAAAAGTTTAGCACTAAATATGGACTTGACTCTGAGATAGTAGCCTCCATTTGTGAATCATTTGCTACTCATGTTGATCTCCCTAAAGAGAAGTGGTTTATGTTGGGGAACGCGGTAATTTAAAAAAAAAAATCGTACGCACACGCAAGATCTATCATGGTGATGCATAGAAATGAGAGGGGAGAGTGTAGTTCATGTACCCTCGTAGACCGTAAGAGGAAGCGTTATGACAACGCGGTTGATGTAGTCGTACATCTTCACGATCCTAGTGCCGAAAGTACGGCACCTCCGCAATCTGCACACATTCGGCTCGGTGACGTCCCACGAACTCTCGATCCAGCTGAGTGTCGAGGGAGAGCTTCATCAGCACGACGACATGATGACGGTGATGATGAAGTTACCGATGCAGGGCTTCGTCTAAGCACTACAATGATATGACCGAGGTGGAATCTATGGAGGGGGCACCGCACACGGCTAAGACAACTGTCAATTTGTGTGTCTATGGGGTGCCCCCTCCCCCGTATATAAAGGAGGGGAGGAGGAGGCCGACCGGCCCTAGGGGGCGCGCCAAGGGAGGAGGAATCCTCCTCCTAGTAGGAGTAGGATTCCTCCTTCCCTAGTCCTAATAGGAGGGGGAAGGAAGGAGAAGGGGAGGGAGAGGGAAAGAGGGGCCACGCCCCCTTCCCCTAGTCCAATTCGGACTCCCTTTGGGGGGGGGCGCCACCTCCTGGTTGCAGCCCTCTCTCTCCCCTAAAGCCCACTAAGGGCCCAATAACTTCCCGGGGGGGGGGGGGGGCGTCCTGTAACCCTCCGGCACTCTGGTTTTATCCAAGATCACCCGGAACCCTTCCAGTGTCCGAACATAGCCGTCAAATATATCGATCTTTATGTCTCGACCATTTCGAGACTCCTCGTCATGTTCGTGATCATATCCGGGACTCCGAACAACCTTCGGTACATCAAAACACATAAACTCATAATACCGATCGTCATCGAACGTTAAGCGTGCAGGCCCTACGGGTTCGAGAACTATGTAGACATGACCGAGATTCATCTCCAGTCAATAACCAATAGCGGAACCTGGATGCTTATATTGGTTCCTACATATTCTACGAAGATCTTTATCGGTCAAACCGCATAACAACATACGTTGTTCCCTTTGTCATCGGTATGTTACTTGCCCGAGATTCGATCATCGGTATCTCAATACCTAGTTCAATCCCGTTACCGGCAAGTCTCTTTACTCGTTCCGTAATGCATCATCCCGCAACTAACTCATTAGTCACATTGCTTGCAAGGCTTATAGTGATGTGCATTACCGAGAGGGCCCAGAGATACGTCTCCGACAATCGGAGTGACAAATCCTAATCTCGATCTATGCCAACTCAACAAACACCATCGGAGACACCTGTAGAGCATCTTTATAGTCACCCAGTTACGTTCTGACGTTTGATAGCACACTAAGTGTTCCTCCGGTATTCGGGAGTTGCATAATCTCATAGTCATAGGAACTTGTATAAGTCATGAAGAAAGCAATAGCAACAAACTAAACGATCATCGTGCTAAGCTAACGGATGGGTCAAGCCAATCACATCATTCTCTAATGATGTGATCCCGTTCATCAAATGACAACTCTTTGTCCATGGCTAGGAAACTTAACCATCTTTGATTAACGAGCTAGTCAAGTAGAGGCATACTAGTGACACTCTGTTTGTCTATGTATTCACACATGTACTAAGTTTCCTGTTAATACAATTCTAGCATGAATAATAAACATTTATCATGATATAAGGAAATATAAATAACAACTTTATTATTGCCTCTAGGGCATATTTCCTTCAGTCTCCCACTTGCACTAGAGTCAATAATCTAGATTACATTATAATGATTCTAACACCCATGGAGTCTTGGTGCTAATCATGTTTTGCTCGTGAGAGAGGCTTAGTGAATGGGTCTGCAACTTTCAGATCCGTATGTATTTTGCAAATCTCTATGTCTCCCTCCTTGACTTGGTCGCGGATGGAATTGAAGCGTCTCTTGATGTGCTTGGTTCTCTTGTGAAACCTGGATTCCTTTGCCTAGGCAATTGCACCAGTATTGTCACAAAAGATTTTCATTGGACCCGATGCACTAGGTATGACACCTAGATTGGATATGAACTCCTTCATCCAGACTCCTTCATTTGCTGCTTCCGAAGCAGCTATGTACTCCGCTTCACATGTAGATCCCGCGATGATGCTTTGCTTGGAACTGCACCAACTGACGGCTCCACCATTCAATAAAAATACGTATCCGTGCTATGACTTAGAGTCATCTGGATCAATGTCAAAGCTTGCATACGTAACCGTTTATGACGAGCTCTTTGTCACCTTCATAAACAAGAAACATATCCTTAGTCCTTTTTAGGTATTTCAGGATGTTCTTGACCGCTGTCCAGTGATCCACTCCTGGATTACTTTGCTACCTCCCTGCTAAACTAATAGCAAGGCACACATCAGGTCTGGCACACAACATTGCATACATGATAGAACCTATGGCTGAAGCATAGGGAATGACTTTCATTTTCTCTCTATCTTTTGCAGTGGTCGGGATTGAGTATGACTAAACTTCACACCTTGTAACACAGGCAAGAACCCTTTCTTTGCTTGATCCATTTTGAACTACTTCAAAACTTTATCAAGGTATGTGCTTTGAGAAATTCCAGTTAAGCGTCTTGATCTATATCTATAGATCTTGATGCCCAATATATAAGCAGTTTCACCAAGGTCTTTCATTGAAAAATTCTTATTCAAGTATCCTTTTTATGCTATTCAGAAATTCAGTATCATTTCCAATCAACAATATGTCATCCACATATAATATCAGAAATGCTACAGAGCTCCCACTCACTTTCTTGTAAATACAGGCTTCTCCAAAAGTCTGTATAAAACCATATGCTTTGATCACACTATCAAAGCGTATATTCCAACTCCGAGAGGCTTGCACCAGTCCATAAATGGATCGCTGGAGCTTGCACATTTGTTAGCACCTTTCGGATCGACAAAACCTTCTGGTTGCATCATATACAACTCTTCTTTAAGATATCCATTCAGGAATGCAGTTTTGACATCCATTTGCCAAATTTCATAATCATAAAATGCGGCAATTGCTAACATGATTCGGACAGACTTAAGCATCGCTACGGGTGAGAAGGTCTCATCGTAGTCAACTCCTTGAACTTGTCGGAAACCTTTCGCAACAAGTCGAGCTTTGTAGACAGTAACATTATCGTCAGCGTCAGTCTTCTTCTTGAAGATCCATTTATTCTCTGTGGCTTGCCGATCATCGGGCAAGTGAACCAAAGTCCACACTTTGTTCTCATACATGGATCCCATCTCAGATTTCATGGCCTCAAGCCATTTTGCAAAATCTGGGCTCATCATCGCTTCCTCATAGTTCGTAGGTTCGTCATGGTCAAGTAACATGACTTCCAGAACAGGATTACCATACCACTCTGGTCGGATCTTACTCTGGTTGACCTACGAGGTTTGGTAGTAACTTGATCAGAAGTTTCATGATCATCATCATTAGCTTCCTCACTTACTGGTGTAGGAATCACTAGAACTAATTTTTGTGATGAACTACTTTCCAATAAGGGAGTAGGTACAATTACCTCGTCAAGTTCTACTTTCCTCCCACTCACTTCTTTCGAGAGAAACTCCTTCTCTAGAAAGGATCCATTCTTAGCAACGAACGTTTTGCCTTCGGATCTGTGATAGAAGGTGTACCCAACAGTCTCCTTTGGGTATCCTATGAAGACACATTTCTCCGATTTGGGTTCGAGCTTATCAGGTTGAAGCTTTTTCACATAAGCATTGCAGCCCCAAACTTTAAGAAACGACAACTTGGGTTTCTTTTCAAACCACAGTTCAAATGGTGTCGTCTGAACGGATTTAGATGGTGCCCTATTTAACGTGAATGCATCCGTCTCTAAATCATAACCCCAAAACGATAGCGGTAAATCAGTGAGAGACATCATAGATCGCACCATATCTAATAAAGTACGATTACGACGTTCGGACACACCATTACGCTGTGGTGTTCCAGGTGGCGTGAGTTGTGAAACTATTCCGCATTATTTCAAATGAAGACCAAACTCGTAACTCAAATATTCTCCTCCACGATCAGATCATAGAAACTTTATTTTCTTGTTACGATGATTTTCCACTTCACTCTGAAATTCTTTGAACTTTTCAAATGTTTCAGACTTATGTTTCATCAAGTAGATATACCCGTATCTGCTCAAATCATTTGTGAAGGTAAGAAAATAACGATACCCGCCACGAGCATCAACACTCATCGGACCGCATACATCAGTATGTATTATTTCCAACAAATCAGTTGCTCGCTCCATTGTTCCAGAGAACGGAGTCTTAGTCATCTTGCCCATGAGGCATGGTTCGCAAGCATCAAGTGATTCCAAAAGCCCATCAGCATGGAGTTTCTTCATGCGCTTTACACCAATATGACCTAAACGGCAGTTCCATAAATAAATTGCACTATCATTATTAAACTTATATCTTTTGGCTTCAATACTATGAACACGTGTATCACTACTATCAAGATTTAGTAAAAATAGACCACTCATCAAGGGTGCATTACCATAAAAGATATTACTCATATAAATAGAACAACCATTATTCTCTAATTTAAATGAATAACCGTCTCGCATCAAACAAGATCCTGATATAATGTTCATGCTCAACGCTGGCACCAAATAATAATTATTTAGGTCTAAAACTAATCCCGAAGGTAGATGTAGAGGTAGCGTGCCGACGGAGATAACATCGACTTTGGAACCATTTCCCACGTGCATCGTAACCTCGTCCCTAGCCAATCTTCGCTTAATCCATAGCCCTTGTTTCGAGTTGCAAATTTTAGCAACGGAACCAGTATCAAATACCCCAGGCGCTACTGCGAGCATTAGTAAGGTACACATCAATAACATGTATATCACATATACCTTTCACTTTGCCATCCTTCTTCTCCGCCAAATACTTGGGGCAGTTCCGCTTCCAGTGACCAGTCCCTTTGCAGTAGAAGCACTCAGTCTCAGGCTTAGGTCCAGACTTGGGCTTCTTCACTTGAGCAGCAACTTGCTTGCCGTTATTCTCAAAGTTCCCCTTCTTCCCTTTACCCTTTTTCTTGAAACTGGTGGTCTTGTTGACCATCAACACTTGATGCTCCTTCTTGATTTCTACCCCCGCAGCCTTTAGCATTGCGAAGAGCTCAAGAATTGTCTTATCCATCCCTTGCATATTATAGTTCATCACAAAGCTCTTGTAGTTTGGTGGCAGTGATTGAAGAACTCTGTCAATGACACTATCATCAGGAAGATTAGCTCTCAGTTGAGTCAAGTGGTTGTGGTACCCAGACATTCTGAGTATATGTTCACTGACAGAACTATTCTCCTCCATTTTGCAGATGTAGAACTTATTGGAGACTTCATATCTCTCAATCCGGGCATTTGCTTGAAATACTAACTTCAACTCCTGAAACATCTCATATGCTCCATGACGTTCAAAACGTCGTTGAAGTCCCAGTTCTAAGCCGTAAAGCATGGCACACTAAACTATAGAGTAGTCATCAGCTTTCCTCTGCCAGGCGTTCATAACATCTGGCATTGCTCCTGCAGCGGGTTTGTCACCTAGCGGTGCTTTCAGGACGTAATTCTTCTATGCAGCAATGAGGATAATCCTCAAGTTACGGACCCAGTCCATGTAATTGCTACCATCATCTTTCAACTTAGCTTCCTCTAGGAATGCATTAAAATTCAACGGAACAACAACACGGGCCATCTATCTACAACAACAAAGACATGCAAAATACTATTAGGTACTAAGTTCATGATAAATTAAAGTTCAATTAATCATATTACTTAAGAACACCCACTTAGATAGACATCCCTCTAATCATCTAAGTGATCACGTGATCCATATCAACTAAACCATGTCCGACCATCACGTGACATGGAGTAGTTTTCAATGGTGAACATCACTATGTTGATCATATCTACTATATGATTCACGCTCGACCTTTCGGTCTCAGTGTTCCGAGGTGTGACGCCCCCGGTTCAATCGTACACTAATCATGCACGCAAATGTGTACGATCAAGATCAGGGACTCACGGGAAGATATCACAACACAACTCTACAAATAAAATAAGTCATACAAGCATCATAATACAAGCCAGGGGCCTCGAGGGCTCGAATACAAGTGCTCGATCATAGACGAGTCAGCGGAAGCAACAATATCTGAGTACAGACATAAGTTAAACAAGTTTGCCTTAAGAAGGCTAGCACAAACGGGGATACAGATCGAACGAGGCGCAGGCCTCCTGCCTGGGATCCTCCTAACTACTCCTGGTCGTCATCAGCGGGCTGCACGTAGTAGTAGGCACCTCCAGTGTGGTAGGAGTCGTCGTCGACGGTGGCGTCTGGATCCTGGGCTCCAACATCTGGTTGCGACAACCAGAAGAAAGGAAAAGGGGAAAAGGGGGAAGAAAGCAACCGTGAGTACTCATCCAAAGTACTCGCAAGCAAGGAGCTACACTACATATGCATGGATATATGTGTAAAGGGCCATATCAGTGGACTGAACTGCAGAATGCCAGAATAAGAGGGGGATAGCTAGTCTTATCGAAGACTACGCTTCTGGTCGCCTCCGTCTTGCAGCATATAGGAGAGAGTAAACTGAATTCCTCCAAATAGCATCGCATAGCATAATCCTACCCGGCGATCCCCTCCTCGATGCCCTGTTGGAGAGCAATCACCGGGTTGTATCTGGCACTTGGAAGGGTGTGTTTTATTAAGTATCCGGTTCTAGTTGTCATAAGGTCAAGGTACAACTCCGGGTCGTCCTTTTATCGAGGGACACGGCTATTCGAATAGATAAACTTCCCTGCAGGGGTGCACCACATAGCCCAACACGCTTGATCCCATTTGGCCGGACACACTTTTCTGGGTCATGCCCGGCCTCGGAAGATCAACACGTCGCAGCCCCACCTAGGCACAACAGAGCGGTCAGCACGCCGGTCTAAACCTAAGCGCGCAGGGGTCTGGGCCCATCGCCCTGAGCACACCTGCACGTTGCGTACGCGGCCGGAGAGCAGACCTAGCAACCTCCATTTCAAAGGAAGTCACGTTACGCGGTCCAACCCGGCGCGCGCCGCTCAGTCGCTGACGTCACGAAGTGCTTCGGCTGATACCACGACGTCGGGATACCCATAACTACTCCCGCGTAGGTGGTTAGTGCGTATAGACCAAATGGCCAGACTCAGATCAAATACCCAGATCTCGTTAAGCGTGTTAAGTATCGCGAACGCCGACTAGGGCCAGGCCCACCTCTCTCCTAGGTGGTCCGAACCTGCCCTGTTGCTCCGCCTCAAAGTAACAGTCAGGGGCCGTCGGGAACCCAGGCCCACCTCTACCGGGATGGAGCCACCTGCCCCTTCAGCCCCCATCTCCGAATAGTATCACATGTAATGTAACAGTGTAAAGTATATAGTATATGCCCGTGATCACCTCCCGAAGTGATCACGGCCCAGTAGTATAGCATGGCAGACGGACAAGAGTGTAGGGCCACTGATGGAACACTAGCATCCTATACTAAGCAGTAGGATTGCAGGTAAAGGTATCAACAGCAGTATCAAAGACAGGCTATGCATCAGGATAGGAATAACGAAAGCAGTAACAAGCTACACTACTCTAATGCAAGCAGTATAGGGAAGAGTAGGCGATATCTGGTGATCAAGGGGGGGCTTGCCTGGTTGCTCTGGCAAGAGAGAGGGATCGCCAACACCGTAGTCGAACGGGGCAGCAACAACGTCGGTCCCGGTGTCTAGCGAGAGAAGAGGGGGAAGAAACAATAAATACTTAAGCAAGCAGATGCATAATGATGCATGACATGACAAGTAACGTCGTTAGAGGTGCCCTAACGCGGTATGGGATGATACCGGTGAAGGGGGGAACCATCCGGGAAAGTTTCCCCGGGGTTCCGCGTTTTCGGGCAGAGGAGCCGGAGGGGGAAAGTTGCGAGTTTGATATGTTAGGGGTGTGTGGCGGATGAACGGGCTGCGTATCCGGGTTCGTCTCGTCGTTCTGAGCAACTTTCATGTTGAAAACATTTTAATCCGAGTTACGGATTAAAAGATATGATTTTCTAAAGATTTTAATAATTTCTGGAATTTAATTAATTATTTAAATATAACATTATCCAAAACAGTGCACGCTAACGTCAGCATGACGTCAGCAGTCAACAGGGGCGTTGACTGGTTAAATCTGACGTGTGGGTCCCACCTGTCATTCTGTGATTAAGCTAATCAGAGATTAACTAACTAATCATTGTTTAATTAAACTAATTAGTTCATTAGGTTAATCTAGTTCGATTTAATTAAGTTAATTAATTCTTTAATTAATTAATTAATTAATTATTTTTATTATTATATTTTTTTAATTCTTTTTTTTTTGCGGGGCGTGGGCCCCGTTTGGCAGTGGCCCAGAGGGGGCCTAACGGGCGCTGGCGTTAGCGGGGCTGCGGGCGCCGGGCGGGGCGTACCCAGCGCCCAGCACAAGGGGGCAAGGCCGGCCGGCCGGAGCAGCATGCCGCGGCAAGGGGCGGCGCTGGCGGCGCGGCTAGCCGGAGCCGACGAGGCAGGGGGAGGCGGTGTTGCAGGGAGGGGCAGCAGCGGCGAGCGGCTGCTGGGGCGGAGTAGGTCCGCAGCAAGGTGGCGAGCGGCGGTGGCCATGGGCGCGCGCGGCGGCGAGTGCCCGGTGGTGGCCGCGGGGCAGGCCGAGCGCACGGCGGGGCGCCGGAGCAGCACGGCGAGGGGGGGGGGCGGCGGAGGTAGCACGGCAAGAGGAGGGCCGGGACGCGCGGGCGCGGTGCGGTGTGGCGAGGGCGGCCCGGGGGTAACGGGACGGTGCGGGTCGGCGGCGGCCGCGAGTGCGCGTCGACGGCCGGACGAGGGAGGGCCTGGGAGAAGGGGGGGCGCGTGGGCGCGGCCACGGACGCGCGAGGGGCGCGCGGCGCGCGCCGTCCGGCGTGGCGACCGCAGTGCGGGGCCGCGGCTGGGTGCGGACGGCGCCGGCGACAGAGGGAAAGAGGGAGAGGAGGGAGCTCACGGGGGGGGGGGGGCGTAGGGATCGTGGCAGCGGGCTCGGGGGAGCTTGGGGAGGCCGACGGGGCAGGGGATGAGGAGGTCCGGCGACGGCAGCGGGTGGTCGGAGGCGCCGGGCGGCGTCGGGCTTGCGGCGAGGGGAACCGCAGTCCCCGATCCAGATCGGGACCGAGAGGTGGGAGAGGGGATCATGGGGGGGAGTGGTGTAGTGCGGTCGGCTAGGGTTTGACCGGGGTGGGGTTATGGTGGAGTGAGGGGGCGTCCTGGGCCGGTTTGGGCCGGCCCATTCGGAAGGCGGAGGCCAGCTGGGCCACTTGGCCCAGCGGGGGGGTGGGCTTTCTCTTTGTTTGTTTTTTTGTTAGTTTAGTTTTCTCTTTCGTATTTTCTTTTCTTTTCTATTTTATTTCATTTTAAATCATTTAGGCATTTTATAAAAATGTGTTTGCCTTATTATAATTACCCTGGCATTTAACTGCACACTCTGAACATTTTAGTTTAATATTTTGAAAACTTTTGTCGTTTGACTTATTTAGGATTTAAATTTGAAACGGTTTCGAATTAACTCGAGATTAACTACAGTGACAGAGGTGACGTGGCATCATCAACAGGGATTTACTGTAACTTAATTATCCGGGCGTCACAATTCTCCTCCACTACAAGAAATCTCGTCCCGAGATTTAAGAGGGGAGTAAAGGGGGGAGGGATTGGGTTACGAAAAATCTAATTGATCTTCTTGTTCTTGGCTGCTCTTCTCGAAGAGATTGGTCCATTACATTGATGTCTTCAATCCACTGCTTCAGGTCATTATTATGAAGTCGTCTCCCTTTCTTCGGGGGTTCCATCGTACTTACGAATAGGTAACGGGGCAGACCGGCAACGACAGAATGCTATAAGGGTAATAATCTAGGATTTACCCAAGAACGAGTATATGAGTATCTCTCGAGTTGAATTATTAAAACACATCGAGAGTAAAGGTCGAAGGTACAATAAGAAGTTTCAAGCAGCCAGGCAATCGTTCAATGCCTAGCCATAAGGTGAAAGGGGTTTTAAACAACGGAAAATTTATTGTTTCCGATGCCAGAATTGATGATCTCATGGAAGGTGGCCCATGCATTACATACGAGTCCAAGCGGGAGGAATAATTCTAGGAACAAGGGGTGTACAGGAGAGTCAGGTTACGATCCTGTGGAACTGTGGGTTATGGGCCCACCATGTGGGTTAAAGGTAGGAAGGGGGGCTGACATCTTGTACGGTCACAATAGCAAGGCATGCCAGAGGGTAGCCTGTTAGTTATGTCGGCAACAACATCGATACCAAGGGCGAGGGACGAAAAGAACCATTTTCCCTGCTCGTTGAACGAGGCGGACCAATAGGCAAGGTTCCCGTCCGTCGGTGGTTACCGAAATGTCATCAACAATAGTAACAGGGTCTTACTGACAGAGTGGTACAACGAGCTGTTTACATAAGCAGGCAAATATTACTGCTTATATAATATAGATCATAAGAAGGTTTAAGGAAAACCAATGGAAAGGAAAAGTGATTATCAGATTTAAACAGAACAATGGAAAGGAAAATGTGTATACACACATATTTTAGGGGTATATCCTTCCCAAGGACAAGCGGAGCATGATATCCATGACAGGATAGAAAGTAGGAAATCATTTAGGTAAGGGGGAGGAATCTCATGATATTTCCCGTACAACGGTCTTAGGATAAATGCTAAAGAAAATTTAGCATTGTGCTTCAAATGCTCTTATTGAAAATTGGAATACCACAGACATGCTTCGAGATAGCATTGACATGGTCTTCAAGCAACGGTCAGACTTTGGATACAGGAAGGATCCATCAGGAACTTATAGAATAAGTCTTACAATTTCCTCATGGAAAAATGGATAACCTTGCTGAAAAGGAATCTATAACAATAAGTCCTCCGGCCAGGGTTGCTAGGCATGACATCATCTTACCGGGTCACATAAAGACCAATGTTATAAATTTTGGAAATAAGTTCCAACCATCATATCCGAGCTAGATTCAGATCTGCTTGGGGTCAGGATACCTCAGACTCAGGATGCCTGAGAAGAAAAAGGTGCAACGCAATTCGACGAGAGGACATCGTAAGATTCTCGGGAAGTGAGCTATGTAAGCGAGCTCTGAAATAAGAGTTCATCAGCAAACCAAGGAGTGGACGAGGAGGTGGCTGATGGACTCAGCGAAAATTCAACAAGATTTCCAAAGGATGGATTTCCACAATTAAGTGAATAAGGAGATAACATTTGTCAGATCAAATGATATAAGGAAGTATGCTCGAGGAAAACATACACAATTAAACGTTGGTTGATAGGTGCACCCAAAATATGGACTGGGTTGCACAACCAACAACGGAATGGTGATTCAATAATCAATAGACTAAGAATGAACGGCTGACCATTAACTTCAAAGCAATAGGGTTGTTAGAAGGGCAGAATCCAAAAAGTACCGCTCACTTGTTGGTACCCCGATTGGGATCAACACGAGGACCAAGAAAGAATGGTGATGGTGAGAAGCATCAATATACGAAGAATTCTTAAGAGGTGGTGAAATTCTCACAACATTGATGTTGTAAGAGATGTTAATGTTCCAAGGTAAGGGAGAACAATTCCTGGATAGCAAGGAACTCAAGGTATAGCCACAACACGAACAAGTTTGTGTTGGAAAGAAGGCAAGGAAGTAGTCGATGACGCACAAATCATCGAGGGGCAAGGATGGTAATTCTTATCATGAATTTGATTATTATTCTGGAATAGCTCAGAAAGTTGATAATGATCACGACACATTTGTCGAGAGATTACCTGAAGATGTAATCGATCCGCGATCACATCAAGTCAAAATAATGGTGAAGCAAGAGGTTATTGGAACCATGGGTACGACACAAACTCGAAACCAAGCTTGTTGTCTGAAGTGGAATGATAAGATAAGGAGATCATCGTAAGCTTGGCTCAGCGTCGAAAATTGTGTTCCGGGAAGAAGGACCAGGTAGCACAGTTAATGATATAGCCGATCAGGCTAGGAATGACATGATCGAGTATAAACTCGGACTTAAAGAAGATTATCAAGAGTTGTTGAACCGTAGGGCAGAATCGGTTCAGTTATCGGTGTCTTTGAGTGTTTAATATCTCAGAGCCCATGAAAACTGTAATCAGTGAGAATGAAGTACTTGATGAAGACTCATAAGAAGTTATGCAGTTCCAAGATAATCTCGAGATACCAGGGGGGTAATACTCGAAGAGGGATCAAAATAGAGGTTGGACCAGGGTAATGATCCACAGAGGACAAGTGCTTACACTTGCATCGAAAATGGTATTTAAAGGAGAACATGGTCGGAACCACGATTGTAAAGGACCAAATCCCAGATATAACATGGACTTATAATAAGGGAATAATTGATTTAAGAGAAGCTTAAATGATAAGATCTACATCGTGTCCATGGGCATGAACACAAAGTTCAAGGTCGACTCCCACTTCGTCAATGTATTACCTTCCATTCACTTCTCGCTTTGATAAAGGCATTAGTGTTGAAAGTTTTACCTGGTGAAATACCAGATGAGTATGACTCGTGACTCGTGAAAACTTTCGGGTTCACATGGTTTAGAGAAGGCATATGTTCAACCCATAGGGCTTCTTAGAAACATATACCACAAGTTTCAAGAGTAAATAACACAAGCCCGAAAGCAGAGCATGGTTGGCCAAGCAGAGGATACAACTTAACAAACGCATTATGTATCAGGGGGGAACTCACAAAGTGATCAAAAGTGAAAGACACTGTCGGATAACAATCCAGCAAAGGACTTGATGGTCCACAAAGGATCTGATGTGAGTATCGATACTCAACCAGAAGAGGAAGGAATGCAAATGCAACAGGTTATGGAATCATCTGAATAATTCAAAGCTTAAATGCAAAGGAATTATGATTTCCAAAACAAAGGATCAGAAGCAGACGCTCTGATCAAGGATGGATAAGTTGGATAGACCAGAGGCACAATTGACGACAAATAGTTTGGTCGAGAACCAGCTCATGTTCAAAATGACATTTGAGCCGGACAGATAATTTAAAAGGATCAACTGATGATTGCGTGCATTCGCACTCATGTTGAATCAAAGGGATCAAAATGACGGTGCCTAAGGATACTAATGAATATTGCTACACATATGGAAGTATCCATCATGCAAGCGACAGGTATTGCCGAGCAATAAGCTACTAAGGATTTTTGGAGAATCGAATAGTATTTTGAAGACCATTGTGAAACACCTGAACAACTGGGGAGGAGCGGATACTCGGAAAGTGCGAGAATTTATTCTTAGGGGTATTCAGGTGCCAAGGAACTGCAAGGCAGTAGGCACACAATATTCTCGGGGTATCTTGTAATAACAAGATCGAGTGGGAATAAAAGTAAGCACGACAGGTGTAAGTATTTATCCATAGGGATATTTCGATGGGAGGGAATTGCAAAAGCAATGGGCACAAGGTCTCAAGAGAATATCAGAGAGTATCTTCGAAATCTTCTGGTGTAGCCGGCGATCATCTGTAATGAAAGGGCTCTCCGGCAGGAAGTGATAACGAGAACCTAGAGTTAGATTTTAGCAAAATCGTTTAACCCGAATAGAAGAGAGTTCAGAGTCCCAGAGTAAAGGTCGAGGAGTAAAAGATCCTAGTACCACCCGATGGCGACGTGGGCCCGTAAGGCACACAGCCAAGTTAGTAAAAGTTTTCATAATGTCTAGACTCGACTTCGGCCAAGGAGTGTGGAAGGGGGATTCCTACAGGCAGTCGGCTCTGATACCAACTTGTGACGCCCCCGGTTCAATCGTACACTAATCATGCACGCAAATGTGTACGATCAAGATCAGGGACTCACGGGAAGATATCACAACACAACTCTACAAATAAAATAAGTCATACAAGCATCATAATACAAGCCAGGGGCCTCGAGGGCTCGAATACAAGTGCTCGATCATAGACGAGTCAGCGGAAGCAACAATATCTGAGTACAGACATAAGTTAAACAAGTTTGCCTTAAGAAGGCTAGCACAAACGGGGATACAGATCGAACGAGGCGCAGGCCTCCTGCCTGGGATCCTCCTAACTACTCCTGGTCGTCATCAGCGGGCTGCACGTAGTAGTAGGCACCTCCAGTGTGGTAGGAGTCGTCGTCGACGGTGGCGTCTGGATCCTGGGCTCCAACATCTGGTTGCGACAACCAGAAGAAAGGAAAAGGGGAAAAGGGGGAAGAAAGCAACCGTGAGTACTCATCCAAAGTACTCGCAAGCAAGGAGCTACACTACATATGCATGGATATATGTGTAAAGGGCCATATCAGTGGACTGAACTGCAGAATGCCAGAATAAGAGGGGGATAGCTAGTCTTATCGAAGACTACGCTTCTGGTCGCCTCCGTCTTGCAGCATATAGGAGAGAGTAAACTGAATTCCTCCAAATAGCATCGCATAGCATAATCCTACCCGGCGATCCCCTCCTCGATGCCCTGTTGGAGAGCAATCACCGGGTTGTATCTGGCACTTGGAAGGGTGTGTTTTATTAAGTATCCGGTTCTAGTTGTCATAAGGTCAAGGTACAACTCCGGGTCGTCCTTTTACCGAGGGACACGGCTATTCGAATAGATAAACTTCCCTGCAGGGGTGCACCACATAGCCCAACACGCTTGATCCCATTTGGCCGGACACACTTTTCTGGGTCATGCCCGGCCTCGGAAGATCAACACGTCGCAGCCCCACCTAGGCACAACAGAGCGGTCAGCACGCCGGTCTAAACCTAAGCGCGCAGGGGTCTGGGCCCATCGCCCTGAGCACACCTGCACGTTGCGTACGCGGCCGGAGAGCAGACCTAGCAACCTCCATTTCAAAGGAAGTCACGTTACGCGGTCCAACCCGGCGCGCGCCGCTCAGTCGCTGACGTCACGAAGTGCTTCGGCTGATACCACGACGTCGGGATACCCATAACTACTCCCGCGTAGGTGGTTAGTGCGTATAGACCAAATGGCCAGACTCAGATCAAATACCCAGATCTCGTTAAGCGTGTTAAGTATCGTGAACGCCGACTAGGGCCAGGCCCACCTCTCTCCTAGGTGGTCCGAACCTGCCCTGTTGCTCCGCCTCAAAGTAACAGTCAGGGGCCGTCGGGAACCCAGGCCCACCTCTACCGGGATGGAGCCACCTGCCCCTTCAGCCCCCATCTCCGAATAGTATCACATGTAATGTAACAGTGTAAAGTATATAGTATATGCCCGTGATCACCTCCCGAAGTGATCACGGCCCAGTAGTATAGCATGGCAGACGGACAAGAGTGTAGGGCCACTGATGGAACACTAGCATCCTATACTAAGCAGTAGGATTGCAGGTAAAGGTATCAACAGCAGTATCAAAGACAGGCTATGCATCAGGATAGGAATAACGAAAGCAGTAACAAGCTACACTACTCTAATGCAAGCAGTATAGGGAAGAGTAGGCGATATCTGGTGATCAAGGGGGGGCTTGCCTGGTTGCTCTGGCAAGAGAGAGGGATCGCCAACACCGTAGTCGAACGGGGCAGCAACAACGTCGGTCCCGGTGTCTAGCGAGAGAAGAGGGGGAAGAAACAATAAATACTTAAGCAAGCAGATGCATAATGATGCATGACATGACAAGTAACGTCATTAGAGGTGCCCTAACGCGGTATGGGATGATACCGGTGAAGGGGGGAACCATCCGGGAAAGTTTCCCCGGGGTTCCGCGTTTTCGGGCAGAGGAGCCGGAGGGGGAAAGTTGCGAGTTTGATATGTTAGGGGTGTGTGGCGGATGAACGGGCTGCGTATCCGGGTTCGTCTCGTCGTTCTGAGCAACTTTCATGTTGAAAACATTTTAATCCGAGTTACGGATTAAAAGATATGATTTTCTAAAGATTTTAATAATTTCTGGAATTTAATTAATTATTTAAATATAACATTATCCAAAACAGTGCACGCTGACGTCAGCATGACGTCAGCAGTCAACAGGGGCGTTGACTGGTTAAATCTGACGTGTGGGTCCCACCTGTCATTCTGTGATTAAGCTAATCAGAGATTAACTAACTAATCATTGTTTAATTAAACTAATTAGTTCATTAGGTTAATCTAGTTCGATTTAATTAAGTTAATTAATTCTTTAATTAATTAATTAATTAATTATTTTTATTATTATATTTTTTTAATTCTTTTTTTTTTGCGGGGCGTGGGCCCCGTTTGGCAGTGGCCCAGAGGGGGCCTAACGGGCGCTGGCGTTAGCGGGGCTGCGGGCGCCGGGCGGGGCGTACCCAGCGCCCAGCACGAGGGGGCAAGGCCGGCCGGCCGGAGCAGCATGCCGCGGCAAGGGGCGGCGCTGGCGGCGCGGCTAGCCGGAGCCGACGAGGCAGGGGGAGGCGGTGTTGCAGGGAGGGGCAGCAGCGGCGAGCGGCTGCTGGGGCGGAGTAGGTCCGCAGCAAGGTGGCGAGCGGCGGTGGCCATGGGCGCGCGCGGCGGCGAGTGCCCGGTGGTGGCCGCGGGGCAGGCCGAGCGCACGGCGGGGCGCCGGAGCAGCACGGCGAGGGGGGGGGGGCGGCGGAGGTAGCACGGCAAGAGGAGGGCCGGGACGCGCGGGCGCGGTGCGGTGTGGCGAGGGCGGCCCGGGGGTAACGGGACGGTGCGGGTCGGCGGCGGCCGCGAGTGCGCGTCGACGGCCGGACGAGGGAGGGCCTGGGAGAAGGGGGGGCGCGTGGGCGCGGCCACGGACGCGCGAGGGGCGCGCGGCGCGCGCCGTCCGGCGTGGCGACCGCAGTGCGGGGCCGCGGCTGGGTGCGGACGGCGCCGGCGACAGAGGGAAAGAGGGAGAGGAGGGAGCTCACGGGGGGGGGGGGGCGTAGGGATCGTGGCAGCGGGCTCGGGGGAGCTTGGGGAGGCCGACGGGGCAGGGGATGAGGAGGTCCGGCGACGGCAGCGGGTGGTCGGAGGCGCCGGGCGGCGTCGGGCTTGCGGCGAGGGGAACCGCAGTCCCCGATCCAGATCGGGACCGAGAGGTGGGAGAGGGGATCATGGGGGGGAGTGGTGTAGTGCGGTCGGCTAGGGTTTGACCGGGGTGGGGTTATGGTGGAGTGAGGGGGCGTCCTGGGCCGGTTTGGGCCGGCCCATTCGGAAGGCGGAGGCCAGCTGGGCCACTTGGCCCAGCGGGGGGGTGGGCTTTCTCTTTGTTTGTTTTTTTGTTAGTTTAGTTTTCTCTTTCGTATTTTCTTTTCTTTTCTATTTTATTTCATTTTAAATCATTTAGGCATTTTATAAAAATGTGTTTGCCTTATTATAATTACCCTGGCATTTAACTGCACACTCTGAACATTTTAGTTTAATATTTTGAAAACTTTTGTCGTTTGACTTATTTAGGATTTAAATTTGAAACGGTTTCGAATTAACTCGAGATTAACTACAGTGACAGAGGTGACGTGGCATCATCAACAGGGATTTACTGTAACTTAATTATCCGGGCGTCACAATTCTCCTCCACTACAAGAAATCTCGTCCCGAGATTTAAGAGGGGAGTAAAGGGGGGAGGGATTGGGTTACGAAAAATCTAATTGATCTTCTTGTTCTTGGCTGCTCTTCTCGAAGAGATTGGTCCATTACATTGATGTCTTCAATCCACTGCTTCAGGTCATTATTATGAAGTCGTCTCCCTTTCTTCGGGGGTTCCATCGTACTTACGAATAGGTAACGGGGCAGACCGGCAACGACAGAATGCTATAAGGGTAATAATCTAGGATTTACCCAAGAACGAGTATATGAGTATCTCTCGAGTTGAATTATTAAAACACATCGAGAGTAAAGGTCGAAGGTACAATAAGAAGTTTCAAGCAGCCAGGCAATCGTTCAATGCCTAGCCATAAGGTGAAAGGGGTTTTAAACAACGGAAAATTTATTGTTTCCGATGCCAGAATTGATGATCTCATGGAAGGTGGCCCATGCATTACATACGAGTCCAAGCGGGAGGAATAATTCTAGGAACAAGGGGTGTACAGGAGAGTCAGGTTACGATCCTGTGGAACTGTGGGTTATGGGCCCACCATGTGGGTTAAAGGTAGGAAGGGGGGCTGACATCTTGTACGGTCACAATAGCAAGGCATGCCAGAGGGTAGCCTGTTAGTTATGTCGGCAACAACATCGATACCAAGGGCGAGGGACGAAAAGAACCATTTTCCCTGCTCGTTGAACGAGGCGGACCAATAGGCAAGGTTCCCGTCCGTCGGTGGTTACCGAAATGTCATCAACAATAGTAACAGGGTCTTACTGACAGAGTGGTACAACGAGCTGTTTACATAAGCAGGCAAATATTACTGCTTATATAATATAGATCATAAGAAGGTTTAAGGAAAACCAATGGAAAGGAAAAGTGATTATCAGATTTAAACAGAACAATGGAAAGGAAAATGTGTATACACACATATTTTAGGGGTATATCCTTCCCAAGGACAAGCGGAGCATGATATCCATGACAGGATAGAAAGTAGGAAATCATTTAGGTAAGGGGGAGGAATCTCATGATATTTCCCGTACAACGGTCTTAGGATAAATGCTAAAGAAAATTTAGCATTGTGCTTCAAATGCTCTTATTGAAAATTGGAATACCACAGACATGCTTCGAGATAGCATTGACATGGTCTTCAAGCAACGGTCAGACTTTGGATACAGGAAGGATCCATCAGGAACTTATAGAATAAGTCTTACAATTTCCTCATGGAAAAATGGATAACCTTGCTGAAAAGGAATCTATAACAATAAGTCCTCCGGCCAGGGTTGCTAGGCATGACATCATCTTACCGGGTCACATAAAGACCAATGTTATAAATTTTGGAAATAAGTTCCAACCATCATATCCGAGCTAGATTCAGATCTGCTTGGGGTCAGGATACCTCAGACTCAGGATGCCTGAGAAGAAAAAGGTGCAACGCAATTCGACGAGAGGACATCGTAAGATTCTCGGGAAGTGAGCTATGTAAGCGAGCTCTGAAATAAGAGTTCATCAGCAAACCAAGGAGTGGACGAGGAGGTGGCTGATGGACTCAGCGAAAATTCAACAAGATTTCCAAAGGATGGATTTCCACAATTAAGTGAATAAGGAGATAACATTTGTCAGATCAAATGATATAAGGAAGTATGCTCGAGGAAAACATACACAATTAAACGTTGGTTGATAGGTGCACCCAAAATATGGACTGGGTTGCACAACCAACAACGGAATGGTGATTCAATAATCAATAGACTAAGAATGAACGGCTGACCATTAACTTCAAAGCAATAGGGTTGTTAGAAGGGCAGAATCCAAAAAGTACCGCTCACTTGTTGGTACCCCGATTGGGATCAACACGAGGACCAAGAAAGAATGGTGATGGTGAGAAGCATCAATATACGAAGAATTCTTAAGAGGTGGTGAAATTCTCACAACATTGATGTTGTAAGAGATGTTAATGTTCCAAGGTAAGGGAGAACAATTCCTGGATAGCAAGGAACTCAAGGTATAGCCACAACACGAACAAGTTTGTGTTGGAAAGAAGGCAAGGAAGTAGTCGATGACGCACAAATCATCGAGGGGCAAGGATGGTAATTCTTATCATGAATTTGATTGTTATTCTGGAATAGCTCAGAAAGTTGATAATGATCACGACACATTTGTCGAGAGATTACCTGAAGATGTAATCGATCCGCGATCACATCAAGTCAAAATAATGGTGAAGCAAGAGGTTATTGGAACCATGGGTACGACACAAACTCGAAACCAAGCTTGTTGTCTGAAGTGGAATGATAAGATAAGGAGATCATCGTAAGCTTGGCTCAGCGTCGAAAATTGTGTTCCGGGAAGAAGGACCAGGTAGCACAGTTAATGATATAGCCGATCAGGCTAGGAATGACATGATCGAGTATAAACTCGGACTTAAAGAAGATTATCAAGAGTTGTTGAACCGTAGGGCAGAATCGGTTCAGTTATCGGTGTCTTTGAGTGTTTAATATCTCAGAGCCCATGAAAACTGTAATCAGTGAGAATGAAGTACTTGATGAAGACTCATAAGAAGTTATGCAGTTCCAAGATAATCTCGAGATACCAGGGGGGTAATACTCGAAGAGGGATCAAAATAGAGGTTGGACCAGGGTAATGATCCACAGAGGACAAGTGCTTACACTTGCATCGAAAATGGTATTTAAAGGAGAACATGGTCGGAACCACGATTGTAAAGGACCAAATCCCAGATATAACATGGACTTATAATAAGGGAATAATTGATTTAAGAGAAGCTTAAATGATAAGATCTACATCGTGTCCATGGGCATGAACACAAAGTTCAAGGTCGACTCCCACTTCGTCAATGTATTACCTTCCATTCACTTCTCGCTTTGATAAAGGCATTAGTGTTGAAAGTTTTACCTGGTGAAATACCAGATGAGTATGACTCGTGACTCGTGAAAACTTTCGGGTTCACATGGTTTAGAGAAGGCATATGTTCAACCCATAGGGCTTCTTAGAAACATATACCACAAGTTTCAAGAGTAAATAACACAAGCCCGAAAGCAGAGCATGGTTGGCCAAGCAGAGGATACAACTTAACAAACGCATTATGTATCAGGGGGGAACTCACAAAGTGATCAAAAGTGAAAGACACTGTCGGATAACAATCCAGCAAAGGACTTGATGGTCCACAAAGGATCTGATGTGAGTATCGATACTCAACCAGAAGAGGAAGGAATGCAAATGCAACAGGTTATGGAATCATCTGAATAATTCAAAGCTTAAATGCAAAGGAATTATGATTTCCAAAACAAAGGATCAGAAGCAGACGCTCTGATCAAGGATGGATAAGTTGGATAGACCAGAGGCACAATTGACGACAAATAGTTTGGTCGAGAACCAGCTCATGTTCAAAATGACATTTGAGCCGGACAGATAATTTAAAAGGATCAACTGATGATTGCGTGCATTCGCACTCATGTTGAATCAAAGGGATCAAAATGACGGTGCCTAAGGATACTAATGAATATTGCTACACATATGGAAGTATCCATCATGCAAGCGACAGGTATTGCCGAGCAATAAGCTACTAAGGATTTTTGGAGAATCGAATAGTATTTTGAAGACCATTGTGAAACACCTGAACAACTGGGGAGGAGCGGATACTCGGAAAGTGCGAGAATTTATTCTTAGGGGTATTCAGGTGCCAAGGAACTGCAAGGCAGTAGGCACACAATATTCTCGGGGTATCTTGTAATAACAAGATCGAGTGGGAATAAAAGTAAGCACGACAGGTGTAAGTATTTATCCATAGGGATATTTCGATGGGAGGGAATTGCAAAAGCAATGGGCACAAGGTCTCAAGAGAATATCAGAGAGTATCTTCGAAATCTTCTGGTGTAGCCGGCGATCATCTGTAATGAAAGGGCTCTCCGGCAGGAAGTGATAACGAGAACCTAGAGTTAGATTTTAGCAAAATCGTTTAACCCGAATAGAAGAGAGTTCAGAGTCCCAGAGTAAAGGTCGAGGAGTAAAAGATCCTAGTACCACCCGATGGCGACGTGGGCCCGTAAGGCACACAGCCAAGTTAGTAAAAGTTTTCATAATGTCTAGACTCGACTTCGGCCAAGGAGTGTGGAAGGGGGATTCCTACAGGCAGTCGGCTCTGATACCAACTTGTGACGCCCCCGGTTCAATCGTACACTAATCATGCACGCAAATGTGTACGATCAAGATCAGGGACTCACGGGAAGATATCACAACACAACTCTACAAATAAAATAAGTCATACAAGCATCATAATACAAGCCAGGGGCCTCGAGGGCTCGAATACAAGTGCTCGATCATAGACGAGTCAGCGGAAGCAACAATATCTGAGTACAGACATAAGTTAAACAAGTTTGCCTTAAGAAGGCTAGCACAAACGGGGATACAGATCGAACGAGGCGCAGGCCTCCTGCCTGGGATCCTCCTAACTACTCCTGGTCGTCATCAGCGGGCTGCACGTAGTAGTAGGCACCTCCAGTGTGGTAGGAGTCGTCGTCGACGGTGGCGTCTGGATCCTGGGCTCCAACATCTGGTTGCGACAACCAGAAGAAAGGAAAAGGGGAAAAGGGGGAAGAAAGCAACCGTGAGTACTCATCCAAAGTACTCGCAAGCAAGGAGCTACACTACATATGCATGGATATATGTGTAAAGGGCCATATCAGTGGACTGAACTGCAGAATGCCAGAATAAGAGGGGGATAGCTAGTCTTATCGAAGACTACGCTTCTGGTCGCCTCCGTCTTGCAGCATATAGGAGAGAGTAAACTGAATTCCTCCAAATAGCATCGCATAGCATAATCCTACCCGGCGATCCCCTCCTCGATGCCCTGTTGGAGAGCAATCACCGGGTTGTATCTGGCACTTGGAAGGGTGTGTTTTATTAAGTATCCGGTTCTAGTTGTCATAAGGTCAAGGTACAACTCCGGGTCGTCCTTTTACCGAGGGACACGACTATTCGAATAGATAAACTTCCCTGCAGGGGTGCACCACATAGCCCAACACGCTTGATCCCATTTGGCCGGACACACTTTTCTGGGTCATGCCCGGCCTCGGAAGATCAACACGTCGCAGCCCCACCTAGGCACAACAGAGCGGTCAGCACGCCGGTCTAAACCTAAGCGCGCAGGGGTCTGGGCCCATCGCCCTGAGCACACCTGCACGTTGCGTACGCGGCCGGAGAGCAGACCTAGCAACCTCCATTTCAAAGGAAGTCACGTTACGCGGTCCAACCCGGCGCGCGCCGCTCAGTCGCTGACGTCACGAAGTGCTTCGGCTGATACCACGACGTCGGGATACCCATAACTACTCCCGCGTAGGTGGTTAGTGCGTATAGACCAAATGGCCAGACTCAGATCAAATACCCAGATCTCGTTAAGCGTGTTAAGTATCGCGAACGCCGACTAGGGCCAGGCCCACCTCTCTCCTAGGTGGTCCGAACCTGCCCTGTTGCTCCGCCTCAAAGTAACAGTCAGGGGCCGTCGGGAACCCAGGCCCACCTCTACCGGGATGGAGCCACCTGCCCCTTCAGCCCCCATCTCCGAATAGTATCACATGTAATGTAACAGTGTAAAGTATATAGTATATGCCCGTGATCACCTCCCGAAGTGATCACGGCCCAGTAGTATAGCATGGCAGACGGACAAGAGTGTAGGGCCACTGATGGAACACTAGCATCCTATACTAAGCAGTAGGATTGCAGGTAAAGGTATCAACAGCAGTATCAAAGACAGGCTATGCATCAGGATAGGAATAACGAAAGCAGTAACAAGCTACACTACTCTAATGCAAGCAGTATAGGGAAGAGTAGGCGATATCTGGTGATCAAGGGGGGGGCTTGCCTGGTTGCTCTGGCAAGAGAGAGGGATCGCCAACACCGTAGTCGAACGGGGCAGCAACAGCGTCGGTCCCGGTGTCTAGCGAGAGAAGAGGGGGAAGAAACAATAAATACTTAAGCAAGCAGATGCATAATGATGCATGACATGACAAGTAACGTCGTTAGAGGTGCCCTAACGCGGTATGGGATGATACCGGTGAAGGGGGGAACCATCCGGGAAAGTTTCCCCGGGGTTCCGCGTTTTCGGGCAGAGGAGCCGGAGGGGGAAAGTTGCGAGTTTGATATGTTAGGGGTGTGTGGCGGATGAACGGGCTGCGTATCCGGGTTCGTCTCGTCGTTCTGAGCAACTTTCATGTTGAAAACATTTTAATCCGAGTTACGGATTAAAAGATATGATTTTCTAAAGATTTTAATAATTTCTGGAATTTAATTAATTATTTAAATATAACATTATCCAAAACAGTGCACGCTGACGTCAGCATGACGTCAGCAGTCAACAGGGGCGTTGACTGGTTAAATCTGACGTGTGGGTCCCACCTGTCATTCTGTGATTAAGCTAATCAGAGATTAACTAACTAATCATTGTTTAATTAAACTAATTAGTTCATTAGGTTAATCTAGTTCGATTTAATTAAGTTAATTAATTCTTTAATTAATTAATTAATTAATTATTTTTATTATTATATTTTTTTAATTCTTTTTTTTTTGCGGGGCGTGGGCCCCGTTTGGCAGTGGCCCAGAGGGGGCCTAACGGGCGCTGGCGTTAGCGGGGCTGCGGGCGCCGGGCGGGGCGTACCCAGCGCCCAGCACGAGGGGGCAAGGCCGGCCGGCCGGAGCAGCATGCCGCGGCAAGGGGCGGCGCGGCTAGCCGGAGCCGACGAGGCAGGGGGAGGCGGTGTTGCAGGGAGGGGCAGCAGCGGCGAGCGGCTGCTGGGGCGGAGTAGGTCCGCAGCAAGGTGGCGAGCGGCGGTGGCCATGGGCGCGCGCGGCGGCGAGTGCCCGGTGGTGGCCGCGGGGCAGGCCGAGCGCACGGCGGGGCGCCGGAGCAGCACGGCGAGGGGGGGCGGGCGGCGGCGGAGGTAGCACGGCAAGAGGAGGGCCGGGACGCGCGGGCGCGGTGCGGTGTGGCGAGGGCGGCCCGGGGGTAACGGGACGGTGCGGGTCGGCGGCGGCCGCGAGTGCGCGTCGACGGCCGGACGAGGGAGGGCCTGGGAGAAGGGGGGGCGCGTGGGCGCGGCCACGGACGCGCGAGGGGCGCGCGGCGCGCGCCGTCCGGCGTGGCGACCGCAGTGCGGGGCCGCGGTTGGGTGCGGACGGCGCCGGCGACAGAGGGAAAGAGGGAGAGGAGGGAGCTCACGGGGGGGGGGGCGTAGGGATCGTGGCAGCGGGCTCGGGGGAGCTTGGGGAGGCCGACGGGTCAGGGGATGAGGAGGTCCGGGGACGGCAGCGGGTGGTCGGAGGCGCCGGGCGGCGTCGGGCTTGCGGCGAGGGGAACCGCAGTCCCCGATCCAGATCGGGACCGAGAGGTGGGAGAGGGGATCGTGGGGGGGGAGTGGTGTAGTGCGGTCGGCTAGGGTTTGACCGGGGTGGGGTTATGGTGGAGTGAGGGGGCGTCCTGGGCCGGTTTGGGCCGGCCCATTCGGAAGGCGGAGGCCAGCTGGGCCACTTGGCCCAGCGGGGGGGTGGGCTTTCTCTTTGTTTGTTTTTTTTGTTAGTTTAGTTTTCTCTTTCGTATTTTCTTTTCTTTTCTATTTTATTTCATTTTAAATCATTTAGGCATTTTATAAAAATGTGTTTGCCTTATTATAATTACCCTGGCATTTAACTGCACACTCTGAACATTTTAGTTTAATATTTTGAAAACTTTTGTCGTTTGACTTATTTAGGATTTAAATTTGAAACGGTTTCGAATTAACTCGAGATTAACTACAGTGACAGAGGTGACGTGGCATCATTAACAGGGATTTACTGTAACTTAATTATCCGGGCGTCACACGAGGCCATATCTACATATTCTAGGCTCGTCAAGTTTAACCCGAGTATTCTGCATGTGCAAAACTGGCTTGCACCTGTTGTATGTGAACGTAGAGCTTATCACACCCGATCATCACGTGGTGTCTCAGCACGACGAACTGTAGCAACGGTGCATACTCAGGGAGAACACTTATACCTTGAAATTTAGTGAGAGATCATCTTATAATGCCAACTAAGCAAAATAAGATGCATAAAGGATAAACATCACATGCAATCAATATAAGTGATATGAATGGCCATCATCATCTTGTACCTTTGATCTCCATCTCCGAAGCACCGTCATGATCACCATCGTTACCGGCTTGACACCTTGATCTCCATCAAAGCATCGTTGTCGTCTCGCCAACTATCGCTTCTATGATTATCGCTACTGCTTAGTGATAAATTAAAGCAATTACATGGCGATTGCATTTCATACAATAAAGCGACAACCATATGCCTCCTGCCAGTTGACGATAACTCTGTTACAAAACATGATCATCTCATACAATAAAATTTAGCACCATGTCTTGACCATATCACATCACAACATGCCCTGCAAAAACAAATTAGACGTCCTCTACTTTGTTGTTGCAAGTTTTACGTGGCTGCTACGGGCTTAGCAAGAACTGTTCTTACCTACGCATCAAAAACCACAATGATTTTTCGTCAAGTGTGTTGTTTTAACCTTCAACAAGGACCGGGCGTAGCCACACTCGATTCAACTAAAGTTGCAGAAACAAACACCCACTAGCCACCTGTGTGCGAAGCACGTCGGTAGAACCATTCTCGCGTAAGCGTACGCGTAATGTCGGTCTGGGCCACTTCATCCAACAATACCGCCGAATCAAAATATGACATGCTGGTAAGCAGTATGACTATTATCGCCGACAACTCTTTGTATTCTAGTCGTGCATATAACTGCTACCTCTTGAGCACTGCGTTGGATTTCCCCGAAGAGGAGAGGATGATACATCAAAGTAGCGTAAGTATTTCCCTCAATTTTTTAGAACCAATGTATCAATCCAGTAGGAGGCTACGCTCAAGTCCCTCGTGCCTACACAAAATAATAGCTCAACGCAACCAAAGCGATTAGGGGTTGTCAATCCCTTCACGGTCACTTACCGGAGTGAGATTTGATAGAGATGATAGATAATATTTTTGCTATTTTTGGTATAGAGATGCAAAGTGAAAAGTAAAAAGGCAAAGTAAAAAAGGCAAAGTAAAAAGGCAAAGTAAAAAGCAAGCAAGATTAAAGTGATGGAGATTAATATGAGGAAAATAGACCCGGGGGCCATAGGTTTCACTAGTGGCTTCTCTCAAGAGCATAAGTATTCTACGGTGGGTGAACAAATTACTGTTGAGCAATTGACAGAATTGGGCATAGTTATGAGAATATCTAGGTATGATCATGTATATAGGCATCACGTCCGAGACAAGTAGACCGACTCCTGCCTGCATCTACTACTATTATTCCACTCATCGACCGCTATCCAGCATGCATCTAGAGTATTAAGTTAAAAACAGAGTAACGCCTTAAGCAAGATGACATGATGTAGAGGGATAGTTTCATGCAATATGATAAAGACCCCATCTTGTTATCCTCGATGGCAACAATACAATACGTGCCTTGCTGCCCCTTCTGTCACTGGGAAAGGACACCACAAGATTGAACCCAAAGCTAAGCACTTCTCCCATGGCAAGAAAAACCAATCTAGTAGGCCAAACCAAACTGATAATTCGAAGAGACTTGCAAAGATAACCAATCATACATAAAAGAATTCAGAGAAGATTCAAATATTATTCATAGATAGACTTGATCATAAACCCACAATTCATCGGTCTCAACAAACACACCGCAAAAAGAAGATTAAATCGAATAGATCTCCACGAGAGAGGGGGAGAACATTGGATTGAGATCCAAAAAGAGAGAAGATGCCATCTAGCTAATAACTATGGACCCGTAGGTCCGAGGTGAACTACTCACACTTCATCGAAGGGGCTAGGATGATGTAGAAGCCCTCCATGATGATGGCCCTCTCCGGCGGAGCTCCGAAACAGGCCCCAAGATGGGATCTCGTGGGTACAGAAGGTTGCGGCGGTGGAATTAGGTTTTTGGCTCCATATCTGATCGTTTGGGGGTACGTAGGTATATATAGGAGGAAGGAGTACGTCGATGGAGCAAAAGGGGGCCCACGAGGCAGGGGGCGCGCCCCCACCCTCGTGACCTCCTCTTTTGTTCCTTGGAGTAGGGTTCAAGTCTCCTGGATCACGTTCGGTGAGAAAATCACGTTCCCGAAGGTTTCATTCCGTTTGGACTCCGTTTGATATTCTGTTTCTCCGAAATACTAAAATAGGCAAAAAACAGCAATTCTGGGCTGGGCCTCCGGTTAATAGGTTAGTCCCAAAAATAATATAAAAGTGGAAAATAAAGCCCAATATAGTCCAAAACAGTAGATAATATAGCATGGAGCAATCAAAAATTATAGATACGTTGGAGACGTATCAGGCATCCCCAAGCTTAATTCCTGCTCGTCCTCGAGTAGGTAAATAATAAAAACAGAATTTTTGATGTGGAGTGCTACTTGGCATAATTTCAATGCAAATCTTCTTAATTGTGGTATGAATATTCAGATTCGAAAGATTCAAGACAAAATTTCATATTGACATAAAAATAATAATACTTCAAGCATACTAACAAAGCAATTATGTCTTCTCAAAATAACATGGCCAAAGAAAGTTATCCCTACGAAATCATAAAGTCTGGCTATGCTCTATCTTCACCACACAAAGTATTTAAATCATGCACAACCCCGATGACAAGCCAAGCAATTGTTTCATACTTTAATATTTTCAAAACTTTTTCAATCTTCACGCAATACATGAGCGTGAGCCATGGATATAGCACTATATATGGAATAGAATGGTGGTTGTGGAGAAGACAAAAAGAGGGGAAGATAGTCTCACATCAACTAGGCGTATCAACGGGCTATGGAGATGCCCATCAATAGATATCAATGTGAGTGAGTAGGGATTGCCATGCAACGGATGCAGTAGAGCTATAAGTATATGAAAGCTCAACAAAAGAAACTAAGTGGGTGTGCATCCAACTCACTTGCTCACGAAGACCTAGGGCATTTTGAGGAAGCCCATCATTGGAATATACAAGCCAAGTTCTATAATGAAAAATTCCTACTAGTAAATGAAAGTGATATCATAGGAGACTTTCTATCATGAAGATCATGGTGCTACTTTGAAGCACAAGTGTGGTAAAAGGATAGTAACATTGTCCCTTCTCTCTTTTTTTCTCATTTTTTATTTGGGCCTTTTTTCTTTTTTATGGCCTCTTTATTTTTATTTTTATTTTTATTTTTTGTCCGGAGTCTCATCCCGACTTGTGGAGGAATCATAGTCTCCATCATCCTTTCCTCACTTGGGACAATGCTCTAAAAATGATGATCGTCACACTTTTATTTTTCTTACATCTCAACAATTACAACTCGATTCTTAGAACAAAGTATGACTCTACGTGAATGCCTCCGGCAGTATACCGGGATATGCAATGAATCAAGAGTGACATGTATGAAAGAATTATGAATGGTGTCTTTGCCACAAATACGATGTCAACTACATGATCATGCTAGCAATATGACAATGATGGAGCGTGTCATAATAAATGGAACGGTGGAAAGTTGCATGGCAATATATCTCGGAATGGCTATGAATATGCCATGATAGGTAGGTATGGTGGCTGTTTTGAGCAAGATATATGGTGGGTGTATGACACCGGCGAAAAGTGCGCGGTATTAGAGAGGCTAGCAATGGTGGAAGGAAGGAAAAAGTGCGTATAATCCATGGACTCAACATTAGTCATAAAGAACTCATATACTTATTGCAAAAATCTAGAAGTTATCAAAGCAAAGTATTACACGCATGCTCCTAGTGGGATAGATTGGTAGGAAAAGACCACCGCTCGTCCCCGGCCGCCACTCATAAGGAAGACAATCAATAAATAAATCATGCTCCGACTTCATCACATAACGGTTCACCATAAGTGCATGCTACGGGAATCACAAACTTTAACGCAAGTATTCTTTAAATTCACAACTACTCAACTAGCATGACTCTAATATCACCATCTTCATATGTCAAAACAATTATCAAGCTTCAATCTTTTCTTAGTATTCAACGCACTCAAAAGAAAGTTTCACAAATCTTGAATACCAAGCATATTAATATTAAGCAAATTACCATGCTATTAACGACTCTCAAAATGATCTAAGTGAAGCATGAGAGATCAATAGTTTCTTTAAAACAAATCCACCACCGTGCTCTAAAAGATCTAAGTGAAGCACATAGAGCAAAATTATAAAGCTCAAAAGATATAAGTGAAGCACAATGAGTATCCTATCAAATTCTAATTCATATATGGCTCTCTCAAAAGGTGTGTAAAGCAACGATGATTGTGGCACACTAACTAACAATGACACAAATAATACAAGATGCTCCAAGCAAAACACATATCATGTGGTGAATAAAAATATAGCTCCAAGTAAAATTACCGATGGAAGTAGACGAAAGAGGGGATGCCTTCCGGGGCATCCCCAAGCTTTGAATTTTTGGTGTACTTGGATTATCTTTGGGGTGCCATGGGCATCCCCAAGCTTAGGCTCTTGCCACTCCTTGTTCCATAATCCATCAAAAGATTTCACCCAAAACTTGAAAACTTCACAACAGAAAACTCAATAGAAATCTCGTGAGCTCCGTTAGCGAAAGAAAACA
This sequence comes from Aegilops umbellulata, assembly GCA_032464435.1. Lineage (NCBI taxonomy): Eukaryota > Viridiplantae > Streptophyta > Magnoliopsida > Poales > Poaceae > Aegilops > Aegilops umbellulata. The sequence goes on along the minus strand of CP136059.1, from coordinate 332,122,244 downwards.
AAATACCACTTCAAGGTACTGTAATGAACTCATTCTTTATTTATATTGGTGTTAAACCTACTGTATTCCAAATTATCTATGGATTATAAACTATTTTACTACCCATAGATTCATCAAAATAAGCAAACAACACACGAAAAACAGAATATGTCAAAAACAGAACAGTCTGTAGTAATCTGTAACTACCACAAACTTATGGAACTTCAAAAAATCTACCAAAATAGGAAGACCTAGAAAATTTGTTTATTGATCAGCAGCAATTGGAATCAGTATTTTATCACGTTCTGGTGATTTTTAACAATTGTTTTTGTGAACAGAAAGATTCTGGAAATTACAGCAAGATCAAATAACTATCATCCAAGAAGATCCTATAGGTCTAACTTGGCACAAACACTAATTAAAACACAAAACCACATCTAAACAGAAGGTAGATGGATTATTTATTCCTAAACATAAGAAAAAACAAAAAAACTAAAATAAAATTGGGTTGCCTCCCAACAAGCGCTATCGTTTAATGCCCCTAGCTAGGCATAAAAGCGAGGATAGATCTAGGTAGTGCCGTAGTAATAAGATAGATCGGTGAAACTCATTTCGTATTCTCTACGTTCGGCAACAAGTTTCCTTTGAGGCAAGCAAAAGTAATCAAAAGGGATAAATTTAATAGGACAAAAGTCCCCAAGATCGATTTTCGGAGGTATAGGTTCCTCCTTCGGCCCTTCATAATGTACAACCAATTCATCATTGTAAGCGTTCTTTTGACAGAACCTTGTGAGCCTAAACTCAAGAGAGTATCCTAGCTCATTATTTCGAATAGCCAAATCATCATTAAGTTCAGAGATTCTATCAATTAAAATATTGGTTGGCACCTTTTTTCTAAGGTTCTCATTGAAAGCAACATAGTAAAGAGATTGAAAGCGCATAATTTCTTCTTGATCAAAGAGGATAGATTCTATGGGAGGACGGCCAACGTCCACCCTATAATGCGAAAATATTTCTTTGGCTTCTTTTATTATAAATCTGAATTCATGAGCCAAAAATATAGTAGCGGCACGCTTAACAGAGGAGTGTTCGATATTAGAAAATTCTAAGAAAATTCTTTGTATAGAAGGGTGCATATGCATAAATTGCCTTTCAAGTTCAACAATAAGCATGGCAATAGCGTCCGCAAGACTACTAGTTCTATGAAGAATAGAACCGCCCATAGAAGGCAAAGCACCGACACAAGTAAAGAAATCTTGAATAACTCCTTTTCCAATGATATTACCACTACCGATTCGAAATCTTTTTGTATGGTAAGTAGGGGTTTCTTTAGCAGGAGCTTCAGATTTTTCTATGTTATTATTATCGCCCATATCGGCAATAATTTCCCCATTTTCAGACATATCGACAGAGAGGGAGAAGAGCGAAAGAAGGCGAACAAAAAGAAAAGGGCGAACGGAAAAGAGAGGGCGAATAAAACGGCAAGGGTGAAGTGGGGGAGAGGAAAACGAGAGGAAAATGGCAACTAATGTAATGCGGGAGATAGGAATTGTGATGGGTACTTGGTATGTTGACTTTTGCGCAGACTCCCCGGCAACGACACTAGAAATTCTTCTTGCTACCTCTTGAGCACTGCGTTGGATTTCCCCGAAGAGGAGAGGATGATGCAGCAAAGTAGCGTAAGTATTTCCCTCAGTTTTTGAGAACCAAGGTATCAATCCAGTGGGAGGCTACGCTCAAGTCCCTCGTACCTACACAAAGCAATAGCTCAACGCAACCAACACGATTAGGGGTTGTCAATCCCTTCACGGTCACTTACCGGAGTGAGATTTGATAGAGATGAGAGATAATATTTTTGCTATTTTTGGTATAGAGATGCAAAGTGAAAAGTAAAAAAGGCAAAGTAAAAAAGCAAGCAAGATTAAAGTGATGGAGATTAATATGAGGAAAATAGACCCAGGGGCCATAGGTTTCACTAGTGGCTTCTCTCAAGAGCATAAGTATTCTACGGTGGGTGAAAAAATTACTGTTGAGCAATTGACAGAATTGACCATAGTTATGAGAATATCTAGGTATGATCATGTATATAGGTATCACGTCCGTGACAAGTAGACCGACTCCTGCCTGCATCTACTACTATTACTCCACTCATCGACCGCTATCCAGCATGCATCTAGAGTATTAAGTTAAAAAAAGAGTAATGCCTTAAGCAAGATGACATGATGTAGAGGGATAGTTTCATGCAATATGATAAAAAACCCATCTTGTTATCCTCGATGGAAACAATCCAATACGTGCCTTGCTGCCCCTTCTGTCACTGGGAAAGGACACCGCAAGATTGAACCCAAAGCTAAGCACTTCTCCCATGGCAAGAAAAACCAATCTAGTAGGCCAAACCAAACTGATAATTCGAAGAGACTTGCAAAGATAACCAATCATACATAAAAGAATTCAGAGAAGATTCGAATATTATTCATAGATAGACTTGATCATAAACCCACAATTCATCGGTCTCAACAAACACACCGCAAAAAGAAGATTACATCGAATAGATCTCCACGAGAGAGGGGAGAACATTGTATTGAGATCCAAAAAGAGAGAAGAAGCCATCTAGCTAATAACTATGGACCCGTAGGTCTGAGGTGAACTACTCACACTTCATCGGAGGGGCTAGGATGATGTAGAAGCCCTCCGTGATGATGGCCCTCTCCCGCGGAGCTCCGGAACAGGCCCCAAGATGGAATCTCGTGGGTACAGAAGGTTGCGGCGGTGGAATTAGGTTTTTGGCTCCGTATCTGATCATTTGGGGGTACGTAGGTATATATAGGAGGAAGGAGTACGTCGGTGGAGCAATAGGGGGCCCACGAGGCAGGGGGCGCGCCCTAGGGGGGTGGGCGCGCGCCCCACCCTCGTGACCGCCTCTTTTGTTCCTTGGAGTAGGGTCCAAGTCTCCTGGATCACGTTCGGTGAGAAAATCACGTTCCCAAAGGTTTCATTCCGTTTGGACTCCGTTTGATATTCTGTTTCTCCGAAATACTAAAATTGGCAAAAAAACAGCAATTCTGGGCTGGGCCTCCGGTTAATAGGTTAGTCCCAAAAATAATATAAAAGTGGAAAATAAAGCCCAATATAATCCAAAACAGTAGATAATATAGCATGGAGCAATCGAAAATTATATATAAATTGGAGACGTATCAATAACATCTACGCATAGACCTGGCTCTGATACCACTGTTGGGGAACGCAGTAATTTCAAAAAATTCCTACGCACACGCTAGATCTATCATGGTGATGGATAGCAACAAGAGGGAAGAGTGTAGTCCATGTACCGTCGTAGACCGTAAGCGGAAGCATTATGACAACGCGGTTGATGTAGTCGTACATCTTCACAATCCGACCGATCCTAGTACCGAAAGTACGGCACCTCCGCGATCTGCACACGTTCGGCTCGGTGACGTCCCACGAACTCTCGATCCAGCTGAGTGTCGAGGGAGAGCTTCGTCAGCACGATGGCGTGATGACGGTGATAATGAAGTTACCGACGCAGGGCTTTGCCTAAGCACTACAACGATATGACCGAGGTGGAATCTGTGGAGGGGGGCATTGCACACGGCTAAGACAACTGTCAACTTGTGTGTCTATGGGGTGCGCCCTCCCTCATATATAAAGGAGGGGAGGAGGAGGCCGGCCGACCCTAGGGGGCGCGCCAAGGGAGGAGGAATCCTCCTCCTAGTAGGAGCAGGATTCCTCCTTTCCTAGTCCTACTAGGAGGGGGAAGGAAGGAGAGGGGGAGGGAGAGGGAAAGAGGGGCCGCGCCCCCTTCCCCTAGTCCAATTCAGACTCCCTTGGGGGGGCACCTCCTGGCTGCAGCCCTCTCTCTCCCATAAAGCCCACTAAGGGCCCAATAACTTCCCAGGGGGTTCCGGTAACCCTCCGGCACTCCGGTTTTATTCGAGATCACCCGGAACCCTTCCGATGTCCGAACATAGCCATCCAATATGTCGATCTTCATATCTCGACCATTTTAAGACTCCTCGTCATGTCCGTGATCATATCCGGGACTCGAAACAACCTTCGGTACATCAAGACACATAAACTCATAATACCGATCGTCACCGAACGTTAAGCGTGCGGACCCTACGGGTTCGAGAACTATGTAGACATGACCGAGACTCATCTCCGGCCAATAACCAATAGCGGAACCTGGATGCTTATATTGGTTCCTACATATTCTACGAAGATCTTTATCGGTCAAACCGCATAACAACATACGTTGTTCCCTTTGTCATCGGTATGTTACTTGCCCGAGATTCGGTCGTCGGTATCTCAATACCTAGTTCAATCTCGTTACCGGCAAGTCTATTTACTCGTTCCTTAATGCATCATCCCGCAACTAACTCATTAGTCACATTGCTTGCAAGGCTTATAGTGATGTGCATTACCGAGAGGGCCCAGAGATACCTCTCCGACAATCGGAGTGACAAATCCTAATCTTGATCTATGCCAACTCAACAAACATCATCAGAGACACCTGTAGAGCATCTTTATAGTCACCCAGTTACGTTGTGACATTTGATAGCACACTAAGTGTTCCTCTGGTATTCGGGAGTTGCATAATCTCATAGTCATAGGAACATGTATAAGTCATGAAGAAAGCAATAGCAACAAACTAAACAATCATCGTGCTAAGCTAATGGATGGGTCAAGTCAAACACATCATTCTCTAATGATGTGATCCCATTCATGAAATGACAACTCTTTGTCCATGGCTAGGAAACTTAACCATCTTTGATTAACGAGCTAGTCAAGTAGAGGCATACTACTGACACTCTGTTTGTCTATGTATTCACACATGTACTAAGTTTCCGGTTAATACAATTCTAGCATGAATAATAAACATTTATCATGATATAAGGAAATATAAATTACAACTTTATTATTGCCTCTAGGGCATATTTCCTTTAGTTTAAATATCACCCACCTATTAAAGAAGAAATTAAAGAACCGGTACCAATTAAAGAAGAAACTGTACTTTATAAAGTTGATCCAGTTGTTCCTACTGCTTATATTGAGAAACCACCTTTCCCTGTTAGGATAAATGAACATGCTAAAGTTTCAACTATGGTTAACAAAAGCTATATTAAAATAGCTAAACCTGATGAACAAATTAAAGTAGAACCTAGTATTGCTATGGTTAAAGATCACTTGGAAGAAGATATGGGTGGGCATGTTATTTACTTCTGTGAAGAAGGTGCTAGAATTGCCAAACCTGATAAAAAGGATAAACATAGACCTGTTGTTGGCATGCCCGTCATCTCAGTTAAAATAGGAGATCACTGTTATCATGGTTTATGTGACATAGGTGCTAGTGTGAGTGCTATTCCTTACACCTTATATCAATAAATTATGAAAGACATAGCACCCGCAGAGATAGAAGACATAGATGTTACTATTAAACTTGCTAATAGAGACACTATATCACCAATTGGGATTGTTAGAGATGTTGAAGTCTTGTGTGGGAAAATAAAATACCCTACTGATTTTCTTGTTCCTGGTTGCCCACAAGATGACTTTTGTCCCATTATCTTTGGTAGGCCTTTCTTGAACACCGTTAATGCTAAGATAGATTGTAAGAAACAAATTGTCGGTGTTAGTTTTGGTGATGAGTCTCATGAGTTTATTTTTTCCAAGTTTAGTAGAAAGCTTCATAAAAAAGAATTTCCTAGTAAGGATGAATTGATTGGTCTTGCTTCTATTAATATACCACCTACTGATCCTTTAGAACAATATTTGCTAGACCATGAAAATGATTTACATATGCATGAAAGAAATGAAATAGATAAAAATTTCTTTGAACAACGTCCTCTACTTAAACACAATTTGCCTATTGAAACTCTAGGAGGTCCTCCTCCACCTAAAGGTGATCATGTGTTTGAATTAAAACAATTGCCAGACACTTTGAAATATGCTTATCTTGATGAAAAGAAAATATATCCTGTTATTATTAGTGTCAACCTTTCAGAACATGAAGAAGAAAGATTATTGAAAGTTCTAAGGAAGCACCGAGCTGCTATTGGATATACTCTTAATGATTAAAGGGCATTAGTCCCACTCTATGTCAGCACAAAATTAATATGGAACCTGATGCTAAACCCGTTGTTGATCACCAACGTCGGTTAAATCCGAAGATGAAAGAAGTGGTAATGACGAAAATCTTAAAGCTTCTGGAGGCAGGTATAATCTATCCTATAGCTGATAGTAGATGGGTGAGTACTGTTCATTATGTCCCTAAGAAGGGAGGTATTACTGTTGTTCCTAATGATAAGAATGAACTTATTCCACAAAGAATTGTTACAGGCTATAGAATGGTAATTGATTTTAGAAAATTAAATAAATCTACTAGAAGAGATCATTACCCTTTGCCTTTTATTGATCAAATGCTTGAAAGATTATTTAGGCACACACACTTTTGCTTCCTTGATGGATATTCTGGCTTTTCACAAATACCTGTTTCTCAACCTGATCAAGAAAAGACCACTTTTACCTGTCCCTTTGGAACCTATGCTTATAGACGTATGCCTTTTGGTTTATGTAATGCACCTGCTACCTTTGAAAGATGTATGACTGCTATATTCTCTGACTTCTATGAAAAGATTGTTGAGGGTTCATGGATGACTTTTCTGTTTATGGGAAGTCTTTTGATGATTGTTTAAGCAATCTTGAGTGAGTGTTGCAGAGATGTGAACAAACAAATCTTGTCTTGAATTGGGAGAAGTGCCACTTTATGGTTAATGAAGGCATTGTCTTGGGTCATAAAATTTCTGAAAGAGGTATTGAAGTGGACCAAGCTAAGGTTGATGCCATTGAGAAAATGCCATGTCCTAAAGATATAAAAGGTATTCGTAGTTTCCCAGGTCATGTTGGTTTCTATAGGAGATTTATAAAAGACTTTTCTAAAATTTCTAGGCCTCTTACTAGTCTCTTGCAGAAGGATATTCCTTTTGTTTTTTATGATGATTGTTTAGAAGCCTTTGAAAGACTCAAGAAAGCCTTAATTTCTGCACCTATTGTTCAACCACCTGATTGGAACTTGCCTTTTGAAATTATGTGTGATGCTAGTGATAATGCTATTGGTGATGCTCTAGGACAAAGAGTTGATAAGAAACTAAATGTTATTCATTATGCTAGTAAAACTCTAGACAGTGCTCATAGAAATTATGCTACTACTGAAAAAGAATTCTTAGTAGTGGTGTTTGCTTGTGATAAATTTAGACCTTATATTGTTGATTCAAAAGTAACTATTCATACAGCCATGCTGCTATTAAATATCTTATGGAAAAGAAAGATGCTAAACCAAGACTTATTCGATAGGTTCTCCTGTTACAATAATTTTATTTACATATCATTGATAGAAAAGGAGCTGAGAACCCAATAGTTGATAATTTGTCTAGGCTTGAAAATTTGCCTGATGACCCACTACTTATTGATGATAGTTTTCCTGATGAGCAGTTAGCTGCAATAAATGTCGCTCATAATACTCCTTATGCTGATTATGCTAATTACATTGTTGCTAAATATTTACCACCTAGTTTTACATACCAACAAAAGAAAAAATTCTTCTATGATTTAAGACATTAGTTTTGGGATGACCCACATCTTTATAAAGAAGGAGCAGATGGTATTATTAGACGTTGTGTACGTGAGCATGAACAGGGACAAATCCTATGGAAATGTCACTCCGAAGCTTATGGAGGGCATCATGCTGGAGATAGAACTTCTCACAAGGTATTCAATCTGGATTTTATTGGCCTGCTCTCTTCAAGGATGCACGTAAGTTTGTACTATCTTGTGATGAATGTCAAAGAATAGGTAATATCGGTAAGCGTCAAGAAATTCTTATGAATTATTCACTTACTGTTGAACCTTTTGATGTTTGGGGATTTGATTACATGGGACCTTTTCCTTCCTCTAATGGGTATATGATGACCCACAAGTATATGAGATCAATTGTAGCTCTTTTCGTTAAGTAAGAGTGTCGAACCCAATGAGGAGCAGAAGGAAATGACAAGTAGTTTTCAGTAAGGTAGTGTCTGCAAGTGCTGAAATTGTAAGTAGCGGAGTAGTTTCATAGCAAGATAATTTGTAATGAGCAAGTAACGATAGTAGTAACAAAAGTGCAGCAAGGTAGCCCAATCCTTTTGAGGCAATGGACAGGCCAAAACGGTCTCTTATGATAAGCAAAGCGTTCTTGAGGGTACACATGACTCTCATCTAGTCACTTTCATCATGTTGGTTTAATTCATGTTCGGTACTTTGATAATTCGATATGTGGGTGGACCGGTGCTTAGGTGTTTTTCTTACTTGAACAAACCTCCTACTTATGATTAACCCTCCTACAAGCATCCGCAACTACGAGAAAAGTATTAAGAATAAATTCTAACCATAGCATTAAACTTTTGGATCCAATCCGTCCCTTACAAAATAGCGCATAAACTGGGGTTTAAGCTTCTGTGACTCTCGCAATCCATCATCTAATTTCTACTCCACAATGCATTCCCTTAGGCCCAAATATGGTGAAGTGTCATGTAGTCGACATTCACACGACACCACTAAGGGAATCACAACATACATACTATCAAAATATCGAACACATATCAAGTTCACATGATGACTTGCAACACGATTTCTCCCGTGACCTCAAGAACAAAAGTAACTACACACAAATTATAAACATGCTCATGATCAGAGGAGTATTAAATAGCATATTGGATCTGAACATATAATCTTCCACCAAATAAACCATATAGTAATCAACTACAAGATGTAATCAACACTACTAGTCACCCACAAGCACCAATCTATAGTTCCGGTAACAAGTTGAACACAAGGGATGAACTAGGGTTTGAGATGAGATGGTGTTGTTGAAGATGTTGATGGAGATTGCTGCTACCTCTTGAGCTTGCGTTGGTTTCCCAGAAGAGGAGAGGATGATGCAGAAGAGTAGCGTAAGTATTTAACTTAGTTTTTGAGAACCAAGGTATCAATCCAGTAGGAGGCCATGCTCAAGTCCCTCGTACCTGCACAAAACGATAGCAACTCGCAACCAACGCGATTAGGGGTTGTCAATCCCTTCACAGTCACTTACGAGAGTGAGAACTGATAGATAATGTTTTTGGTATTTTTTATATAAAGATGCAAGGTGAAAAGTAAAAGGCAAGGTAAAAAAGCAAAGCAAGATTAAAGTGACGGAGATTGATATGATGAGAATAGACCCGGGGCCATAGGTTTCACTAGTGGCTTCTCTCAAGAGCATAAGTATTCTACGGTGGGTGAACAAATTACTGTTGAGCAATTGACAGAATTGAGCATAGTTATGAGAATATCTAGGTATGATCATGTGTATAGGCATCACGTCCGAGACAAGTAGACCGACTCCTGCCTGCATCTACTACTATTACTCCACTCATCGACCGCTATCCAACATGCATCTAGAGTATTAAGTTAAAAATAGAGTAACGCTTTAAGCAAGATGACATGATGTAGAGAGATAAATTCATGCAATATGAAATAAACCCCATCTTGTTATCCTCGATGGCAACGATGCAATACGTGCCTTGCTGCCCCTTCGGTCACTGGGAAAGGACACCACAAGATCGAACCCAAAGCTAAGCACTTCTCCCATGGCAAGAAAAACCAATCTAGTAGGCCAAACCAAACTGATAATTCGAAGAGACTTGCAAAGATAACCAATCATACATAAAAGAATTCAGAGAAGATTCAAATATTATTCATAGATAGACTTCATCATAAACCCACAATTCATCGGTCTCAACAAACACACCGCAAAAAGAAGATTACATCGAATAGATCTCCACAAGAGAGGGGGAGAACTTTGTATTGAGATCCAAAAGAGAGAAGAAGCCATCTAGCTACTATCTATGGACCCGAAGGTCTGAGGTAAACTACTCACACTTCATCGGAGGGGCTATGATGATGTAGAAGCCCTTCGTGATGACGGCCCTCTCCAGCGGAGCTCCGGAACAGGCCCCAAGATGGGATCTCGTGGATACAAAAGGTCGCGGCGGTGGAATTAGGTTTTTGGCTCCTGTTCTGAACGTTTGGGGGTACGTAGGTATATATAGGAGGAAGGAGTACGTCGGTGGAGCTTCAAGGGGCCCACATGGCCGGGGGTGCCCCCTAAGGGGGGCGCCCCCACCCTCGTGACCGCCTCTTGGCTCCCTTGGAGTAGGGTCCAAGTCTCCTGGATCACGCTCGGTGAGAAAATCACGTTCCCGAAGATTTTATTCCGTTTGGACTCCGTTTGATATTCTGTTTCTCCGAAACACTGAAATAGGCAAAAAAATAGCAATTCTGGGCTGGGCCTCCGGTTAATAGGTTAGTCCCAAAAATAATATAAAAGTGGAAAATAAAGCCCAATATAGTCCAAAACACTAGATAATATAGCATGGAGCAATCAAAAATTATAGATACGTTGGAGACGTATCAATTGCCCTCCCCAAGATGGGAGACATGTTGGTGATGATGAGGACGATGATTTCCCCCTCCGGGAGGGAAGTTCCCCCGGCGGAATCGCTTCGCCGGAGGGCAAAAGTGCTCCTGCCCAAGTTCTACCTCGAAGCGGCGGCGCTTAGTCCCAAAAGTCCTCCCCTTATTTTTTTTCTAGGTCAAAATGACTTATATACCAGAAGATGGGCACCGGAGGTGGGCCGAGGAGGCCACAACCCCCTAGGGCTTGCCAGGGGGCCCTGGCGCGCCTAGGTGGGTTGTGCCCACCTGGTGGCCCCCTCTGGTGGTTATTTGCTCCAATAATTCTTATATATTCCATAAAAAATCCCCATGAAGTTTGAGCTCATTTGGAGTTGTGCAGAATAGGTAGCCTGGCGTAGCTTTTTCAGGTCCAGATTTCTAGCTGCCGGAATTCTCCCTCTTGGTGTGTACCTTGTAAATTGTGAGAGAAAAATGCATTAGAATTACTCCAAAAAGCATTATTATGGGTGAAAACATTATAAATAATAGTAAGAAAACATGATGCAAAATGGACGTATCAACTTCCCCAAGCTTAGACCTTGCTTGTCCTCAAGCGAAAACCAAAATCGAGAAACATGTCCACATGCTTTGAGAGAAAGGTGTCGATAAAAACAAAATACAGACATAGAAGCATCATGTTGATTATTATAACAGCAACAAAATTAAACATAGGAATTTTATCATAGAACTTTTATCATATACTTCTCATGAATAAGTAATAGTTCATCACACAATCGAAGTATAAAGCAAAGACTCTATTAGAAACCAACAAACTATGTTCTCAGTCAACTTTGCAACTACAATTCATCATCTTTTGAGGAAGGGTCGCGTATCAGAGCCTTTAGGCAAGTCCACATACTCAACCATCATATTGTCTTCTATGATTGCTAACACTCACCTCTTACCCATGAGCAAAACATTTCAATCGGACACATAGAAAGATAGGGGCTTATAGTTTCGCCTCCCAACATACTCACCTCAAGGGTGATGTCAACAATAATAACTCATGCTATCTATATTAAACTGGACATATGTGCCTAGATCTTTCCTCACCACATGATGCTTGCCAAAGGAGAAAAATAAAAGGAATAGAAGGAAAACTTTGACTCTTTGCATAAAAGTAAATACATAAAAGTAAAATATAGGCCCTTCCCTTAGGGAAGCAGAGGTTGCCATGCAATTATTTGTTTGTATGCTCAATCCCTTAGTGCAAGAGAACGTCACGTTGTATTGCCCCTTAAGATGACAACCTTTATTATGCAGTATGTCGCTTTTATTCTTTGTCATCCAAGTTCGTACAATGCTCATCTTTCTCTTACACTAAATGATCTCACACTTTTAGAAGCAATTTTATTGCCTTTTTGCATCGATGACAACTTACTTGAGGGATCTTTCTCAATCCCTAGGTAGGTATGGTGGACACTTGAAAATAAGATTTGGGTTTAAGGGTTTTTCAATGCACAAGTAGTATCTCTACTTAGTGCGGCATTTTTGGCTAGCAAAGATAGGGGCAAGCATCACATGTTAAAGGATCTATGACAATATGACTTCTATGTGAATATAAAAAAACTTAAACCATTAAGTTGTCTTCCTTGTCCAACATCAATAATTTTGGCATATAATATTTTGATAAGGGCTCACAATCACAAAAGATTTCTAGGATAGTATATTTATATGTGAATCTTCTCTTCCCTTATTAATTCTTTCATGAGTTGCATCATTGACTAATGCTATGTTTGTCAATCTCTAATAAAATTTACTACTCATACTTTTCCTTATGTGGTGCCATCACCTACCATAGGATTAGTATATAATCTTATTGATTTATTTCTTTCCTTTATTTTTTATTTATTTTCTTTTATTTGCAACATGAAAGTAAAGAAAGCAAAAACTCAAACTAAACTTTATTATATAACTTGCACACGATTACAAGGATAGATCACTAAGCAAACTCTTAAAGAAGAAAGGATCGAACTAAACTTTTATTCATCTAATGCAAAAGATCGAACTAAAATAAGTAAAAGTAATAAGATAGTGGGATGATACGATACTAGGGCACCTTCCCCAAGCTTGGCGGAAGCCAAGGGGTGTGCCCATACCCGATACTCAGTTCTCCTTTGGTGGTGAAGAAGATGATGGTGATGAAGGAGAGATCTTGTCCTCGGATTTCCATGGCAGTGGTCCACCATCATAAGAAGATGAGTGAGTCTCACGGGTCCTGCAACTAGCAGCCAAACTCATACCTTTGAACCTCGCCTCATATTCAAAGACTTGGTTTTGGAGGTCATAGATCTGGCTTTGGAGGAAGTTGATTTGCTCGTTGAGGGTGAAGACGATTTCCTTCATGGGATTGCCATCCACCTTGAGATCACGGGAAAGGTCCGCGATCATAAGGTGATTAGCATTGAGCCCATGCTGCACCATCCCCTTGCACCGAAAGACTTCCTGCTCCATGGCTTGAAGCCTGGCCTCCACGGTTCCCGTGCCCTTGGGACCTTGCTCATCACGGATGTACAACACCCCCTCATGCATCTGGATGGTTTGAGGGTGCTGCACCACCTCCCGCAGATAAGGGTTGATGATGTTCTTGAAGAACTTGTCCTTGGAGGAGCTTGAAGAGGCCATGGTAGATCGGATCTAACAGAAAACAACAAGGAAAAAGGGAACAGTGGATTTCTTCACGATACGGCGGTTAACAGGTTCGGGAAGTGTATATAGATTTTTTATCTTGGAGGACAATTATACGGAAGAAAAACGGTGTACGGAAGGTGTCCCAGGTGGGCACAACCCACCTGGGCATGCCAGGCATGCCTGGCGCACCCTCGTGTCTTGTGCCCACCAGGGGACGCTTCCTGGAAGTTTCTTTATTCCCAAAATTCTTAAATATTCCAAAACTAATAAAAAATATTTTTGCGGATTTTTCGGAATCTGTTCACTTACCGTATCACGTACCTCCTTATTTTCATGATTCTGTAGTGCTTCGGAACGACTCTTTTATGTGCTCTTCTAGTGTCAAAGTTTGGACAATATTACTTTAAATATTAATGGGCGTACTTGAGATATAATGCTTTATTCGTTTCCCATTGACAACCTTCGGGTTAGTACCTTCAGAATTATTTATTGTGATGACTCCGGAACGGTAAACCTCCCCGATGACATATGGGCCTTCCCATTTTGAGAGGAGTTTTCTTGCAAAGAATCTGAAACGAGAGTTGTACAAAAGAACATATTCTCCAACTTTAAACTCGCGCTTTTGAATTCTTTTGTCATGCCATCTTTTAACTTTTTCTTTAAATAATTTTGCATTTTCATAAGCTTGGGTTCTCCATTCATCTAGAGAGCTAATATCAAATAACCTCTTTTCACCAGCAAGTTTGAAATCATAGTTGAGCTCTTTAACTGTCCAATATGCTTTATGTTCTAACTCAAGAGGCAAATGACAAGCTTTTCCATAAACCATTTTATATGGAGACATGCCCATAGGATTTTTATATGCTATTCTATAAGCCCAAAGTGCATCATCTAGTTTCTTACACCAATTCTTCCTGGACCTATTAACAGTCCTTTGCAAAATTAATTTTATTTCTCTATTGCTAAGTTCAACTTGACCACTAGACTGAGGATGATAGGGTGATGCAATTCTATGGTTAACATCATACTTGGCAAGCATCTTACGGAAAGCACCATGAATAAAGTGCGAACCACCATCAGTCATTAAATATCTAGGGACTCCAAACCTTGGGAAAATAACTTCCTTAAGCATTTTAATAGAGGTGTTGTGATCAGCACTACTAGTTGGAATAGCTTCTACCCAATTAGTAACATAATCAACAGAAACCAAAATATGTGTATACCCATTAGAGGAAGGAAAAGGCCCCATGTAAACAAATCCCCAAACATCAAGAAGTTCAACAGCAAATGAATAATTCATAGGCATTTATTGACGCTTACCGATATTACCTACTCTTTGACATTCATCACAAGATAAGATGAACTGACGTGCATCCTTGAAGAGAGTAGGCCAATAAAATCTAGACTTCAATACCTTGTGAGCAGTTCTATCTCCAGCATGATGTCCTCCATAAGCTTCGGAGTGACATTTCCGTAGGATTTGTCCCTATTCATGCTCAGGTACACAACGTCTAATAATACCAACTACTCTGTAAACGCCCTCGATGCGGCTATATCTCCCACGTGTCGAAGCACGACTTAGAGGCATAACCGCATTGAAAGCAATGTCGCAAGTGAGGTAATCTTCACACAACCCATGTAATACATAAGGGAAAGAGATACATAGTTGGCTTACAATCGCCACTTCACACAATACATGAGTAAAGCATTACATCATACAGATACAATCAAGGTCCGACTACGGAACCAAAATAAAAGAAGACTACCCCAAAAGCTACACAGATCCCCGATCGTCCCGACTGGGCTCCACTACTGATCAACTGAAACGAAACAACACAATGAACAAGATCTTCATCGAGGTCCTCCTTGAGCTCGGGTGCGTCACCTACACGGTTTCATCGGCACCTGCAAACTGGTTTTGGAAGTATCTGTGAGTCACGGGGACTCGGCAATCTCACACCCGTGAGATCAAGACTATTTAAGCTTATAGGTAGGGTAAAAGGTATGAGGTGGAGCTGCAGCAAGCGAATAGCATATATGGTGGCTAACACACGCAACAGAGAGCGGGAAGAGAAGGCAAAAGCACGTTCGATGAACTATGATCAAGAAGTGATCCTAGAACAACCTACGTCAAGCATAACTCCAACACCGTGTTCACTTCCCGGACTCCGCCGAGAAGAGACCATCACGGTTACACACGCGGTTGATGTATTTTAATTAAGATCAACTTCGGGTTTTCTACAACCGGACATTAACAAATTCCCATCTGCCACATAACCGCGAGCACGGCTTTCGAAAGTTCAAACCCTGCAGGGGTGTCCCAACTTAGCCCATGATAAGCTCTCGCGATCAACGAAGGATATTCCTTCTCCCCGGGAAGACCCGATCAGTCTCGGAATCCCAGCTACAAGACATTTCGACAGTAATAAAACAAGTCCAGCAAAGCCTCCCAGCGTGCCGACACCCTGATAGTAGCCGCGCGTATCTCGTCTCAGGCCACGACCGGATAAGCTAAGCGTATAGGTACCAACATAACCCAAGTTGCCAAGGGACGGTCCCGCACGGTGCTCTAGTTTGGACCAACACTTAGACAAGCATTGGCCCGGGAGTTTAAAATAAAGATGACCCTCGGGATGCGCGACTCCCAAGGGAAAAATGTAATAGGATGAGGCAAATGGTAAAACCAATGTTGGGCCTTGCTGGAAAAGTCTTATTCAAAGCGAACTGTCAAGGGGGGTCCCATAAATCACCCGACCGCGTTAGGGACGCAAAATCCGGGAACATAACACCGATATGACGGAAACTAGGGCGGCAAGAGTGGAACAAAACACCAGGCATAAGGCCGAGCCTTCCACCCTTTACCAAGTATATAGATGCATTAATTAAATAAGATATATTGTGATATCCCAACAATTAAACATGTTCCAACAAGGAACAACATCTCCATGTTCCAACAAGGAACGAACTTCATCTTCACCTGCAACTAACAACGCTATAAGAGGGGCTGAGCAAAGCGGTAACATAGCCAAACAACGGTTTGCTAGGACAAGGTGGGTTAGAGGCTTGGTTTAACAATATGGGAGGCATGATAAGCAAGTGGTAGGTATCGCAGCATAGGCATAGCAAAAGAGCGAGCAACTAGCAAGCAAAGATAGAAGTGATTTCGAGGGTATGGTCATCTTGCCTTCAAAGTTCTCAGAGTTGTCGAAAGCTTGGTCCTCGTAAGCGTTCTCAACAGGTCCCTCGGTCACGTACTTGTCTCCCGGCTCTAACCAGAACAAGAACACAAACAAAGGAACAACTATCAACCATGATGCAATGCGCAAGCAACATGATGCAAAACATGGCATGATATGCGAGATGTGGTATGCAGTGCATATGCGTGCTCCGGAAGGAAAAAGATGAACAAGGCATAATCTTGGCAAACCAAGTATGCCACCGGAAAGGTGAGGTGATTCCGGTTGAAATCGATGTAAAGATCAACGGAATCGGATGCACGATTTGCAAATGGCAAGCAAAACAAGAATGACAAGATTCTGCCATTAACAGCATGATGCTACTTAGCAAGCAACAAGAAATTAAGCTAATGCACCCAAACGTACCAACAAAGCATATGACAGTAATCTACTCAAGATGCTTGACAAAAGATGAACACTGAGCTACGGCTAAATCACACCACAACAGGTTCAAACAAGCATGGCAAAAGTGCAAAAGATAACAGGTTCACAGACTTAATGAAAATACTAACATGCCAGAATTTAACATCAGGAAGACATGTTTAGAGCAAGGAAGCAACATGCTAAAGAAACACAATATAGCAAAAGAAGGCATGACATGAATCTACTCAAAACATAGAACGAAAGTCCCTTAATGACCATGAGCCAAAAGGGATCAGAAAATATAATAACACCCATGTCAATTAAGCAAGTTTCGTTACAGGTTTCAGACTTGGCAGAAGAACTGGACATGTCAAAAACATATAACAAGTAGGCATGTTTACGAGCTCGATGCACTCACTACAGAGCATTGCATGATAATCTAAGCATACATACATCAAGAAGACATGGCATAGAAGCTAATCATGGTAAGAACAACATCATAGCATGCAAAGATCATCTACAACAAGCTTGGCAAAATTGAATAACATGTAAACAATCTGCCAGGAAACATTTTATAGCAAAAGTAGAACTCGATTGACTCAAGCTATAGCACTCCATAATTACAAACAAATGAATGGATGGATATAGAAAATTCATATGCTCAAAACACTCTTACTGATCATGCTCAAAAGAGGCATAGATCTCTCTGAAACAACATGAACACATGGCATAAAAATAACAGCAGGACATGACTTAGTGAAATTACTAAGTCTCTGAAATCAGCAACATTAAGTACCCTAGTTTGCATGCT
Organism: Aegilops umbellulata; assembly: GCA_032464435.1. NCBI lineage: Eukaryota > Viridiplantae > Streptophyta > Magnoliopsida > Poales > Poaceae > Aegilops > Aegilops umbellulata. The sequence continues at coordinate 332,104,676 of CP136059.1, read as the reverse complement.
TGTGCTAGTCACCACATAGATCACAAAAATACATGGCATACACCCCTGGAAAGATAGCATGGCATATTACAAAACACATGTAGGACTCAAGTTCATAGGATGCACACATCAATCATGGCAAAAATGACAAAAGTGCACCTACTGAAACAGATCTGAAACTAACATCACATAGCCCTCTTCTAACAGCATTTAGGGCATCAAGATGAGCTCAAATGAAAATGATGAAATGAGATTAAATGATGTACTCATCGAGACGAACAATTTGACATATTACACGCATGAAACGGAGCAGTATGCAGCAAGTTATGATGCGTTGAACATGGCAAGATATTATGACAGAAAAAAGGACTTAGAGGATTTCGACCTAGGGTTCGTCGGCGCGGAACACGAGGTGGCGGCGGATCTGGCCGGCGTCTCGCCGGAGATGGACGGGGACGGCCGGAGAGGAGCGGGGAGGCCGGATCCGGGGCCGGGGAGGCCGGATCTGGCGCGGGGCGCGGCGGCGCGGCGCCAGGAGACGGCGGCGATCGGCGATGACGCGGGGCGGCGGCGGCTGGGCGCGGGCGGCGGCCGGCGGCGAGGGAGCGGGGCGGCGGCGGCGCGCGGGCGAGGGAGCGAGGCGGCGGCGGCGCTGCGCGGCGACGGGGAGCCGCGGGCTCGGGCGCGGGAGCCGGCGGGAGGCTCCGTGGCGGCGGCGCGGAGGAGCCGCGGAAGCGGGCGGCGGCGGACGGGCGGGCCGCGCGGGCCCGACTCAGGCCCCGCGGGACGGCGGCGGCGGGAGGCGGCGGCGACACGTGGAGGCGCGGGATTCGCTGCGGCGGGCGGCGCGGACGTGTCCGGTCCGAGACGGAAATGTCCAGCGGCGGAGAGGGAGCGGGGCTAGGGTTAGACTGCGAAATCTCGGGGTGGGGGCTTATTTATAGGTAGAAGGAGCTAGGAAGCTCCAAATGGAGAGCGGTTTTCGGCCACGCGATCGTGATCGAACGACCGATAACATGGAGATGACTTAGATGGGTTTTGGGCCACTTTGAAGGGGGTGTTGGGCTGCACACCAAAGAGGCCTTTACGGTTACCTGGTTAACCGTTGGAGTATCAAACGACCTCCGAATGACCCGAAACTTGACAGGCGGTCTACCGGTGCTATACCAAGGCCGCTTGGCAAACCTCGGTCTATTCCGAGAAAGTTTAATACCCGCACACGAAAAGAGGTAAAAGGGGGCACCGGATGACATAGGAGTGCCGGATTGCAAAACGGACAACGGGGAAAATGCTCGGATGCATGAGACGAACACGTATGCAAATGCAATGCACATGATGACATGATATGAAATGCAGATGATGACATGGCAAAGTGCAACACGCAAGCACATGACATGGCAACGACGGCGAATAACTGGCGGACACCTGGCGCATCGAATCCGGGGCGTCACATACTCCTTCTTTATAAAGATGTGGGTCATCCCAAAAGTAATGTCTTAAATCATAGAAGATTTTTTTCTTTTATTGGTATGTAAAGCTAGGTGGTAAATATTTAGCAACAATGTAATTAGCATAATCAGCATACCAAGGAGTACTATGAGAAACATTTATTGCAGCTAACTGCTCATCAGGAAAACTATCATCAATAGGTAGTGGGTCATCAAGCACATTTTCAAGCCTAGACAAATTATCAGCTACTGGGTTCTCGGCTCCTTTTCTATCAATGATATGTAAATCAAATTCTTGTAACAAGAGAACCCATCGATAAGTCTAGGTTTAGCATCTTTCTTTTCCATAAGATATTTAATAGCAGCATGGTCTATGTGAATAGTTACTTTTGAATAAACAATATAAGGTCTAAATTTATCACAAGCAAACAGCACTGCTAAAATTTCTTTTTCAGTAGTAGCATAATTTCTTTGAGCACTGTCTAGAGTTTTACTAGCATAATGAATAACATTCAATTTCTTATCAACTCTTTGTCCTAGAACAGCACCAACAGCATAATCACTAGCATCACACATAATTTCAAAAGGCAAGTTCCAATCAGGTGGTTGAACAATAGGTGCAGAAATTAAGGCTTTCTTGAGTGTTTCAAAGTCTTCTAAAACAATCATCATCAAAAACAAAAGGAATATCCTTCTGCAAGAGACTAGTAAGAGGCCTAGAAATTTTAGAGAAGTCTTTGATAAATCTCCCATAGAAACCAGCATGACCTAGGAAACTACGAATACCTTTTATATCTTTAGGACATGGCATTTTCTCAATGGCATCAACCTTAGCTTGGTCCACTTCAATACCTCTTTCAGAAATTTTATGACCCAAGACAATGCCTTCATTAACCATAAAGTGGCACTTCTCCCAATTCAAGACAAGATTTGTTTTTTCACATCTCTGCAAAACTCGCTCAAGATTGCTTAAACAATCATCAAAAGACTTCCCATAAACAGAAAAGTCATCCATGGAAACCTCAACAATATTTTCACAAAAGTCAGAGAATATAGCAGTCATACATCTTTGAAAGGTAGCAGGTGCATTACATAAACCAAAAGACATAGGTCTATAAGCATAGGTTCCAAAGGGACAAGTAAAAGTGGTCTTTTCTTGATCAGGTTGAGAAACGGGTATTTGTGAAAAGCCAGAATATCCATCAAGGAAGCAAAAGTGTGTGTGCTTAGATAATATTTCACGCATTTGATCAATAAAAGGCAAAGAGTAATGATCTTTTCTAGTTGCTTTATTTAATTTTCTAAAACCAATTACCATTCTATAGCATGTAATAATTCTTTGTGGAATAAGTTCATTCTTATCATTAGGAACAACAGTAATACCTCCTTTCTTAGGAACACAATGAACTGGACTTACCCATCTACTATCAGCTATAGGATAGATTATACCTGCTTCCAGAAGTTTCAAGATTTCCGTTCTTACCACTTCCTACATTTTTGGATTTAACCGACGTTGGTGATCAACAACTGGTTTAGCATCAGGTTCCATATTAATTTTGTGCTGACATAGAGTGGGACTAATGCCCTTTAAATCATCAAGAGTATATCCAATAGCAGCCCGGTGCTTCCTTAGAACTTCCAATAATATTTCTTCTTCATGTTCTGAAAGGTTAGCACTAATAATAACAGGATATATCTTTTTTCATCAAGATAAGCATATTTAAAAGTGTCTGGCAATTGTTTTAATTCAAACACAGGATCACCTTTGGGTGGAGGAGGACCTCCTAGAGTATCAATAGGCAAATTGTGTTTAAGTAGAGGACGTTGTTCAAAGAAATTTTTATCTATTTCATTTCTTTCATGCATATGTAAATCATTTTCATGGTCTAGCAAATATCGTTCTAAAGGATCAGTAGGTGGAACAGCAATAGAAGCAAGACCAATTAATTCATCCTTACTAGGCAATTCTTTTTCATGAAGATTTCTACTAAACTTAGAAAAATTAAACTCATGAGACTCGTCACCAAAGCTAACACCAACAGTTTGTTTCTTACAATCTATCTTAGCATTAACTGTATTCAAGAAAGGTCTACCAAAGATAATGGGACAAAAGTCATCTTGTGGGGAACCAAGAACAAGAAAATCAATAGGGTATTTTATTTTCCCACACAAGACTTCAACATCTCTAACAATCCCAAATGGTGATATGGTGTCTCTATTTGCAAGTTTAATAGTAACATCTATGTCTTATAACTCTGCAGGTGCTATGTCTTTCATAATTTCTTGATATAAAGTGTAAGGAATATCACTCACACTAGCACCCATCTCACATAAAACATGATAACAGTGATCTCCTATTTTAACTGAGATGACAGGCATGCCAACAACAGGTCTATGTTTATCCTTTTTATCAGGTTTGGCAATTCTAGCAGCTTGTTCACAGAAGTAAATAACATGCCCATCTATATCTTCTTCTAAGAGATCTTTAACCATAACAGTGCTAGGTTCTATTTTAATTTGTTCATAGGGTTTAGGTGTTCTAATATAACTTTTGTTAAACACAGTTGAAACTTTAGCATGTTCCTTTATCCTAACAGGGAAATGTGGTTTCTCAATATAAGCAGAAGGAACAACTGGATCAACATTATAAAGTATAATTTCTTCTTTAAATGGTACCGGTTCTTTAATTTCTTCTTTAATAGGTGGGTGATATTTAAACCACTTCTCTTTAGGGAGTTCAACATGAGTAGCAAATGATTCACAAAAGGAGGCTACTATCTCAAAGTCAAGTCCATATTTAGTGCTAAACTTTTGAAAAGCATCGGTATCCATAAAAGATTTAACACGATCATATTTAATTTTAATACCTGACTCTTTACCTTCGTCGAGTTCCCAATCTTCAGAGTTGCGTTTAATACTTTCCAAAAGATCCCACCAGAATTCAATAGTCTTCTTCATAAAAGAACCAGCACAAGAAGTATCAAGCATGGTTTGATCATTACGAGAAAGCCGAGCATAAAAATTCTGGATAATAATTTCTCTTGAGAGCTCAAGATTGGGGCATGAATATAACATTGACTTAAGTCTCCCCCAAGCTAGAGCGGTACTTTCTCCTTCACGAGGCCAAAAATTATATATATAATTCTGATCACGATGAACTAGATGCATAGGATAAATTTCTTGGTGGAACTCCAATTTCAAATGATTCCAATTCCATGATCCAATATCTGTCAATGCTTTTCCCTTCAAAGATAAAGGGAAAACCTTTTTCATAACTTGATCCCTGGGTAAACCTGCAAGCTTAAGCAATCCACAAATTTGTTCCACATATATCATGTGCATATCAAGATGTTCGGTTCCATCTCCTGCATAAGGATTAGCTAGCAGTTGTTCTATCATACTCGAAGGAATTTCGTATTCAATATTTTTAGTAGGTGCAGTAGGTTGAGGGGTAATTAATTGTGGTTTTGGACGATGTGAAGATACCCCGAACAAACCCCTCAAAGGATTGTTTTCCATAGTAACAATTGACAATAGATTTCAGCACACTATATAAATGTTTCCTTACCAAATTCCACTTACCAAAGGCGTTTCACTCCCCGGCAATGGCGCCACAAAATTGCCTTGATGACCCACAAGTATAGGGAATCAATTGTAGCTCTTTTCGATAAGTAATAGTGTCGAACCCAACGAGCAGCAGAAGGAAATGACAAATAGTTTTCAGTAAGGTAGTGTCTGCAAGTGCTGAAATTGTAAGTAGCAGAGTAGTTTGATAGCAAGATAATTTGTAACGAGCAAGTAACGATAGTAGTAACAAAAGTGCAGCAAGGTAGCCCGATCCTTTTGAGGCAATGTATAGGACAAAACGGTCTCTTATGATAAGCAAAGCGTTCTTGAGGGTACACGAGAATTTCATCTAGTCACTTTCATCATGTTGGTTCGATTCGTGTTCGCTACTTTGATAATTTGATATGTGGGTGGACTGGTGCTTAGGTGTTTTTCTTACTTGTACAAACCTCCTACTTATGACTAACCCTCCCGCAAGCATCCGCAACTATGAGATAAGTATTAAGAATAAATTCTAACCATAGCATTAAACATTGGGATCCAATCGATCCCTTACGGAATAGCGCATAAACTGGGGTTTAAGTTTCTGTCACTCTCGCAACCCACCATCTAATTGTTACTCCACAATGCATTCCCTTAGGCCCAAATATGGTGAATTGTCATGTAGTCGACGTTCACATGACACCACTAAGGGAATCACAACATACATACTATCAAAATATCGAACACATATCTAGTTCACATGATTACTTGCAACATGATTTCTCCCGTGACCTCAAGAACAAAAGTAACTACTCACAAATGATAAATATGCTCATGATCAGAGGAGTATTAAATAGCATAATGCATCTGAACATATAATCTTCCACCAAATAAACCATATAGTAATCAACTACAAGATGTAATCAACACTACCAGTCACCCACAAGCACCAATCTATAGTTCCGATAACATGATTGAACACAAGAGATGAACTAGGGTTTGAGATGAGATGGTGTTGTTGAAGATGTTGATGGAGATTTCCCTCCTCAAGATGGGAGAGTTGTTGGTGATGATGAGGACGATGATTTCCCCCTCCGGGAGGGAAGTTCCCTCGGCGGAATCACTCCGCCGGAGGGCAAAAGTGCTCCTGCCCAAGTTCCGCCTTGAGGCGGTGGCGCTTCGTCCCGAAAGTCCTCCCCTTATTTTTTTTCTATGTCAAAATGACTTATATACCAGAAGATGGGCACCAGAGGTGGGCCGAGGAGGCCACAACCCCTAGGGCGCGCCTGGGGGCCCTGGCGTGCCTAGGTGGGTTGTGCCCACCTGGTGGCCCCCCTCTGGTGGTTATTTGCTCCAGTAATTCTTATATATTCCATAAAAAATCCCTGTGAAGTTTCAACTCATTTGGAGTTGTGCAGAATAGGTAGCCTGACGTTTCTTTTTCAGGTCCAGATTTCCAGCTGCCGGAATTCTCCTTCTTGGTGTGTATCTTGTAAATTATGAGAGAAAAGGCATTAGAATTACTCCAAAAGGCATTATTATGGGTGAAAACATTGTAAATAACAGTAAGAAGACATGATGCATATTGGACGTATCATATACACATATTTTGGTTGTTGCTGATTATGTTACTAAATGGGTAGAAGCTATTCCAACCAGTAGTGCTGATCACAACACCTCTATTAAAATGCTTAAGGAAGTTATTTTCCCAAGGTTTAGAGTCCCTAGATATTTAATTACTGATGGTGGTTCACACTTTATTCATGGTACTTTCCGTAAAATACTTGCTAAGTATGATGTTAACCATAGAATTGCATCACCTTATCATCCTTAGTCTAGTGGTCAAGTTGAACTTAGCAATAGAGAGATAAAATTAATTTTAAAAGACTTTAAATAGGTCCCGGAAGAATTGGTCTAATAAATTAGATGATGCACTCTGGGCCTATAGAACAGCATATAAAAATCCTATGGGTATGTCTCCTTATAAAATGGTTTATGGAAAAGCTTGTCATATTGGGCAATCAAAGAACTCAATTATGAATTCAAACTCGCCGGTGAAAAGAGGCTATTTGATATTCGCTCTTTAGATGAGTGGAGAACCCAAGCTTATGAAAATGCCAAGTTATTTAAAGAAAAAGTTAAAAGATGGCATGATAAAAGAATCCAAAAGCGTGAGTTTAAAGTTGGAGAATTTGTTCTTTTGTACAACTCTCGTTTTAGATTCTTTGCAGGAAAACTCCTCTCAAAATGGGAAGGCCCCTATGTTATCGAGGAGGTTTATCGGTCTGGAGCCATCAAAATAAATAATCCCGAAGGTACTAACCCCAAGGTTGTCAATGGGCAATAGATTTGCCTCTTGAGTTAGAACGACACATAAAAGAGTCCTTCCGGAACACTCCAGAATTGTGAAAATAAGGAGGTACGTGATTCGGTAAGTAAACGGACTCTAAAATATCCACAAAAATATTTTTTATTAGTTTTGGTATATTTAAAAAATTAGGAAATAAAGAAACTTCCAGGAAGCGTCCCCTGGTGGGCACAAGACACCAATGGAGTCCGGAAGGTGTCCCAGGTGGGTTGTGCCCACCTGGGACACCTTCCGGACTCCGCTTTTCTACCGTATGCTTGTCCTCCAAGATAAAAAAAGTCTATATATACTTGCCGAACCTGTTAATCACCGTATAGCGGAGAAATCCTCTGTTCCCTTTTCTTGTTGTTTTCTGCATGGTTTTGAAAATATGTCGTCCCAAGACTCCGACGGAGAGAGCTATGTCTCACATCTCATTGCTGGCCCAAAGACATATGGGGACCTTGATGTCACTTCAAGCTCCGTCGGTATTTCCCCGAAGAGGAAGGGATGATGCAGCACAGCGGTGGTAGGTATTTCCCTCAGATATGAAACCAAGGTTATCAAACCAGTAGGAGATCCAAGCAACACAACGTAAACAGCCCCTGCACAAAGATAACAAATCCTCGCAACCCGACGTGTTAAAGGGGTTGTCATTCCCTTCCGGGTACGGCGCCTCAAGATAGGCAAACGGACGTGAGATAAAATTGTAGTAGATTGATAGATCGAACGCCAAATAAAATAAATAAGAATAAACTGCAGCAAGGTATTTTTGTATTTTTGGTTTAATAGATCTGAAAATAAATGCAAAGGAAAAGTAGATCGCAAAGGCAAATATATGAGAAAGAGACCCGGGGGCCGTAGGTTTCACTAGTGGCTTCTCTCGAGAAAAATAGCAAACGGTGGGTGGACAAATTACTGTTGGGCAATTGATAGAACTTTGAATAATCATGACGATATCCAGGCAATGATCATTATATAGGCATCATGTCCAAGATTAGTAGACCGACTCCTGCCTGCATCTACTACTATTACTCCACACATCGACCACTATCCAGCATGCATCTAGTGTATTAAGTTCATGGAGAAACGGAGTAATGCAATAAGAACGATGACATGATGTAGACAAGATATATCTATGTAGAGATAGATCCCATCGTTTTATCCTTAGTAGCAACGATACATACGTGTCGGTTCCCCTTCTGTCACTAGGATCAAGCACCGTAAGATCGAACCCACTACAAAGCACCTCTTCCCATTGCAAGATAAATATATCAAGTTGGCCAAACAAAACCCAAATATCGGAGAAGAAATACGAGGCTATAAGCAATCATGCATATAAGATATCAAAGAAACTCAAATAACTTTCATGGATATAAAAAGATAGATCTGATCATAAACTCAAAGTTCATCGATCCCAACAAACACACCGCAAAAGAGTTACATCATATGGATCTCCAAGAGACCATTGTGTTGAGAATTCAGCGAGAGAGAGGAAGCCATCTAGCTACTAACTATGGACCCGAAGGTCTACAAAGAACTACTCATGCATCATCGGAGAGGCACCAATGGAGGTGGTGAACCCCATCCGAGATGGTGTCTAGATTGGATCTGGTGGTTCTGGACTCTGCGGCAGCTGGATCAATATTTCGTCGACTCCCCTAGGGTTTTGGGAATATTGGGCTATTTATAGAGCAAAGAGGCGGTCCGGGGGGCACCCGAGGTGGGCACAACCCACCAGGGCGCGCCTGGGCCTCCTGGCGCGCCCTGGTGGGTTGTGCTTGATACATCTCCGTCGTATCTATAATTTTTGATTGTTTCATGCCAATATTATACAACTTTTGTACACTTTTGGCAACTTTTTATATGATTTATTGGACTAACCTATTGATCCAATGCCCAGTGCCAGATCCTGCTTTCCGCATGTTTTTTGTACTACAAAGTATCCATATCAAACGAAGTCCAAATGCAATAAAATTTCACGGAGAGTTATTTTGGAATATATGTGATTTTGGGGAATTGGAATCACCGCACATGGAGGCCCACACAGCCCACAAGACACCAGGGCGCGCCAGAGGCCCCTGGCGCACGGTGGTGGGTTGTGCCCTCCTCGAACGTCGGTTGGAGCTCTACTTCGGGCACAAGGAAGCTTATATCCATAAAAAATGTGTTAAAATCTCAGCGCAATCGGAGTTACGGATCTCCCAGAATATGAGAAACGGTTTTCGGCCAGATCTGGAGAGCGAGAAACAGAAGAGAACAGAGAGGGAGATCCAATCTCGGAGGGGCTCCCGCCCCTCCGGCGCCATGGATACCAAGGACCAGAGGGGGAACTCAACTCCCATCTAGGGGGAGGCCAAGGAAGAAGAAGAAGGAGGGGGGCTCTCTCCCCCTCTCTCCCGGTGGCGCCGGAGTATCGCCGGGGCAACAATCGGGACGGCGATCTACATCAACAACCTTGCTACCGTCAACACCAACTTCCTCCCCCTATATGCAGCAGTGTAACTGTAACGCCCTCGATGCGGCTATATCTCCCACGTGTCGAGGCACGACTTAGAGGCATAACCGCATTGAAAGCAATGTCGCAAGTGAGGTAATCTTCACACAATCCATGTAATAAATAAAGGGGATACCAACTTATAACGCCCTCGATGCGGCTATATCTCCCACGTGTCGAGGCACGTCTTAGAGGCATAACCGCATTGAAAGCAATGTCGCAAGTGAGGTAATCTTCACACAATCCATGTAATAAATAAAGGGGAAAGATACATAGTTGGCTTACAATCGCCACTTCACACAAGTACATAAATAACATCCATCATACAGATTACACTCAAGGTCCGACTACGGTACCAAAATGAAAGAAGACTACCCCAAATGCTAAACAGATCCCCGGATCACCCAACTGGGCTCCACTACTGATCATCTGGAAAAGAAACATAGTAACGGCCACGTTCCTCGTCGAACTCCCAAGTGAGCTCGGTCGCGTCATCTGCACTGGCATCGTTGGTACCTGCAACTGTGGTGATAATATATGTGAGTCACAGGGACTCAGCAATCTCACACCCGCGAGATCAAGATTATTTAAGCTTAAAGGTGGGAAAGGGGTTTGTGAGGTGGAGCTGCAGCAGGCGACTAGCATATGGTGGCTATAGCGCAAAAGAGAGCGAGAAGAGAAGGCAAAGCACGGTCGTGAAGCTAGAAGTGATCAAGAAGTGATCCTGAAACGACCTACGTCAGGCATAACTCCAACAACCGTATTCACTTCCCGGACCCCGCCGAGAAGAGACCATCACGGTTACACACGCGGTTGATGTGTTTTAGTTAAGGTCAACTTCGGGTTTTCTACAACCGGACATCAACAAATTTCCATCTGCCTCATAACCGCGGGCACGGCTTTCGAAAGATAATACCCTGCAGGGGTGTCCCAACTTAGCCCATGATAAGCTCTCACGGTCAACGAAGGATATTCCTTCTACCGGGAAGACCCGATCAATCTCGGAATCCCGGACTACAAGACATTTCGACAGCAATAAAACAAGTCCAGCAAAGCCGCCCGATTGTGCCGACAAATCCTGATAGGAGCTGCACATATCTCGGTCTCAGGGCACATCCGGATGAGCAGTCCGTACAACTAAAACCAGCCCTCGAGTTTCCCCGAGGTGGCGCTGCAAAGGGCTCTAGTTTGGACCAGCAATCGAAGGAGAACTGGCCCGGGGGTTTAAAATAAAGATGACCCTTGAGTCTGCAGAACCCAAGGGAAAAAAGGCTAGGTGGCGAATGGTAAAACCAATGTTGGGCCTTGCTGGAAGAGTCTTATTCAAAGCAAACTGTCAAGGGGGTCCCATAAATCACCCAACCGTGTAAGGAACGCAAACTCCGGGAACATAACACCGGTATGACGGAAACTAGGGTGGCAAGAGTGGAACAAAACACCAGGCATAAGGCCGAGCCTTCCATCCTTTACCAAGTATATAGATGCATTAATTAAATAAGAGGTATTGTGATATCCCAACAAGTAAACATGTTCCAACAAGGAACAACAAATCCATGTTCCAACAAGGAACAAACTTCATCTTCACCTGCAACTAACAACGCTATAAGAGGGGCTGAGCAAAGCAGTAACATAGCCAAACAACGGTTTGCTAGGACATGGATGGTTAGGGGCTGACATGGCAATATAGGAGGCATGATATAGCAAGTGGTAGGTATCGCAGCGTAGGGATAGCAAAAGAGCGAGCAATCTAGCAAGCAAATATAGAAGTGATTTCGAGGGTATGGTCATCTTGCCTGCAAGGTTCTCAGAGTTGTCGAAAGCTTGGTCCTCGAAAGCGTTCTCAATAGGTTCCTCGTTCACGTACTCGTCTCCCAGCTCTACCCAAGACAAGAGAACAAGCAAAGGAACCAATATCAACCACGATGCAATGCGCAAGCAACATGATGCAAAACATGGCATGATATGCGAGAGGTGATATGCAATGCGTATGCATGCTCCGGAAGGACAAGGATGAACAGGGCATAATCTTGGCAAACCAAGCATGTCACTGGATAGATGAGGTGATTTCGATTGAAATCGATATAAAATACACCGGAAACGGATGCACGGTTTGCAAACGGCAAGCAATACAAGAATGACACGAATCTGCCGTAAACAGCATGATGCTACTTAGCAAGCAACAATTAATTAAGCTACTGCACCCAAACATGGCAACAAAGCATATGACAGTAATCTACACAAGATGCACGACAAAAGATGAACATTGAGCTACGGCTCAATCCCATCATAACAGGTCCAAACCATCATGGCAAAAGTGCACAAGATAACAGGTTCTCAGACTTAGTGAAATTAACAACATAGCAGAAAACTAACATCAGGATGACATGTTCAGAGCAACGAAACAACATGCTATAGGTACAGAACATAGCAAAATAAGGCATGGCATTAATCTACTAAAAGCACTTGATAAAAGTCCCTTACTGACCATAAGCCAAAAAGGATGAGAAAATAAGATTACACCAATGACAAATAAGCAAGTTTCGTTACAGGTTTCAGACTTAGCAGAAAACTGGACATGGCAGAAAACTAATAACGACTAGGCATGTTCGTGAGCTCGATGCACTCACTACAGAGCATTGCATGATAAACTAAGCATACATACATCAATAAGATATGGCATAGTAACTAGACATGGCAAGAATAACACCATATCATGCAAGGATCAACTACACCAAGCTTGGCAAAATCGAATAACACGTAAACAATCTGCCAGCAACATTTTGTAGCAAAAGTAGAGCTCGATTGACTCAAGCTATGGCACTCCATAATTGCAAACAAAGGCATGGATGGCAGAGAAAATACTCAAGTTCAAAACACCCTTACTGATCATGCTCAAATTATGCATGGATCTCTCAGAAACAACATGAATACATGGCATGATGATAACAGCAGTCAGGGACTTAGTGAAATTACTAAGTCTCTGAAATCAGCAACATCAAGTGACCTAGTTTGCATGCTTGTGCTAGTCACCATATATATCACAAAAATACATGGCAAAATTCTACGTAAAGGTAACATGGCATATTACAAAACTCATGTAGGACTCAACTTCATAGGAGGTACACATCAATCATGGCAAAAATGACAAAAGTGCATGTTCAGATAAGATCCAGCAACTAACATCAACTAGCACTCTTCTAACAGCATTTCGGGCATCAAGTTGACTTCAAATGAAAATGATGCAATGGAGCAAAATGATGTACTCTTCGGGCGAACAATTTGACATATTATACGCGCGGAACGGAGCTATGGATGCAAAGTTATGGCATATTGAACATGGCAAGATAATGTAGAAATCCAAGGACTTAGAGAAATTCGGGACGAGGGAAAAGTCAACCGTCGGCGGCGCGGAAGCCGAGGATCGCCGGAACGGCGCGGATCTCGCCGGAGAGCTCGGGGCGGCGGCGGCGGAGGCGAGTCCCGCCGGATCCGGGGCCGGGACGGCCGGATCTGGCCGCGGAAGGCGGCGGCGGCGGCGGGGAAAGGCGCGGGACGGCGCGGGGCTCCGGGCGGCCGCGGGCGACGGCGAACCGCGAGGCGGCGGCGGCGGCCGGGCGGGCGGAGGCGCGCTGCGCGGGAACAGCGGGGCAGCGGCGCGGCCCGGCGACGGGGAAGGGGCGCGGGGGCGCGCGGGTGGCGGCGGGCCGGGGAGGGCCCGACCCGGGCCGGAGCGGGCCGGCGGCGCGGAGGCGGCGGAGATGCCCACGTGGCGGCTCACGATTGGCGCGGGTGGCGGCGGCGGCTACGTCCGGCGGCGGCGGACATGTCCGCCCGCGCGGAGCGACGAAATTAGGGTTTCGGGGTGGATTTTTGCCCGTGATGGAGGAGGGGGAGACGTTTTTATAGCTAGAAGGAGCTAGGAAGCTCCAAATGGAGAGCGGTTTTCGACCACGCGATCGTGATCGAACGGCGGAGGACATGGGAGTGCCTTAGATGGGTTATTGGGCTGTTTTGAAGGGGTGTTGGGCTGCAACACACACGAGGCCTTCACGGTTACCCGGTTAACCGTTGGAGTACCAAACGAACTCCGATTGACCCGAAACTTGACAGGCGGTCTTCCGGTGCTATACCAAGGCCACATGTCAAACCTCGGTCCATTCCGAGAATGTTTAATACCCGCTCACGAAGAAAAGTAAAAGGGGACGCCGGGAGACATAGGAGCGCCGGATTGCGGAATGGACAACGGGAAAGATGCTCGGATTTATGAGACGAACACGTATGCGAATGCGATGGACATGATGACATGATATGAAATGCATGACATGAACAAAATGTAAAACGAGGGAAAACCCAACCACGGAGGGAATATCATAACACATAGCCGGAAATGGCAAGAGTTGGATTACAAATATGGCAAGTTGCATCTGGGGCGTTACAGTAACACCTCTTCTCCCCGTTGTAATCTCTACTTAAACATGGTGCTCAACTCCATATATTATTTCGCAATGATCTATGGTTATCCTATGATGTTTGAGTAGATTCATTTTGTCATGTGGGTTAATCGTGATCTTGGTTGGTATAATTGTATATTTTGTTTATGGTGCTGTCCTAGGGTGCCCTCCGTCTCGCGCAAACATGAGGGGCCCTTGCTGTAGGGTTTTGCAATATGTTCATGGTTCGCTTATGGTGGGTTGCGAGAGTGACAAAAACTTAAACCCGAGTAACTGGGGTATGATGTATGGGAGTAAAGAGGACTTGATACTTAATGCTATGGTTGGGTTTCATGACCTTAATGATCTTTAGTAGTTGTGGATGCTTGCTAGAGTTCCAATCATAAGTGCATATGGTCCAAGTAGAGAAAGTATGTTAGATCATGCCTCTCCCTCATATAAAATTACAAGAATGATTACCGGTACTTGTTATCGATTGCCTAGGGACAAATAACTTCCTTGTTGACAAAAGCTCTCTACTAAAACTAACTTAGTTGTGTCTTTATCTAAACAACCCCTAGATTTTATTATGTGCTCTTTACTATCTTGCAAACCTATCCTATCACACCTACAAAGTACTTCTAGTTTCATACTTGTTCTAGGTAAAGCGAACGTCAGGCGTGCGTAGAGTTGTATCGGTGGTCGATAGAACTTGAGGGAATATTTGTTCTACCTTTAGCTCCTCGTTGGGTTCGACACTCTTATTTATCGAAAAAGGCTACAAACGATCCCCTATACTCTCCTCGGAGCACCCCTCATGCGCAGCCAGGGCCCATTATGTTCCTTCTGGTCCAAAAAAATCTCTGTAAAGTTTCGTTGCGTTTGGACTCCGTTTGATATTGATTTCCTGCGATGTAAAAAACATGCAGAAAACAACAACTGGCACTTGGCACTATGTCAATAGGTTAGTACCCAAAAATGATGTAAAATGACTATAAAATGATTATAAAACATCCAAGATTGATAATATAACAGCATGGAATAATAAAAAATTATAGATACGTTGGAGACGTATCAGACCTATCCCCTTATGGTCAAACTACAGATGACGAAGAGGATGCGCACTTGATGAAGATCGACGATTCAAGCTTGGAGGAGGAGGATGTCCCTCTACCTCAACCTGGGGATATGCACGTGGAATTCAAGAAGTCAAGTCTTCCTAAGAGAGCTAACTGGTCTAAAAACCAATCTATTCCTTTTCATTTTAGGTAGAAAAGCAAAGGGGATTTATGTGAGAAGATCCTGAAACTATAGTTGGAAGTCGATGATTTAAAGGAGGAAATTGTCTCCTCAACTATAAAACGAAAAAGTTGAAGGCACAATTGTCATCATCACCATCATCTTCTTCACCACCAAAAGAGAACTGAGTATCGGGTATGGGCACTCCCCTTGGCTTCCGCCAAGCTTGGGGGAGGTGCCCCGGTATCGTACCATCCCACTATCCTTTTGCCTTTACTTATTTTAATTCGATCTTTTCCTCTAGATGAATAAAAGTTTAGTTCGATCATTTCTTCTTTGAGAGTTTGCTTAGTGATCTATCCTTGTAATCGTGCGCAAGTTATATAATAAAGTTTAGTTTGAGTTTTTGCTTTCTATACTTTTATGTTGCAAATAAAAGAAAAAGAAATAAAGAAATAAAATAAATAAAGAAAAGATCATATACTAATCTTATGGTAGGTGATGACACCACATAAGGAAAAGTATAAGTAGAAAATTTTATTAGAGATTGACAAACATAGCATTAGTCAATGATGCAACTCATGAAAGAATTAATAAGGGAAGAGGAGATTCACATATAAATATACTATCCTAGAAATCTTTTGTGATTGTGAGCCCTCATCAAAATATTATATACCAAAATTGTTGACGTTGGACAAGGAAGACAACTTAATGGTTTATGTTTGTTTATATTCCCATAGAAGTCATATTGTCATAGATCCTTCAACATGTGGTGCTTGCACCCTATCTTTGCTAGCCAAAAATTCCGCACTAAGTAGAGATACTACTTGTGCATCCAAAAACCCTTAAACCCAAATCTTATTTTCAAGTGTCCACCATACCTACCTAGGGATTGAGCAAGATCCCTCAAGTAAGTTGTCATCGGTGCAAAAAGGCAATAAAAATTACTTCTAAAAGTGTGAGATCATTTAGTGTAAGAGAAAATTGAGCATTGCATGAACTTGTGATGGTGAAGAATAAAAGCGACAGACTGCATAATAAAGGTTGCTATCACAAGGGGCAATGCAACGTGACGTTCTTTTGCATTAAGGGGTTGAGCATACAAACAAATAAGCGCATGGCAACCTCTGCTTCCCTCTGCAAAGGGCCTATCTTTTACTTTTATGTATTTACTTTTACGCAAAGAGTCAAAGTTTTCCTTCTATCCCTTTTATTTTTCTCCTTTGGCAAGCATCATGTGGTGAGGAAAGATCTAGGCACATATGTCCAGTTGAATATAGATAGCATGAGTTATTATTGTTGACATCACCCTTGAGGTGAATACATTGGGAGGCGAAACCATAAACCCCTATCTTTCTATGTGTCCGGTTGAAACGTTTTGCTCATGTGTACGCGGTGAGTGTTAGCAATCATAGAAGACTATATGATGGTTGAGTATGTGGACTTGCCTAAAGGCTCCGATACGTGACCCTTCTTGAAAAGATGGTGAATTGTAGTTCCAAAGTTGACTGAGAACATAGTTTTTTGGTTTTTAATAGAGTTTTTGCTTCATTCTTCGATTGTGTGATGAATTTTTACTTATTCATGAGAAGTATATGATAGAAGTTCTATGATAAAGTCTTATGTTTAATTTTGTTGTTGTTATAATAATCAACATGATGCTTCTATGTCCATATTTTGTTTTTATCGACACCTCTCTCTCAAAGCATGTGGACATGTTTTTCGATTTCGGTTTTCGCTTGAGGACAAGCGAGGTTTAAGCTTGGGGGAGTTGATACATCCATTTTGCATCATGTTTTCTTACTGTTATTTATAATGTTTTTATCCATATTAATGTTTTTTGGAGTAACTCGAATGCCTTTTCTCTCATAATATGCAAGGTGTACACAAAGAGGGAGAATTCCGGCAGCTGGAAATCTGGACCTGGAAAAGCTACGTCAGGCTACCTATTCTGCACAACTCCAAACAAGCTGAAACTTCATGGAGATTTTCTATGGAATATTTGTGGAACATTGGAGCCAATAAGTACCAGAGGGGGCTCACCAGGTGTGCACAACCCACCTGGGCGCGCCAGGGAGCCCAGGCGCGCCCTAGTGGGTTGTGCTCACCAGGCCCACCTACGGTGCCCATCTTATGGTATATAGGTCATTTTGACCTAGAAAAAGAAGGACAGGACTTTCAGGACGAAGCGCCGCCGTCTCGAGGCGGAACTTGGGCAGGAGCACTTTTGCCCTCCGGTGGAGCGATTCCGCCAGGGGAACTTCCCTCCCGGAGGTGAAAATCATCGTCATTATCATCACCAACAACTCTCCCATCTTGGGGAGGGCAATCTCCATCAACATCTTCAACAGCACCATCTCATCTCAAACCCTAGTTCATCTCTTGTGTTCAATCTTGTTACCGGAACTATAGATTGGTGCTTGTGGGTGACTAGTAGTGTTGATTACATCTTGTAGTTGATTACTATATGGTTTATTTGGTGGAAGATTATATGTTCAGATGCATTATGCTATTTAATACCCCTCTGATCTTCAGCATGATTATACTTTGTGAGTAGTACTTTTGTTCTTGAGGTGACGGGAGAAATCATGCTGCAAGTAATCATGTGAACTTGATATGTGTTCGATATTTTGATAGTATGTATGTTGTGATTCCCTTAGAGGTGTCATGTGAACGTCGACTACATGACACTTCACCATATTGGGCCTAAGGGAATGCATTGTGGAGTAGAAATTATATGATGGGTTGCGAGAGTGACAGAAGTTTAAACCTCAGTTTATGCGCTATTTCGTAAGGGACCGATTGGATCCAAAAGTTTAATGCTATGGTTCGAATTTATTGTTAATACTTTTCTCGTACTTGCGGATGCTTGCGGGAGGGTTAATCATAAGTAGGAGGTTTGTTCAAGTAAGAACAGCACCTAAGCACCGGTCCCCCCACATACCAAATTATGAAAGTACCGAACACGAATTAAACCAACATGATGAAAGTGACTAGATGAAATTCATGTGTACCCTCAAGAACGCTTTGCTTATCATAAGAGACCGTTTTGGCATGTCCTTTGCCTCAAAAGGATTGGGCTACCTTGCTGCACTTTTGTTACTACTATCGTTACTTGCTCGTTACAAATTACTTGCTATCAAACTACTCTGCTACTTACAATTTCAGCACTTGCAGACATTACCTTGCTGAAAACCATTTGTCATTTCCTTCTACTCCTCGTTGGGTTCGACACTCTTGCTTATCAAAAAGAGCTACAAGTGATCCCCTATACTTGTGGGTCATCAATTACTTATAACAAGACTTCTCCCATGTCCTCAGAAACAAATATAACTACTCACAGAACATATTTATGATCAAGATCAGAGGAGTATTAATTATCATTAAGGATCTGAAAATATAATCTTCCACCGGATAAACCAACTAGCATCAACTACAAGGAGTAATCAACACTACTAGCAACCCACAGGTACCAATCTGAAGTTTTGGGACCAAGATCGAATACAAGAGATGAACTAGGGTTTGAGAGGAGATGGTGTTGGTGAAGATGTTGATGGAGATTGACCCACTCTCGATGAGAGGATCGTTGGTGATGACGATGGCTTCGATCCCTCCCCCCCCCCCCCCCGAGGGATGTTTTCCCGACAAAACATCTCCGCCAGAGCCCTAGATTGGATCTGCCCAGGTTCCGCCTCGAGACGGCAGCGCTTCGTCCCGAAAGCTTTCTTTTGATTTTTTTTCCAGGTCAAAACACACCATATAGCCCAAGATGGGCGTCGGAGGCCTGCCAGGGGGCCCACAAGGACGGGGGACGCGCCCTCCACCCTTATGGCTGGCTGGTGGGCCCCCTCTGGTATTTTCTTCATCCAATATCTTTTACACATTCTAAAAACATGCTTCGTGAAGTTTCAGGACTTTTGGAGTTGCGCAGAATAGGTCTCTAATATTTGCTTCTTTTCCGGTCCAGAATTCCAGCTACCGGCATTCTCCCTCTTCATGTAAATCTTATAAAATAAGAGAGAATAGGCATAAGTATTGTGATATAATGTGTAATAACAGTCCATAATGCAATAAATATCAGTATAGTATGATGCAAAATGGACGTATCACGATGGTGCAAGTCGACACCACCCAACCCGCCACGACAACCTGCAGGCTCCGCGAGGCTGCACGACATCGACGTAGTGGCCGCCGCTCTAGCCGCTGGTGTGTGTGGCGCCATTTTCAGGGGTGTACCCATGCTAGCTGTAGGTGGTGTGGGCGGCCACGAGTGGTTATCGGAGCGGGAGGCCCTGTGGTGCCCGTGGCCACCACTCCATTTTTTTCGTGCGGCGAGCGTGGCATCCACTGGCGCCAGCATGGCATGTCTCGGGGCTGCCGCATCGTCACAACGGGGTCGTGTTGCTCCTTCTGACCTTCTCTGAGTGACTATGTGCCTGAAGCGACGCAGCGATTATCATGGCGTCCCCAACCGCACGCCCCTACCCACAGCTCCGCGATGCTCTGCTAGAACACAACTACTCTCTCCGTTCCTAAATATTTGTTTTTCTAGACATTTTAAATGGGCTACCACATATAGATGTATGTAGACATATTATAAAGATAGATCCATTCATTTTACTCCGTATGTAGTCACTTGTTGAAATATCTAGAAAGACAAATATTTAGAAACGGAGGGAGTAGATTTTTTAGCGCTTGCTTGAATGAGCCGGACACGATGGTGAGTGTGAGGAACCGTGCGGCTAGGGTAGCCTCCACGTGCGAGGGCTCCGAATACCCGTCCGCGGCGGAGGCCGGCCATGCATGCCTTGAGCGCGCAGGCTCCGACATCAAGGTGCGTGTGGACGGGGTGGCAGGGCTGGCTCGCCGACCGGGCGTGCACAGCCTTCCTCTTCAGGCCGGTGCCTCCAAGTGTGTAGTGCATTGTGTGACGAGTATCACCACGGTTTGCACTTGCACGTTCGTTTTCTTAGCGCGTTGATGGATGGCCTCGAGACTACGTGCTCGTTCGCCGTGGTTTGCTGCAACTTGCATGGAAGGAAAAGCTCATGTTCGTCCATATGAGAGTTTGCGCAGCGCTGACGGTAGGGTGGCTGGGCTACTGTTTACCTTCGGCGTGGGGGACGGAACTACTATTACGATGAACGAGCCATGATCCCAGCACTTTCTATCCACACTAGTATAACGCCCGTGCGTTGCCACGGGCTATTCAAAATTTATAATCAGTATCTTTCATTTATCATCCCCTCATATTGGATGATTATGGGGTGCTCTAATTAGAAAAACAACAATCAAATATTAGAAAATTTCACCGAACGAACAACAACGAATAATACGATATCTATCAAACGAATAAAATGAGGTCATATTTTTGGTCCGTCATGCACTTCTGTTGAAAAGTGACTATCCCTTTTAGAATCAACCCACTGTTTGCTCGCACGCAAAAAAAATACATCTCTAAAGTGGGGAACCGATCGGTGCCAAAAAGAACTCAGACTCCTATCCAATCTCGACTTCGTGCTCTTCCACTTCCATTGATAAAGATGGGACGTCAAGGGTTTCATCATGATGACCTCGAGCAGCCGCCGACATCCCTCCCCACATCTACCCCTACCTCCTGCTGCCGCTTGCACTGTCCTTGCTCCTCGAGGGAGCTAGGGACACAATGTTCTCTAGGATGGGCATGACCAGATCCACGAGGAGGCCACATTCTTCCATGGGAACCCAACCAAGCACACCACCCTCCGCAACCATCCAATCCCAGCCTAACAAAGTCAAGACCCGCCATCGATCCACAAATCAGGCTCGCCGCATCCAGGTTCACTGCAAGTCTGCGACGAGTCTGTAGTCGACATCTTGACTTTGGCTATCCCCACGGAAGAATCATCGGATCCTGCTTACTTTTACCATCACTTCGTCTCTTCCCAAGGCAGCGACACCACCCAGCCAATCACCACCACCGCTTGCGGCTTGCCTACATAAAATCATGAGAAATCCCGACGGCAGTGCTGTAAGATCACCTTGGCGACCTCGACAGTGACCGACTGGTCTAAGATCTAAGCTAGCCGCTCTTTGTAGAAACCAATAGAAGTAGGCATGTGACTCAGATTTGTTCTTTGGTGTGCATGCGTTTCTTGCTGCCCACCATCTCTTGTCTACAACTCGCCTATCTCTGTACCAGCTCTTGGTCTACAACTCGCCTATCTCCATGCTCGAGACGACCAAGCTCGATGCGCAAGCCGCATACGTCTGCTAGAGCTATATCCAGGCCCTATGATTTTTGGATCACTGGCACTATGGGTGCCAGGACCGGAGTCGCCCTCATCCACCAAGTGGATCAAGGAGGCCCACCACCTAGACTCTACATCGCAACATTTTGTGTTTTCCTACAAAAAGTAAAGAACCTTCTCTAATAAACGTAAATATAACCTTTTGGTTTTATAGTCTCAACTTTCCTACACTCCAATACCAGAAGGATTTCTTGGTTTTATTTAATGATCTTCTTGAATGTCATTCACTTAGAAAGGTAGTAATACAATCTGTGATATTAAGGCAAATTATTAGTCATATTAAAGTGCAAAAGGCCCTATAGGAGTCAAAGCATGACTTTTATGGTTATACTGTAATTTGCAAGATCTGAGATTTATGCAAGTGTACAATTAGAGAAGAGCCAATTAAATAGATTTTCACATTCAGAATAGTACGATTAGCAGTAGCACTTCAATTTTTTCATGTTTGATCAGCTTGCTAGGTGGTTATCACTAAGCATGTTGGAACGATGAGCATAACCTAACTTAGTTCAGTACGTGTTGCTGCAAATTAGTTCAGTACGTACGAAGCTGTTGCTAATTTCAATGCCTGGTTGTTGCAAGTTTCTAATGAAAAAGTACTTCAGGTCAAAGGTCAGGGATTATACACTTTTGTTATCATGGTTGTTTCCTTATATTGAACAACTTTGATCACCACTTCAGCACCTACTATCTATAAGAAGACATTAGCTAAGTAGATACAGGCAAAGAAAGCATGTAGGCAAAACCAGAATTAAAAACATCCTTCTCAATGGAGCTCGTGCAGTTCGGAAGACCCTAATCATCGATGAGGGACCCCTCCGATGGTAGCATGGCGTGACAATTGCCGTCAATGAAGACACCCAAAGTACCTTGCACAATCCATCGATCCAGTTCGGAACAATCAAGCACATACCTTGCAAAGTGATGTGGATCTGAAGCAGAGGTGGGAAGGTAAAGGCTCAGGTAAGGTGGAATGAGACGTTGATATAGACGTGCACGCATGAGAATAAGGCGGTGCCCAGGATGGATCTCCATCAGAGGAGGCCGGATCCGCTGGGGAGGAGGTCGCTGTAGTACCTGCCATCTGTGCGATGGATACGGGGCTGGCAGGCAGGGGGAGGGGATAGGAGGGAGCGGGTGGGCTAGAGCGCAGATGGCGGGTGCCCCCAACGACGGCTGGGAAGGATGGTGGAGGAGGTGGATTAGGATGGCGGCGGCGGCGTCTGCGGTTGCGCCTCGTCCGCAGCCGTGCTGGTGGTGGTCGATGCGAGAGTCGGATGGCGTCGGCCAGAATCAGGCAGGGGCGACAAAGATTTAGAGGAGAGAGAGAATGGAGGCGCTGAGCGATGGGAGGAAGGGCCACCAGCGATTGGGGTGGCCTCAGATCCGCCCTCCGTGGCCGCCTATTTCATGGGACGAACACCCGTGCTCACCGTCGGGCTCGCCTTCGGCCGCCCGCTGCCTCGCCGACATTCACGACGTAGAGCCCCTTCCTCCGATCCCATTTGCCAGGGAGGCAGCACCATCCTTCATCGCAGAGAACGAGTCCACACTAAGATCCCAACCAGATCGTGCTTGCGCCTCCCCAAACCGCAGTGGCACATCCCACTCCATCAACGACCAACCTATATGAGGCGGAGGGTCAGTGTAGGACGCGAGCGCCATCACCATGGACGTGGGGGACGCCGTAGGTGGGAAGGAGGCGGCGACGGCGTATGTGTCAGGAAGATCGCACGACGGTGGCGGCGTTTACTCGAGGGGATCGAGAGGAGCTGCGTTTGGTGCCGGGTGGGTTCTTTGGTGCGTGCGTGGGGCTGGAGATTGTGATAGGTGATCAGGTGAGGACATGCCATACCTGGATCGATAGCCTTACCATACCTGGTGGTAATTTAAATTTATTACCATATTCGATATTTCCCGAGTTATGGCCTTACCATACCTGGATTGATAGCCTTTGGGGTAATTTAAATTTATTACCATATTCAAAATTTCCTGAGTTATGACCTTACCATACCTGGATTGATTTATTACTATACGTGGATTAATTATGATTGATTACCATAAATACGTTGGGTATTACCATAAATACGTTGTGATAGGTGATCAGGTGAGGGCGTGCCATACCTGGATCGATAGCCTTACCATACCTGGTGGTAATTTAAATTTATTACCATATTCGATATTTCCCGAGTTATGGCCTTACCATACCTGGATTGATAGCCTTTGGGGTAATTTAAATTTATTACCATATAATTACCATATTCAAAATTTCCTGAGTTATGACCTTACCATACCTGGATTGATTTATTACTATACGTGGATTAATTATGATTGATTACCATAAATACGTTGGGTATTGCCGGTCAGACGAGAAAAGAGAAAAACCGGTGGGAGGGGCTGGTGGGAGGTGGGACGAAGAAAAACCGGTTGAAAATAAACCGGTTGAAAATAAACCGGTTGAAAGTGGGGGGACTATTCAATCAATTCGTCCATTAGGAGTAGAGATAAGTGAGCACTCAGAAATTTAATACATGTTTATTTGTTCTCTTTAATATAAAAATTCACATGCTTTCACAAGGTACTAACCAGTACAGCCGGAAGCAACTAGCGTAAACAAGCTTCTACTCAGGAAGGGAGACTTAAGAAAAGGTAAAAGAAATATTTCAGTGAATTCAAAAATTTTTTACTATTTGTTGACTAAATGTTTATGCCGATATCGAATCGTAAAATTACAAAGGAGCTATTCCCATTGGATAACAAGACGAAGGATCAAGTTTAGACCCTTGGTCATCAAAATAAGAATTTAGACTATCCTGCTGCATGTTCTTTTCACCGATGTACCGCTCAAAGCCTCAAAGAGCATTACTTGCATGCATGTCCTCGCTGCTCCGTGTGGCCTGCTTCATGCGTGATCTTGGGGCACCACGCTAATCTGAGTTAACTTATGTTTAAGTTGCCCATGTAATATTCAGAAAAAAAAAATGTAAAAAACTGCGTGCATGTGCGGTTAGAACTGTGCTCAACTTTTTTTTCCTGCGGTTAGAACTTAGAACTGTGTTCAACTTGATACTGGTGTTCCCATTCCAATTAGGTACGACGCCCCCACTGCAGGACTGAATTTGGTCTTATCGATGACAAACTCGCGGTGCCATGCCCGTGGTGAGTATCGTGTCATTGCGTGATGAACTGACCAGTACCGGAGCTGTTGGCAGCTGTCTGCACGTCACCCTCTCCAGATGATTGAGGAATTCCGTTTTTCCCATCTGTTTTGGTTATATTTTGTGCGGATGAGATCTTTGGTCTGGGATGATTGGGTGAAGTACGAAATCTATATCTTCTTTTATTTGCTGGAAAGCAAAATGTTGGCAACAATAACAATTTTGATTAGCATATGCATCCAGGTTTTGTTTTCACATGGGTCTTTAATTCATACATACTCTGCTTGGAAGTTTCCCTGGATTGCAAAAACGACCATTTGTTCAAAATCTCCTTTGCATTATTGATTTTTTTACCATAAGAATCTGATGCATTCAAAATTAAGTATGATCTATCCATTATATCCTTGGGATCATTGTTTATTAAATGATTTTTATAGGTTTTCTTGCAAATAATTGCTCATGGATGCATGCTAGAGTCCAATATTTCGGTCCTTCACACTTACAGTCATACCTTCAGTTGGAAAATTAGCACGTCATAATAATTGTCTGGAACAAAAAAAAATTCACGTGAAGTTGGATCAATGGTTTAAAAGTATATTGCACAAGGAATGGCAAACCTATCCTAAAAGATGCAATTTGAAGAGCACTAAAATTATGCGTCTTTGAAGCTACAAAGGGAAGTCTGATTTCTTCACATGAAGTGACCCATATGAACCAGTGGCAATTTAGGATGGCCCGTCGGCAAATAAGCACTCAACAGAAGAAATTCACAAGGCAAGTTAATTTTTTAGCAAAGATATGTGATGGATTTTTAGACATCGAGCAACTCCAATGGGGCGACCCAAACGGACGACGATTTCGTCCGCCTTTTGTCCGTTTGGGTCGGCCGCCCGCCCGGCGTCCGCCCTGTTTTTGATATGGGTCGGCCTCCCGCCCGGTGTCCGCCCTGTTTTTGATATGGGTCGACAGTGCGCCCAACACGTCGACCCATATGTGCCGGCATGGACGGCTGGCTGCCCAGTTTTACATTGATGATTCGCATTCAAACATATTGTCAAATAAGCCGAATAAAAATAGTATAGTTTTACAAGCCGAATACAAATAAAAATGGTTCACATAGTTTGCAAACGAATAAAAGAAGATACATCTATTGATTGCCAACATGAGCCCACATATGCTCAACCAAATCATTTTGCAGTTGCACGTGAGTTTTCCAATCACACATGTCTTGACGAAATGGGTGAACTGTTCAAACGTTGCCGCTACTCCATGCTCAGGCACAACATTCTCACCCTGAAACTGAAACCCTTGATCGTACAAACGTTCCAGGCGCTCGTCTTCTACGATCATATTGTGCATGATCACACAAGCAGTCATCACCTCCCACAGTTTCTGCGTGCTCCAGGTATTAGCAGGATACCGAACGATGCCCCATCGAGATTGGAAAACACCAAAGGCACGCTCGACATCCTTCCTAGCACTCTCTTGCTCTTGGACAAATATTTTCCTCTTCTCTCCGACAGGGTTGGGTATTGTCTTGACAATAGTGGTCCACTGAGGATAGATACCGTCACCCAGATAGTATCCTTTGTCGTAGTTGTGGCCGTTGACAGTAAAGTTCACCGGTGGGTTGTTGCCTTCGGCAAGCCTAACAAACACCGACGAGCGCTGAAGCACGTTGATATCATTGTGTGATCCGGCCATGCCAAAGAAAGAGTGCCAGATCCTGAGATCTTGAGACGCCACGGCCTCTAGTATGACAGTGCAAACCCTGACATGTCCCTTATACTGCCCTTGCCAAGCAGAAGGACAGTTTTTCACTCCCAGTGCATGCAGTCTATGCTGCCAAGCATCCCTGGGAATCCCCTTCTGGCATTCGTCGCCAACAAACGGGTCGTATCTTCAGCTGTCGGCTCTCTCAAGTACTCAGGGCTAAACACAGCAATACCGGCCTTACAGAACTTATACAGGGACTCTAGGCATGTAGACTCGCTCATACGGACGTACTCGTCAATGAGATCACCGGGACTCCGTATGCAAGCATTCGGATGGCGGCAGTGCATTTCTGATAAGAGGAGAAACTGATCTTGCCGACGGCATCCTCTTTGCACTCGGAATAGTCATCATAGCTGACCACCCCCTCTCTAATACGGTTGAAAAGATGCCTACTCATATGGAAACAGCGGCGGAATTTTTTATGTTTGAACAACGGGTTTGTTGTATCAAAGTAGTCCTTCCAAAGAAGGAAATGACCGCTCTTTCGGTTGCGATTCAACGCCGGAAGGTGGCCCGGAATGAAGCCACGGAACAACGGCTGCTGGCTATTGAGGTGGTGATGGACCAACACGACAGTCAATATCTCCAGCTCGTCGTCGGACGATGAATAGTCAGAGTCACAAAGAAAATTGTGGAAAAAGAACTCGTCGGCGGGGTCCATTGCGTACCTTGGCAAATTGACGAACATCTTGCGGGCGTCGAAGAAGAATACGCCCGGCGAGGGGAGTCGCGGTGCGCACGGACCAACTAGCTGCCCTGCCGGCGTCCGACGAGTGGGCCGGCGTCCGACGAGCGTGCCGGTCGGATCTGGCCAGGCGGTGAGGCGGCTTCTTGGTCGCGGGCGGCTGTGCGATGGGGGGAGCGGCGGTGGGAAGCAGTTTGCTCCCCGGTGGCAAGACGGCGGTGGCGGGCGACGGGAGAGTGGGCGGCGTTGCTGGGCGGATGTGGAGGCAGCGGCAGCTGGCAGAGTCGCCGGCAAAAATGGGCGGCAGCGTCGATGACAAAGGAGGCGGGCGATGATTGTTGTTGGCTAGGGGGTGAGGGGGAGGCCAATGTGCCACCGACCAGCGGGCCCGGGGAGAGGAGAAGGCGAGCGTACGCGCGTCCGTCGCGTGTCCGCGCCGACGCAAATCCGGCTCAAAAATGGGTCGGGAATGAATCGTCCGCGGACGAAAAGCGGGCGCGCGTCTGTTTGGATCGGTGCGTTGGACCGTCTTTTGTGTCCGTGCCGACCCAAATGAACGGCGGCGGACGAAATGGGTCGCCCCATTGGAGCTCTTATATTGTATGTATTCTCGGCGCCGGTAGACTAAAGATCCACTAATCACATACACCAGTGCCAAATGACCCCATGGCCGTATGCAAGAATTTGCAGAAGTTTTGTACTATTTCATCACAGGCACCAATCCTACCAAGGTGATCACTAGAAATGAATAAGTATATATACATGTTCTAATCTAAATTTGTGCACTCCTTGCTTTATTGTAATAAAACGATTACATAAACGTAATTATAAACTAAAGTCTTGATCTCTATAATTATGTGGCACACCTGGCAGCTCTGCATCAGCAAAGCGTACAAACCAAGCCATGGCAATTTAACATAGCCCGTCAGCAAGTAACTACTCAGCAGAATGAATTCACAAGGTAGACAATAATTTTGGCAGAAATATGCAACAACTTTTCCGATGTGCTACCACTTTGTATGTACCCCCAGTGTGCACACGAATAAAGATCCTATTATCGTATACACATGAGCAAAACCTCCTGTCGGACGTGTCCAAGAATTTACAAAAGCTCTGTACCACTTATTACAGAAACTAATTCTACGGGAGGCTATACAAGGATGATCTAATTCATAGAAAATCAGTTGCGAATTCTTATTGCAGTATGGTCGTGTCACCGTATATAGCCCACTATGTAGGTTGGACTTTATACAGTTTTATTAAGCACCTTTATTAGAGATGTAGTAGTTTTTATTGTTCTGTTTATCAGCATGTAGCATGCATGGTTGCAATAAAGATACTTCTTTGCCATCTTAAATTTTCATATATACTAATACGATTTTCTTTACCTAGTAGTAAAAGATACATACAAAGCCACAATGAGTATTCTGTTAACTCATGATTGTTTATAATTGTATCGTTTCAACCACAGTCTACATTGATTTACCGACGGGCGCGGCGTGCCGCCGCGCGGGCTAAGCTAGTATAATACTGAGACACACATTAGGCAGTGTTGTCTATTTAGTTTGTTTACAGTTAGATCAATCATCTTATTCTTCTTCCTCCATCTACTATCTCAGTTTCTCTACCTCTCCGGTACAAGTGGCAACCATCATGCAGACTTCATCGGCGAGCCCCGTGGATTCACCTCATCTCTGCATGTCGCTCCGACGTCCGGTGGTTGGGAGGGGAATCTCGGTGCCATAGCTCATGTTAATAGTTTAGGTTAAAAAAATTAGTCATCACAGGTACGACGTTCGGGCGGATGGCGGCGCTTCATCGAGTTTGTCTTCCAGGCTCTGTTCCTGCCCGAGTTGGACACGTTGGACGTAGTCGACAGAGCTCCAACGTAGATTCCTGCCGCCTCCTTGGGCGGTGAGGTTAGAATTTCTCATTATGTGGCGAGATTTGGTGTCAGGTCCTTCAAATCCATGCAAGGGTTCAACAGCGACGACTGTGGCTCCAGGACGTTAGTCTTTAGGGGCATATGCACAGAAACTTTTCGGTTGTCATCGACAAGGTCAAGCCAACTCTGGTAGAGGAGCGGCGACCGCGGCTCGTTCTGATAAATTTTTATAATAGATCTGATCCTTTTCGCAAAAGAAAATCGCAATCACCATGCCAACGCGAGAAAGGGAAAACCAGGATGAGACAGACGGAACTGCAAATGTATCATGGACCGCTGGAAAAAAAGTGAGGGAGGCTGCAAACAAATAAGGAGTGGAATAGGGAAGGAGCAAACAAGATTTTAAGAAGAGAAGAGATTTTGGTGTTCTCACTAGTACTTTCTCGTCTCTATGAAGCAACGACTTATGGCCTTTTTCTTTACAAAAATCAGAGACTATATGCATGCAAGAGCATTATTTTTATTTTTCTCTCCGCATAATCTAGTTACGCTCTCAAATTTTTTGGCTCATGATTGCGGTAATTTCGGCAACTGTTGAGAGTAATGGCGCAATCAGCACCATGCTTATAGATAAGACACAGAAATAAACTGAACTGAGATTCTAAAGGAGCATTTTGTTGACTCTTCTCATACGAAGTTTGCTCGCGCTTTTTAGGCCTCAGTTCTGTACTCAAAGTAGTTCACAATGTGTCATGTATTCCATTCCGTTTACCTCACGATATACGTTGTCAAGCTCAATGTGAGTGGAAGCGGAGGTTCTTTCCTGTTTTCCTCTCGTTCCTGGTGGCTGGAACCCTAGTCGCCGCCAGAGGAGGCCGATCTTCCAACGCCGCTCTCCGGCGGCTCCCCTCCGCCGGCTACCTCGGTCGTCGGTGGTGAGGGGGGTCGCCGGATCCACGCGTGTGGATCGCTTTTACTCTCTCGTAGTTTAGGTTTTTAGGTTGTTCATTGTCTTTGCTTTGGCGGCGACGATGACAATGCTGAATAAAGATTCTTCAGATCCTTACCTGACGAGGCCATCGGTCCTATGGTTAGGGATGGATTTGGAAAGCAGTTTGTTCAAGCAAGGATGGCGTGGCGGCAGCGGCATCCTCGTGGTGGACCTTTGTCCTCAGGCTCCGCCGTTGCGACGGTGTTTGCTCCAGCGTCGGCGCGGAGCTTGGGAGGTAGTCCAGGAGCGGATGCAGATTGTGGTCTGCATCGACGACATCTGGAAGACGGAGCATGTGCTGGGCTCGTGGTTCGTGGATGGCAGATATGGTTTCCTCCTTCGGTGTTTTAGTCGTAGTGGGGGGGCCAGATCTAGAGTTCGATGGCGTGTCCGGGGTGTTACCCCGGTCTGATTCGTTCAATGGTAAGGGCTTCACTTTTGGTGAGCCACCTTGAAGGTCCGCAAAGCTGCATATCAGCGATGGAGCCGCGTCGAGCTCGGGTGAGGAGGTGATTCGTCATTCTTTTTTTCGGTGGCTATTGTGATGGTGCCGGAGGCAGGTGACGAGCGTTGGTGTCAAGCTCAGAGATGTTCTACTATCTTTTCAGTTTTTTCATGTCGATCTTTACGTGACTTGTACTTTGTTCTTTGTGATATGAATGAGACATGTATTACCATAAAAAAAAAGCCCAATGTGAATGCTTGCCATTCGTGTACTTGTTGGTAGCTTGACCTCTCTTCTCAATCATGTGATGCAAATTCTAGAAACTGAGTTAATACTTAGCTCGCGTCGCATGGCCATACTTTTCTGAGTCTGATCACTTGAGATGGCCCAAAGAATATCGCTCCGAGTGGAGAGGAAATTTTCATCTTGGTCAGCCATGCCATGCAGCTTGCTTCCCGACTAACCCCAAATATACCATTGTAAATACTCGGTTACGAAGTAGCATCTGATAAACCCCAAGTAAGTCGACACACAACTCAAGTCATGCAAGGACCTCTCGTCTAAGGACATTGCATATACATTGTTTGAGACTAACAAATGATAGAAGCTCGTTGTGTCTCAAAGTGGGTTTGCTCAACTCACCCAAGGCAATATTGTCGGATTGGCATCACCATGCCAATGACTTGTGGAACACAATCATCAGTCGAGTTGTGCACTAGTCAACGATATTTGCCCTCATAACCTTGTAGACTAGGGACCATTAGAACAACATCATACCTTATATTTCACAACCAAATCACATATTTGGCGATACATATCATTGTTGATGGTCATGGCAATATAAATAACTTATGAATACAATGAGAAATATCATCTTCACATAATTGCATCAAGGATATACGTATTTTCAACACTGTCGATGTCTCCGCCCTCGACGTCCTCGCCAAAGTTGCTATTGTCTGTGGCACTGATGTGCTCAACCCCGTTGCTGTCTCAAAATCGGCGATGGCCAATCTAGGGAGGGTTCCAAGGGCGAGGCTTCAGAACACCATTGAGATCGACGAGCTTCTCCCGAAGCACGTCCAACTCACGACTGAGTAGGATCCACCTTCGTGATGTCAGATCGGGGGGAAGAGGAGCTTCGAGTGGAGGATCCATCACTGCAACCAGCGGGTAGTGGGAAGAGTTAGTGGGGGAGAGTGGAGTGGTAGAGGGGTAAGAAAGGAGTTATTGTGAGGACACAATGTCTCCCGCGCTTCTCCACGCATGACCCTTGTGCACTTGTATCCTATGATGTGCCTGTGTGGGGTCTTGATCACTGAAATGACCGATTTGGTCATTCCCTCGGAGCCTGGTTGAGGATTGCTTTAAGGGCGTGCAGATCTGGCTCATCCCCTTCTACAGGCAACCAAACATTGTAATTTTGCATCCCGCGGACCTGGTTGCGGTAGATGCTGGCAAACCAAACACGCCTAAATTTCTCTTATATTCGGTCTTCTGGACGAGCTCCTCAGTCAGGCCAACATAAACACTCTCGGCTAAATTAAACTGAAACAAACTATGTAAATATTCCATGATCAGGGCGTGGAACAGGAGCTAATGTTAAAAATAAATAAATAAATATCCCTTTTTTAACAAGGGAAAGGCGCATGTTTCATGTTAGCTCAAGTATAAAGTACCACACAAAGTACATAGCCAGCTACTGTAATTAGCACACCCGCAAAAAAAGCTACTGCAATTAGCACACAACAAAATGTTGCTGAGTGATGGATGTCCAGAGCAAAGACATGATGTGACTACCTGTAATTAGCTCCATCCGTTCCGATGAATAAGACGTGTTTCTTTTAATATTTGAATTATGTGATAACAAAGTATTTTAAATACAAATTTGGAGACACAAATTTCATGTCATATAACCTTGTATTTATAGAGTAATTATTGGTCAAATACATGTCTTAACGGAAAAAAAATACGCCTTAGTTTTAGGAATGGAGGGAGTACGCTATATGCCTTCAGTAGTCGCTCAAGTTTCAGTTGTTCCTGGTTGACTAGTGACTTCCGGTATTCTTTTAAGAAGCAATGAAAGACATCCTTCAATATAGTCGACATCAACAAAACAAGCATGCCGCCTTTGTACATATTCATCGAAACTTGGACTATTATTACTACATTGATCCATACCAAAATCGCCACGCGAACATAGCAGGCAGACATATATGCCTTCAAGATCACTTCCGCGATAAAAAAATAGGTTCATGACATTTGCTTAAATAACACCAAACGGACATATAGTGCCTCCACAGTAAAAAACAGGGACTCCTGGGGCCTACTTATGCCGGTTTCGAAACGGCTACAGAGAGTAGAAAGTAAGAAACCAGAATTACGGTTGCAGTTGTTGTCCAGAATTCATCATTAGACTGTCATAAAGGAAAATCATTGCAGTAGAGGTAGAAGGCAACAAAAGTTCAGAGAAGAGAGTCTGGATCGGATGATGCATAGCCTTGTCCAATGGTGCACAGTCAAAAACTTAATGATTTCACTAGCAATTTTATACTGAAAATTTTGGCGACAACTTCATCAACACTTGCCCAAAAATCCAGGTTTCTTCTTCAGGGCATCTGAAAACTTGCTGGAGTAGTGAACTGACTTGATTACACCTTGCGCAGCTTGCAGAGAGATCTCACCACAATACTCAATGACCAAAGACTCTAATTTATGTGCACGTCCCAGTTCAGCCATTCCAACATCAGTAACGTTATGACACGCCCGAAGTATGAGACTACTCAAGCATGGGGTGTGCGCACTGAAGCGCATCCCAGCATCAGTTACCGCATGACACAATATAAGCTTGAGTGTCTCCAGATGTGGTGAGGATGAGACGGCCTTCATCCCCTCGTCATCAAAGAAGTTGGCGTTGTTTAGCACAAGAACACGAATTGGGCAGGACTGAATGAGTGTCAGAAAACCCTTCTGTGTGAATCCTATTTCTGATGGCCAGTCACGGGAACATCGCGTAAATCTGAGGTCTACGATCTGAAGCATAGGACAGTAGAGGGCTATAGCATAAAGGCTGTTATCAGTAAATGACGTCCTGGTTTCACAATAGCTGACATCACTAGAGTAGCGCTGCAGGTTGAGCCAAAGTAAGATGCTTTTAAGGTTGCTGCAGCTCCGAGATAATGCAATCATGTCATTGTCATTTAGGGCATGAACATACTCAAGGCAAAGCTTCTCCAATGCTTTACACTTCCCTAGAACAACACGAAGTCCTACTTCTGGCCAAGTTTTAATATGCGCCAACCTCAAATCCTTCAAACTCTCACAACAGAAATCATATATCTCCGTGCTGTGAGCATTGTACGAGGAGTCATAGACCATATCACCTAGAAGACGATCATCTATTCCTCTTTTCCTCTCAAACTCAAACTTCTGGAGCTTCATCCATCCTGAACCAAACTTTAGGAAGTCATGATAATTGATTCCTTTGCAATTCTTCACTACAAGCTCTTTCAATGATCCATCACTACCAAGGTATTCCAGCCACTCTACACTGTCAATTTTCTCGCAATCAATAAGGTGGAGGGCAGATAGACTTGTGCAACCAACTGCGACCGAGAAAAGCCCAATTGACGTTATTTTTGGTGCAGAGTTCAGTCTGAGAGACACCAATGTCCTGCAATAAGCTAAACAACGAAGCCCAGAGTCATCGATGCATGAGCAGAAGCTTAAGGTGAGGTCAGTCAGCGAGGAACAGTGAGATGAGAACACAAAAAAGGCCTTTGTTGTCCAACTGCTTTCCATGTCCAGGTATAAAACCAGAGTAATCAATTTCCACTTTCCGCAAATTTGGGAACCGGGCGCACAATGATGTCAGTGCTTTCGTAGCAGTGCAAAGACCAGAACCAACATGGATAGCACCTCTCTGATTCCCCTCTATCTTGTAGAGCTGCTTTGACACAAGGGAAAGAGAATTCAGATCACTTGTGCTGGTGATCCTCTTGAGAATCTCTGTCACCAGAGCCTCCGGTAGGTCCTCCATCGAACAAATTCAGCTGTAGCAATCAGTTAATATATATCAAGGTTCAGAAAACAAGCGACAAGCTGAAGTCAACCTTATGATATATCAGAATAATGCATGTGAAAATGGAGATGACACTGGCGACAGACACTCATTACGAAGAATATACTGATGAACTTTGAGCATTCTCTGTATCCGTTCCATCCAGAACGTGTGTGTACTTCATAAGCATGGAGATTTATCAAAGTAGCTAGCACCTTATCTGTCTATAGATTGTTAGAAAGAAAAAATGACACTACAGGCCGCGTCATTGATTAAACTAGCACCATAAGTAGCAGAGCCTGAATAATGAACTAGCTATAAGAGAATACAAAGAAACGAGCTAGGATCAAAGCAAGCAATCCGTAAGAAGACCACGTGCTGATTAATAACATGAAAACCAGAGCACGCAAATTACTACCTGTAGATCTTGCTTGGGCAAGAAAGAAAGTAGCGAAATCATTTTGCCACAGCCGACGAATAGTTCACAGGGTGCAGTTATTAATAGATAACGCCAATCTAATATATGTTCAACTGGAAATAGTACTATCTGCTGCAACCCTAGCTAGTACTCCTACCTAGTTGCAAAATGCTTACTTTCTATACTACCTAGTAGAATGGTTTGACAACATTAACTAACTTCATGGATGACACTACCAGTCCGGTTTTCCCGGTCGGTTTCCCTGTCAAGAAAGCGGATTGAAAAAAAGCAGTGTACATGTCGAACCAGGGAACCAAGGAACAGGGGAGGGGTCAGGAGAAGCGGAAAACGGCGGTACCTTGAGCACGGCCGGGAGATAGAAACAGCGGCGATGGAGAATGGAGACCGTACGAGAGGAGGGTGTCTCCGCCCCTGCTCCACCTCGGTCCGCAGCGGAGGAGAGGGCTTCTTTGGTTCGGATCGGAGAAGAGTATAAACCCTAGTCCCGCTATTTCAACCGTTTTCTTTTGCGGGAGCGACGATAATCGCCAGAATCGGGGGTTGCGGACGCTTTTCGATTGCACTAGCGATTCTAGCGATTCTCAGATGATTTTGAAGAATCAGATCGAGTTCTTTTTAGGCATGTACAATGGTGCTATCTTACGAGTGCATAGATGATGAGGTGAAGGAGAGAGAACTCATAAGAAAAGGCTTGTCCTCTTTTATTTAAGAGAAGACAAGAGATGATCTCTTAGCACAATATGTCTCATCATATTTTTAGGAATTGCTAGTTATTTAAGATAAGGCTAAGAGATGACCCATTGTAGGCAAATTTTTTTGTCATCTCTAAATCACATGCAAGATTTAAAATAAGATTATCTTATCAATCATTGTACATGCCCTTAGCTTTTTATTCTCCAGCCACGATTGTCCAGAATCGCCTGAAAAGAACTGGGCCTTCGTCTCTTTTCCAGCGGAGGAAGCGGAGGAAGATGTGGGGCCGGCCTATTGCGAGCTGCAGCGAGCCGAGTCGAAAATGCTTGCCCACGGGCCGGTCCGAGAGGCACGACCCATATGGCCAGCTCTGGGTGCGACTCGTTTACAGGTACAAATTGTCTTTTTCCTTTTTATAAATCTCAAACATACATTTATCTCGCAAATTTTATCTAATCCTTTCAAAAAATAATTAAAATTTTAGGTGATTGTGAAATATGTCCATGTCCACGAAAACAAATTTTCATGTACTTATTAAAATGTCTAGCATTTTTTTAAATGTTCCTGTATGCTTCATGTGTGATGAAAACTGTTCATGTGTATCAAAACAAACTTTTGCTTTTAAGAAAAGTGGACATGTATTTTCATAAATGATATTGTATGTAAAAATAAATTTTCATGTACATCAATAAGAATTACCTCATATTTCGGAAGGATTCTTACATGTGAAGGAAATGTTCATATATCTTAAAGAGATGTTCATGTCTTGGAAAAAAATCACATGTTCAAATACAAGTGTCCATGTATCTCGTACAAATAGTCAATATTTTCGAAAGAAGGCAATAACAAGAAAACTAAACAGAAAATATAAAAGATGGAAAACAAAAGTTAAGATGAGTGAAAAATAATAGGAAAGTATAAATGTAATAAAAAAAGGGAATAAGGGGAAAAAGACAACAACTTGGATACAATTCAGTGTGTGGTGTTGTTTAGTTCAGTGTGAAGAAAGAAGATGTCCTTATGACCTGCTCCTATGCGAGACAGAAAATTGGGCTTGCAGAGTGTAGTTCGGTTATAGTTTGGTTCAGTTGAGAGTAAAAGGAAAGCAAAAAAGCAAAAGAGAGAGGACATAAATTGCATGGTAGAGAAAAAAGTCCTTCATTTTTTCTACTATCCACCGCAGTTGCACTTTCATTATCTGCAATTTGAAACAACCCAAGTTTTAACGGTACCCTCCCTTATGTATCGTTTAGTGGCTTGTTATTACTTATGTTAAAAGATTGACAACTATTTAGCAATCTCTACCAAGTAGAGTGCACTCTTCTTGTTGGAGCATTAGTATACTTCAGTTCTACTAGAGCATCCATCTTCTTTTGTGTGCAAATATTTGTGTGATATTTTGGCACATAAATTTAATTTTGATGGAAGACAATAGTCTAGACTTGCCTTGTTGTTTTTAATTTCGATACCTTCGCCTGATATGTTTTTGTTCTTAACTTCTTATTATGGAATATAGATTACTTGCATAGTTGCATTGTTTTGACTCATCCAAGTGTTGGAAATATGCCCTAGAGGCAATAATAAAAGCATTATTATTATATTTCCTTATTCATGATAATTGTCTTTATTGGTGCTATAATTGTGTTATCCGGAAATCGTAATACATGTGTGAATAACAGACAACAATATGTCCCTAGTGAGCCTCTAGTTGACTAGCTCGTTGATCAACAGATAGTCATGGTTTCCTGACTATGGACATTGGATGTCATTGATAACGAGATCACATCATTAGAAGAATGATGTGATGGACAAGACCCAATCCTAAACATAGCATAAGATCGCATAGTTCGTTTGCTAGAGTTTTCCAAATGTCAAGTATCCTTTCCTTAGACCATGAGATCGTGTAACTACCGGATACCGTAGGAGTGCTTTGGGTGTGCCAAACGTCACAACGTAACTGGGTGACTATAAAGGTATGCTACGGGTATCTCTGAAAGTGTCTGTTGGGTTGACATGGATCGAGACTGGGATTTGTCACTCCGCTTGACGGAGAGGTATCACCGGGCCCTCTCGGTAATGCATCATCATAATGAGCTCAGTGTGATCAAAGTGTTTGATCACGGGATCATGCATTACGGTACAAGAAAAGTGACTTGCCGGTAACGAGATTGAACGAGGTATTGGGATACCGACGATCGAATCTCGGGCAAGTAAAATACCGATTGACAAAGGGAATCGTATACGGGATTAATTGAATCCTCGACATCGTGGTTCATCCGATGAGATCATCGTGGAGCATGTGGGAGCCAACATGGGTATCCAGATCCCGCTGTTGGTTATTGCCCGAGAGCCGTCTCGGTCATGTCTGCATGTCTCCCGAACCCGTAGGGTCTACACACTTAAGGTTCGGTGACGCTAGGGTTGTGAAGATATGTATATGCAGTAACCCGAATGTTGTTCGGAGTCCCGGATGAGATCTCGGACGTCACGAGGAGTTCCGGAATGGTCCGGAGGTAAAGAATTATATATAGGAAGTGCTATTTTGGCCATCGGGACAAGTTTCGGTGTT
Organism: Aegilops umbellulata; assembly: GCA_032464435.1. Lineage (NCBI taxonomy): Eukaryota > Viridiplantae > Streptophyta > Magnoliopsida > Poales > Poaceae > Aegilops > Aegilops umbellulata. Next base: position 332,066,196 of record CP136059.1, on the reverse strand, counting down.
ATCGGTATTGTACCGGGACCACCGGAGGGGTCCCGGGGGTCCACCAGGTGGGGCCACCTGCCCCGGTGGGCCGGGCCTTAGGGGGTGCGCCTTGGCCTGCATGGGCCAAGGGGAACCAGCCCCAAAGGGGCCCATGCGCCTAGGGTTCCAAAAGGGAGGAGTCCTAGTGGTGGAAGGCACCTCCTAGATGGCTTGGGGGGAGGGAAACCTCCCTGGCCGCCGCCCCCCCTTGGGAGATCAGATCTCCCAGGGCCGGCGCCCCCCCCAGAGGCCTATATAAAGGGGGGAGGGGAGGGGGGCAGCCGCACCCTTTGCCCTGGCGCCTCCCTCTCCCTCTCAACACCTCCTCCTCCTCCGTTGTGCACGGCGAAGCCCTGCCGGAGTACTGTAGTTCCACCATCACCACGCCGTCGTGCTGCTGCTGGAGCCTTCTTCCCCAACCTCTCCTTTGCCTTGCTGGATCAAGAAGAAGGAGACGTTACGCTGACCGTACGTGTGTTGAACGCGGAGGTGCCGTGCTTTCGGTGCTAGGATCTCCGGTGATTTGGATCACGGTGTGTACGACTACTTCATCCCCGTTCGTTGAACGCTTCCGCTCGCGATCTACAAAGTGGTATGTAGATGCAATCTCTCTCTCCCATGACTCGTTGCTAGATGAACTCATAGATGGATCTTGGTGAAACCGTAGGAAAAATTTTGATTTTCTGCAACGTTCCCCAACAGTGGCATCATGAGCTAGGTCTATGCGTAGTTCTCTATTGCACGAGTAGAACATAATTTGTTGTGGGCGTAGATGTTGTCAACTCTTCTTGCCGCTACTAGTCTTATCTTGCTTCAGCGGTATTGTGGGATGAAGCGGCCCGGACCAACCTTACACGTACTCTTACGTGAGACCGGTTCCACCGACTAACATGCACTAGTTGCATAAGGTGGCTGGCGGGTGTCTGTCTCTCCCACTTTAGTTGGAGCGGATTCGATGAAAAGGGTCCTTATGAAGGGTAAACAGAAGTTGACAAATCACGTTGTGGTTTTAACGTAGGTAAGAAAACGTTCTTGCTAGAACCCTAATTCAGCCACGTAAAACTTGCAACAACAATTAGAGGACGTCTAACTTGTTTTTGCAGCAAGTGCTTTGTGATATGATATGGCCAAAGTTGTGATGTATGATGAATGATCTATATGTGATGTATGAGATGTTCACGCTATTGTAATAGGAATCACGACTTGCATGTCGATGAGTATGACAACCGGCAGGAGCCATAGGAGTTGTCTTTATTTTGTCTGACCTGCGTGTCATTGAGAAACGCCATGTAAATTACTTTACTTTATTGCTAAACGCGTTAGCCATAGTAGTAGAAGTAATAGTTGGCGAGCAACTTCATGGAGACACGATGATGAAGATCATGATGATGAAGATCATGGTGTCAAGCCGGTGACAAGATGATCATGGAGCCCCAAGATGGAGATCGAAGGAGCTATGTGATATTGGCCATATCATGTCACGTTTATTATTTGATTGCATGTGATGTTTATCATGTTTTGCATCTTGTTTACTTAGAACGACGGTAGTAAATAAGATGATCCCTCATAATAATTTCAAGAAAGTGTTCCCCCTAACTGTGCACCGTTGCGACAGTTCGTTGTTTCGAAGCACCACATGATGATCGGGTGTGATAGATTCTAACGTTCACATACAACGGGTGTAAGACAGATTTACACACGCGAAACACTTAGGTTGACTTGACGAGCCTAGCATGTACAGACATGGCCTCGGAACACAGAAGACCGAAAGGTCGAGCATGAGTCGTATAGAAGATACGATCAACATGAAGATGTTCACCGATGTTGACTAGTCCGTCTCACGTGATGATCGGACACGGCCTAGTTGACTCGGATCATGTAATACTTAGATGACTAGAAGAGGGATGTCTATCTAAGTGGGAGTTCATTAAATAATTTGATTAAATGAACTTTATTATCATGAACTTAGTCTAAATATTTACAATATGTCTTGTAGATCAAATGGCCAACGTAGTCCTCAACTTCAACGCATTCCTAGAGAAAACCAAGCTGAAAGACGATGGTAGCAACTATACGGACTGGGTCCGGAACCTGAGGATCATCCTCATAGCTGCCAAGAAAGATTATGTCCTACGAGCACCGCTGGGTGACGCACCTATTCTCCCTGCAGAACAAGACGTTATGAACGCTTGGCAGTCACGCTGCGATGATTACTCCCTCGTTCAGTGCGGCATGCTTTACAGCTTAGAGCCGGGGCTCCAAAAGTGTTTTGAGAGACATGGAGCATATGAGATGTTCGAAGAGCTGAAAATGGTTTTCCAAGCTCATGCCCGGGTCGAGAGATATGAAGTCTCCGACAAATTCTTTAGCTGTAAGATGGAGGAAAATGGCTCTGTCAGTGAACACATACTCAAAATGTCTGGGTTGCACAACCACTTGACTCAACTGGAAGTTAATCTCCCGGATGAAGCGGTCATTGACAGAATCCTCCAGTCGCTTCCACCTAGCTACAAGAGCTTTGTGATGAACTACAATATGCAGGGGATGGTAAAGACCATTCCTGAGGTATATGCTATGCTGAAATCAGCAGAGGTAGAAATCAAGAAGGAGCATCAAGTGTTGATGGTGAATAAAACCACTAAGTTCAAGAAGGGCAAGGGTAAAAAGAACTTCAAGAAGGACGGCAAGGAAGTTGCCGCGCCCGGTAAGCAAGTTGCCGGGAAGAAGCCAAAGAATGGACCCAAGCCCGAGACTGAGTGTTTTTATTGCAAGGGAAGTGGTCACTGGAAGCGGAACTGCCCCAAATACTTAGCGGACAAGAAGGCCGGCAAAACCAAAGGTATATGTGATATACATGTAATTGATGTGTACCTTACCAGTACTCGTAGTAGCTCTTGGGTATTTGATACCGGTGCAGTTGCTCACATTTGTAACTCAAAACAGGAGCTGCGGAATAAACGGAGACTGGCGAAGGACGAGGTGACGATGCGCGTCGGGAATGGTTCTAAGGTCGATGTGATCGCCGTCGGCACGCTACCTCTACATTTACCTACGGGATTAGTTTTAAACCTCAATAATTGTTATTTAGTGCCAAGTTTGAGCATGAACATTGTGTCTGGATCTCGTTTAATACGAGATGGCTACTCATTTAAATCCGAGAATAATGGTTGGTCTATTTATATGAGAGATATGTTTTATGGTCATGCTCCGATGGTTAATGGTTTATTCTTAATGAATCTCGTACGTGATGATACACATATTCATAGTGTGAATACCAAAAGAGTTAAAGTTGATAACAATAGTCCCACATATTTGTGGCACTGCCGCCTTGGTCACGTAGGTATCAAACGCATGAAGAAGCTCCATGCAGATGGACTTTTAGAGTCTCTTGATTATGAATCATTTGACATGTGCGAACCATGCCTCATGGGTAAAATGACCAAGACTCCGTTCTCAGGAACAATGGAGCGAGCAACCAACTTATTGGAAATCATACATACCGATGTGTGCGGTCCAATGAGTGTTGAGGCTCGCGGTGGCTATCGTTATGTTCTCACCCTCACTGATGACTTGAGTAGATATGGGTATGTCTACTTAATGAAACACAAGTCTGAGACCTTTGAAAAGTTCAAGGAATTTTAGAGTGAGGTTGAAAATCAACGTGAAAGAGATCAAGTTTCTACGATCAGATCGTGGAGGAGAATACTTGAGTCACGAATTTGGCACACACTTAAGAAAATGTGGAATAGTTTCACAACTCACGCCGCCTGGAACACCTCAGCGTAATGGTGTGTCCGAACGTCGTAATCTCACTCTATTAGATATGGTGCGATCTATGATGTCTCTTACCGACTTACCGCTATCTTTTTGGGGCTATGCTTTAGAGACTGCCGCATTCACTTTAAATAGGGCTCCGTCGAAATCCGTTGAGACGACACCGTATGAATTATGGTTTGGGAAGAAACCTAAGCTGTCGTTTCTAAAAGTTTGGGGATGCGATGCTTATGTCAAGAAACTTCAACCTGAAAAGCTCGAACCCAAGTCGGAAAAATGTGTCTTCATAGGATACCCTAAAGAAACTGTTGGGTATACCTTCTACCTCAGATCCGAAGGCAAGATCTTTGTTGCCAAGAATGGATCCTTTCTAGAGAAAGAGTTTCTCTCGAAAGAAGTAAGTGGGAGGAAAGTAGAACTTGATGAAGTGTTACCTCTTGAACCGGAAAATGGCGAAACTCAAGAAAACGTTTCTGAGGTGCCTGCACCGACTAGAGAGGAAATTAATGATGATGATCAAGATACTTATAATCAAGCTCCTACTGAAATTCGAAGGTCCACAAGGACACGTTCCGCACCAGAGTGGTACGGTAACCCTGTCTTGGAAATCATGTTGTTAGACAACGGTGAACCTTCGAACTATGAGGAAGCAATGGCGGGCCCGGATTCCGACAAATGGCTGGAAGCCATGAAATCCGAGATAGGATCCATGTATGAAAACGAAGTATGGACTTTGACTGACTTGCCCGTTGAACGGCGAGCGATAGAAAATAAATGGATCTTTAAGAAGAAGACGGACGCGGATGGTAATGTGACCATCTATAAAGCTCGGCTTGTCGCTAAGGGTTATCGACAAGTTCAAGGGGTTGACTACGATGAGACTTTCTCACCGGTAGCGAAGCTGAAGTCCGTCCGAATCATGTTAGCAATTGCCGCATTCTATGATTATGAAATATGGCAAATGGACGTCAAAACGGCATTCCTTAATGGTTTCCTTAAGGAAGAATTGTATATGATGCAGCCGGAAGGTTTTGTCGATCCTAAGAACGCTGACAAGGTGTGCAAGCTCCAACGCTCGATTTATGAGCTGGTGCAAGCATCTCGGAGTTGGAACATTCGCTTTGATGAGATGATCAAAGCGTTTGGGTTTACACAGACTTATGGAAAAGCCTGTGTTTACAAGAAAGTGAGTGGGAGCGCTGTAGCATTTCTCATATTATATGTAGACGACATACTTTTGATGGGAAATGATATAGAACTCTTGGACAGCATTAAGGCCTACTTGAATAAAAGTTTTTCAATGAAGGACCTTGGAGAAGCTGCTTATATATTAGGCATCAAGATCTATAGAGATAGATCGAGACGCCTCATAGGTCTTTCACAAAGCACATACCTTGATAAAATATTGAAGAAGTTCAATATGGATCAATCTAAGAAAGGGTTCTTACCTGTGTTACAAGGTGTGAAATTGAGCTCAGCTCAATGTCCGACCACGGCAGAAGATATAGAAGAGATGAGCGTCATCCCCTATGCCTCAGCCATAGGTTCTATTATGTATGCCATGCTGTGTACCAGACCTGATGTAAACCTTGCCGTAAGTTTGGTAGGTAGGTACCAAAGTAATCCCGGCAAGGAACACTGGACAGCGGTCAAGAATATCCTGAAGTACCTGAAAAGGACTAAGGAAATGTTTCTCGTTTATGGAGGTGGCGAAGAGCTCGTCGTAAAAGGTTACGTCGACGCTAGCTTCGACACAGATCTGGATGACTCTAAGTCACAAACCGGATACATGTATATTTTGAATGGTGAGGCAGTAAGCTGGTGCAGTTGCAAGCAAAGCATCGTGGCGGGATCTACATGTGAAGCGGAGTACATGGCAGCCTCGGAGGCAGCACATGAAGCAATTTGGGTGAAGGAGTTCATCACCGACCTCGGAGTCATACCCAATGCGTCGGGGCCAATTAAGCTCTTCTGTGACAACACTGGAGCTATTGCACTTGCCAAGGAGCCCAGGTTTCACAAGAAGACCAGGCACATCAAGCGTCGCTTCAACTCCATTCGTGAAAATGTTCAAGATGAAGACATAGAGATTTGTAAAGTGCACACGGATCTGAATGTCGCAGATCCGTTGACTAAACCTCTCCCTAAGGCAAAACATGATCAGCACCAGAACTCTATGGGTGTTCGATTCATCACAATGTAACTAGATTATTGACTCTAGTGCAAGTGGGAGACTGTTGGAAATATGCCCTAGAGGCAATAATAAAAGCATTATTATTATATTTCCTTATTCATGATAATTGTCTTTATTGGTGCTATAATTGTGTTATCCGGAAATCGTAATACATGTGTGAATAACAGACAACAATATGTCCCTAGTGAGCCTCTAGTTGACTAGCTCGTTGATCAACAGATAGTCATGGTTTCCTGACTATGGACATTGGATGTCATTGATAACGAGATCACATCATTAGAAGAATGATGTGATGGACAAGACCCAATCCTAAACATAGCATAAGATCGCATAGTTCGTTTGCTAGAGTTTTCCAAATGTCAAGTATCCTTTCCTTAGACCATGAGATCGTGTAACTCCCGGATACCGTAGGAGTGCTTTGGGTGTGCCAAACGTCACAACGTAACTGGGTGACTATAAAGGTATGCTACGGGTATCTCTGAAAGTGTCTGTTGGGTTGACATGGATCGAGACTGGGATTTGTCACTCCGCTTGACGGAGAGGTATCACCGGGCCCTCTCGGTAATGCATCATCATAATGAGCTCAGTGTGATCAAAGTGTTTGATCACGGGATCATGCATTACGGTACGAGAAAAGTGACTTGCCGGTAACGAGATTGAACGAGGTATTGGGATACCGACGATCGAATCTCGGGCAAGTAAAATACCGATTGACAAAGGGAATCGTATACGGGATTAATTGAATCCTCGACATCGTGGTTCATCCGATGAGATCATCGTGGAGCATGTGGGAGCCAACATGGGTATCCAGATCCCGCTGTTGGTTATTGCCCGAGAGCCGTCTCGGTCATGTCTGCATGTCTCCCGAACCCGTAGGGTCTACACACTTAAGGTTCGGTGACGCTAGGGTTGTGAAGATATGTATATGCAGTAACCCGAATGTTGTTTGGAGTCCCGGATGAGATCCCGGACGTCACGAGGAGTTCCGGAATGGTCCGGAGATAAAGAATTATATATAGGAAGTGCTATTTCGGCCATCGAGACAAGTTTCGGTGTTATCGGTATTGTACCGGGACCACCGGAGGGGTCCCGGGGGTCCACCAGGTGGGGCCACCTGCCCCGGTGGGCCACATGGGCCTTAGGGGGTGCGCCTTGGCCTGCATGGGCCAAGGGGAACCAGCCCCAAAGGGGCCCATGCGCCTAGGGTTCCAAAAGGGAGGAGTCCTAGTGGTGGAAGGCACCTCCTAGATGGCTTGGGGGGAGGGAAACCTCCCTGGCCGCCGCCCCCCTTGGGAGATCAGATCTCCCAGGGCCGGCGCCCCCCTAGAGGCCTATATAAAGGGGGGGAGGGGAGGGGGGCAGCCGCACTCTTTGCCCTGGCGCCTCCCTCTCCCTCTCCAACACCTCCTCCTCCTCCGTTGTGCACGGCGAAGCCCTGCCGAAGTACTGTAGTTCCACCATCACCACGCCGTCATGCTGCTGCTGGAGCCTTCTTCCCCAACCTCTCCTTTGCCTTGCTGGATCAAGAAGAAGGAGACGTTACGCTGACCGTACGTGTGTTGAACGCGGAGGTGCCGTGCTTTCGGTGCTAGGATCTCCGGTGATTTGTATCACGGTGTGTACGACTACTTCATCCCCGTTCGTTGAACGCTTCCGCTCGCGATCTACAAAGTGGTATGTAGATGCAATCTCTCTCTCCCATGACTCGTTGCTAGATGAACTCATAGATGGATCTTGGTGAAACCGTAGGAAAATTTTTGATTTTCTGCAACGTTCCCCAACACCAAGCTAGTTGTATAGTAGAAGTTCAACATGCTCACAAGATGATTTGGTTGAGTTTTACTGTGATAGTGTGTATCATTGCTCTGTGCATGCTAGAAAGGTTATGTATATGTGCTGAACTGATAAAATCATACTCTCTCCGCTCCAAAATAGATGGCTTAACTTTATACCATAGTTTAAAAAACCGAACCGGAAATCGAACCGGAAAGGTTGTCGGTTCAGGTTTTTACCGGTCGGACCGCCGGTTCACCGGTTCGATTGTTGGTTTTTTAAGAAATAAAATAATATATATTGCTTAATATATGTGCTAATATAGAGTGAAACAATGGTCAAATAAAATTATAATCATGTAGTGGACAACAAAGTAGCACAACCAAGTTGGTTATTGGTCCATGGGCAGGCCCCGCCTACTGCTCACATGCCTTTGGATTGAATCCCACTTTCCCAATTTCTATTAAAACTTTTTTCCTGGTTTTTCCTGGTTTTTCCCGGTTCAATTACCCGGTTTTTTCACCGGTTTTCCAGAAAACCGGCCGGTTCGATCGGTTTATTCTGGTTTGATTGCATATCGGTCTTATTAGCTTTAAAACCCGATGAGGCTGCCGGTTCCGGTTTTTTCCGGTTCGACCGCCGGTCCGGTCCGGTTTTTTAAACTATGCTTTATACTAAAGTTAGTACAAAGTTGAGTCATTTATTTTAAAACGAAGGGAGTAATTGTTTGGGATTATTTGCAAACAGATCAAGACCAAGACCGGAAGATGCTTTAGGAATAGGGCTGTCGCAAAGGCCCATGTAATTATAGGTGTTTCATTAAATATCGTGTTTAACCAGAATCTTGGTATGTGGGTGGAGAAAGAAGAAAAGGAGAAAAATGATTTAAAATAGTATTAAAAAGGACGACAATGCTGCTAGATGTGCATGGGATTCTACAAAAATATATTCGACATGATTAGGGTATGTATGACCCGATGCAACGGATAGATATTGATTTGAAAAACCACAATTTTTATTTCTTTAAACACATTACCGATGAAGACACTCATACATATGCCATACACTCATTCATATGAAAGCACACACGTACACTCTGACCTCATTATCACCTCCGATAAACTGAACCAGCAAGTCATTTTAAGATTAACGAAGTCGCCAAACACACGTTTTCGTAGTCGACAAAAACATTTCCTCACACTAAACACACATAGCGAAAGGCTTGGAAATAAACCCAGAAAAACGAGACAATCAATCTCAAATTTAGAACTTTTTTGCATGGTAATACGTGTCTCATTTATATTATAAAAAACAAAGCACAAATCATGTAAAGGCTGACATGAAAAAACTGAAAAGATAATGAAACACCTTTTAGCTTGACACCAACGCCCGTCATCTGCCTCCGGCATCACCACAGCAGCCATCAAAGAAAAGAATGACAAATCACCTCCTCACCCGAGCTCGACGCAGCTCCATCGCTGATATGCAGCTTTGCGGACCTCCAAAATGGCTCACCAAAAGTGAAAGCCCTTGCCGTTGAACGAATCAGGCCGGGGCAACACCCCGGACACGCCGTCAAACTCCAGATCTGGCAACCCACCATGACTAAAACGCCGAAGGAGGAAACCACCCACCATCCACGAACCACAAGCCCAACACATGCTCCGTTTTCCAGATGTCGTCGATGCAGACCACAGTCTGCATCCGCTCCTGGACTACCTCCCAAGCTCCATGCCGATGTGGGAGCAAACGCCGTCACAACGGCGGAGCCCGAGGACACAGGTCCACCACGAGAATGCCGTCGCCGCCACGCCATCCTTACTTGAATAGACTGGTTCCCAATCCATCACCAACCATAGGACCGATGACCTCGTCAAGGAAGGATCCTAAGAATCTTTATTCAGCGTTGTCATCGTCGCCGCCGAAGTAAAGACAATGAACAACCTAAAAACCTAGGCTACAAGGGAGTAAAAACGATCCACGCGCGTGGATCTGACGACCCCCTCCCCCCTCCCCCCCACCGACAACCGAGATCACCGGTGGAGGGGAGCTGCCGGAGAATGGAGTTGGAAGATCGGCCTCCCCTGGCGGCGGCTAGGGTCAAGCCGCCAGAGACGAGAGGAAAACGGCAATATGCCAAGTTTAGAACTTCTTTGGTGGATTCGTTTCACCACAAAGAAAATAACCATCTGAGCTTTTTGCTGGTCAAAAGAAAAATCTGAGCTTTTTGCTGGTCATTCCGGAAAAGAAAAAAAAGAAAAGTGAATAAGTTTTTTTTAGGGCAGAAAAGTGAATAAGTGGAGTTCTCGGCAGCACGATCTCTTTGGCCGAAAGCATCCACCAGAGATCTTTCCGTCATCCCCGTCGTTCGTCGTCGCCTCCGCCGCCGCCGACATGTGGAGAGGCGGCGCCACCGCCGCCTCCGCCGCGAGGGCTCTCCGCTCGCGCATGCTCGGCGACCCCATCCACCACCCCTCCACGGCTATTCTTCCCATCCCTTCGGCGCGCGCCGCCTGCTCGGCACCCTCCGCCGCCTCTCCTGCGCCCATCGTCGCTGAAGCGGCGGCCGCCTCGGCAGCTGCTTCGTCGGGAGCCAGATCCGCCTCCGACGTGCTGCGGCACTACGGGTCGTGCTACTGGGAGCTCTCCAAAGCCCGCCTCAGGTGCGCGATTTGCTTCCATTTCCCTTCAGAAGACCACTTCTATTCTTACAAATTGATGTATTTCAGAATGAAATAAAGATGCGGTCTTCAATCTTTGCGGTTAAATTCCGAAGAAATGAATTTTACTAACTTTGTGATTTGGGATCTACTCCCTCCGTCCGGAAATAATTGTCGTAGAAATGCATAACAATGGATGTATCTAGAACTAAAATATGTCTAGATACATCCATTCCTCCGACAAGTATTTCCGGACGGAGGGAGTATAACAGTCGAGCTAAATTGTGAACCCCCTAACATTAATACCCCTTAACGTTTATGCGCTGTAGGATTTAGTATGCTAAATTGTGAACCTTGGGTTCGTAATACTGTCTCTATAAAATTAACTTATGATGCTGTTCAGGAAACATATGATGCTATGTGAAAAACTAGCTAATGGAGCCCTTTTGTTTGTAAGGTAGAAATGGAATTGTAAGTGTACTGCAGACTGGACAAGCCACCTCTTTTTGTTCCAACCACAACGATGGAAACCCCAAATTTCTTGATAAGCAAAACTGCATTCAAGTTACTACTCCCTCCGTTCGGAATTACTTGTCTCAAAAATGGATGTATCTAGAACTAAAATACATCTAAATACATCCATTTCTGCGACAAGTAATTCCGAACGGAGGGAGTACCTTATAACACCCTAAACAGAGGTGTGATGCAGTAGATGTCTTTATACTTGGGTTCGTTTGACACATGACCTCTTCTCCTCTTCTTGTTCTTGGTTTTGCTTCACCATGCAGTTTTATTGTGCTTTTGGAACCATGTCCTGAAATATTAGGGTTTGGCCAAAACTTTTGCGTGCAGCTATGTTTTTAAGGCGTTGCCTAGTCGTCGCCTAAGCGTCGAGGCGCACCAGGATGGCAAGGCGTCTACCCCGCCTTAGACAGACATGAAGTGTACGGCTGTGGCTGCCCTAGTTGTGGCTGCTCCTGAGGCTTGGAGATGACGGCCCTGCTGTCTCCCGGCACCATGAAGAGGAGGGAGGACTGGAGGCTCCTGGCTGCCCTAGTTATGGCTGCTCCTGGGGCTTGCTGCTGTGAGGGAGAAGGGCGGGGCCATGAAGAGGAGGGGGGGCTGGAGGAGGGGGGACTGCGAAGAGGAGGGAGGACCAGAAGGGTGTGGCGCCGTGGCGGCTGTGGTGGGAAAGAAGGGAAGGAGATAGTGGAATTAGGTCACGGGGGTGTATATGGCCACTAGATGGGCTGTTGGGCCACTGGGAGGTGCATAAGTAGTGGCCCATCTCTCAGCCGTTGCTCCTTTTCTAGTATTAATATGTGCAGATCTATTGATAACTCTTTTCCTGCAATGTTTAAGGCGTCGCTTTGCCTCGCCTTACCGCCTCACCTTGGTGCTTAGGCGTCAGAGCGGCCCTCCTCCGCCTTATGACGCTTTACCGCCTTAAAAACATAGGCGTGCAGTGTAGATAGTCGATGCCGCTGACAAATCATTACTGTCTTGGTCGGTCCACCTTGACATTGTATGCATAGTGGTCAATTAGTGGTTTAGTGTGCCTGAAAAGCTAAGATAATCTTTATAGCAGTAAAAATGAACTATAATTTAATTATTTCCTGTATGTTTTTGTCATAAGGTGTTTAGTATCGTTAGTTTTTTCCATTCATCAGATTTTATACATTGTAATTGCACTCGACTTCTAGCAATCTGTCCTCGTATGATAAGATACGAAACAATACCCCATATGTCTGTAGTCCAAATGTTCTGCTGCATGTTCTCTTTAGAATTCATATTGCACATATGGTGTTTATGTTCTATTGTTTGTTGAACCACATGGTACCCCTATTTAGAATGGGGAATGCAATTCATAGGTTATTGAAACTTTGAAAGTCTGCTGTACCATCTAACATCCATTATGACTTATTTTTCTCGCTAGAATGCATAAATTGAATCAAGAGTTTGATACAATACCTCAAAGTTCAATTAGTCAAAATCTCTCAGACAGTAGGCATAACCATCTATTCTCCCTAAGAAAAATTCTAGTTTTAATGCCTTCTTTGGTGAAATTGTTCTGTGGGATTTATTTATGTCTGGAGAGTGCACGTATGGGTTAATATGTGTCCCTTGGATATATATTCAGACAATCTTATGATTTTGAATTTGCCATGGTCTGTGTCTTGCATCTTGGAACTCCTTGTGACTGACGAATTATTTGTCCTCTTGTTGCATTTCTTTTATTTGATTATACTTTCTATTTTTTATGGTATTTAGTGCACTTGTTGTGGCAACATCGGGGGCTGGATATGTGCTCGGTAGTGGCAGCATTGTAGACATTGCTGGACTTTGCTACACATGCACTGGTACCATGATGGTTGCAGCATCTGCCAACACTCTCAACCAGGTATGTGCTTGTTTTGGGGCAGCCTTTTCCATTAGCATGATGATTAACCAAACCAATATTCATTGTGTTCACATTCTTGCAATCCTTTTATGTTCATTGTCACACAATGTCACACTTCAATATCAGTTTTTGAGAAGTTATTCTGATTTTCTTACATATTTACATTATATCGGGATTTATAGATATCATATACACCTGGTTATCATGCTTAGAGACAATGAACTTGGTGCATCGACATCCTTTTCAGGTGTTTGAAATAAAGAATGATGCTAAAATGAAAAGGACAATGCGACGGCCCCTACCATCAGGGCGTATTACTCCTGTGCATGCTGCCATGTGGGCTACAACTGTTGGAACTGCAGGAACAGCATTATTGGCTTGCAAGGTTCGGCTCTTTGCTGTTTGCCTGTACTTGCTTTACGCTTTGTTTTAAGAGTATGCGGCCACTGTAGTTGGTATGATGCCGTTATTGGAACTAAACATTAAGAAATTTTGGCAAGGTCTGTGCAGGCTAATGACTTAGCTGCTGGGCTTGCAGCATCCAATCTCATTCTGTATGCATTTGTATACACTCCACTGAAGCAAATACACCCTGTCAATACATGGGTGGGAGCAGTTGTTGGCGCCATTCCGCCACTTCTAGGGTATGTTACTGCTGAAGACACATTTCTGGATTGTCTAGGTGCAGGTTGAAGGTGTTATTTTATATGTTGAAAATAATGGAGCGAGTGTATATTCTTCATCTCCTATTTTAATTTCTTATTGTGCTCCCTGGTTTTGGTCATTTAATGGCCTGGCAACTGGAACAATCTGGTTTAGTACTGCCGTGAAGATCATGCATGGCTTGGCGTATGGGATTGGGTAATAATAGAACATGGCTTAGGGAGGACGAATGAGGGGATGACAGGTAGATAAACTATTCTCTTATTGCGTGATTAAATGTGATACATGCTAGTCCTTTATGCAGGACGACTAACTTGATCCGCAAGTCGTATTTCAGTTTAGACCAAAGTTTAAAAAGGCTAGGTGCTAATTGTGAGTTTCACCACTGCCTTGCGCTTTTCTGACCAAAGCGCACACTAACCACAATTAAGCGCTAGGCGTTTTGCTATTGCCTAGAGCCTAGGCATGCTTTTTATTATGGTTTAAACTCAAGACCAAACCATAACTACCTTCTAGTTCAGTTGGACTCTTCTTAATTTAATTAGCCTCTTTGTAATGGACCCAACTGTATCCAACAAGGATAAATACTAATCGAGTTACTCCTTTTCTTAACTTTCCAATCTTTAGCATAAGCTATCCAATGCCTTCACGGATAAGCCTATTTCCTGCTGCCTTGTGCACCCACGGCCATAACAGATTCGTCAGAATGAAGCAACATATACATCGTAGAGCCATCTGGACCTCAAGCTTAAACACACAAATTGAAGTTATGGACTACTTACTCTCAAAACCATAGCTGCTGACATGAAGCATCAAACTGGATGATACCACTGCCCTCGAGACTGTTTCAGGCCATACAGTCACATCTTAAGCAAGCAAATAAAAAAAGGGTCGCTTATAGGCTCAGAGTCCAGTAATACTTCAAGGAGAAGGAAAGCTCTAAATCTCCTGCCGGCATTATAAAGGAAGGAGATACGAGAAAACAAATTTACAACCGGACGCGACTCTTTCTGTTACCTGAGCCCTTCTTGTACTGGAATGCTGGCATTATTGGACTAGAAGGTCTTTAGGGGCTGGGATACACTGTGGTGCAGTTAAAGCAATAAGTGCATTAGATGAATATATGATGACTCAGATTTGAGAACTGGAATAGGTATTGGGTGTATGGTTTTTCTCTCAGTCCAGACTAATAAGTTCATAAAGAAGAAACCTTTACATCTGTCCTTGACCACAGCATCCAGCTATTCATCACCCGCCTACATTTCTACTTCCTCTGTACCAAAATGTAAGACGTTTTTTGGTTTTGCATAGGGCATAAAAAACATCTTACATTTTGTTACGGAGGGAGTATTTCAGAAATTCTTCAGTATTTGTAGCATTGCTCTAATAGACTACCTGCCAAGGTGTAGAATATCATGCTTTAGTGCATCATGGGCATATATATATTCTGTGTATTATTGCACTCATGTTTATTTGTTGAATGATTATTAATGGCATGTGGCCCTTATTTATCTTGACACAGGTGGGCGGCAGCAGCATCTGAACTGTCACTCAACTCTATGATTCTGCCGGCTGCTTTGTACTTTTGGCAGTTACCACATTTCATGGCCCTTGCGTACTTATGCCGCGCTGACTACCTTGCTGGAGGGTAACTCAATTATTCCAACTGTAGTAGTTACATCAAAATGTTAACAGGTCCTAATTTGTATCCTTGACATGTGATTGGCTTGTTGATTCAGGTACCGAATGCTCTCTTTTGCTGATCCTAGTGGTAAGAGAACTGCATGGGTTTCACTCAGAAATTGTCTCTACATGCTGCCGTTGGGGTTATTTGCATATAACTGTAAGTACTAAAAAATCATATAGGTTCTCTAGTTTCCATTTGCTTCTACTACTACTTATAATAAAGTGCTTGGTCAAACTTGGGATCTTTCTTACTCATGGAACTAACTGATGCTTTGTAGGGGGTCTAACATCCGAATGGTTCAGTTTCGAAGCATCGCTTCTGACGACGGGCCTCGCCATCGGAGCCTTATCATTTGTACTGGCTCCTAGTCAGAAGAGTGCAAGAAGAATGTTCCATGGTAGCCTCTTGTATCTTCCTGCTTTGATGGCTGGACTTATATTGCATCGGCTGCCTAACGAACAGAAAGAGCACAACAACATCCATCAGACTAGTGAGATCGCCGGGGTTCTCCGCGGCGCCGAGCTGTGGGACGAAGAAAGAGCTAGACAGCAACGGGAAGACCTGAAAAATTCTCGTCGTGCTCAATCACGCCCTCCAGTTGCCTATGCTTCCGTAGCCCCGTTCCCCTTCTTGCCTGTACCTGTGTACGTCTCTCCAGAAGCTCATGAGTTTTGAAAGCCTTGTGCCAGCAGCCAGGGCTGCAATGGTTTCATCTTCCTTCCTTTTTGTCTGTTGTCAGAAAATTCTTTTCAGCTCTTGGCAGGAATTTTTCCCGCTCAGCGGAATTCCTCTTTGTATTGTTAAATAAAGATCTGAGAATAATGAACGCCATTTTATTTGTAAAAAAAACATAAATTCAGTTGTTGGGCTCATGTGAGTATAAAATTGATATTTCAGAGTACCTTGATACAGGGCCATCTAGAAGCAATATGTATTTAATGCTTCCACAACTTCTCTTCTCTCCCTGGGTCTAAATTTGCAGCATTTCCATCCAGTCATGCCTCCCTGTGATTCCTGGTCTGAATCAGCATGTGGTACGCTGAGTAAAGCTCCGGTGCCGCATGAGCAAATAGGCCTCATCATAACCTCACATGGATCCGGTTTTCATTCTACTCCCTCCGTTCCTAAATATTCCCTTCGTCCGGAAATAGTTGTCGTAGAAATAATTGTATCTAGACTTATTTTAGTTATAGATACATCCACTTTATCCATTTCTAGAATAAGTATTTCCGGACGGAGGGAATATTTGTCTTTTTAAGATTTCAAATGGACCACCACATACGGATGTATATAGACATATTTTAAAGTGTAGATTCACGCATCTTGCTTCGTATGTAGTCACTTGTTAAAATCTCTAGAAAGACAAATATTTAGGGACGGAGGTAGTAGATGTGTGTGGATTGGCCGTCCCCGATTCTACTTATCAGTCCTTGTTTCGACACATGCAGTCCTTCCAAAATTTGATCTCCAAATCTGTGAAGACTTTGATCCAAGTCTGCACTCAAAAAATTTCGGTCAGGAAAGTAGACCGCTTTCAGAATTGTGCTCGGGCGATGCTACATGGGCCGGCCTTACAGCGCAGGCTTAGCCCGCGTCTGGTGAGAGCCTCTGCCAGAAGCGCACGCATCGATGTTTCTTTTTCTTTCATTTCCTTTTCACATTTGGGTGTTTGACATTTATATGTTTGACCTGTTTTATTGTAATTTTAAAATTTCAATGTTTAAAATGTTTGTGAATTCATAAAATGTCCATGAAATCAAAACAACTTCATGACTTAAAAAATGTTCACAAATTCAGAAAACTTTCACAGACTTGAAAAATGTCCGTGAATAAAAAAACCACCAATTTAAAAAATGATCATGGGTTTGAATTTTTTTGTGATTTGAAACCAAATCATGAATTAAATTTTTTCACAAAATAGAAAAAGTTCACGAATTGAAAAGATCTCACAAACTAAAAAATGTTCAGATTTTCTTAAAAAGATAAAGTAAAGAAAAAGAAAAACAAACAAACGAGGGAAAACCCCAAAAGAAAACCGAAAACTGATACAGACAAAGAGTAAAA
The DNA here is from genome assembly GCA_032464435.1 of Aegilops umbellulata. NCBI lineage: Eukaryota > Viridiplantae > Streptophyta > Magnoliopsida > Poales > Poaceae > Aegilops > Aegilops umbellulata. The sequence continues at coordinate 332,048,959 of CP136059.1, read as the reverse complement.
AGAACCGGTTGGAACCTTCCTACGACTCACAAAAACTTCTAGCTAAAAGCGCTAACGGGACGGCCCATTATGAGGGTAAAGTTAGCGATCATTGTGCTTAGCGATTGCTGTAAGCAATATGTAACATTCGTGCATGGTGAGGCCACTGAAAAACTCACCTCTTTTTTGCGGCGGACTCTTTCCGTACGTGTGCACCGTTGTTTTTTTAACAATGATCAATGCAACTGATTAACCGGCTAATTACATATTAGTGGTAGCCAAACCGTCATGCATATCTCTTAATTAGAAAAATGTATAGGAAAACTGTTTGGATGGATCGTATGTCGAACTGTATAGAACAATTTTGCGTGGCGACATATATTTGATTCCGCATTAAAACATGATTCCGTTCCCTCAAACAGGATTTTTTTTTGACATATTTAGATAATTAAGTTTTTTATGTCTCTTATCCTCAAAAAAGACGATCCGCATGCCTATTTCTTTCATTGGCTCAATATTAAACTAAACTACTCCGAACATTTTGTTAAAATTGCCAGACATTTTACCAACTCAGTTGGCTCCAAACCAAGTGGTGGTCTAGCATTTTTGCCACAATTTTAGCAGCTACAAATGGCCAGAATCCAAACAATAATAGCTTACCCAATTTTCATATGCCCTTGCTTTGGTGGTGCCAAACAATTAATTAGGCAAGTAGGGGCTCAAACCAAACACGCTGAGACACAACGGTATGCCACCACCCCATCATTCCTCCAGCCTGTTTGACAATCTAAGAAAGTCAGAAAGAGTCGTTACAAACAAAAAGCAAGTTTGAGATACTACAACTGAATGCATACCAGCACCACACCATCATCAATCCCTTACCTAAAACCTCTACCAATCCGAGAAAGAAGAAAAACAATAACAATAACGGGTCGAGCCGCGCCGAACGTTAGGTTCACCATACATACGTACATGCAGTGCGCTAATCATGATCAGAGCTGGTGGTTTGTTTAGTCGGCCGGGACGGTGTGTACGGCGAGGAGCGAGCGAATTAACGCGGCAACTGCCAGCACAATATTCTACTCCCACAGTACTAGTGATTGTTAGTGTCACCCTAAAATAATAGTGCTTGTACTTACGTAGTTGGATCAATCTAACAACAGCTATGGCTAGCTCGATCGCCCTAGGCGGAGCTGTCCTGACGACCAAATCAAGCCATGATTGCCGCGCTGGGTACGGACGGTTAGCCGCGGTCTCGACGTACTAGTAGTAGAATAGTGCCCACGGGCCGCCAAATGGAGGCTCAACGCGGGCGGCGGGAGCGAGGCGAACGAGCCAGCAGTCGTCCTGCCTCTAAAGAAAAAGGAAAATAAAACTGCCTGCAGCTGTACTGCACGCCATATGATGAGCCCAGCTAGGTTCATCCGGACTTTAATCAATCAATTTTGCACATGCAGGTACTGACGGGACGAGCAGGGGCGCACCTCACCGGTGCATTGTTACGGACGCTGGCGTGCTGTTTAAATTTGAAGATAAGAAGATGGGCCCCGGCCGTCGGTCGACAGCCCCCTGTGGTCAATCAATAACGTGGCTCCTGTGAGCAGCGACCAGCGCCCACCAGTTTAGTCAGCAAATGATGCCGCGCAGAATTTTTTGTGTGAGTGGCTGCGCTAAGCTTCATGGCGGGCGAAATTTGACCCGGTCTACTGACGCAGAACCTGCACAGTTTTTCATCATAAACAAAAATGTCAGGCAGTGTGTGTGGGGGGTGGGGGGAGGGGGTTGAGACTGACCGCCATGGAAGCTTGGCCCAAGCCAGCTGTCACTCGCCGGTCCACCATAATCATCGTCGACATCATCGGCAGCACACGTTGCGCGCGTCAGGCCAGTCCCGTGCTCCTCTGCCGCCACCCACGTACTCCCTGTACCTGCGCATCTGCACGTTGACCCTCTCCCTCCATTCAATCCCCTCCATCCCGTCTCGTCAGAGCACCCCCACATGCGCCTCGCTTCGGGCCCCCCGGGAGCCGAGCCGCGCGCAGAGGATCCCAGGCTCCGTCCACCTTCTCCTTCTCCGGCCGGCAAAATTAACAAATTTGACCTATGGACAAAATCAAATCACAAAATGAACTGGCTGTGAAATCATTTCACGTGGCTGACTTTTTTGTGTGACGCTCAACACGAAGGCGTCACACTATACTGTGCAACGCCACTACATTGTGCAACGCCTTACAGATAGGCACTACACACCTGGCCAGCATCGCACCCATGTGTTTCGAAAATTACTAAATCAGTGTGCAACGCCTGAGAGCTAGGCGCCACACTATACAGTGTAGCGCCTAGCTTCTAGGCGTTGCACTAGTGGTTGCTTCATTTTGTAGTGCAACCACTAGTGCGGCGCCTAAGAGCTGGACGCCACACTATACAGTGCAGCGCCTAGCTTGTGGGCTCTGCACAATGACTTAACAATTTTTAATCAGTTTGGGGTGCAACGTTGGCCAGGCGTGTAGCGCCTACCTGTGAGGCGTTGCACAATGTAGTGTGACGCCTTCGTGTCAGGCGTCACACAAAAAAATCACCCGCGTGAAATAGTTTCACAAGCAGTTCATTTATTTTGTTATTTGATTTCATCAAATTTGCCTCTCCCGCCGCAGCGGCAGCGGCAGCCGGCAGCCCACCTCCACCAGTCCACCTACGTCTGCAACGGCTACGCAGGCAGAACAGAAGCAGCACCAGGCAGTGTCGGCGCGCTCCAGCCAGGCGTACAACAATGACACGTAGGGACAGCGGGTACCCCGGACCCGCCTGGAAGCGACACGAACGCGTTTCCATGCGGTCCGCCGCGGCCGCAGCGCGTGGTCGTCCGTCGACAGAACGGCTGCATCTCCCACCTGCTTTTCCAGGGACAGTAGGACGGACGGTAGAGACAGTATCATCACGGAGTTATTACGTACTTACGAGTAATTCCAAGGGGCTATGCGCAAAAATGGTCAGGATTAGGCCTGCGTGCAGTGTGTTCGCCGCCGCGCGTACTCGTGGGCCAGGCACGGCCTCCCGCCCTTCCCGCAGCCCGCGGGCGCGCCACGTTGCCGGCCGCAGCACGTGGGCCCCGCCCTCCCGCGCGCCGTGGAGGAATTCTAGAATGGTTCTTTCGCTCTCTTCCTTTCGCTCCCACGGCAAATTCGGTGCTCGATATTTTAAAAGGCGGGGGGCCCTGCCGTCATTTACGATCAGACCCCCACAACACACAACAAATGACGCTAGACTCCTACTTCCTTTCTCTCTGGCCCATATGGAAACGGCTTTCGAGGAAGGCAGTGTGGCGTGCAAGGTTGCACAAAGAAACGGTAGCAAGCAAGAATGTGTTGTTGCAAGGCACGCCTTTTGATTATGGATTGACGAACTTGGCCAAATATATCGAATGGAGTATAGATCTAGATAATGATCATAAGATCCCCTCGAGAAACACATGGAAACAACTTCCCATGGCACTGTTTGAGGCATATTCAGGTATGACAGTGAGAAACGAGCCATTTACACATTGTCATAGAGAAAAATACTTTATACATGCAAAGTTGCCCAAAAAAATAGATGGAAATAAATTGATATTGCAAAATGCACCTTTTGGTTGCCATTCCTAAAACAGACTGCTATAGTTGTTACACGGTTGGCCACGAAAAGGCAGAAGAATATTGTGGTACATCAAAATATTCTTTCTAATGGCTATACTCCTAAAATGGAATATAGTAGCGTCGGCATGTTTGTTAATCTCTCGTGAGAAATAGCAACGTCAAGCCTTCCAAGCATAGTTTAAAAAAAATGAACTAGTAATCGAACCGGCAAGGTTGTCGTTTCAGGTTTTTACTAGTCGAACCACATCATTGGTTCAATTGTCAGTCTTTTAAGCAATAAAACAATATAAATTTTATCAAAATACACCGATAAATTGATAAAAAATGTGTAATCACATGACAGAGTAACCAGTAACGACACGTTAATATCTAATTTCTATACATGATAAAAAAACGAGTTGTTGCAAAGCACGCCTTTTGATTATTGTTTGAAAAACTTGACAAAATATATAAAATGGAGGATATATATCTTGATAAAGTTCATACCATCCCCTCAAGAAACACATGGAAATACCTTCCCATTGCACCTTTTGAGTGATATTCAAGTATGACAGCGATAAACAAGCCATTTGCACATTGTCATAGAGAAAAACATTTTATACATGCAAAGTTGCCCAAAAAATAGATGGAAATAAATTGATATTGCAAAATGCACCTTTTGGTTGCCATTCCTAAAACAGAGTGCTATAGTTGTTACACGGTTGGCCACAAAAAGGCAGAAGAATATTGTGGTACATCAAAATATTCTTTCTAATGGCTATACTCCTAAAATGGAACATAGTAGCGTCGGCACGTTTGTTAATCTCTCGTGATAAATAGCAACGTCAAGCCTTCCAAGCATAGTTTAAACAAAATGAACTAGTAATCGAACCGGCAAGGTTGTCGTTTCAGGTTTTTACTAGTCGAACCGCATCATTGGTTCAATTGTCAGTCTTTTAAGCAATAAAACAATATAAATTTTATCAAAATACACCGATAAATTGATAAAAAATGTGTAATCACATGACAGAGTAACCAGTAACGACACGTTAATATCTAATTTCTATACATGATAAAAAACGAGTTGTTGCAAAGCACGCCTTTTGATTATTGTTTGAAAAACTTGACAAAATATATAAAATGGAGGATATATATCTTGATAAAGTTCATACCATCCCCTCAAGAAACACATGGAAATACCTTCCCATTGCACCTTTTGAGTGATATTCAAGTATGACAGTGATAAACAAGCCATTTGCACATTGTCATAGAGAAAAACATTTTATACATGCAAAGTTGCCCAAAAAATAGATGGAAATAAATTGATATTGCAAAATGCACCTTTTGGTTGCCATTCCTAAAACAGAGTGCTATAGTTGTTACACGGTTGGCCACAAAAAGGCAGAAGAATATTGTGGTACATCAAAATATTCTTTCTAATGGCTATACTCCTAAAATGGAACATAGTAGCGTCGGCGCATTTGTTAATCTCTCATGAGAAATAGCAACGTCAAGCCTTCCAAGCATAGTTTTAAAAAAATGAACTAGTAATCGAACCGGCAAGGTTGTCGTTTCAGGTTTTTACTAGTCGAACCGCATCATTGGTTCAATTGTCAGTATTTTAAGCAATAAAATAATATACCTTTTATCAAAATACACCGATAAATTGATAAAAATGTGTAATCACATGACAGAGTAACCAGTAACGACATGTTAATATCTAATGTCTATACATGATAAAAAACGAGTTGCTGCAAAGCACGCCTTTTGATTATTGTTTGAAAAACTTGACAAAATATATAAAATGGAGGATATATATCTTGATAAAGTTCATACGACCCCCTCAAGAAACACATGGAAATACCTTCCCATTGCACCTTTTGAGTGATGTTCAAGTATGACAGCGATAAACAAGCCATTTGCACATTGTCATAGAGAAAAACATTTTATACATGCAAAGTTGCCCAAAAAATAGATGGAAATAAATTGACATTGCAAAATATACCTTTTGGTTGCTATTCCTAACCAGAGTGCCATAGTTGTTACATAGTTAGCCACAAAAGGGGAGAAGAATATTGAGGAACATCAAAACATTCTTTCTAGTGGCCATATTCCTAAAATGAAACATAGTAGTGTCAGCACGTTTGTTAATCCCTCGTGAGAAATAACAACGTCAAGCCTTCCAAGCATAGTTAAAAAAAATAAACCAGTAATCGAACTGGCAAGGCTGTAGTTTCAGGTTTTTACCAGTCGAACCGCCAGTTCATTGGTTCAATTGTCAGTTTTTTACGCAATAGAATTTTATATATATTACAAAAAATACACCAATGAATTGAAAAAAAAATTGTGTAATCACATGACGGAGTAACCAGTAACAACGTGTTCATATCTAATTCCTATACATGATAAAAAAATGTGTTGTTGCAAAGCACACCTTTTGATTATTGTTTGAAAAACTTGACAAAGTATATAAAATGGAGTATATATCTTGATAAAGATCATATGATCCCCTCAAGAAACACATGGAAGTACCTTCCCGTGTCACCTTTTCAGGGATATTCAGGTATGACAGTGAGAAACAAGCCATTTACACATTGTCACAAAGAAAATACATTTTATACATGCGAAAGTTACCCAAAAAAGGAAATAAATTGATATTGCGAAATGTACCTTTTGGTTGCTATTCCTAAACCAGAGTGCTACAATTGTTACATAGTTGGCCACAAAAGGGGAGAAGAATAATGTGGTACATCAAAATATTCTTTCCGGTGGCTATATTCCTAAAATGAGACATAGTAGGGTCAACACGTTTGTTAATTCCCCGTGAGAAATAATAACGTCAAGCCTACCAAGCATAGTTAAAAAAAACGAACCAGTAATCGAACCGGTAAGGCTGTTGTTTTAGGTTTTTACCGGTCGAACTGCCAGTTCACTGGTTCAATTGTCGATTTTTAAGCAACAAGAAGTTATATATTTAATAAAAATGCATCGATGAATTGATTAAAAAATGTGTCATCACATGGCAGAATAACCAGTAACCACATGTTAATATCTAATTCCTATACATGATAAAAAAACGTGTTGTTGCAAAGCACGCCTTTTGATTATTGTTTCAAAAACTTGACAAAATATATAAAATGGAGTATATATCTAGATAAAGATCATACGATCCCCTCAAGAAACACATGGAAGTACCTTCCCGTTGCACCTTTTGAGGGATATTCAAGCATGACAGCGATAAACAAGCCATTTACGCATTGTCATAGAGAAAGACATTTTATACATGGAAAGTTGCCCAAAAAATAGAAGGAAATAAATGGATATTGCAAGATGCACCTTTTGGTTGCTATTCCTAAATCAGGATGCTACAGTTGTTACATAGTTGGTCACAAAAGGGAAGAAGAATATTGCGGTACATCAAAACATTCTTTCTAGTGGCTGTACTCCTAAAATGGAAGATAGTAGCGTCAACACGTTTGTTGATCCCTCGTGAGAAATAACAACATCAAGCCTTCCAATGATAGTTAAAAAAAAACCAAACCAGTAATCGAACCGGCAAGGTTGACATTTCAGGTGTTTACCGGTCGAACCATGAGTTCACTAGTTCAATTGTTGGTTTTTTAAGCGATAAAAGAATATACATTTTATCAAAAAAATACACCAATCAATTGATAAAAAGAATTTTGTAATCACATGCCAGAGTAACCAATAACTACATGTTTATATCTAATTCCTATACATGTTAAAAAAATGTGTTTTTGCAAAGTACATCTTTTGATTATTGTTTGTTAAAGTTTGCAAAATATATCAAATGGGTATATATCTAGATAAATATCATACGGTCCCCTCAAGAAACACATGGAAGCACCTTCCCATGGCACCTTTTGGAGGATATTCAGGTATGGCAGTGAGAAACAATTCATTTACACATCGTCATAGAGAAAAATATTTTATACATGCAAAGTTGGCCAAATAATAGAAGGAAATAAATTGATATTGCAAGATGCAGCTTCTGGTTGCTACTCCTAAATCAGAATGCTACAATTGTTACATAGTTGGCCACAAAAGGAGAGAAGAATATTGTGGTACATCAAAACATTCTTTCTAGTGGCTATACTCCTAAAATGATAAAAACGAACTAGTAATCGAACCGACAAGGCTACGTTTTAGGTTTTTACCGGTCAAACTGCTGGTTCACTTGTTTGGTTGTCAGTTTTAAAGTAATAAATTAATACATATTTTACCAATAAATACACCATTCAATAGATAAAAAATGTGCAATCACAGGACATAGTAACCAGTAACTACATGTTAATATCTAATCCTATACATGATAAAAAGTGTTGTTGTTGGCGCGCGGAGTCGGAGCGGCGAGGGAGAGGCGGGGTCGCCGCGTTGCGCTGCCGAGCAAAATTGGCTGCGGAGGGGGCGACTGCACCCGATGGGTTTGTCTCCATTTACGAAATCGAGAGAGAAAGCTCCCAATCGGCCGAAATCCTACCAAAATAGATTTTCTCCCTTAACTGACGCTACCATTGGCTAGCTTGTATGCCAAAAAAGAGTCAATCGAGGGGCTTTTCTGGAATCTACATTGAACCGTCATGTTTTATGTGAACCGCCCGGTTCAGTTTTTCCAAAAAAACAGCCGGTTCGACAATTTTTTCTGGTGCAATTGCTCAAATGGTCTGCCGGGCTTAAAGAAGTGCAGTTTTTAAAACTATGCCTCCAAGATTATTTTTTTGGGTGAGAAGCGTGCCCATGTTAGGCATTCAACTTTCATCAGATATTCATAGTATTGACATGTAAAAAAAACGACACTACTTGATGTCGACATCGGACACTCTCCATTATCAAGATCGATATAAATCTATCAAATGCAAACAAAAACCCATATGATCCTCACAAAAAACCCACTTAAGCAAGTTATTTCCATGGATCAAACAATATACCCATCGTCTTTTAGACGCCACGCCTTATCTCGGAGATCAAACCGACCTAGCGCTACTTTGTTTTGATCAAATTCGAGTTGCTTACCCCACATGCAACATGGTTTTCATGGATTCATTTTTCCAAGTACTCCATAACACATCAATACACTCCTTTCTTTTATCACTTAGGAGCTGTGCGAGATGAAAGTCTCATGCACGGTTTTGCATGAGAGAAAGAAGCGAGGAATCCTCTTTTCGACTCTGACTCCCCCACTCCAGTCGTTGTTTTTCTTTCTGTTACTTCGAAAGTAGCTGCTTCAGCTTCAACCACGCGAATTCTCGATATTCCTTTTTATTTCTCATCAAACGAATGTCATCTTCTTCTGGAAATCCTAGCTATTCTTAGCATGATTTTGCGCCAAAGCGAGGCCATGAAAAACCCAACCAGATAAGCACCTTATTTCATCACCAGCACTCGTGCGCTATACGTGGTATACAAATACATTGACCACGTCATTTTCAAGGAGTACAAGTGACTCGAAAATTAACTTGAAAGTCAAAGTTGCAAAGCCAAATACTAATTGTATACCACACTCATGCCATTGACTATGTCCGACACCATGTCTAGGACCATAGTTTGACTTTCGAAACAGCACGATCGACTCTGATGAATTTGAAAGTCAAATCTGTGTATCCGAATATATACATGCCATTGACCATGTCTGCCATGTGCCATTACACAAGTGGAGTACTCTCCAGCACCGGCGTCGGCGGCGTGCGACAGAGGAAAAAGATCAGCCGCCGGGAGGGGGAGCCGCGACACGGTTCGCTAAAAACCGAGGGGCCCAAATGCGAAACGGGCCCGGAAGCAGCAAAGATAAAGGAAAAAGGAGCCACCGAATTCCGGGAGGAATCGGCGAGGACACTTCCCCCAACGCCTTTCTCTCTCTCCACACCATCGTCGTCTCTTTCCCCTCCTCCTTCCCCTCTCTCTTCCCCTGCTCCCTTCACCACCACCACTCCCCACCCACTTCCCACCCGTCCCCTCCCCCCCCCCCCCCCCCCCGCAGTCCCGCCTCCCCCACGCAGCGCCACTCCCCAGGAGGAAAAAATCCCTCGGATTCCCGCCTCGGACCACGCGGCCCGCCCCGATCGCCGGCGAGCTCCCCGACCCCCGGCGTTTCTCAGGTGAGGCGAGGTGCCCCGAAGGCGAGATCCCCCGCCGGAACCGGACGAGGGGATCCGGCTCGGGTCGCCCGCGGCGGGCGGGCGGTTGTTTCGCTAGGGTTTCTGACTGGAATGCGGTTTCCGTTTCAGGATTCGGAGGTTTGGCGCCCGGAGGAGGAGCGGAGGATCCGGCACCCATGTCGGGCCACCTCGATCGCCTCGCGCGCCCAGGTGAGCCCGCCCCCGATCGATTCCCTCCCTCTCGCCTTTTTCCCGCGCGCCCTTACTTCCCCATTTCTCGCGGCTCTGGTTGGGTTGCCGCCCGCATTGGGTTGCCTCGCCGTGCCCGCGAAGGCTACCGTGATCCGCGGCGTGAGCTGTGGTGCTTCCTTGGAAGATTGGAATAGCAGCGCCGCCCAGGCCGCTGGGTTCCCTGGTTCTGACTTAGAATAGTTGTTTTTTCGCCGCCGTCTCGGTGTTTGGAGCCGTATGTACACGCCGGGTCGTAGGATCGGTTTGGCGGCTGCGAGGGGGTGACCTGTTCAATATCTCATCCATTTGGCCTCATCGTAGGTGCTGCTGCCTGCTGTGGTCATCCGCTGGCTTCACGCGTAGTTCCCTATGCCAGTAACAGCCAGGCTAGGTTGTATTTTTGTGGGCGCTATAAACTTTTTACATCCTCGTGTCTGATTGCAAGCAGTTTGTTAGGCTAGAAGAGATGAAATCCTTTTGCTATGAGGAGAAGGCTCCTGTGCGATTTCCGCATAGAATGGTGGTGCCTTGACCTGTCACCTAATTTGTGACCAATAATCTGGTAGACAAGAACACCAGAAAATTTAATGCAAAAAGCACATGCCAATGTAGTTTGGTATCATCTGGTGGAGGGCCGGACTTAGACCTTGTAATCAAGAGCACATGTATCCATCCTGTGGGGTTGAACCTTTTCGCTAACATTGTCTCAAAATATCACACCATCAAGTTATGAAGGGAGATGGCTAATGATTCTGTTCATTTGATGCTATTATCCTTGTTTCTGAAACTTAGCAAGAAGCTGAGCTGCTGGTGTTTATGCTAATTGTAGCTGTTATCATCTGCGCCCACGTAACGTTATAAACATTGAATTATCTTGTTTGAACCTTAGCTTGTAAGCTGGGTTCATTGTTCAGAACAAAGGTATTCCCAAAGCTTATGTTGTTCAAAATTTGTCATGACATTGATCTTTGTTTACTAATTCTAATGCTAGGGTGGGCTTAGAACATTTGATAAACCCAATGTCACACACCTATGCTCGTAAGTATGATGAGTAGTATAATTTAATGTGGCTACTTTCTGCCAAGCAGTCATTGTTGCATCAAAGTAAATTAGTGCTGCAATTTGGAGAACTTGGCATGACTGGTGGCTTATTTACCTTTTTGATGTCTCAGTCTCAGGTTTTGAAGGTTGTTCAAGTCACGATGACAGGAGATCATATGAGAGGAGATCAGATTTTGAAATCTCTGAAGATGAAAAGAAGACACGAATGGGCTCTTTGAAGAAGAAAGCTATAGATGCATCGAGTAAGCTTAGGCATTCCTTAAAGAAAAAGAACAGGAGGAAGAGTGGCAGTCGGGTTCTCTCTGTGTCTATTGAAGATGTGCGTGATCTAGGGGAACTGGAAGAGGTAGAAGCATTTAGACAGGCACTAATTTTGGACGAATTGTTGCCTTCAAGGCATGATGACTATCATATGCTGCTGAGGTATAATCCTGTTTATCATGACGCCCCTGTTACATGAGCTCGGCATGTTTCTTCTTTGTTTGCTATATTATCTCACGTTGGTGTCTATAAGCTAATTTAAAATGTTTTCTGTTTAGATTCTTAAAGGCAAGGAAATTTGACATTGAGAAAGCAAAGCAAATGTGGACTGACATGCTTCAATGGAGGAAGGAATATGGCACTGATACAATTGTTGAGGTTAGCTAGCTGAAATTAAAGTTATAATATAGTTTTGATTTGTTTGACAATAAATAACAGCTGGAGCCACATTTCTCTGTAGGATTTTGATTACACCGAATTGGACACTGTTCTGGAATACTATCCTCATGGTTATCATGGTGTTGACAAAGAGGGGAGACCTGTTTATATCGAAAGGCTTGGCAAGGTTGACCCTAACAAGCTTATGAATGTAACAACTATGGACAGATATGTAAGGTACCATGTGAAGGAATTTGAGAGGAGCTTCTTGATCAAATTTCCAGCATGCTCTCTTGCGGCTAAAAGACACATCAATTCGAGCACAACAATTCTGGATGTTCAGGGTGTGGTATGTTTCCCAAGACTTGTCCATTTTCTCACAAGCCTGGCAACTAGCTAGTTCTGACTCGGTACCTGCTTTGCAGGGTTTGAAAAATTTCAGCAAAACTGCACGTGAATTAATTATGCGACTGCAGAAAGTTGATAACGATAACTACCCTGAGGTCTGGACTTCCACCCTACTTTTTGATAAGCATAGTTTGGTATTCACATGTTTTATTGTGATTTGCTGAATCAAATATCCACCATTTTCTTTTCTATGTTCCAGACTTTACACCAAATGTTTATAGTCAATGCTGGCCCGGGCTTTCGGATGCTATGGAGCACTGTCAAATCTTTCCTCGACCCAAAAACCACTTCCAAGATACATGTAAGCATTTGCACGGACCACAGCTTTTATTTATTTATGCCGAATTTACTTGATTTACAAGGTACTATTGTGTTCCGTCAGGTACTTGGGAACAAGTGTCAAAGTAAACTGCTTGAAATAATTGATGCTAGGTAAGTGGCGTTCAGCATACTGTTCTTGTGATACTTTGACTTGTTTTAATGAGTACTCTATTCTAATTATTCTTTTCATTTGTGATAATTGATCAGTGAATTGCCAGAATTTCTTGGTGGCAATTGTACCTGTCCCGAATATGGAGGGTGCCTCAAAGCTGAAAAAGGGCCATGGAAGGACCCAAACATACTGAAGGTATGGCCTATGGGGTTCCTGGTAATCATGTATCTATTACTAGTCACTTTCCTTGATTATTTCCCCTTTTAATGTGCTTATTATATGCTGATACCAGAAAGTCCTTAATGGCGAGGCCCAGTGTGCTCGGCAGATTGTAACTGTTTCCAATGGGACGGAAACTATTATTTCTTATCCCAAGTCTAAGTACCAAACGGTATGTCTCACAATCAATTTGTATTGTTCTATGCTTGGGTGATCTATGCGGGAATATAATTTGTTTTAACATGGAATGCCAGGTACGTGGAAGTGATACATCAACTGCGGAGTCTGGATCTGAAGCGGAAGATGTAACTTCCCCCAAAGCTCTAAGAAGTTACATCTCTCATCCTAAGTTGACCCCAGTTCGTGAAGAGGTCAGTAGTTTAGATTACATTGTGCTAAGATGCAGTTACTTATGAAAAAAGAACCAGCCAATTGATCTATCACTCAAATACAATTGTCAATCAGCATACTCATCAGGTAGCTGAACTGAAATTTGATGGCACTACTGTGCTCCAAACCACTAGTATGCGGTGGTTGATCTTAACTATTTGTATAATGACTACTCCCTCCGTTCCAAATTACTCGTCGCAGATATGAATGTATCTAGAACTAAAATACATCTAGATACATCCATACCTGCGACAAGTAATTCGGAACGGAGGGAGTACATTTCATAGCAACCAAAAAAACTGGAACTGCCTGTCTCCATCAAACAACCTGTTAGGTAGAGAAAAAAAAAGGTTCTAAACAACTAAAACCAATCAGTACTCACTTTGTTGCTATCCTAATTTCCTGGCTAGCTGTTTTTAAATTTGCACATGTTAAAAAAAGAATTTATAAATCCCTTTTCTTTGTTTCTCCGTTATGCACATGGGTTGTGCTACATTGGTTTGAGCTTTGCCTTTTCGCCTTTCAGGTCAAGATGATCAGGGCCACTAGCTTTTCTACCCGTATGCCTGAATACGACGTTCCTGTTGTTGACAAAGCAGTGGATGCAACATGGAAGAGAGAACTGCCTCGGAAGGCGCCTGTCCCGCCCAAAGGTATTTTTCTTGTCAGTTTATGCAGGATCTGAATGATATCTTCTGATACTGGCAAAACCTGATATTTTTTGCTATTTCTTGAATATAGACTCTTCTTTGGCTACCACCACAAAGACATCCAACAGGTCTTTGGATCAGATTATTCCAGCTCTGATGGCTTTTGTGATTGCTATCGTAACGCTGCTTCGGTCAGTTAAAGATGTTGCCACAAAGAGATTGCCAAATAAAAATGAGGCAGATGAACAAAGTTCTGCCATATATCAAGACTGCATTCCAAAGGAGGAGTTCCGCCCCCCGTCGCCAGGTCCTGGGTTTGCTGAATCTGACCTGTTCTCGTTAGTCTTGCAAAGGCTGGCAGAGCTTGAAGCGAAGGTTCATGCACTTGAAGAAAAACCTTCTGAAATGCCTTGCGAGAAAGAAGAGCTGCTTAATGCCGCTGTCCGCCGCGTGGATGCACTAGAAGCTGAGCTCATCGTAACAAAGAAGGTAATTCCATGGCTTGCACCCTGTTTCGAAAAAAATTCCATGGTTTGCTGCTCACTGTTTCATTAGGATGAAAAAACCCACAACCCCACTACAAAACTTGTTGTATTTTTGTTATTTTAATTTAATTGAGAAGGTCACTACTTGTCACTTACCCTGTTCATTTTCGAAATTCATCTAGGCTCTGCACGAGGCTCTTATCAGGCAGGAGGAACTGCTTGCTTACGTTGACAGGAAGACAATTGCCAAGGCCCAGGTTTGTAACGCATAATGCAATCAGTCTTTTTACTGCTTTTTTCATCTCTTGATCTGTTTCTCATGTGTCATGTCTACTTTCCTGTTGCAGAAAAAGAAGAAGAAGCCGATGTCTTGCTACTAGGACAAGGAGAGAGACCCCCTTGGTTCAGTTTTCTATTTCCTGAGATGCCGGAGATGGCGCTTGAGATGATGTAAACGGTTGATCCGTTCGTTTTCCTGACAAATGTGAAAAAGACATACATGGGTTTGTAAATGGACAGAAAATCCTGACATAAATAAATGTGTTTTTGCGCCGAATCATGCCCGTTTCAGCCTGCCTTTCTCAAATACAAATGGCAGGCAGAGAATGCCGTTGTTAACCCTGTCTTCGTTCTGCAATTTGTTACTCTAGTTATTGGTTACCCGTGCTTTCATCATCACAAACCTGACGATATGCAGCTCTAGCTGAACTATTTGTAGTTCCCAGTGTGCAAATGACCAGGGGAAACAAGACCATTGTCGCTAAGGCATCGTTATGTGCCACAATCCTCCAGCTGCAGCCAGATTTTTGCCAAGGCATCACCAATTTTGTGTCAATCACGATTCAGTTACACAGCATTCTTCAGAAGCGCAAAACTGTCAGTTACACAGATGACATACGATTCTTCTAAACACACAAAATATGTTTCGACATAGCTAGGACCTGCCTGCTCGGAGCGCTGCGACTACTTTCACATGAAACAGTTCGATCCCTGCTCCGAAAATAAACAAAAAATACAAAATCTTGTGGCCTAATGTGGTAGTACTACTCCCTCCGTCCGAAAATACTTGTCATCAAAATGGACAAAAAAGAATGTATCTAAAACTAAAATACATCTAGATACATCCCCTTTTATTCATTTTGATGACAAGTATTTCCGGACGGAGGGAGTATAATTCAGCCTCGGCATTCCAGATTGTATGTGTGTATGTATGTATCCTTTTTGCTGCATTTTTTCTCTTTTATCTTTCTTGCTTTGCTCCCCCTTCTTTCCCCCTGCAGTCGCAGGCCGTCGCCGCCGTCGTCGGTCAGCGATCTTCCCCTCACCAACGGAATGGATTCTGCTGTTGGAGACAAAACTTTAATGAAATCAGCTTGTAAGATGGGTGCCTACCACAAGCTTGAGCCTAACAGTACCAACTGATGCTGCAGACATGCAAGTGAGTGAGAATGCCGGCCTTACCATCCCCTTCTTTTTCTTCTTCTTCTCGATGTATGCCAGCACCTCCTCCTGCTGCCCCTTCGACGCCTCCAGAAGCTGCAATGTACATGGATCCACCATTAATCCAGCCCAAGATCACTCATGAATGCGTGTCTGTATCATGTCATGTGGGGCTCACCTTCTTGGTGGACTCAAGCTCGGCCTCGAGGGTGTCGAGCCGGGTGGCGGCGGCGGCGAGCTGCTCTGCCTTGTCGGCGGGCATCTCGGTGGGCCGCGAGCCGAGGGCGGCCACCTTCTCCTCCAGCTCGCCCACCCGCTTCGCCAGCGCCTCGAACTGCGCCGTCGACACGCCCGCCACCACGACCGGGCCCCCGGGGCCGCCCTGCCCCTGGGCCTGCAGGAGCTTGCGGTTCTTGGCCATGGCCTCCATGGTGGCGATGCCCATGGCCGCGTCCATGGCGCGCTTCGGCGCGATCTTGCCCACCCGGAACATGGCCACCACCCCCATCACGAACGCCATGAACCCCGTCACCACCTGCCGGTCCCCGGCGTCGCCGTGCTTGTACGCGTCCGGCAGCGACGCGTACATATCTGCCACCATGCCAAACACATTCCCACTATTCGTTCAGAACCACACACAAAGTCACAAACCAACGCCTCATTCCATTAGCTCTCTCTTTCTCTCTGCTTTTTCATGGAGTGTTTATTTGGTTGAAGGGTGCAATGGCCGAGCTGACCTCTCGCGATGGCGAGCTTCTCCGCGCTCATCTCGCCGTTCCAGTTGAAATCCATGCCCTTGTCCGCCATGGGGAAGAGCTCGTCGTAGGGCGCGGAGCCCCCCTCTTTGCCGGAAGGAGCAGCCTGCGAATCCTAGGTTCAGAGATGCAACAGCATTAGGCCACACAAAGTCAAGTTAGTACTCGCTACTACTACCATGGAAGGGACCAACAATGTTGTCTGGCTCGCTACTGTAGCAAATCCGACAAAATGCTAGGCGTTAGACATATTCTTTCACCTTGGTCTCTTCATTTGGCACCTCATGGAGGGGAGCCATGTGCGGCGGGTGTTCGGTCTTGTCGTGCGCCACCTTGGGAGAGTCGACACCGTCACGGCGCATCGACTCTTGCTTCTGCAAAGGCGATGTTCGTCAGAGATGCGAACGATAATATGTAGGGGAAAAAAGGCCATGTAAAACCTCCATATATAAGTAAGAAATCTCGTGGCAACCTTTACAGCCGGCGCAGCGTCGTCCTCGGTGATCGTCTTCTCCTCGGCGCTGGCAGGGTCCGAGTTGTTCATTCCGCATCTCCCCAAGCCACATTGCACCATCTGAAGAATCAAAGCACAAAATGTTCATGGTACCTGTGCTCAGGAGTGGGTTCAGCTGTAGTATAGCATCACTACTGCTTCCATTGGCAAGTGTGCACTAGCAAATATACATTCCCTTGCATCATGTATGAACTCCGACTGTTGGAAAATAACCATTAACCTTTATGATTTCAGGGTCCTTCCACGGTCCTTTGTCGGAGCGCATGCAACCTCCGCCCTCGCATACGCAAGTGCCCCCAAACATTTCGGGCAATTCACTGTCGAACCCCGCAGAATAGGAACAGAAAAGGTGAGTTCAACTTCAGCATGCTGCTAATACTATGCAAAGCAAACTCATTTGAATTGTCAGTGCTGCCAACTTGCAAAATCCTTTTAGAGTTGCTATATAAAAAGAACTTCTTGGACAAACCTGGGATCAATTACTTCCAGCAACTTGCTCTGGTACTTGTTGCCGAGAACCTAAACCCCGAGGCATGAACCGTAAATAAAAGGGATTATACTCTTGATCAAGTATCTAGATTAGCTGATGACTTAAAAAGGACATGAACTGAAAAGAGATGGGTTACATGGATCTTGGCTGTGGTCTTGGGGTCAAGGAAGGACTTGACGGTGTTCCACAGGAGCCTGAATCCCTGACCGGCATTAATGATGAACATCCGGCACAGGGTCTGCATCGTCAGTTAAAATCATCAGCCGAGCATCATTTCCATGAAGCGATATTTGACAAACATGGAATGAATACAATCTGTTCCTGGCACTCCTCGTCGAGAGAATTTTCCTTCCGGTACTTCTAGTTTACAACATTGTTACTGTTAAACATAATAGGTCGAACCAAATTGTTGATAGATACAAAGTACTACATAATATAATTGGGTTGATGCACCATTACCTGAGGTTAACATGAAATTTCTCATGCCAGTTAATACAATGCATTAAGATTCACAAAATTTTCTCAAAGAGAAGTACCAAAGCATGAACTGTCAATGGAACACTCCCAATTACTGCACACACATGGGCATATATATCATATCATATGATGTACCTCAGGGTAGTTATCCCCGTCGATCTTCTGGAGCTGGCCGATGAGATCTCTCGCAGCCTTGTTGAAGTTCTTGTAGCCCTGAGACATGCCAAACAACAGTATCACATGAACCTTTTTCCAACGTGGCTGCTAGCTCTATGAAAGTGCTGAAGAAACTAGCTAGGCATGGATCAATCTTGGACAATGGATGGATGATGAGCAGTTAATTAATTACCACGCCGGAAACGTCGAGGATGGTGGTGCTCTGGTCGACGTGGCGCTTGGCGGAGATGGAGCAGGCCGGGAACTTGAGGGCGAAGGCCCTCTCGAACTCCCTCACGTGGTACCTGACGTAGCGGTCCATGCTGGTGACCTGCAGCAGCTTGGTGGTGTCGATGGCGCCCAGCTTCTCGATGTAGATCGGCCGGCCGTCCTTGTCCACGCCGTGGTGCCCCTGCGGGTAGTGCTCCAGCACCTGCTCCACCTCCTCGAATTGGAAATCCTGCGTGCATACCTCGAATTGTTAGTTGCATTCACCTTCCATTTTCCGGAGAAGAAATTGAAGGCCGACAATGTGTTTTGATCGACGGATGGAATGCAAATCTAATGGAGCACGCCACGCCACTCTACGTACGTCCATGATGGTGTCGGTGCCGAACTCCTTGCGCCAGTTGAGCATGTCGGACCACATCTGCTTGCTCTTGTCGATCTCGAACTTGCGGGCCTTGAGGAAGCGGAGCATCATGTGGTAGTCGTCGTGGCGCGCCGGGAGGAGCTCCTCCAGGACCAGCGTCTGCCGGAACGCGTCCACGGAGGCCGCCTCCTTGGCGTCGCGCACGTCCTCGATGGCCACCGACATCACCTTGCTGCTGCGCTGCCGCCCCGACCGCCGGCTCATGGAGCTGCGGAGCATCTTGGACGAGGCGCTCATGGCGCGGTGCCGGAGCGACGCCGACGACGCCATGCCGGGCGCCCGCGAGGTCGGGGTCGAGGCGGCGCCATCCGCCGCCGCGTCGGCCGTCGCGGACATGGGACGGCGGGGGTGTCGGTCGTCGTCGCCTTATTTCGTCGATCGATCACACCGGCTAGCTTAGCTAGCTAGCGGGGACGGCGGCCGGCCGGGCGAGCGCCGCTGCACCACCACCTGAGCAATCAACCACCGCCGGCCACTGCCACCAGTTAGTTTCCTGGATCGATGGAGAAGAGATAACAAGAACCGATTCACACGGATCGACAAGGTGAATTACCTACGTACGTACCAGGGAGACGGCCTTGTTGGGGGAGGGTGAAATGGAGAGGGGAAGAAGAAGGGTGGGGACGCGGAATGGCGGATGCTAGGTAGAGTTAGTTGGTGCATGCATGGCCCCGGCCTGCCATGGGCGTCCCCTTCCCCACGAGGCGCTCCCACTATTTCAGGCACCATGGTAGCTGCACCGCTCCTAACTTTAACTTGGATCATGTCTGTTTTCATAATTGGTCTATCTAGGTCAAATTATTAGTACGTTACTTAGGAGAGAGGCGTTTTGGAGGCCGAGCTCCATGGAGGCCTTTATTTTTGAAAAATTCAAATTCAATTTTTTATGGTTCAAAAAGTTCTGAAAAAATATGCATATATGTAAGGATGTAACCCACATGTGTGTAAAAATTCATGATAAAATACCTTGAATTGTGACATGTACAAAAAACGACAAATTCATGACCCGGGAGGCTGAATGGTATCATGTGTTAAACAGCCCCAGATTTGTCTTTTTTGCACAACCCTCATTTCAATGTATTTTGAGCTGAAAATTTACACATATGTGTGTTATGCCTTCATTTATATCTGTATTCTTTACCAGAATTTTTTGAAATGTAAAAATTTAAATTTTGATGAAATTTCAAATTTGAATTTGGAGGCCTCGCTGGAGGCCGAGCTCCAAAAGTGATTTCCGGTTACTTAGTTACAAAAATATGCTAGCAATGAAAATTAGGCTGCATAATAAAGTAATTAGGTCGATAACTTTTCATGTCGAGTGATCATATGTGCAAATATCTAATTGCATGCCTTGGGAAGAAATGCTAAAAAATTACGATTCAAAACAAAAATAATATGAAAACAATTATTATGGAACTAAGAGAAATCAATGATGTGAATATACGTAACAAAAGCGAATCGAATCTGTGATTGGATGGTTAGAGAGACTGTGGTGTCTCCAGCCCACCAGAGTTCAAATCCTGGTGCTCGCATTTATTCCTAAATTTATTTCAGGATTTTCGGCGATGCCCATTCAGTGGGAGGAGACGTTCCCGTCGAAGACAAGGTGCCTACATTGACTTCATAAATTTCAAGATGATATGGCGGCTCAGTCTTTTGGAGGTGCTCATAGGGGTAGGGTGTGCGTTCATAGGGGTGAGTGTATGCGCGTGTATATGAGCGCTTTGGTCTGTACTGTGTTAAAATAAAATAAAAAATGAAACAAAAAGAAATGCAAAATAAAGGTCTAAAATCGATAGTAATACCAAGTCAAAACAGTTTGCTGATTCAATTTTTTTTATCAATTTACATATTATCAAAAGGTGGTGTCATGTTTCTAAAATCAAGTAAATGTGACAATATACATATAACCCATTTAAAAGATGTATATATATCAATGTTCTCCGTGACATGATAGCCGAGGTAATTGAAGCTCCGGCTCTTATGCATAATCCACGTACGAACTTTTTCGATGTATTCACGGAATCAAGACATGCCCATAGGTAACTTTGTCTTCATGTCCTGGAGGACGCAAGACATGTCCATAATCTATCATTGCAACCTTGGAGGAAGACCGGAAGGGAGCCACCGCCGGAGGAGCGATGTTGTGGGGCCACCATGCGCCGTTGCCGCTGTCGCCTCGTCTTCACCAACACCCCTTTTTCTTCCTCCATCACGTTCACCGTGGGGTCGGGGTTGGCGCAATAAAATCAGGCGCAATGCCACCCCTTATTGGAAGAAGGGGCGATGATCCAGGAGACCTTCTTCTCGGTCTTTTTTGTGAAGCAGACACACCCAACCTATGAGAGATTTGCTTGAGACAAGTAGAGCTTGGCTTTCTACAAAGTTTTTCGGAGGGCGTAGTGGGGCTCAACCATAGGAAGCCCTCACAAAAAGTGATAAAGCTAGCCACTTGAAGGATCCCATTGGGATTCAGGTGGCGCAGCTCCAATTCATAGTACTAGAGCACCCCTCACAGAAAGACACACACACACACACACAGAGAGAGAGAGAGAGAGAGAGAGAGAGAGAGAGAGAGAGAGAGAGAGAGAGAGAGAGAGAGAGAGAGAGAGAGAGAGAGAGAGAGAGAGAGAGAGAGAGAGAGAGAGAGAGAGAGAGAGAGAGAGAGAGAGAGAGAGAGAGAGAGAGAGAGAGAGAGAGAGAGAGAGAGAGAGAGAGAGAGAGAGAGATGCCCTATCAAGGAGGCAAAGACAACCACCTCTTCCTCCCGAGGCATTGGAGTTGATTCCTTCGCGGGGCACCACTGTTCAATCTGGGAGGGGAAAGAGTCAGCCGCCCGCAACTTCTCCATCCCCTGGTCACAGAAGGAGGAGCGCCTTCATATCAAAGGCTCCTTGCCACCCTTTTCTTCTTATCCGGAGCCACTTTGGATGCCTTCGTCCTTTAAGACAATTCTTCCTCTTCCACCTCACCTCTCCTTCCTCTTCCTCATCCCCTCAGCCGTGTAGTCGCTCTCCCCAGTTCATCCTCCATGTCCGCGTCCGACTATGCCACCAGCAACACCGAGGTAGAGGGCGTGGAAGGACCCAAAAGGGAGGGCTTTGGAAGTACCTCAACACCGTCAAAGCCTGCCGGGGAGGTTCGCAAAACGCAGTCACATCGAAGGAAATGTAATCCAGGTGACAAAGGAGACAAAGGAGGTAAGCATTAGAGAGTGCTTTAGTTTCCTTGTTAGGCCTACCATATAGGTTCAGGGAATGCCGAAACGTTTCCCCTCCCAAAACACTGCTTGGTAGTCATGACATGACTGGTCAAGACTATTGCATGACAAACAACATCAGCTGCACTTTAGTTCTTCGGTCCGCTGATGTTGTCATAATTATCCCATATCGGGAACCAAAGCAAACCCCACTATCGCACGTTTCCCCTGGGTAAGGCTGGTCGTAATGGGAGTATCATAAACAGCATCATGCATGCCAACTGTACTTTTTGGATGATGTGGCACACAATTAAATGAGAAAAGAGAAAATGTGGTATCATATCATGATACCGTATCATATTAAATGTTGTACTACTTTATGTCATGCATGACAATTAATAAGGCAACCTAAGATACTAACTTATGATACGATGCATATACTCCCCATTACGACCAGCCTAACATATCCACATATTGGTCCTCAGATTACTGAAGGAAATATGCCCTAGAGGCAATAATAAGGTTATTATTTATTTCCTTATTTCATGATAAATGTTTATTATTCATGCTAGAATTGTATTAACCGGAAACATAATACATGTGTGAATACATAGACAAACAAGAGTGTCACTAGTATGCCTCTACTTGACTAGCTCATTAATCAAAGATGGTTATGTTTCCTAACCATAGACAAAGAGTTGTTATTTGATTAATGAGGTCACATCATTAGTTGAATGATCTAATTGACATGACCCATTCCATTAGCTTAGCACCCGATCGTTTAGTATGTTGCTATTGCTTTCTTCATGACTTATACATGTTCCTATGACTATGAGATTATGCAACTCCCGTTTACTGGAGGAACACTTTGTGTGCTACCAAACGTCACAACGTAACTGGGTGATTATAAAGGAGCTCTACAGGTGTCTCCAAAGGTAGATGTTGGGTTGGCGTATTTCGAGATTAGGATTTGTCACTCCGAATGTCGGAGAGGTATCTCAGGGCCTTCTCGGTAATGCACATCACATAAGCCTTGCAAGCATTGCAACCAATTAGATAGTTGCAAGATGATGTATTACGGGACGAGTAAAGAGACTTGCCAGTAACGAGATTGAACTAGGTATTGGATACCGACGATCGAATCTCGGGCAAGTAACATACCGATGACAAAGGGAACAACGTATGTTGTTATGCGGTCTGACCAATAAAGATCTTCGTAGAATGTGTAGGAGCCAATATGGGCATCCAGGTCCCGCTATTGGTTATTGACCAGAGATTTGTCTCAGTCATGTCTACACTGTTCTCGAACCGTAGGGTCCGCACGCTTAAGGTTACGATGACAGTTATTATGAGTTTATGCATTTTGATGTACCGAAGGAGTTCGGAGTCCCGAATGAGATCGGGGACATGACGAGGAGTCTCGAAATGGTCGAGACGTAAAGATCGATATATTGGATGACTATATTCGGACATCGGAAAGGTTCTGAGTGGTTCGGGTATTTTCGGGAGTACCGGGGAGTTACGAGAATACGGGGGAAGAAGTATATGGGCCTTATTGGGCTTTAGGGGAGAGGGAGAGGCAGGCCGCGCGCCCCCCCATTGACTAGTCCGAATTGGACTAGGGGGAGGGGCGGCGCCCCCTCCTTCCTTCTCTTCCCTCTTCCCCTTCCTTGTCTCCTACTCCTAATACATGGAAGGACTCTTAGTTGGACTAGGAAAGGGGGAATCCTACTCCCGGTGGGAGTAGGACTCCCTAGGGCGCGCCATAGAGAGGGCCGGCCCTCCCCTCCTCCACTCCTTTATATACGGGGGCAGGGGGCACCCCATAGATACACAAGTTGATCTTCGTGATCGTTCCTTAGCCGTGTGCGGTGCCCCCTCCACCATATTCCACCTCGGTCATATTGTAGCGGTGCTTAGGCGAAGCCCTGCGATAGTTGAACATCAAGATCGTCACCACGCCGTCGTGCTGACGGAACTCCTCCCCGAAGCTTTGCTGGATCGGAGCCCGGGGAGCGTCATCGAGCTGAACGTGTGCTAAGAACTCGGAGGTGCCGGAGTAACGGTGCTTGGATCGGTCGGATCGGGAAGACGTACGACTACTTCCTCTACGTTGCGTCAACGCTTCCGCTTCGGTCTACGAGGGTACGTAGACAACACTCTCCCCTCTCGTTGCTATGCATCACCATGATCTTGCGTGTGCGTAGAATTTTTTTTGAAATTACTACGTTCCCCAACAAGATTGTGGGGACCCCTCTTCAACAACCCTTCAACCAAGTGTTGCAGCCAATTAGATGGATAAATCTCCCGAGGAGAGGGCTCTCACTGAAAGCTAAAGGGCTTGACAAGTTCCACATACCACGTCCCGACAAAGGGGCTATGCGACACTCGTGGGATATTAACGAGGATTCTGGACATGGAGGTATCAATATCATTCAAATGTTTTGGGAAGCCAACGGCCGGGACCTCTAGTACTCGGGAAGCCATGGATCTAAAGGACATCTAAGCAAGGCATAGTCTGACATGACCTAGGGAACCAAGTCTACAAGCATTCTGACCCCCTAACTTGACCATGTATATAAGGCAAGTTAGGGTTCTTCTCGAGGCACAAGACACATTTTTATAGAACCCTAGAGCTAGGTGTCCCACCCACCTCTTTCTTCTGTCTCTCTGATGCCAGGTCAAAGAGACTTGTAATCCAAGAAACATATCTCTCCAGTGATCTTCCTGGTCATCAGAGATCACCTAAGCAATACAAACACTAGAGGCTGGAGTAGGGTGTTACCTCCTCCTAGAGGTCTTGGTCCTAGGTAAATTCCGTGTCCCGTGCCTCTTACCCTCAATCCGCTGCTCGCACACTGAGGGAGTCTTGGATTAGGGGGTCCCCGGGCGTCCGGGCTATGTGACATGGGCCGGACTGGTGGGCCGTGAAGATACAAGATAGAAGGCCTTCCCCCGTGTCCGGATGGGACTCTCCTTTGCATGGATGGCAAGTTTGGCGTTCAGATGTATAGTTTCCTTTCTCTGTAAACCTACCCTGTACAACCCTAGTCCCCTCCGTTGTCTATATAAACCGGAGGGTTTAGTCCGTAGAGGCTAAGACAAATCATACAGGCTAGACATCTAGGGTTTAGCCATTATGATCTCGAGGTAGATGAAGTCTTGTAACCCCTATATTCATCAAAGTCAATCAAGCAGGAAGTAGGGTATTACCTCTGAGGGAGTCCTGGATTACGGGGTGTCCGGATAGCCGAACTATACCTTCGACCGGACTCTTGGACTATGAAGATACAAGATTGAAGACTTCGTCCCGTGTCCGGAAGGGACTTTCCTTGGCGTGGAAGGCAAGCTTGGCGATACGGACATATAGATCTCCTACCATTGTAACCGACTCTGTGTAACCCTAACCCTCTCTGGTGTCTATATAAACCGGAGGGTTTTAGTCCGGCCTTGACGCACAGTTCGGGACCCCCTACCCGAGATCCGCCGGTTTTGACACCGACTGTGCGTCAAGGCCGGATGATAACAGGAGACAAGGGACACAATATTTTTACCCAGGTTCGGGCCCTCTCGATGGAGGTAAAACCCTACTCCTGCTTGATTAATATTGATGATATGGGTAGTACAAGAGTAGATCTACCACGAGATCGAGGAGGCTAAACCCTAGAAGCTAGCCTATGGTATGATTGTTGTATGATGGAGTTATCCTACGGACTAGAACCCTCCGGATTATATAGACACCAGATAGGGTTAGGGTTACACAAAGTCGGTTACAATGGTAGGAGATCTTGAATATCTGCATCGCCTAGCTTGCCTTCCACGCCAAGGAAAGTCCCTTCCGGACACGGGACGAAGTCTTCAATCTTGTATCTTCATAGTCCCGGAGTCCGGCTGAAGGTATAGTCCGGCTATCCGAACACCCCCTAATCCAGGACTCCCTCAGTAGCCCCCGAACGAGGCTTCAATGACGACGAGTCCGGTGCGCAGATTGTCTTCGTCATTGCAAGGCGGGTTCTTCTCCAAATTCTGTGTACCTGTAGGAATAATGTCCGATTTTTATAATGCTGAGTTCCTCGGCTTCCACGCCCAATAATGGCTGTCTTCCACGTGTCAAACGAATGCAAAAAGCCGGGGTGTTTTTACACCCACACCCCTTGCCATATAAACGAGCTGCCTATTTAACGGGATGGGGATTCAGATCCAAACCACATCTTCTCCCCTCCGCGAGCTATCATCAGAGCACCTCCAGCAAAGGTCCATTCGAACATGGCCAGTCGTCGCAGCTCCTCCCCTCGCCCTTCCGGTCCTAAACCCAGAGACTGGGAGAGTTGTTCCATCCCGCACGGCGAGTTAGTGTCTCTTCAGACTAAGGGATTTCTCCCTTAGGCTTACATGGTCCCGATCCGAGCCGGACTCGCCACCTACAATGGCGGAAAGCAAGCGGAGAGCACCCCCAATCCCTCCAAAGGAGAGCGGGTGTGCCTTGTCCCTTATCTAATGAGGGGACTGGGATTTCCAATTCATCCATTTCTCCGTGGGCTCCTGGAGTTCTACGACCTCCAGCTGCACAATCTCACGCCTGCCTCCATATTGCATATCGCGGGCTTCGTCGCCCTTTGCGAGCTATTCTTGGGTGTCGAGGCCCATTTCGCGCTGTGGAAGAGGATATTCTGCCTAGTGCCCCGTTCTCAAGACGGGTCCATATATCAAGTGGGCGGAGCCGAAGTATGGCGCATCGCCGGGACCGGATACTTATCCGGAACCCCAAAGAAGGCGTCCGAGGACTGGCCTTCAGAATGGTTTTATATAGATGATGTCCCGCTGCCGGACCCTATCCGGGTCGGTCTCCCCGAGTTCAACAGTGCTCCATTAAAGAAACGCTTGAGCTGGCGCCCGCGGAGCTCTCAGAGAGAAGGTGACAGAGACGTCCTTTACTTGATGGGCCGGATAAGACTATTGGCTCATTCCGGAGTAACCATGATTGAAGTCATGGCCATATGCATTATGCGGGGGGTGCAGCCGCTTTAATATAGAGGCTACCCCATGTGGGATTTTAACGGGGAGGATGACGCCACCTGTTACGGTCGTAAGGGGCCAGCCTCAGCTGCCGCTCTAGTAAAGATCCTGTCCTCTTTGTACAAGGGGGAAAAGGAGGAATTCCTCCGCGTCAACCCGCGGGGCGGATTTACTATGTACGACCCTCCTAGTTGGGTAAGCGAACAATCGTGCTCGCCCGTTTGTTTTATACTCCCATGATTAGATATGTAGTCTAACGACTTCAATGCGGGAACTGCGACAGGAGGTAAAGGATATAAACAGCCGTCCTCCACAACTCGAGGACCCAGAACGGTCCCTCGATCCGGACTCCGAAGAGGATCCGGATATCCCGGTGGAGCTTATCGACGGGGTGTTCCATCAACTAAGCAAGGACGATACCTTGGTAGCCATTATGGCTGATTAACCAGGGTTAATCCCGGCCTCCCAGGTGACAGAAACCGGAGTCTCATTCCCTTGAGAGGGGTTCCATTCCCACGTATTTTGGTTGTTCTGACAACAACCGTGTTTTGCAGGGGAGATTTCCAAGGAGGGAGGCCGAACCTGCAATGGCTAGCCAACGAGGGGCCGCAGGGCCCCGTGGGGCAAAGAGGAATGTGGTCCGGACTGAGATGCGGCGCAAAGGTATAGCACACCCTCTGCTTCCCTGGTGTTATTCTCTCAGGGCATATTAACGTTCATGCTATCTTCAGGACGAAGAGATCTCGCCGGACTATATCCGGAGAGGTTGCCAATCGCGCCTCTACCAGCCAGGCTCCAACGTCTGGCCAGGAGGGGGAAGCGAGCACAAGGCGCGCACCAGACGCTCCTCTGACAGAGGATGCGGATAGGCTGTCTGCCACAAATTCTGAGGTGGAGAGTGCCATGAACCACAGGCGTCGCCGGACAGTTCTACGTGACGCTTGTTTCTCCCAAGAGGCTTTAGATGCCTTTAATTCGGCAGATGCATACCTCCGTGCCGCTCAAAATGGTTTAGCCAGAGCCACGGAGCAGTATGTAAAAGACATATGGGTAAGAAAGTTTTGGTAATATATATATATATACCAGTAGCCCCCGAGACTTGAAACAGTTAGAGTAACTGATTTAAGGATCATTTGTTTATGTAGGTTCTTACAGAGAAGAATACCGTACTGTCCCAGGAGCTGAAAAAGTGCAAAGCCCAACTGGAGGCCGCAC
Organism: Aegilops umbellulata; assembly: GCA_032464435.1. Taxonomy (NCBI): domain Eukaryota; kingdom Viridiplantae; phylum Streptophyta; class Magnoliopsida; order Poales; family Poaceae; genus Aegilops; species Aegilops umbellulata. The sequence goes on along the minus strand of CP136059.1, from coordinate 332,020,822 downwards.
TAGCCGCAGTAGGGGAGCCGAAAGAAACCCCTTCTGGTAAGATATACTTCTAAAGATTAGTATTGTGCGGCATGGGTGCGAATATGACAAATCGCATTGTAGACGGTGCCGGACTAGATCCGGAGAGGCAACAACTCTTACGCCGGCTAAAGGCCGGTGAGAGTGTGCTGACAAAGGTGAGGCAGGAGAAGAATGATCTTCAGGATGCCAACACCAAACTGGACGTTGAACTGAAAGATGTTCGTGGCCAGCTGTCGGACTCCACTAAGGAGAATCAGCGGCTTCGACGCGGTATATTTAGTAAGTGCTTAAGCGAACTTTGAAAAAAGAGTTCGGCGAGGAAGTCGACTAACAGAATAATGTCCGTAGGTATGCTCATAGGTCGTCCTGCCGAGGAGATGCCCGGTTCAACGAGTGACCTTCTTCCCGAGCTCTTGCAACTGCACGAGCGAGTTCGGCGGGCGATGAGAGGCATTGTCCAAGCCTTATGGCCTTCCCCCTCCGTGCCCGAGGGCCTTGGAGAGCTTGCGGAGAAGCTGAAGGGAGCCCGGTGGCGCTTCCGGTTGTGGAAGATATCGACCTGCCGGCAAGGCGCTAGAGAGGCCTGGGCCATGGTGAAGACCCGGTTTACGAAGTCTGACCCAAACCACATGGCCGAGGTCGGACCTGTGGGGCCTGACGGGAAGGAGATCCCTGTAATCCTAGTTTACGACCAAGTAGAGCTGGCTGCAAAGTATTTCCAGCAGGACTGTAAATTAGACAGCCTGTTAGATGGTATAGAAGAGGAATACAATCAGTCAGAGTGACTGTGTAATTGACATGTGTAATGCCTTCTAGCCGGATTGTAGATCGTTTGTCATTGCCGACCTTTTCGCTTCTACCTCGGGATCTGACGGTCCGGAGTGTGTCCGAATACCCTACCGGTTATGTAAGAACCGGGGTATGCGTGGAGACCAGGTGTAGGGGTCATCAGTGCTTTATCAGACAAGTGCCCAACTAGTTATGTTATATTACATGGTTAGTAAGAAACATCTTCCAGAGAGAATAGTTCCGTTAGGGGTTCCTTTCTCTGGGAGGCATGCCCTAAAGTGCATGCCCGGACCGCAAATGCAGACAAATCATCTGGGGGCATGTATATGAATAAGTAAAAAAGGTCATCTTTTAGTTCACCGACCGAATATTCCCTTAAGAACGCTAGCTTTCGGCTTCACCCAGTCTGAGGTACACATCCGGCTGATCCGGCAGTAACAATCGCAGAGGTGCTCCCTTTACCACCTAGCCGAACAATCGGGAATGTAGGGGTAAGCACAGGAGCCAGGCAACCCAGCTTGGCCAAAACTTAAGTCATATCGATGCATATAATGGTGAAGAAAAGGTACATGCGGAAGTTTGACGCATGTGTTGGGCGTGAAGCCCATATAAATAAGCTTCTGTTAGAGAAGCCCCCAGGTTAAATGAGCGCGGGTAGCGCGTCAGGTGATAAGCCTTTTAAGGGCTATAAGAGAAAAGAGGGGAAGGAGAGAACTTTAAGACAAAAATGTAAAAACTAGGCAGAGGAAGGAGACAAACACAGAGTCCGGCGCTAGGCATAGAATCTTCGGAGACGGGTGGTGTTCCATGGGTTTGGCTCGAGTCGGTTATCCGACGCATCTCGCAGGCGGTACGCTCCACCAGTCAGGACTTGGTCGATTATGAATGGACCTTCCCACTTGGGCTTGAGTTTGTCCTTTTTCTTATCCGGCAGGCATAGAACTAGTTCGCCAACATTGTAATTTTTGGCCCGTACTTCTCTGCTTTGATATCTTCGAGCTTGCTGTTGGTAAAATGCGGAACGGGCTTTTCTACGTCACGCTCCTCCTCCGAGGCGTCCAAGTTGTCCTGCCGATCTAGCTCAGCTTCTCCTTCTTCGTACATGCGCACTCTAGGTGAGTCATGGATTATGTCACAGGGCAAAACTTCCTCTGCGCCGTACACCATAAAGAATGGTGTGTATCCGGTGGTGCGGTTCGGCGTGGTCCGCAGCCCCCAGAGTACGGAGTCGAGCTCCTCTACCCAGTGCGTATTAGATTCCTTGAGGGACCGCACTAGTCTGGGTTTAATGCCGCTCATAATAAGACCATTTGCACATTCAACCTGACCGTTAGTTTGTGGGTGATAGACCGAAGCATAGTCGAGCTTGATGCCCATGTTTTTGCACCAGAGTTTTACCTCGTCGGCGGTGAAGTTTGTACCGTTATCAGTTATGATGCTGTGGGGGACGCCGTAACGGTGTATGACCCCGGATATGAAGTCTATCACAGGTCCGGATTCGGCCGTCTTAACGGGCTTGGCTTCTATCCATTTAGTGAACTTGTCCACCATGACCAGTAAGTATTTTTTCTTGTGGGTTCCCCCTTTAAGGGGTCCAACCATGTCAAGCCCCCGGACCGCGAAAGGCCAAGTGATGGGGATAGTTTGGAGGGCGGTGGGTGGCATATGGCTTTGGTTTGCGAAAAGTTGGCAACCTACGCATCGTTGGACCAAGTCCTGAGCGTCTGCTCGGGCCGTCGGCCAATAAAAGCCCGTACGGAAAACCTTGCTTACAAGGGCCCGAGCTGCAGCATGGTGGCCACCGAGTCCGGCGTGAATTTCAGCCAGCAGGTTCCGCCCTTCCTCTGCGGAGATGCACCTTTGAAGGACTCCGGTAGTGCTTTTCTTATAAATCTCTCCCTCGTGGACTTTATAGGCTTTAGATCGCCGCACTATGCAGCGTGCCTCGTTTTGGTCCTCTGGGAGTTCCTGCCTAGTAAGGTAGGCTAGGAATGGTTCTGTCCACGGGGCGATGACCGCCATTATTACGTGGGCTGAGGGTGTAATTTCGGTGGCAGAGCCTCCAATTATGTCAGTTTGTTCGGCGTCGAGTGGTGCGGTTGTTGGGGAACGTTGCAGAAAATAAATTTTTTCCTACGGTTTCACCAAGATCCATCTATGAGTTCATCTAGCAACGAGTATTCAGATTGCATCTACATACCTTTGTAGATCGCGAGCGGAAGCGTTCACTAGAACGTGGATGATGGAGTCGTACTCGCCGTGATCCAAATCACCGATGTCAAGCGCCGAACGGACGGCACCTCCGCGTTCAACACACGTACGGAGCGGATGACGTCTCCTCCTTCTTGATCCAGCAAGGGAGAAGGAGAGGTTGATGAAGATCCAGCAGCACGACGGCGTGGTGGTGGATGCAGTGGTCACCGCAGCAGGGCTTCGTCGTGCTTCTACGAGAGAGAGAGAGGTGTAGCAGGGGAGAGGGAGGCGCCAGAGCTTCAGGGTGCGGCTGCCCCTCCCTCCCCCTTTATATAGGCCCCGGGGGGGGGGGGCGCCGGCCTTGGAGATCCCATCTCCCAAGGGGGGCGGCGGCCAGGGGCGTGGAGTACCCCCCAAGGCAAGTGGGGCGCCCCCCACCCTAGGGTTTCAACCCTAGGCGCAAGGGGGTGGGCCAAGGGGGGCGCACCAGCCCACAATGGGCTGGTTCCCCCTCCCACTTCAGCCCATGGGGCCCTCCGGGATGGGTGGCCCCACCCGATGGACCCCCGGGACCCATCCGGTGGTCCCGGTACAATACCGGTGACCCCCGAATCTACCCGATGGCCGAAACTGCACTTCCTATATATAATTCTTTACCTCCGGACCATTCCGGAACTCCTTGTGACGTCCGGGATCTCATCCGGGACTCCGAACAACTTTCGGATTATTGCATATTCATATCTTTACAACCCTAGCGTCACCGAACCTTAAGTGTGTAGACCCTACGGGTTCGGGAGACACGTAGACATGACTGAGACGGCTCTCTGGCCAATAACCAACAGTGGGATCTGGATACCCATGTTGGCTCCCACATGCTCCTCGATAATCTCATCGGATGAACCACGATGTCGAGGATTCAATCAATCCCGTATTCAATTCCCTTTGTCAATCGGTATTTTACTTGCCCGAGATTCGATCGTCGGTATCCCAATAGCTCGTTCAATCTCGTTACCGGCAAGTCACTTTACTCATACCGTAATGCATGATCCCGTGATCAAACACTTTGATTACACTGAGCTCATTATGATGATGCATTACCGAGTGGGCCCAGTGATACCTCTCTGTCATATGGAGTGACAAATCCCAGTCTTGATCCGTGTCAACCCAACAGACACTTTCGGAGATACCCGTAGTATACCTTTATAGTCACCCAGTTACGTTGTGACATTTGGCACACCCAAAGCACTCCTACGGTGTCCGGGAGTTACACGATCTCATGGTCTAAGGAAAAGATACTTTACATTGGAAAAGCTCTAGCAAACGAATTATAAGATCTTGTGCTATGCTTAGGATTGGGTCTTGTCCATCACATCATTCTCCTAATGATGTGATCTCGTTATCAATGACATCCAATGTCCATAATCAGGAAACCATGACTATCTGTTGATCAATGAGCTAGTCAACTAGAGGCTTACTAGGGACATGTTGGTGTCTATGTATTCACACATGTATTACGATTTCCGGATAACACAATTATAGCATGAATAAAAGACAATTATCATGAACAAGGAAATATAATAATAATGCTTTTATTATTGCCTCTAGGGCATATTTCCAACAGTCTCCCACTTGCACTAGAGTCAATAATCTAGTTACATTGTGATGAATCGAACACCCATAGAGTTCTGGTGTTGATCATGTTTTGCTCTAGGGAGAGGTTTAGTCAACGGATCTGCGACATTCAGATCCGTGTGAACTTTACAAATTTCTATGTCTCCATCTTGAACATTTTCACGAATGGAGTTGAAGCGACGCTTGATGTGCCTGGTCTTCTTGTGAAACCTGGGCTCCTTGGCAAGTGCAATAGCTCCAGTGTTGTCACAGAAGAGTTTGATCGGCCCCGACGCATTGGGTATGACTCCTAGGTTGGTGATGAACTCCTTCACCCAAATTGCTTCATGCGCTGCCTCCGAGGCTGCCATGTACTCCGCTTCACATGTAGATCCTGCCATGACGCTCTACTTGCAGCTGCACCAGCTTACTGCTCCACCATTCAACATATACACGTATCCGGTTTGTGACTTAGAGTCATCCAGATCTGTGTCGAAGCTAGCGTCGATGTAACCCTTTACGATGAGCTCTTCGTCACCTCCATAAACAAGAAACATGTCCTTAGTCCTTTTCAGGTACTTCAGGATATTCTTGACCGCTGTCTAGCGTTCCTTGCCGGGATTACTTTGGTACCTTCCTACCAAACTTACGACAAGGTTTACATCAGGTCTGGTACACAGCATGTCATACATGATAGACCCTATGGCCGAGGCATAGGGGATGACACTCATCTCTTCTATCTCTTCTGCCGTGGTCGGGCATTGAGCTGAGCTCAATTTTACACCTTGCAACACAGGCAAGAACCCCTTCTTGGACTGATCCATATTGAACTTCTTCAATATCTTTTCAAGGTATGTGCTTTGTGAAAGACCTATGAGGCGTCTTGATCTATCTCTATAGATCTTGATGCCTAATATATAAGCAGCTTCTCCAAGGTCCTTCATTGAAAAACTCTTATTCAAGTAGGCCTTAATGCTGTCCAAAAGTTCTATATCATTTCCCATCAAAAGTATGTCATCTACATATAATATGAGAAATGCTACAGAGCTCCCACTCACTTTCTTGTAAACGCAGGCTTCTCCATAAGTCTGCACAAACCCAAACGCTTTAATCATCTCATCAAAGCGAATGTTCCAACTCCGAGATGCTTGCACCAACCCATAGATGGATCGCTGGAGCTTGCATACCATGTTAGTATTATTAGGGTCGACAAAACCTTCCGGCTACATCATATACAGTTCTTCCTTAAGATAACCGTTAAGGAATGCCGTTTTGACGTCCATCTGCCATATCTCATAATCATAGTATGCGACAATTGCTAACATGATTCGGACGGACTTCAGCTTCGCTACGGGAGAGAAAGTCTCATCATAGTCAACCCCTTGAACTTGCCGATAACCCTTAGCGACAAGTCGAGCTTTATAGATGGTAACATTACCATCCGCGCCCGTCTTCTTCTTAAAGATCCATTTGTTTTCTATCGCTCGCCGATCATCGGGCAAGTCTGTCAAAGTCCATACTTTGTTTTCATACATGGATCCTATCTCGGATTGCATGGCCTCTAGCCATTTGTTGGAATCTGGGCCCGCCATCGCTTCTTCATAGTTCGAAGGTTCACCATTGTCTAACAACATGATTTCCAGGACAGGGTTGCCGTACCACTCTGGTGCGGAACGTGTCCTTGTGGACCTACGAAGTTTAGTAGTAACTTGATCCGAAGTTTCATGATCATCATCATTAACCTCCTCTCTACCCGGTGGAGGCACCACAGAAACATTTTCTTGAGCTGCGCTACTCTCCGGTTCAAGAGGTAATACTTCATCAAGTTCCACTTTCCTCCCACTTACTTCTTTCGAGAGAAACTCTTTCTCTAGAAAGGATCCGTTCTTGGCAACAAAGATCTTGCCTTCGGATCTTAGGTAGAAGGTATACCCAATGGTTTCCTTAGGGTATCCTATGAAGATGCATTTTTCCGACTTGGGTTCGAGCTTTTCAGGTTGAAGTTTCTTGACACACTACTGGAAACTGAGAATTTGCCATCAGTCAGCTCTTTGCCGTCTGCTAGCGGACGGCAAAGAAGGACTTTGCCATTTGCTTGCAAAAAACAGACGGTAAAGAACTGACAGACGGCAAAGAACCTGGTTGCCATCAGTCAGCTCTTTGCCGTCTGCCAGCAGATAGCAAAGAATCTTTGTCGTCCGCTGGCAGACGGCAAAGAGGTGCCCAGCAGACGGCAAAGAGGTGCCCCATGGTAGCCACCCCCCCTCTCTCTCCCCAGCCCCACCACACCGGCCCGATCCACTCCCACTCCACCACTCTGTCTCTCTCTCGTCCCTAAAAAACTCTCTCATGAACTCACCCCCACCCCTCGGTCCACCCCACCCCGGCTCCTCTCCCCACGATCTCCTCGCCGTCGCCACCACCCATGCCGGCCGGTTCCGGCGAGCACCGGCCACGCGCATAACTCCCCCAAGCTCGGCCCCTCCCTCCCCTCCGTCCAGATCCGTGCCTCAAGGCCTGCACCCTTGCCCGCGGCTAGGGTTTCGGGCGCCTCCCGTGTTCTTGCCGGAGCTTGCTGAATCCGTCACCGGCGTTGCCCAGGTAGGCCCTTCCCCTCCTTCCTTGCTCGGGTCCACCCTCTCCTCCTCACCTTGCCTTCCCTTCCGATCCGTCCCTTTGTTGTAGGTCGCCATGGCAGCCGCCGCCACAGCCCCAGCGCACACGCGCCGTTCTCGACGGCTACGAGATGGTCGCATCCACCCCCACTGCCTCCGAGGTCAGGGTCGATGCGGTGGAGAACGATGACGTCATAGCGTACGCGCTACAGGAGGAGCTCGCGCAGGTCGCCATGGCCGAGGCGTCCGGGGCCGAAGGCGGCGAGGCTGAGCAGCGCACCACCGTCCTCGCAGTAGCCCTCCGCCAACCTCCCCGTGAGCATCCCCTTCCGTCCTCCCTTCTCTTTGTATGTTTCCCCTTGCATAAATCTGAATCAAACGTGCGTCCTCATAAATCTGAATCAAATTGTGGATTCTAATTGTTGTGAACTCCATAGGCGCTCACATGCTAGTGGCCTTTGATGACATTTTAAGTTCTTGGCTGTTGTCTTTAATGCCAGTGTGCAGCAGCAAAAAAATTGTACTTGGAAGTGTCAAAATTTATCATTTATAATCAGCCATAGTAATATTGCTATAGATATATACACACTGAAAGTCTGAAAATTTTCTAGTAAATATACATGTCAGCTGCCATATCCGTTGCTTTGTCCCTTATTCAGTTTTTTTTATCTTTTCTTGTTTTGATGTTACAATTTTGTTAGTTCATAGATGTTGATTTTGTTTTCTCTGTAGTTGAAAACGTTCTGTATCAAGCTTCTATGTTTTGTCACAAGGATGAGATTTTTAGAATGCTACAAAACTTCGTACCTTAGTAATATTTTAGAATTTTTAAAACAGAATACATTAGTTGACATCTATTTCGTTAGCTTTTATACTAATGTTTTACTTCTCCGAACTTAATTCTTGCAAATCAAAGTGATCTAGTTACTTGGGGCCTATTCGGCAACCCACCATAGCCACGACATCCTCAACTCATATTTAACTGTGTACAGAGAGCATACAGAGAACAAAAGCCTCACATTTAGCATAAGTTTGCAAATCAAAAAGGCACATACATGTCTCAGTGTGGGCAGCCATGCCTTGCCATCAGTGTGAGCAGCCATGCATTGCCACCAGTGTGAGCAGCCAAAGCCTTGTGCAAATTTCATATGCAAGCCCCGAAAATATGTGGTGTGCAGTTCACAGATTCTTCCCATGTTTATCAGACCTGTTAAGCAAACTTACTCTACACCTAATATTCACATTGGTTGCTCAAAGTAAAAAAATATATACTCTAGACTGAATATGTACTTGTTGTCGTATTTTTTAGAAGTATGTAATATGATGTCAGAAGTAGTAACAGGTGAAGCTCCCTCTCTTCTCTTGTAATCCTGCAGGAGGGACAGCCTCAGGGACGCTATCTGCCTGCTTAACTGAACCTGGGGTTTCTCTTTTGGTTGCTGCATGTGTAGTGCAGGAGATCAACTTCCTTCTCAACCGATGGGTGGGTAAACAAGCTCCCCATCCACTCAAGTTCTAAACAAGCAGATAATCATTTGGGGTGCTACCCTGCTATTTCTTCTATGCTATAGTTACTTTACTCATCAACAGATACTCACTTGTTCTTAGTTGTTTTACTTCTAATACTGATATGAACAGATACCACTTGGTTTGGCTATTCCTATTGGTCTCTTTCTAATAGCCTATGAACAGATGCTATACTTGGTTTTAGCTGTTAATTTCCTAGTTTTCTACTGATAAGACAGATACTACATCTGATTTGGGCAGTGATGCTGGTCTGAGCCCCCCTCTCTTAGGCTTAATTTACATGTGGCTATCCCTGTGCTGTGATAAACTAGCCCTGGCACTTCTAGGCTGTCTGAGCACATAATCCCTCAAGTATACCTTGAGGTCTTCTGTAGCTTGGTCTTGTGGATTCTGGTAAACCTGCTTCTTGTGGACAGCCTGCTCCTCCTAGCTGCTTCACACTATCTCACAGATATGGTTTTGGGCCCAGTCCTATTTGATGTTTTGGACACCAAGTGTCTAACAGACCCTACTCTACTGTTGGCTGCCCTATTTATACTGGCCTGAATGGTGTGACTAAGCTGTGTGTGTGTGTGTGTGTGTGTGTGTGTGCTGTCCTCACGGGTGGCCTAAATGAAGTATATCCTTGGCTAAAATCACTACTTTTTAGTTGGCTTAATTCCTGGAGCTAGTACTGATAGTGGTCTTTGTGTTGGCATTTGGCTTACTACTAATTGTGGTGGCTTCTTGATTGGGTCCTTGGCTGATTCTCTCCTTTGGCTCTTTGGTATTGGTTTACTCTATTTGGCTTTCTAATTAAGATCACTTTGAAAATCAGGATCTTAACTAAGATTATCTTGATCTCAAGTATTGGCTCCTACAACAATGCATTTCACCAAGTGAAATGCTACATTTCTACTCCTAACCCATTCTCTCTTTCTTAGTGTTTTTGTTATGCAGGTTGGAAGAAAAGAAGAAGATCCAAAGAAGATCTTAGTAATAAGATAGTTTTTAGGAAAATAGATATTTAGTTTTAGGTCATTCCTTGTAATATGTGTTGGATATGTGTTCATATATATGTGTTGGATATATATGTGTTCATGACTATTGGTAACATGTGTTGGATATATATGTGTTCATGACTATTGGTAATATGTGTTGGATATGCTATATTGGTCATATATATATACATACATACATACATACATATATATATATGTGTGTGTGTGTGTGTGTTTGATTTTCTGTGAAAATGAATGCCTATTTGGTCTCTTTGCCATCTGCCAACAGATGGCAAAGAGCCTGCAGCCTTTGCCGTCTGCCAGCAGATGGCAAAGAGCCATTCCCTTTGCCGTCCGTCGGCAGATGGCAAAGAGCCATGCCCTTTGCCGTCTGCCACTGATGGCAAAGGACTCTTTGCCGTCCGCTGCAAAAAACAGACGACAAAGAAGGCCTTTGCCGACCCTGTCTTTGCCGGAGCTGTTTGCCGTCCGCGGCGGACGACAAAGGCCTTTGCCGTCCGCCATCCTAGCCTTTGCCGTCCGCTATGGCTGATGGCAAAGTACCAGATTCCTGTAGTGACATAAGCATCGCATCCCCAAACTTTTAGAAACGACAGCTTAGGTTTCTTCCCAAACCATAATTCATACGGTGTCATCTCAACGGATTTAGACGGTGCCCTATTTAAAGTGAATGTTGCTGTCTCTAGAGCGTATCCCCAAAATGATAGCGGTAAATCAGTAAGAGACATCATAGATCACACCATATCCAATAGAGTGCGATTACGATGTTCGGACACACCGTTACGTTGAGGTGTTCCAGGCGGCGTGAGTTGTGAAACTATTCCACATTTTCTTAAGTGTGTGCCAAATTCGTGACTTAAATATTCTCCTCCACGATCTGATCGTAAGAACTTTATTTTTCGGTCACGTTGATTCTCTACCTCATTCTGAAATTCCTTGAACTTTTCAAAGGTCTCAGACTTGTGTTTCATCAAGTAGACATACCCATATCTACTCAAGTCATCCGTGAGAGTGAGAACATAACGATATCCTCCGCGAGCCTCAACACTCATTGGACCGCACACATCAGTATGTATGATTTCCAATAAGTTGGTTGCTCGCTCCATTGTTCCGGAGAACGGAGTCTTGGTCATTTTGCCCATGAGGCATGGTTCGCATGTGTCAAATGATTCATAATCGAGAGACTCTAAAAGTCCATCAGCATGGAGCTTCTTCATGCGCTTGACACCAATGTGACCAAGGCGGCAGTGCCACAAGTATGTGGGACTATTGTTATCAACTTTACACCTTTTGGTATTCACACTATGAATATGTGTATTATCACGTACGAGATTCATTAAGAATAAACCATTGACCATCGGAGCATGACCATAAAACATATCACTCATATAAATAGAACAACCATTATTCTCGGATTTAAATGAGTAGCCATCTCGTATTAAACGAGATCCAGATACAATGTTCATGCTCAAACTTGGCACTAAATAACAATTATTGAGGTTTAAAACTAATCCCGTAGGTAAATGTAGAGGTAGCGTGCCGACGGGATCACATCGACCTTGGAACCATTCCCGACGCGCATCGTCACCTCGTCCTTTGCCAGTCTCCGCTTATTCCGCAGCTCCTGTTTTGAGTTACAAATATGAGCAACGACACCGGTATCAAATACCCAGGAGCTACTACGAGCACTGGTAAGGTACACATCAATTACATGTATATCACATATACCTTTAGTGTTGCCGGCCTTCTTGTCCGCTAAGTATTTGGGGCAGTTCCGCTTCCAGTGACCCTTCTCCTTGCAATAAAAGCACTCAGTCTCAGGCTTGGGGTCCATGCTTTGACTTCTTCCCGGCAACTGGCTTACCGGGCGCGGCAACATCCTTGCCGTCCTTCTTGAAGTTCTTCTTACCCTTGCCTTTCTTGAACTTGGTGGTTTTATTGACCATCAACACTTGATGTTCCTTTTTGATTTCTACCTCCGCTGATTTCAGCATAGCAAATACCTCAGGAATGGTCTTTACCATCCCCTGCATATTGTAGTTCATCACAAAGCTCTTGTAGCTAGGTGGGAGCGACTGAAGGATTCTGTCAATGACCGCCTCGTCTGGGAGGTTAATCTCCAGCTGAGTCAAGCGGTTGTGCAACCCAGACATCTTGAGTATGTGTTCACTGACAGAACTATTTTCCTCCATCTTACAACTGTAGAACTTGTCGGAGACTTCATATCTCTCGACCCGGGCATGAGCTTGGAAAACCATTTTCAGCTCTTCGAACATCTCATATGCTCCGTGTTGCTCAAATTGCTTTTGGAGCCCTGGTTCTAAGCTGTAAAGCATGCCGCACTGAACGAGGGAGTAATCATCAGCACGCTGCTGCCAAGCATTCATAATGTCTTGGTTCTCTGGGATGGGTGCTTCACCTAGCGGTGCTTCTAGGACATATTGTTTCCTGGCAGCTATGAGGATGATCCTCAGGTTCTGAACCCAGTCCGTATAGTTGCTGCCATCATCTTTCAGCTTGGTTTTCTCTAGGAACGCGTTGAAGTTCATGTTGACATTAGCGTGGGCCATTTGATCTACAAGACATATTGCAAAGTTTATTTAGACTAAGTTCATGATAATTAAGTTCATCTAATCAAATTATATAATGAACTCCCACTCAGATTAGACATCCCTCTAGTCATCTAAGTGAAACATGATCCGACTCGACTAGGCCGTGTCCGATCATCACGTGAGACGGACTAGTCATCATCGATGAACATCTCCATTCCGTACCTTCCATACGACTCATGTTCGACCTTTCGGTCTCTTGTGTTCCGAGGCCATGTCTGTACATGCTAGGCTCGTCAAGTCAACCTAAGTGTTTGCATGTGTAAATCTGTCTTACACCCGTTGTATGTGAACGTTGGAATCTATCACACCCGATCATCACGTGGTGCTTCGAAACAACGAACTGTCGCAACGGCGCACAGTTAGGGGGAACACTTTCTTGAAATTGTTATGAGGGATCATCTTATTTACTACCGTCGATCTAAGTAAACAAGATGCAAAAACATGATAAATATCACATGCAATCAAATAATAATAGTGACATGATATGGCCAATATCATATAGCTCCTTTGATCTCCATCTTGGGGCTCCATGATCATCTTGTCACCGGCATGACACCATGATCTCCATCATCATGATCTCCATCATCGTGTCTCCATGAAGTTGCTCGCCAACTATTACTTCTACTACTATGGCTAACACGTTTGGCAACAAAGTAAAGTAATTTACATGGCGTTTCCAATGACACGCAGGTCATACAAAAATAATGACAACTCCTATGGCTCCTGCCGGTTGTCATACTCATCGACATGCAAGTCGTAATTCCTATTACATGAACATGATCTCATACATCACATATATTTAATTCATCATTCATCACAACTTTGGCCATATCATATCACAAAGCACTTGCTGCAAAAACAAGTTAGACATCCTCTAATTGTTGTTGCAAGTTTTACGTGGCTGCAATAGGGTTCTAGCAAGAACATTTTCTTACCTACGTAAAAGCCACAACGTGATTTGTCAACTTCTATTTACCCTTCATAAGGACCCTTTTCGTCGAATCCGCTCCAACTAAAGTAGGAGAGACAGACACCCGCCAGCCACCTTATGCAACTAGTGCATGTTAGTCGGTGGAACCGGTCTCACGTAAGAGTACGTGTAAGGTTGGTCCGGGCCGCTTCATCCCACAATACCGCTGAAGCAAAATAAGACTAGTAGCGGCAAGAAAGTTGACAACATCTACGCCCACAACAATTGTGATCTACTCGTGCAAAGACAACTACGCATAGACCTGGCTCTGATACCACTGTTGGGGAACATTGCAGAAAATAAAAATTTTCCTACGGTTTCACCAAGATCCATCTATGAGTTCATCTAGCAACGAGTATTCAGATTGCATCTACATACCTTTGTAGATCGCGAGCGGAAGCGTTCACTAGAACGTGGATGATGGAGTCGTACTCGCCGTGATCCAAATCACCGATGTCAAGCGCCGAACGGACGACACCTCCACGTTCAACACACGTACGGAGCAGATGACGTCTCCTCCTTCTTGATCTAGCAAGGGGGAAGGAGAGGTTGATGAAGATCCAGCAGCACGACAGCGTGGTGGTGGATGCAGTGGTCACCACAGCAGGGCTTCGCCGTGCTTCTACGAGAGAGAGAGAGAGGTGTAGCAGGGGAGAGGGAGGCGCCAGAGCTTCAGGGTGCGGCTGCCCCTCCCTCCCCCCTTTATATAGGCCCCCTGGGGGGGGGCGCCGACCCTGGAGAGCCCATCTCCCAAGGGGGGCGGTGGCCAGGGGGTGGAGTACCCCCAAGGCAAGTGGGGCGCCCCCCACTCTAGGGTTTCAACCCTAGGCGCAAGGGGGTGGGCCAAGGGGGGCGCACCAGCCCACAATGGGCTGGTTCCCCCTCCCACTTCAGCCCATGGGGCACTCCGGGATGGGTGGCCCCACCCGGTGGACCCCCGGGACCTATCCGGTGGTCCCGGTACAATACCGGTGACCCCCGAATCTACCCGATGGCCGAAACTGCACTTCCTATATATAATTCTTTACCTCCGGACCATTCTGGAACTCCTCGTGACGTCCGGATCTCATCCGGGACTCCGAACTACTTTCGGATTACTGCATATTCATATCTTTACAACCCTAGCGTCACCGAACCTTAAGTGTGTAGACCCTACGGGTTCGGGAGACACGTAGACATGACCGAGACGGCTCTCTGGCCAATAACCAACAGCGGGATCTGGATACCCATGTTGGCTCCCACATGCTCCTCGATAATCTCATCGGATAAACCACGATGTCGAGGATTCAATCAATCCCGTATTCAATTCCCTTTGTCAATCGGTATTTTACTTGCCCGAGATTCGATCGTCGGTATCCCAATACCTCGTTCAATCTCGTTACCGGCAAGTCACTTTACTCGTACCGTAATGCATGATCCCGTGATCAAACACTTTGATTACATTGAGCTCATTATGATGATGCATTACCGAGTGGGCCCAGTGATACCTCTCCGTCATACGGAGTGACAAATCCCAGTCTTGATCCGTGTCAGCCCAACAGACACTTTCGGAGATACCCGTAGTATACCTTTATAGTCACCCAGTTACGTTGTGACGTTTGGCACACCCAAAGCACTCCTACGGTGTTCGGGAGTTACACGATCTCATGGTCTAAGGAAAAGATACTTGACATTGGAAAAGCTCTAGCAAACGAATTATACGATCTTGTGCTATGCTTAGGATTGGGTCTTGTCCATCACATCATTCTCCTAATGATGTGATCTCGTTATCAATGACATCCAATGTCCATAGTCAGGAAACCATGACTATCTGTTGATCAGCGAGCTAGTCAACTAGAGGCTTACTAGGGACATGTTGGTGTCTATGTATTCACACATGTATTACGATTTCCGGATAACACAATTATATCATGAATAAAAGACAATTATCATGAACAAGGAAATATAATAATAATGCTTTTATTATTGCCTCTAGGGCATATTTCCAACAGCAGTTAGGTCCGGGTTGTTATCTGCGGGTTCCCCCTCCCATGCTACGGATGGCTTGAACAGTCTTTCTAAAAAGATGTTGGGGGGGTACTGCATCGCGTTTTGCACCAAGGCGCGCGAGGACATCTGCTGCCTGATTGTTTTCTCGGGCTATATGATGAAACTCCAGCCCTTCGAACCGAGCTGACATTTTTAGGACGGCGTTGCGGTATGCTGCCATTTTTGGACCCTTGGCGTCGAAGTCTCCGTTTATTTGAGATATCACGAGGTTCGAGTCCCCGTGTACCTCTAGGCGTTGAATGCCCATGGATACTGCCATCCGGAGACCATGTAGGAGGGCCTCATATTCGGCTGAGTTGTTGGAGTCCGTATACATGATCTGGAGCACATATTGAACTGTGTATCCTGTGGGGGACGTCAAGACGATGCCAGCCCCTAGTCCGGCCAACATTTTGGAGCCGTCGAAATGCATGATCCAGTTTGAGTATGTGCCGTACTCTTTAGGGAGCTCGGCCTCCGTCCATTCTGCGACGAAGTCGGCCAAAACTTGCGATTTAATAGCTCGCCTTGGCTTATAGGTTATATCGAACGGGAGTAGCTCGATGGCCCATTTTGCGATCCGGCCCGTTGCATCGCGGTTGTTGATAATATCGTTAAGTGGTACTTCCGAGGCTACTGTTATGGAACACTCTTGAAAGTAGTGTCGTAGCTTCCGGGATGCCATGAATACCGCGTATGCAATCTTTTGATAGTGTGGGTACCGTGATTTGCATGGGGTGAGGATAGTGGACACGTAATAGACCGGCCTTTGAAGGGGGAGTTTGTGTCCGTCCGTTTCCCGCTCGACAACGAGCACTGCGCTGACAACTTGATGTGCTGCTGCAATGTATAATAACATTGGTTCGCCGGTGTTCGGTGCGGCCAGGACTGGGTTTGTTGCCAATATGGCCTTTATTTCATCGAGTCCGGCTGCGGCGGCATCCGTCCACTCGAAGTGTTCGGTGCGCCGAAGGAGGCGATAAAGGGGCAGTGCCTTTTCTCCCAAGCGAGAGATAAAGCGGCTTAAAGCCGCCATGCATCCGGTTAATTCCTGTATTTGTTTGAGGTCCTTTGGGATATCCAGTTGCGACAAAGCTCGGATCTTGGCCAGATTTGCTTCAATTCCTCTACCGGATACAATAAAGCCCAAAAGCTTTCCGGCCGGAACACCGAAAACACATTTTTCCGGGTTGAGCTTGATGTCGTATTTTCGGAGGTTGTCGAATGTTAGCCTCAAGTCTTCTACTAGAGATTCGACGTGTCTTGTTTTCACGACCACGTCATCGACGTACGCCTCCACTGTCTTGCCGATCTGGTTTGCCAGACATGTCTGAATCATGCGCTGATATGTTGCGCCGACGTTTTTCAGCCCGAAGGGCATTGTGTTGAAGCAGAATGGGCCGTATGGTGTGATGAATGCTGTTGCAGCTTGGTCTGACTCTGCCATCTTGATTTGATGGTAACCGGAGTATGCGTCGAGAAAACACAACGAATCGTGTCCTGCGGTGGCATCGATAATTTGATCGATACGGGGGAGGGGGAAGGGATCCTTTGGGCAAGCCTTGTTGATTTAAAATCGACACACAGGCGCCAGGATTTGTCCTTCTTTGGTACCATCACCAGGTTTGCTAGCCAGTCTGGATGTTTTATGTCTCTAATGAATCCGTCCTCCAAAAGCTTGGCCAGCTCCTTTCCCATAGCCTGTCTCTTGGGTTCGGAAAAACGCCGAAGGGCTTGTTTGACAGGTTTGAATCCTTTTAGGATATTTAAGCTGTGTTCGGCCAGCCTGCGTGGGATTCCTGGCATGTCTGAAGGGTGCCAGGCGAAGATGTCCCAATTCTCACGTAGGAATTCTCGCAGTGCGGCGTCCATATCAGGGTTTAATCGTGCCCCGATGGAAGCTGTTTTATTGGGGTCCGTTGGATGGACCTGGAATTTGACTATTCCGTCTGCTGGCTTAAAGGATGTGGACTTGGATCTCTTGTCGAGTATCACATCATCCCTGTTAACTGTGGAGCGCAGTGCAGTCAGTTCCTCAGCTGCTAAGGCTTCGGATAGTGCCTCCAGGGCTAATGCGGCTGTCTTGTTTTCGGCGCGGAGTGCTATGTCCGGATCACTAGCGAGAGTGATAATTGCGTTCGGCCCGGGCATCTTGAGCTTCATGTACCCATAATGGGGTATTGCTTGGAAGATTGTGAATGCTTCCCGCCCTAGCAGGGCATGATATCCACTGCTGAACGGGGCCACCTGGAATGTGACCTCTTCGGATCTGTAATTATCCAGCGTGTCGAACACCACATCTAGTGTGATTTTTCCTGTGCAGCGCGCTTCCCGACTAGGGATTATTCCTCTAAAGGTTGTGCTGCTTCGCTCAACGCGGTTCCAGTCTAATCCCATTTTTTGAAGGGTTTCCTCATAGATGAGGTTCAATCCGCTGCCTCCGTCCATGAGTACCTTTGTGAGGCGAAAGCCGTCCACTATTGGACTGAGGACCAATGTGGCTGGTGCTCGGGCTGTTCGAAATTTAGGTTCATCACTTGCGTTGAAGGTAATAGCCGTGTGGCTCCATGGGTTTATTGTTGCTACTTGGTAGACTTCGGCAAGGTTGCGGAGTGTTCTTTTTCGCATATTATTTGATGCGAAGGTCTCGAAGACTATGAGAACAGTATTGGTGTCCCCGGGGTGGTTTTCCGTGGCCTCGAAAGTTAAGAGGTCCTCGCCAATTTTGGCCACCTGCCAGATTATCCAACATGCCCTAAGGCTGTGAGTTGGTGTGGCGTCCTCTGTACTATGAATTTTACAGGGTCCATCAAGCCATTTGTACAGTACGGTTCCATGCCCTGTAAAGGGTTTTGATTTTTTGGTGTTTAACCCGGGTGACTTACGATGATGCACCCCCTTAGTTCGGACGAGATTGCTATTCAAGGCCGGATTATCCCAAAATTTTGTTTCGGTTTTCCAGGCACTTTCCATCGCACAGTACTTTTGTACTATGGACGCCAAGTCAATAAAGCGTGTAATGTCGCGACGAATTATGGCGTTAAGGATTCCCTCGTCCGTGCAGTTACTGCAGAAGATTGATATTGCGTCTCCCTCGTGGCAGTCCTTTATCCTGTTCATAACCAGGAGGAATCTGGCCTAGTAATGATGTACTGTTTCCTCGGGCTTTTGCCTGATTTGGGAAAGATCGCTTATGTTTGGGTGGGTGGGTGGCGTTGAATCTGAAGCCTCGTCCAATCTAAGATTCAGAGGCCGAAGGACTTCCGAACTCTGAGGTTCAGATTCTTGGATGTTGTCCAATGAGTCTGGCCCGTTGCCTGATTCTAAACTCAGGTATTGAGTCACATCCTCCCCCTCTGCGGGTATCCGGCTTGGAGGGGTCGGGAATTCGGACGTAACTAGTCCTTAGAATAGATGAGGGTTCGCCGCACTGCGCCTCTACCACGGCGACGTGGTGGGTGTCCTGGGGAGAGTTGATTTCTCTTAGATCGGGTTTAAGCCCAACCTGCTCGTAATCCGTGGCGACCCCCAGGGCAGCGATGCGATCCAAGAGCTCAGTTACGGAAGAGAGATCCATCGGATCCAGTTGCTCAACAAGTTCCGAGCTGACGTGAAGGTTGCTTTTGATGACCCGAGAGGTCACCATCGGCGCAACGGCCGAACAGGCGGTCATGAGGAAACCACCTAGTCGGAGAGTCTGGCCGACAGCCAGGGCTCCCTTAGCGACGGCGCCGTCTTTAAAGACGGGAGGAGGCATCCTTCCTGATTGCGACGGCACAGTGGAACTCTCAATGAAAGCACCAATGTCGGTGTCAAAACCGGCGGATCTCGGGTAGGGGGTCCCGAACTGTGCGTCAAGGCCGGATGGTAACAGGAGACAAGGGACACGATATTTTTACCCAGGTTCGGGCCCTCTCGATGGAGGTAAAACCCTACTCCTGCTTGATTAATATTGATGATATGGGTAGTACAAGAGTAGATCTACCACGAGATCGAGGAGGCTAAACCCTAGAAGCTAGCCTATGGTATGATTGTTGTATGATGGAGTTGTCCTATGGACTAGAACCCTCCGGTTTATATAGACACCGGATAGGGTTAGGGTTACACAAAGTCGGTTACAATGGTAGGAGATCTTGAATATCCGCATCGCCTAGCTTGCCTTCCACGACAAGGAAAGTCCCTTCCGGACACGGGACAAAGTCTTCAATCTTGTATCTTCATAGTCCTGGAGTCCGGTTGAAGGTATAGTCCGGCTATCCGGACACCCCCTAATCCAGGACTCCCTCACCGACATTGGTGCTTTCATTGAGAGTTCCTCTATGTCATCACTTTTAGGCCCGATGGCTCTTCCGATCATCAACAGCGATGCAGTCCAGGGTGAGACCTTTCTCCCCGGACAGATCTTCGTATTCGGTGGCTTTGCACTGCGGGCCAATTCGCTAGGCCATCTGGAGCAGATCGAAAGCTACGCCCCTGGCTATCAGGTCAGATTTGGAAGTCTAAACTACACAGCTGACACCCGCGGAGACTTGATCTTCGACGGATTCGAGCCACAGCCGAGCGCGCCGCACTGTCACGATGGGCATGATCTAGCTCTGCCGCCGAACAGTGCCCTGGAGGCCGCACCCGCATCAGCTCCGACCCTTAATTCAGAGCCAACTACGCTGATCGAGGATGGGTGGTTGGACATCGCCTCGGGGGCTGCAATCTCTAGGGCGATCGAGCCGAACACCAGCCCTGTCCTCTGCGAAGCTCGTGACTCCAAGGAGCCGGACTCCTCTCCGGACTCCGAGCCCTCCGCGCCCCTGCCGATCGAATCCGATTGGGCACCGATCATGGAGTTCACCGCCGCGGACATCTTTCAGCACTCGCCCTTCGGCGATATTCTGAAATCACTAAAGTCTCTCTCTTTATCAGGAGAGCCCTGGCCGGACTACGGTCAGCAAGGTTGGGATACGGACGATGAAAAAATTCAAAGCCCACCCACCACCCACTTTATAGCCACTGTCGATGATTTAACCGACATGCTCGACTTCGACTCCGAAGACATCGACGGTATGGACACCGATGCAGGAGACGATGAAGAAGCAGCGCCTATAGGGCACTGGAATGCCACCTCGTCCTATGACATTTACATGGTGGACACCCCAAAAGAAGGCGATGGCGATGGAACAACGGAGGATGACCCCTCCAAGAAACAGCCTAAGCGCCGGCGTCAGTGGCACCGCTCTAAATCCCGCCAATGCAAAAACAATGATTCCGTCACGGGAGATAATAACACTCCAAACAGTGCCGAAGAAAACCCCCTCCAGCAAGATTCAACACAGGAGGATGGGGAGGCCAGCCCTCATGAGAGAGCGGCAGACAGAGAGGTCGAGGATGATAAATATATGCCTCCCTGCGAAGACGAGGCAAGCCTCGACGATGACGAATTCGTCGTGCCGGAGGATCCCGTCCAACAAGAGCGTTTCAAACGCAGGCTCATGGCCACGACAAGCAGTCTTAAGAAAAAACAGCAACAACTTAGAGCTGATCAAGATTTGCTAGCTGACAGATGGACTGAAGTCCTTGCGGCCGAAGAGTATGAACTCGAACGCCCCTCCAAGAGCTACCCAAAGCGCAGGTTGCTACCCCGATTAGAGGAGGAAGCACCTAAACCTACATCACCAGCGCATGATGCGGCCGACCGGCCACCTCGTGGCCGCGACAGAGAGGCCTCTCGGGCCTCCACTCAAGCCGCACCCCGGCGCCGCTCTAAAAATACCAAGGCACGGGAAAATGTGCCAGACCTGCGAGATATTTTGGAGGACAAGGCAAGGCAAACAAGATCGATCTACGGATCGCGTGGGCGCCCCACGACACGTGACGGTGATCATCAGTCCGGATATAGCAAATCCGGCCGGGCCGAACACAATAGACAAAGCTCGTTTGAGCTGTGTCATGATATAGCCCAATACAGAGGCACCGCACACCCACTATGCTTCACAGATGAAGTAATGGATCATCAAATCCCTGAGGGTTTCAAACCCGTGAACATTGAGTCATACGATGGCATAACAGATCTTGCGGTATGGATCAAGGATTATGTCCTTCATATCCACATGGCCCGCGGCGATGATCTAGACGCCATCAAATACCTCCCACTCAAGCTTAAAGGACCAGCTCGACATTGGCTTAACAGCTTACCAGCAGAATCAATTGGTTGTTGGGAGGACCTGGAAGCCGCATTCATCGACAATTTCTAGGGCACTTATGTGCGACCACCAGATGCCGATGACTTAAGCCACATAATTCAGCAGCCAGAGGAGTTGGCCAGGCAATTCTGGACACGGTTCCTAACAAAGAAAAATCAAATCGTCGACTGTCCGGACGCAGAGGCCCTCGTGGCCTTCAAGCATAATATCCGTGACGAGTGGCTCGCCCGGCACCTTGGACAGGAAAAACCGAAATCTATGGCAGCCCTCACGACACTCATGACCCGCTTTTGTGCGGGAGAAGACAGCTGACTTGCTCGTAGCAACAACATGACCAAGAACCCTGGTAATTCGGATACCAAGGACAGCAGTGGCAGGTCGCGTCGCAACAAGCGAAAGCGCCGCATTAACAGCGACAACACTGAGGACACGACAGTTAGTGCCGGATTCAAAGGCTATAAATCCGGTCAGCGGAAAAAGCCATTTAAAAGAAATACTCCGGGCCCATCCAGTTTGGACCGAATACTCGACCGCCTGTGCCAGATACATGGCACCCCCAAAAAGCCAGCCAATCACACCAACAGGGATTGTTGGGTGTTCAAGCAGGCAGGCAAGTTAAATGCCAAAAATAGAGACAAGGGGCTGCGTAGAGATGACGAGGAGGAGCCCCGGCCGCTGAACAATAGTGGATAGAAGGGTTTTCCCCCACAAGTGCGGACGGTGAACATGATATACGCAACCCACATCCCCAAGAGGGAGCGGAAGCGTGCGTTAAGGGACGTATACGCAATGGAGCCAGTCGCCCCAAAGTTCAACCCATGGTCCTCCTTCCCGATCACTTTTTATCGAAGGGACCACCCCACTATCATCCGTCATGGCGGATTTGCCGCATTGGTTCTAGACCCAATTATTGACAGATTTCACCTCACTAAAGTCCTTATGGACGGCGATGGTAGCCTGAACCTGCTTTATCAGGATACAGTGCGAAAAATGGGCATCAATCCTTCGAGGATTAAACCCACTAAAACGACCTTTAAAGGCGTCATACCAGGTGTAGAGGCCAACTGTACAGGCTCAGTTACACTTGAAGTGGTCTTCGGATCTCCGGACAATTTCCGAAGCGAGGAGTTAATCTTCGACATAGTCCTGTTCCACAGTGGCTATCACGCGCTGCTCGGGCGAACCGCATTTGCCAAGTTCAATGCGGTACCACACTACGCATACCTTAAGCTCAAGATGCCAGGCCCTCGAGGCGTCATTACGGTCAATGGAAACACCGAACGCTCTCTCTGAACGGAGGAGCATACGGCGGCCCTCGCAGCAGAAGTGCAAAGCAGCCTTTTAAGGCAATTCTCCAGTCCGGCTACTAAATGTCCAGACACCTTCAAGCGCACCTGGAGTAACCTACAACAAGACCGTCTGGCACGTTCCGAACAAGCGTAGCAATGCGGCCCCAACCCCAGCCCTCGCGAAATTGCGAAACCAGTGCTTCGCGTACATAACTACGCTCTGGAAATACCATGGGCACAGGGAGAGGGGCACCATCACGGCACGCCCGAAACACAGCTTAAACCGCACTAGGGGCTGCCGATTTTTAATTTTCTCTTACTTTCAGGACTCCATTCTCTGGAAGGCCTAACCGGCAGTTCAGTTGCCGCACAAACGATGCAAGAACCAGGGAAGCAGAAAGCTACGCCGCATTATGGAACTACCATGTAGTCTCTATCACGAGTAGTATACCTGTTTCGCATACCATCCCGCAGCCTGCCCCTGGAAAGGACATGTTAGATAATCCAACCTTTTGCTTATCGCACTATTTGTATCGTTCTGCTTTGATCACAACCTTTTTTTTTAATAAACAATGCATAGCTTTTGTCTATTATTGCATTAATCTCTTTTACATGTTCATTAACGACATGATTGCACCCGTACACTTTGGTACGGCCAATACACCAGGGGCTTAAGTACCCCTCAACATGGTGTGAGAAGTCCGAACACTTTCACAAGTGCGGCACCCCGAACTTATAGCATTATATGCATCGGCTCCGAATCATGTCTTGGGTCAATAGTTGGGTTTGCCCGGCTCCTATGTTTTGGTGCCTTACGTTCTGCTATATCGGCTAAGGTAGCACTAGGAGAACTACTGCGATTGTGCCCCAGTTGAGCTGGGCTAAGCACCTCAGTAGAGAAAGCTAAAACTAACTGTCATGACGAAGAAAGAGCTGGTCGCTGTTCGAGAGGTTTTTCGAGTCCCTAAAGACTTATGCCGCCTAGAGCGAGGAGTCGGCTTTGTCCGGCCTAGGCATGGATAGCGCCCCGAACTCGGTCTTCCGAATACTAGGGGCTTCGCCGAAATTTAAAATTATAGAATTCTATGGCTAAGTGAGAGTGTTCAAGCATTATAGTCCGATTGCCTTGTTCGTTGTGCTGAGCGCCTCCCTCGAAGGACCCAAAAATGGGAAAAAGAGCGCTCAGGTTTATCCCGAACACCCCAACACTAGTGGCATGGGGGCAGAAGCCGACGACTCGCCATCTCTCAAATTTGATAAACGACCGCACAGAAGGTAATATTTTAAATTCAAAAAGCATTGCCTAGCGCATATGAACACGTTTTCAGCGCACAAGACAAAACGAGCGAGTTTACTCAAAAATTACATCCCTGGAACATTCATCCACCATAAGGCGGGCACCCTTCAGAATGCCCTCATAATACATCTCGGTCTTGCGATGCTCTTTCCCTGGCGGTGGCCCGTCCTTCACAAGACTCTCAACATCCAACTTGCCCCAGTGCACCTTAGCGCGGGCAAGGGCCCTACGGGCACCTTCGATGCAGACGGAGCGCTTGATGACTTCGAGCCTTGGACAGGCCTCCACCAGCCGGCGCACCAGCCCGAAGTAGCTCCCAGGCAGAGCCTCTCCAGGCCACAGCCGAACTATGAGGCCCTTCATGGCCTGTTCGGCCACCTTGTGGAGCTCGACCAGTTGCTTCAGCTGGTCGCTCAGAGGCACAGGGTGTCCGGCCTCAGCATACTGAGACCAGAACACCTTCTCCGTCGAGCTGCCCTCCTCGGCTCGGTAGAATGCGGCGGCATCGGACACGCTACGGGGCAAATCCGCGAATGCTCCTGGAGAGCTCCGGATTCGGGTAAGTAACAAGTAACTCACTTTTACATGTTTGCTTTGCATAAAGAATGCCTTACCCGCCGCTATCTTTTTCATCGCATCCACCTCCTGGAGGGCCTTCTGGGCTTCGGCCTTGGCAGACTTGGCGTTTTCAATGGCCGCCGCGAGCTCGGACGCTCGCGTCTTTGAGTCAAGCTCCAAACTCTCATGTTTTTTCATGAGAGCCTGGAGCTCTTGCCGCACCTCGCCAACCTGGGCCTCATACTTCTCCCGCTCAGTGCGTTCTGTGGCCGCCCTCTTCTCGGCCTCGGATAGCGCTTGCTTAAGGGTCGCCACCTCAGTCGTGGCCCCTGCAATAGCCATGTTAATCCTGTCTTTTTTTGCAATTGCACTTTTTATATATTTCAATAAGGTATCTCTTACCTTCCTTCTCCTCGAGCTGCTGCTTGACAAGGCCGAGCTCTTGCTCGGACCGCTCGAGGTCCTGCTTCAGCGTGCCCATCTCCGCAGTCAGTGCGGCGGACGTTAGCAGCGAAGCCTGCATGCGCATATTGACTCATTTTTTGTTAGACTCGTGCGAATATTATTAGATCCTCTATTCGGCTTTTCTTTCCGAACGCCGAACAGAGCATCAGGGGCTATTGTCTATGCGGTAATATTTTTACATATCCTTTACTTACCTCAAAGCCTGTTAAAAGGCTGGCACAGGCTTCAGTCAGTCCGTTCTTGGTGGACTGAACCTTCTGGATCACCGCACTCATAATGGTGCGGTGCTCCTCGTCGATGCAGGCGCCGTTAAGCACCTCCAGCAGATTGTTCGGCGCCTCCGGTTGAACAGGGGCCACCGACTCAGTAGGCTTGCTCCTCTTAGAAGGAGTCCGCCTGCCGCAGTCCGGAACCGTTGAAGATTCTGGCGCGGTGTCCGGCTCAAGGCCGGACTTGGAACCCTGGGGGGTCTTATCCCCTTTACTCCTAGAGTCCGGGAGGTCGCCTTGCGGCGCCTCCAGGACCACCTCCTCCTGACTTGGAACCTGTTGGTACAACACTTCGGCGTCGTCCGTAGGGCGGGGTGTCGGTGTCAAAACCGGCGGATCTCGAGTAGGGGGTCCCGAACTGTGCGTCTAGGCTGGATGGTAACAGGAGGCAAGGGACACGAAGTTTTACCCAGGTTCGGGCCCTCTCGATGGAGGTAAAACCCTATGTCCTGCTTGATTAATATTGATGATATGGGTAGTACAAGAGTAGATCTACCACGAGATCAAGGAGGCTAAACCCTAGAAGCTAGCCTAT
This sequence comes from Aegilops umbellulata, assembly GCA_032464435.1. Taxonomy (NCBI): domain Eukaryota; kingdom Viridiplantae; phylum Streptophyta; class Magnoliopsida; order Poales; family Poaceae; genus Aegilops; species Aegilops umbellulata. The sequence continues at coordinate 331,994,848 of CP136059.1, read as the reverse complement.
GGTATGATTGTTGTATGTCTATCGTCTATCCTCTATCGACTAGCCTGGCCTCAGTTTATATAATGCACCAGAGGCCTAGGATAACAAGAGTCCTAGCCGAATACGCCGGTCGGGAGGAGTCCTTGTCTTGATTGCCAAGTCTTGTGGAATCTTCCTTGTATGCGGCAGCTGTCTGAACTGGCCCATGAGTATACGACCATGGGGGTCCTCGGCCCAATCCAACTGATCGGGAGACGATGTGATGAGTACCCCCTAGTCTAGGACACCGTCAGTAGCCCCTTGAACCGGTCTTCAAGTTAGGGACGCTCCTCGATTCTTCCGAACTGTTCTTCATCTTCGGTCGCCGGTCTTGAAAACTGGTTCAACAAATCTTCTCATCTTTGATCTTGAGGATCATCGAAATGCATTCGACAAGTTTACACGTCGGGTATCCGAGGAGCCCCTTTAAGTTTCCGGCCTTTATCAATGCCTTGTTATTTTTATGCCACACCTCGGGTTTGAAGTTGTTCCCGGGCGGCAGCGTCCTCTTGCGTCCGAGCTCTAACGCCGGACTGCATTCGAGGTATCTTTTGCGGCCGAGCACCAATGCCGGACCGCTTCCAAGCTCCAACGCCTGAATGTATCCGAGCTCCAACGCCGGACTATGTCCAAGTTCCAACACCGGACTGTATCCAAGCTCCAACGCCGGACTATATCCGAGGTGTCATATCACCTTGGTTCAAAAAAAGTTGAAGGAGTTTAGCCGAGCTTAATGCCGGAAATGCCCTCTATGGAGCCAGCCACTAGCACCCGAGCTTTATGCCGGACTGCTTTGGAGGTGGTGCACCACCCCGACTGTGGGCCGATTTTTTGTCAATATTTTTTTTAGTATTGCAATTTATTCCCTGCTGAGATATATGGCCAGTAGCCCTCAAGGTGTGTATCGGTCTAAAACCCGAGATGCACCTAAAGGATGATGTAAGACCGCTGATCCCAGTAGCCGTTGAGACTCAGGTTGATTTGCAAAATCGGCCTGAGGATCAAGTCCTAACTCGGCAGAATACTTTGGGACACTAAAAGCGGTGTGCTCAGTCCTCGAGACTCAGGTTGGGTGCGGCCGACCAACCTGAGGATCAAAATCTCCTCGGAAACTATATTGCACATAAAATTTTCTGCATTGGACAAGCAATGCAGTAGCCCCCGAGACACTGGTCGGGTGGCAACACCAGATCTGGGGATCGATGTGCCCCTTTAATATGTTAAATAATAAGCCCGAAGCCCAGTAGCCCCCGAGCCTTAATGCGGGCACGGGTGGCCGAATTAAGGATCGATATCCATAGTAAAATCACAAATTGTGTGTAATGACTCTATGTATCCAAGTACTTTACGTCATTTAATGCTCAGATCTGCATTGTACAAAACTTTGTTGACCGACCATCGGCTTCCACCTCCTCGGCAGTAGCCGAGGAGTGTTTGTCTTACTTTATAAAGCCTTTATGAGGGCAAAGATTTACGACAAACAAGGCAATCTGACCACATGGTTTGATAAACAAAGGTACGCAGAGAGATATGTTATATTACTGTTTAACAGAAGAAATGTCTTCCAAAAAAAATAGTCCCGCTATCGGTTCCTTTCTTTGGGTTGTCATGCTAAGCATGATCATGAAACCTCAGCTCCAATGTAAGAGCAAAATATCGAGGATTTAGTTTGGGAGGCTAGTTAATAGCCCCCGGTAGTGTTCGACGGCAATCGAGGTCAAGCCGTAAACACTTCGGCCAAAGTTATGAACGGCCTGTTATTTAACATAGTCATCGGATCGCTGACCAGTTTACGCTTATTGTGACAGTCAGTTTTTGGCTTTCTCCACTGAGGTGTGTCACGGCCGATTTCCCGGACATTAATTTTCCATAAAATGGCCGTCGAGCTCATCAGCCCCAGGATTTACTGTTAGCTGATGAGGCATCAACTTGATACATAAATTCCAAGCAAGAGTACAAAATATGTTGTACAAGACCATTGTGGCCTATGAGTACATCAAATGGTTTCTAGTGGTTGAGGGCGGAAGCGGTTTGTGGATTGCCACGATCTATGGGGACTCCATTTCCCACGGGAACAGCTGACCAGGCCAACTCTATCTTCGCGAGGCTACTATCACCGTTGCTTAGGCTTTCGAGACTGTCACCGCAACGCTCCTCTCCAAGCAAGCAATCTGGACAAGACTATAGCCAGGGACAAGCCAGTGAGTACTTTGAATGTACTCGCAAACATTAGGAACATAGGTATAATATAAATGATCAACATGCACGGAAATATTCTATGATCACATCGTCAATCATAAACAAAACCTTGATGCATGCAAGCAGATTATTCATATGCAATGGAAGTTTTTGCAATGACCAAATAAAAATAAGGTGTGCCGATCGGATGTCTGAAGCAACATCTCGAAAGGATAGTGAAAAATGAGTATGCCACAGTCGGGCGTCTCAGCGACACCACATAAAGGGCTTTAAAAGAAATGCCACAGTCGGGCGTCTTAGCGACACCACATAATGGGCTTAAAAGAAATGCCACAGTCGGGCGTCTTAGCGACACCACATAAAGGGCTTTTGAAAGAAATGCCACAGTCGGGCGTCTTAGCGACACCACATAAAGGGCTTTAAAAGAAATGCCACAGTCGGGCGTCTTAGCGACACCACATAAAGGGCTTATAAGAAAATGAAATTATCATAGTGAATATCCAGGAGGTGGTACAGTCCCAGGGATATTCATTATTTCAAATCATGCAAAACGGTTAGTCCATATAGGTAATAATAATCATAACCATCATATATCACAAATCATAATCAATAATCGAGTTTTAGTGGTTTCTCCTCCGAAGACCGACACTAAGACCGACACTTGACCCATCCCAGACTGTAGTCCTTAACCGTGGACACGTCTATTCGAATAGGTTTAATATCTCTGCAGAGGGTGTACTCTTTACCCACGAGTAACGGATTCCTTTAGTCCATCGGGACTAATTCCGTCTACGGTCTTTTAATTGAAAACACACCTGACTTGCACACACCAGCTTAACTCACCGGTGTCTGGAATCACCCACGACACCTGTCAAGCAAACTCTAAGTGGGAAGGCTACAACCTCGCGTAGCATGGGATCAAATTTCTATTGCGCGCTCTAAGGGGTATCCCCCTCTCGGTCCCAACCGGATACACCCAAGCCCTCGGACCAGGTGGCCTGCCTACCGGATGCAGCCGGTATCTTCCACCATGGCCTCTCTGTATGGTGTGTGCCAAGACAAGGGTTAACAACTTACTGAACCATACCCCACATACGGTAGGGACCAGTGGCAGTACGAAACAAGTATGGGGGTTACCGGAACAAGACTCGATCTATGGCCGACTCAGGAGGCTCATAAAGGTTCCCTGCATGGTTAGCACAACAAAAATACTTCAACCAACAAATCACCACCCATCATACCTTACCATGCCATACCGGATATAACCGTCCCGACGGAGACCGGCGACAAGCTCACGCCTACCCAAGGCAGAGGCTTTCCCGGATTCCTTACGGGCATGCATGTAAGGCATATGAGGATGATTGTCATCACACTAGTATGCTCATTTCCAACAGCAATGACATCACTATAATGCATCCATGCAAATGATCATATCACATGAAATAATAACACTCCGGATTAAGGTGGTGTTGTAAACATGTCAACTAACACACCAAAATTATTATCCCGGGGTTCAGAATGCTTGCCTTCATGATGTAGAAAGGCAGGGTACACTCCAAATCTTTTGAAAGCGTTCTTCCTCTCTCCAAAAATCCTATTTTCAAAAATATGCAAATAACACATATTTCAAAAACAGCACAAAAATTTGTTTGGAAATTTTTTCAAATAAATCTTAAAATAAACTAGACAATACTTGAGAGATGTAGGAAAAAGAATTAATTCATTTGGAGTTATATTTGAAATGATATAGTCAGTCAAAGTTCTGGTCAAAAACTGATTTAAATAAAAACAGAAAAATAAAACGTTTTCAACAAGAATATGCTTTCGGTCAGAGGAGGCGTACTTGAGGTTTTACGCCTCCACTTAACCCACGTGGACCGGCGCTGGGTCTTTGACGGTGGGCCCGCCTTTCCCACTGGTCAGGTTTGACCAGTCGCCCGCGTCGTCTCCCTCCTTTGCCCGAGCGGTGCGGGGCTCCGGCGATCGTCGCCGGCGAACGGCGGCACCGCTCGATAAACGGAGGTCATCCACGGGCTCAGGGGGTCGAGGCGGTTACTCCAGTGGTTGTTTTGTTCTCTGGGGTAGACGGAGCTGCCGACGGCGAGCTCCGCGGCGGACGGTGGTCGTCGGAAAAAGTGATATTTCGCCCGCGGCGAGTCCCGATCAAGATTGAGTAGGGGGACGGACTCGCGAGAGGGTGATGGGGTTCCTGGTGAAGAGAACGGAGCGGGGGAGTCCTTGGTGGCACCGGAACGGCCGGGGCAGTGGCGGCGGCTGGAGTTGCCGGAGACGGGGAAGAAAGCCTCCCTGGGTCGAATGCGAGCTAGGGGAGCGCCACTAGGGTGGCCTGAGGGTTGCCTGCGTGCTCGGGGGAGTTTGGGGACCTCCTTTATAGTATGTCCACATCGGTTTGCGGCGGCCGGGGATAAGAACGGCGGTGAACCGCCTCTCTGTGCTGCAGGGCGACGTGGCGGCGACGAGCGCTAGTGGACATGGCCACGGATGAGCTCGCGCTGCTCCAGGGGGAAGGTGGCGAGCGCTGGGGGCTTGGGCGGCGCTGACTAGCGCAGGAGTGGTCAAGCGGCGGTTGCGGCCGCGGGCGTGCCACCAAACGGCATCTGACGGCGGCGCTGTAGGGTGCCAGGGAGCGGTCGGGGCCTTTTGGCGTGACGCGGTGAGGAGGGGAGTGTGTGGCGAGGTTCTGCAGTGCGGGCCAAGCCAGGGGCGCGCGACGCGGCGGCTCGGGTGCGCGGCTGCAGTTGGCGTGCTCTGGGCGCGCCTAGTGCACGCCCACCAGCTGCTCAGCGAAATGCCAGGGCGTGCTAGAGGTCTCGGGTGAGGCTGGGAATTAGCAGACCTAGGTTATGAGTAGTGAGGAGTCTATTGGACAAGGTAGCTAGGCAAGGGAAGCAAGATCAGAGTGCAAGCTAAAACTCATGTCAAAACTGGTCATGCCTACAGGGTGCTCGATAGAATGCCACATGCACCTAGGCATCTCTTGGGGTGGCCAAAACTTCCAGAGTGGGGTCTCTATGGATGTATGAGAGGGTGGTGATGTTAGTTTGTTTAAAGGAGAAACTTGTTAGTGCAATTTTTGCAAAACTCCAGTTCTGGACAGAAGGTAAATGGCATCACAACATGGACCAAAAGTGTTCCAAAGAGTGCATGCTCCTGGACTTAGGGGTTTGGTAGGGTTGGCTACAAGTAGAAAAAGGAATCATGGGTAAAGGAGCAACTAAAAATGTGGTTGCTGTACAAACCAGCAAGTTGGGCCAGAATGAAGATGAGGTTGATTCACTCAAATTTTTCAAAGGACCTCACTGGTTTTTTGCATAAAGTTGAATCATATGCTGCTACTAACATCCCATACTTTAAGTGGAGGCTAGAGAGAAGCATTTAAATGGGTTGCAGTGCAAAATTGCCCACTGGACCAGAGAAGAAAATTGGGTGTAGAGCTCAAAATATTTTATGAATGAAAGTTATTTTTGTACAAAGGTGATTTAAAAACATCACATGACATCTCCCAATTTTGGTGGGATTTTTGAATAAATTCTTAAAGAGGTTGTAGTTCAAATATGGCCATTTAACCTGTAAAAACCATTTTCAAGAAAATAAAGAGCAAGCAAATTAATTATGTAAATTTGTTCTACTAATAAAGGAAAAGTTTTTTCTTGAGAGGTTTAAACAAGTCCAAACATATTTGAAAAGTTCTCTTTTTGGGGAAAAACTCCATAATGACCAAGGGGATAATGGTTCAAAAATAAAAAAGGGAGCTAAGAAAATTAAAGTTTTAATTCCTGGCAAAATTTTAATTAATAAAACAAGGTCAAAAATTTTGGGGTGTCACAATACTACCCCCCTTAAGAAAAATCTCGTCCTCGAGATTTGTTAAGGGTTGTTTAGAAAAACAAAAACTCTCCGGGATTTTTCGCGAGGGAAAACGGTTAAAGTAAAGGAGCATAAGCCACCATACATATTAGTAGAAGCCGGATAATTTATTCGTCGCGCAAGCTCAGGTTACCATGCATAAGTTACAATACACAATTGAACGTTGGAATAATGAACACGGCAGTGACGTCTAAAATGGAAATGGTAACTGAACAGGGTCCTGAGAAAACGTCTCTGGTACTGGGACACATTCCTCTTCTATCGGGGGAAGGGGATTGACCAGTCGATGAATGCGTTTCTCCTGGCCGGGCCTCAGTGATCTGCCGATGGCGATCTAAGGATTTAAATCCGCGAGGCTCTGGAGATAACCCATCACATGTTGGGTTAAACGCTCTTGAGCGATGACGTACTGGACCAGGTTGGCTAGGACTGGGTCTCTCTCAATTCGTCCTCTGGGAAAAGATGTTACTCCACCAGGTGCTGCACGGCCCGAGAAGTAATAATGCCCTCGTTTGCTGGCATAGGGTACCGCGAATCGAAGGCGAGCAAGCGCTTCATATGCAGCAGCTTCTATGGCCATGAGTGGGGTTGGCATAGATTTCCCCACGAAGGAGACCTCCGTTGGGTCTTGGTCTGAGTTCACGGGAGGGATGTGCACTGCTGCCCAGTATCTCAAGGTGGAAGGGGTGATCCTTGACTTGAACAGCTCGTATTGGGGTGGCTGGGTAGCGCCCATGGTACTGCAGGTAAAATCCCACAATATTTTGACAAAACTACCCGGGGTTGCATCTGGGGTTCTCAGATGAATACTGGGGCTCGGCATGGCAAGAAATGGTTGTGTGGATGGTGCACAAGGTGAGGAGTGCTTTGGCAAGGTCACGCGGTGGCCTCTTTATAGAACCGGAGCTAGGTTATTTTTACCATGGTGAAAGGTAACGGAACTTCCAGCTCTGTTCCGCGGGTGGAAGTCAATGCCACAAATACACATATTTCACCGAGGTGACGTGTTACTGTGGGGGTTATCGGGGAGGTCTTTGGCAACTGTGCCTGGGGTAGAAATGCTGGCATATCCAGGCAAGGCTACAGGGGCTCAACGATAGGCGGCGTTTATATACAAGGTCACACGATTACAAGCGAGAATACACTGGGACTCGATACTACTCGGGTGACTTAGTCTACCTCGTTTACATCCAAGCGGGCATGCCTGGTGGATGTTGAGGCGTCTCCGCGGTTCTCACCGTCGGAATTAGCTGGAGTGGGCTGAGGGGCTGCAGGCTTGGGGTAGCGATGATGACCATCTCGGGGATTGTTGGCTACAACCCCGTTGGAGTGTGTCCCCAATATGCGACGAAGCACTTCTGGGGTTATCGCAACACCTTGGCCGATGGCTGGGGTAGGCCTCAGGGGCTCGATCGGTTGTCCAAACAGCACGACTGGGTTGTCGGCGTTGGGCTCGTCCTCTTCTCTAGTTGGGGCTCGACGAACCAACTCTCCACGGGCTGCGATAAGATCAATGGTGACCTGATCACACAGTTCCTCTAGTGCGCTTACATAGCGCACCAGGTGCAACAATGCAGGATCTGTCTCGTGATCTCCGTTGGCGACTTGGGGTGGTCTACCATACCCTTCACGCCTGGGGTAGTAGTGGAACGAGCGACAGTTAACTCTGGGCGACAAGTGCCGGAGATGAACTATAGCTTCTCGAGCAGCTAGTTGGATGGCTTGTGGCTCAAAGGAAGTCGTCCTTCCAGTGAACCTGTAGGGGCGCTCGGGTGCTAGACCCCTACCGTAGATGTGTACAGTGGCCCAGAATTGACGGCTTTCACCGCTTAATGGTCCTTTGTACACAACATATTCTGGGGCTCTTCTAACGCATAGGCTCGACGGGTGAGGTTTGCGAGTATGGTCACAAAACCTCCAAGGTTGGTTGCCGTAGTCTCAGTGTGCACGACAGGACCAGGCATTGTGGCTCGGTTTTGGGATAGCGGCTGTGCTGTGCTGGGTTGAGGCTAGTGTGCCCTTTTTATAGGAAAAAGGGGCGGATTCTTCCTTTGCACGCTTGCGAGAAAGACTATTTAGGGGGCCGGTCACTGGCGCGTGATTGACGGCTAGGTTGGTAGGTTGAGCACCGACTGCCAAATGGTGTCGGGTCACTGTGGGCTATCTTGCAGGAGAAGCTTGGCTGGGGTTTGGTTAAGGCTCGGTGGGTTGGTTTGCCTAGGTTTATTGACCAGGCTAAGATAGGATTAGCCAATGGTCAGCCTGGCTCTGATACCAAGTCTATCACGACCGATTTCCCGGACATTAATTTTCCAGAAAATGGCCGTCAAGCTCATCAGCCCCAGGATTTACTGTTAGCTGATGAGGCATCAACTTGATACATAAATTCCAAGCAAGAGTACAAAATATGTTGTACAAGACCATTGTGGCCTATGAGTACATCAAATGGTTTCTAGTGGTTGAGGGCGGAAGCGGTTTGTGGATTGCCACGATCTATGGGGACTCCATTTCCCACGGGAATAGCTGATCAGGCCAACTCTATCTTCGCGAGGCTACTATCACCGTTGCTTAGGCTTTCGAGACTGTCACCGCAACGCTCCTCTCCAAGCAAGCAATCTGGCCAAGACAATAGCCAGGGACAAGCCAGTGAGTACTTTGAATGTACTCGCAAACATTAGGAACATAGGTATAATATAAATGATCAACATGCACGGAAATATTCTATGATCACATCGTCAATCATAAAAAAAACCTTGATGCATGCAAGCAGATTATTCATATGCAATGGAAGTTTTTGCAATGACCAAATAAAAATAAGGTGTGCCGATCGGATGTGTGAAGCGACATCTCGAAAGGATAGTGAAAAATGAGTATGCCACAGTCGGGCGTCTCAGCGACACCACATAAAGGGCTTTAAAAGAAATGTCACAGTCGGGCGTCTTAGCGACACCACATAATGGGCTTTAAAAGAAATGCCACAGTCGGGCGTCTTAGCGACACCACATAAAGGGCTTTTAAAAGAAATGCCACAGTCGGGCGTCTTAGCGACACCACATAAAGGGCTTTAAAAGAAATGCCACAGTCGGGCGTCTTAGCGACACCACATAAAGGGCTTATAATAAAATGAAATTATCATAGTGAATATCCAGGAGGTGGTACCGTCCCAGGGATATTCATTATTTCAAATCATGCAAAATGGTTAGTCCATATAGGTAATAATAATCATAACCATCATATATCACAAATCATAATCAATAATCGAGTTTTAGTGGTTTCTCCTCCGAAGACCGACACTAAGACCGACACTTGACCCATCCCAGAGTGTAATCCTTAACCGTGGACACGGCTATTCGAATAGGTTTAATATCTCTGCAGAGGGTGTACTCTTTACCCACGAGTAACGGATTCCTTTAGTCCATCGGGACTAATTTCGTCTACGGTCTTTTAATTGAAAACACACCTGACTTGCACACACCAGCTTAACTCACCGGTGTCTGGAATCACCCACGACACCTGTCAAGAAAACTCTAAGTGGGAAGGCTACAACCTCGCGTAGCATGGGATCAAATTTCTATTGCGCGCTCTAAGGGGTATCCCCCTCTCGGTCCCAACCGGATACACCCATGTCCCCGGACCAGGTGGCCTGCCTACCGGATGCAGCCGGTATCTTCCACCATGGCCTCTCTGTATGGTGTGTGCCAAGACAAGGGTTAACAACTTACTGAACCATACCCCACATACGGTAGGGACCAGTGGCAGTACGGAACAAGTATGGGGGTTACCGGAACAAGACTCGATCTATGGCCGACTTAGGAGGCTCATAAAGGTTCCCTGCATGGTTAGCACAACAAAAATACTTCAACCAACAAATCACCACCCATCATACCTTACCATGCCATACCGGATATAACCGTCCCGACGGAGACCGGCGACAAGCTCACGCCTACCCAAGGTAGAGGCTTTCCCGGATTCCTTACCGGCATGCATGTAAGGCATATGAGGATGATTGTCATCACACTAGTATGCTCATTTCCAACAGCAATGACATCACTATAATGCATCCATGCAAATGATCATATCACATGAAATAATAACACTCCGGATTAAGGTGGTGTTGTAAACATGTCAACTAACACACCAAAATTATTATCCCGGGGTTCAGAATGCTTGCCTTCATGATGTAGAAAGGCAGGGTACACTCCAAATCTTTTGAAAGCGTTCTTCCTCTCTCCAAAAATCCTATTTTCAAAAATATGCAAATAACACATATTTCAAAAACAGCACAGAAAGTTGTTTGGAATTTTTTTCAAATAAATATTAAAATAAACTAGACAATATTTGAGAGATGTAGGAAAAAGAATTAATTCATTTGGAGTTATATTTAAAAAGATATAGTCAGTCAAAGTTCTGGTCAAAAACTTATTTAAATAAAAACAGAAAAAGAAAACGTTTTCAACAAGAATACGCTTTCGGTCAGAGGAGGCGTACTTGAGGTTTTACGCCTCCAGTTAACCCACGTGGACCGGTGCTGGGTCTCTGACGGTGGGCCCGCCTGGCCCACTGGTCAGGTTTGACCAGTCGCCCGCGTCGTCTCCCTCCTCTGCCCGAGCGGTGCGGGGCTCCGGCGATCGTCGCCGGCGAACGACGGCACCGCTCGATAAACGGAGGTCATCCACGGGCTCAGGGGGTCGAGGCGGTTACTCCGGTGGTTGTTTTGTTCTCTGGGGTAGACGGAGCTGCCGACGGCGAGCTCCGCGGCGGACGGTGGTCGTCGGAAAAAGTGATATTTCGCCCGCGGCGAGTCCCGATCAAGATTGAGTAGGGGGACGGACTCGCGAGAGGGTGAGGGGGTTCCTGGTGAAGAGAACGGAGCGGGGGAGGCCTTGGTGGCACCGGAACGGCCGGGGCAGTGGCGGCGGCTGGAGTTGCCGGAGACGGGGAAGAAAGCCTCCCTGGGTCGAATGCGAGCTAGGGGAGCGCCACTAGGGTGGCCTGAGGGTTGCCTGCGTGCTCGGGGGAGTTCGGGGACCTCCTTTATAGTACGTCCACGTCGGTTTGCGGCGGCCGGGGATAAGAACGGCGGCGAACCGCCTCTCTGTGCTGCAGGGCGACGTGGCGGCGACGAGCGCTAGTGGACATGGCTGCGGATGAGCTCGCGCTGCTCCAGGGGGCAGGTGGCGAGCGCTGGGGGCTTGGGCGGCGCTGGCTAGCGCAGGAGTGGTCGGGCGGCGGTTGCGGCCGCGGGCGTGCCACCAAACGGCATCTGACGGCGGCGCTGTAGGGCGCCAGGGAGCGGTCGGGGCCTTTTGGCGTGACGCGGCGAGGAGGGGAGTGCGTGGCGAGGTTCTGCAGTGCGGGCCAAGCCAGGGGCGCGCGACGCGGCGGCTCGGGTGCGCGGCTGCAGTTGGCGTGCTCTGGGCGTGCCTAGTGCACACCCACCAGCTGCTCGGCGAAATGCCAGGGCGTGCTAGAGGTCTCGGGTGAGGCTGGGAATTAGCAGACCTAGGTTATGAGTAGTGAGGAGTCTATTGGACAAGGTAGCTAGGCAAGGGAAGCAAGATCAGAGTGCAAGCTAAAACTCATGTCAAAACTGGTCATGCCTACAGGGTGCTCGACAGAATGCCACATGCACCTAGGCATCTCTTGGGGTGGCCAAAACTTCCAGAGTGGGGTCTCTATGGATGTATGAGAGGGTGGTGATGTTAGTTTGTTTAAAGGAGAAACTTGTTAGTGCAATTTTTGCAAAACTCCAGTTCTGGACAGAAGGTAAATGGCATCACAACATGGACCAAAAGTGTTCCAAAGAGTGCATGCTCCTGGACTTAGGGGTTTGGTAGGGTTGGCTACAAGTAGAAAAAGGAATCATGGGTAAAGGAGCAACTAAAAATGTGGTTCCTGTACAAACCAGCAAGTTGGGCCAGAATGAAGATGAGGTTGATTCACTCAAATTTTTCAAAGGACCTCACTGGTTTTTTGCATAAAGTTGAATCATATGCTGCTACTAACATCCCATACTTTAAGTGGAGGCTAGAGAGAAGCATTTAAATGGGTTGCAGTGCAAAATTGCCCACTGGACCAGAGAAGAAAATTGGGTGTAGAGCTCAAAATATTTTATGAATGAAAGTTATTTTTGTACAAAGGTGATTTAAAAACATCACATGACATCTCCAAATTTTGGTGGGATTTTTGAATAAATTCTTAAAGAGGTTGTAGTTCAAATATGGCCATTTAACCTGTAAAAACCATTTTCAAGAAAATAAAGAGCAAGCAAATTAATTATGTAAATTTGTTCTACTAATAAAGGAAAAGTTTTTTCTTGAGAGGTTTAAACAAGTCCAAAAATATTTGAAAAGTTCTCTTTTTGGGGAAAAACTCCATAATGACCAAGGGGATAATGGTTCAAAAATAAAAAAGGGAGCTCAGAAAATTAAAGTTTTAATTCCTGGCAAAATTTTAATTAATAAAACAAGGTCAAAAAATTTGGGGTGTCACAAGGTGCTTAACCATGTGAGCTGGAAGCACAATCAGAGTGGTTCTCCCTTTGCACGCCTAGCCGAACAAAACGGAACATAGGAAGCAAGTGCAGGAGCCGGGCAACCCAACTATTGACCGAAGACACAATTCGAAATCGATGCATGTATAGCAATATCTGAGAATGTTTTTGCCGAATCCCTAAAAGGTGTCCGGCGTTGCACTGCGAGAGTAATGCTGGAAAAGCACAAATAGTTTAAAAGTGCCAAAAAGCTTGGAAAACCAAGAAACGTCAGTAAAAACATGACGTCCGAACAATATCAAGTGTTCGGTGCCAATCCAAAAATTGGTCTTAGAAAAAAGAAGTGCTTCTGTCATGCTTTAACATGATACATCCTATCTGAAGACTTCAAGCGGGACAGCCTACGGCTTCAACCTCCTATCCCGAGGGCGGAGTACTTCTCATCAGGCCAGTTTAGCAAACTAAACTCTAGCGGCTTTGAGAGAGAAATTAGGCTCCCCGGCTAGTGACCGCACACTCATGTCAAAAAAAGGAGTGATAAATAATAATAATAAAACTTTGCAATGACTAATAAGAAGAACACTTATTATAAAACGGCTCAAATAAACTTAAGAGCCCCCAAGTGACTTGGGTAGGAGAATGATTGCATGTACCGAAGTATTTATATCATATCTATGTTCAACCGAACTTTAAACGCGTCTTAACCGACCGTCGGCTTCTCCCTCTTCGGTCAAGGACCGAAAACTGTTATGTACCCCATCGGTCGAGAATATCGACGGTGTTTCCAATAACCAGGCAATCAGGCCATAAGGCTGTAACAGACAAAGCGCGCTCAGGGAACTTATGCTATATTACTGCGAAGTGTAAGAAGCATCTTCGAAGAAAATAGTACCCCCACCGATACCTTTCTTCGGTGCTCACTGTTATTATGAGACTTGTGCAATAGATTTTTTGTACTCATGAGTTCCGTTGTGTGCCGACCATCATTGAAAACTATAATAGCGCTAGCTTTTGGCTTCACCCAGTCTGAGGTCCGGCTCGGGTGACCCAATCGTGACAATCGCAGAGGTGCTCCCTTTACTCCCTAGCCGAACAATCAGGAACGTAGGGGTAAACACAGGAGCGAGGCAACCCAGCTTGCAAATCGCTTAAGTCAATATGGTGCATATTGTGGCGTAATACACGAACAAGGAACGAAGCCGTACAAGTATAATCATATGCAACAGGAAAAGCTTCATAAAGGAAGCCCCCAAGTAAACGGGGTATTTGAATTTATGCATCACAAACAAAGTTTTGACAAGGAAAAAAATTTACAAGCAATTGTTTTCCAAAAAAGTATAACGCTTGGTCGAACCAAACACAAGTTAGAAATTAAAGCTTTGAGCATGAAAGCAACTTAGCTGGTTAATGTGTTCGCAATCCGAGCTTGATGCGGGACAAGGTTCTATCCCCTAAGCCGGTCCCGAGGTGGCGGAGCGGAGAGCTCGACACGCCGAAGTGGTGACATAGCACGGTCGATGCAGACCGGCAGAGTGACGCCGAAGTCCCCGGATCATTTTCCTGTGCACAAAAATAGTGCAAACGGGAGATAATAGTAATAATAATAATTAAAAAAAATCGTTGCATAATGAATAATTTATGCAAAGTGAGTAATAAAAGAAATATGGCCTGGCGCCGAAGTCAATGTCGATGCAGGGCGTCGGCGTGATGTGGTAAAGGTGTGGCAAAGCCTGAATTCGCAGGTCGGTCCAAGCTCCGGATGCGGCGTTCGCCGGACTATGTACGGAAACCGACCGAACCACCATGCGACTGTCGTGAATGCGACCACCATTTGATAGACCTGTGTACATATGATGGACAAACCAGAGTAATAATTCCTTGGGAAAAATGAACCCGAACAAGCAAAAAATATTAGGGATTGATAGCACCTGGTTTATTTGTCGTAGCAATCCGAAGGAAGGTGATTCCCAAAATTGGGATTCGCTCCGCACACCCATTGCCTTATGTGCGATAAAACGACGGCATGACAATGCTGGTAAAGGTTGGCTCGCCGAGGCAAAGCCCTCGGCCCAGCTAACGTGACGGAGCTGGTCGACTAGTGACGCTGAAGTGTCCGGAGTAGGTTGATGAAGAGATGGCGAAGCCCCCGGTGCAGCCGAGATGTCGAGCCCCGATGTCAGCCGATGAGTCGAAGTAGGTCGGCGTGATGGACACCAGCTTGAAGAAGCGATAGTGCGGCCCTGTCGATGCAGGTCGTGACGTGGTCAATGGCGGCTTGGTGAAGCAACCGTGCGACGATGCCGGTATGCCCGCTCCGTGTAATCCGTGGGGCGGCGATATTGGTGATGTTTTATCCTTCGTGATGCCAGACTCTTGTTCGTCTTGCCGAGATGATGATCCGAAGAAGTTGAGCTCGGCTCAATAAAGTGACGCCGTGTCATAGCGCAGGTCGGCAGCCGTGGAGTAATATTGCCGGACTGGTTTGACACCAGCATGATGTTGAAGATCATGTTCAAAAGATCTTAAAGTTAGTGGGATGTGTTCGGGAACAAAACACAATACCCCATACAAAACTTCCTTCAAAAGGGATGTCCGAAATCCCTTTCATAGAAAAGATGAACTCGGGTCGGATTCGTTTTCGTGCAGAAAACATATCCGAAAAGTGATGCACTAATCGGAAGGTTCCCGGAGTTTGGACGGTCGGATTGAGCTGAAATTTTGAGAAGTGGTAGATACAGAACTTCCGCAGCCGATCAACGGTTGGATCTTCCAAAGGACGTCCGAGCTAGAAGCTGGACACCTCGCCCTAAACACATCCAAATTCCCGTCCAAATTTGATAGGGCTCCGGTATATCGTGGATTGCAAGAGATTCCTCCATCGCAACTCGACGAAATTTTACAGGGTTGTTGTAGACTCAATTCTGCACAATTCCACCAAAGCGATCGTCAAAGCGATACTCGAGGAGGTGGTGGCAGCAGATACGAGTTCGCTGTCCAGAAAAACAGCACGGTTGCTTGAGGGCAATGTTGACGTTGAGCCTCCGAGCTCCCTGGATGATTCCTCCGTGATCTTGATAGAGATCAGAGTTGATGTTTGATGAAGGCCCTTATCCGAACATGGTGATCCGAACACGGGGCGCAATTCTTGGTCGAACCAAGGTGACCATTCGAGCTGGTGACGAAGATGCCGAAGTCGCAGTTGATCTGCAGGCGAGCCATCGATCCTTTTGTCGATCACACAGCGGAACTCTCAATGAAAGCACCAATGTCGTTGTCAAAACCGGCGGATCTTGGGTAGGGGGTCCCGAACTGTGCGTCTAGGCTGGATGGTAACAGGAGGCAAGGGACACGAAGTTTTACCCAGGTTCGGGCCCTCTCGATGGAGGCAAAACCCTACGTCCTGCTTGATTAATATTGATGATATGGGTAGTACAAGAGTAGATCTACCATGAGATCAAGGAGGCTAAACCCTAGAAGCTAGCGTATGGTATGATTGTTGTATGTCTATCGTCTATCCTCTATCGACTAGCCTGGCCTCGAATTATATAATGCACCAGAGGCCTAGGATAACAAGAGTCCTAGCCGAATACGCCGGCGGGGAGGAGTCCTTGTCTTGATTGCCAAGTCTTGTGGAATCTTCCTTGTATGCGGCAGCTGTCCGAACTGGCCCATGAGTATACGGCCATGGGGGTCCTCTGCCCAATCCAACTGATCGGGAGACGATGTGATGAGTACCCCCTAGTCCAGGACACCGTCACGGGGGGAGGTAGCCGTCGGAAGTGAATTCACGTCCGACGAATCCAGGGAGCCGCTCGACGACTCATCGAGCCCGGCCTTGGGCGGACTGCATAATTATATTCACATAAGGAAAAGCTGTGCAATAAAGGAACACTATGAGTTACTCTGGTATCCGGATACTTATGATTTCGCCGGGCGCTTGGCCCTGTGCGACCACTCCTCTTCGCCGTCGTCGGCGTCGGTGGAGTAGTCCGGAGGAAGGGTCTTCCCCTTCTTGGACCCTTCGGCCTCCCCGGTCGGGGCGGCCTTCCTTTTCTTTCCTCCCCCCGCTGGAGGGGGAGAGGTTTCTTCTTCCTCCTCCTCGTCTTCACGGGAGGAGTGCATCTCGGAGTCGTCGGATGATGAATCCGACACCTCCAGGCGCCGGGCACTCTTTTGAGTCCCTGTGGCCTTCTTCTTGGCCTTCTTCTCCGGCACCACATAGGTTGCCGGAACCAGCAGCTTCGCCAAGCGAGCATCGGCTGGGTCTTCGGGCAAAGGAGACGGACAGTTGATCTGTCCGGACTTTGCCTGCCAATCATGTCAAAGGTAAGGGAGCTTAGATCCCACATAGAGTCAAACTATGAAAAACTAATACCCTGTAAAAGGTAAAAATAGCTTACCGCACTAGCGTGACGCTGCGTGCTGAATCCGCGATCCTCGGTAGCAAATGCGGGAGCCTCGGTGCCCTTGAATAGCACCTTCCAGTCATCTTCGTACGTCGTGTCGAAGAGCCTGCTCAGAGTTCAGTGCTGCGCCGGCTCAAACTCCCACAGGTTGAAAGCCCGTTGTTGACACGGGAGGATCCGGTGGATGAGCACAACCTGGACTACGTTGACAAGCTTGAGCTTCTTGTTCAACAGGGTTTGGATGCATGTTTGCAGTCCAGTCACCTCTCCCTTGTTGCCACACGACAGGCCCGTCTCTTTCCAGGATGTGAGCCGCGTAGGGGGTCTGAATCGGAACTCGGGGGCTGCGACCCATTCAGGGTCGCGCGACTCGGTGATGTAAAACCACCCCGATTGCCACCCCTTTAGGGTCTCCACAAAGGAGCCCTCGAGCCATAGGATGTTGGGCATCTTGCCTGCCATCGCACCTCCGCACTCCGCCTGGTTGCCGCGCACCACCTTTAGCTTGACATTGAAAGTCTTAAGCCATAGGCCGAAATGGGGGCGGATGCAGAGGAAAGCCTCGCACACGACGATAAACGCCGAGATGTTGAGGATGAAGTTCGGGGCCAGGTCGTGGAAATCCAGGCCATAGTAGCACATGAGCCCCCGGACGAATGGGTGGAGAGGAAAGCCCAGTCCACGAAGAAAGTGGGGAAGGAACACTACCCTCTCATGGGGCCTTGCGGTGGGGAGGAGCTGCCCCTCTTCGAGAAGCCGGTGCGTGATGTCGTTAGACAAGTATCCGGCCTTCCTCAGTTTTTTGATGTGTCCCTCCGTGACGGAGGAGACCATCCACTTGCCTCCCGCTCCGGACATAGCTGGAGAAGGTTGAGGTGGGGAATGCGGACTTGGGCGCTGGAGCTCGAGTGCGCGGAAAATGGATAGGCAAAGGAGGAAGAAGGCGTAGGTGAAAAGGTGGATCCTTATCCCCTTATATGAGCGGATGCGACTGTGCGTCCCCACCAGCCTGGTAAAACTCGCTTATCTCCCAAGCACCGTAATCAATGGCGCGGTTGGGTTACCCACGTCCGCATTGATGAGAATCCCGTAAATAAAGGGGACACGATCTCTGCTTTGACAAGACGTGCCAAGGAAACCGCCTCGCGAAACACGCTAAGGTGGGGCAGTAAAAACGGTTTGAATAAAGGCTTGGCCATGGTGTGATGTCGCGCTACGGAATACGTCAGCAGATTAGATTTGTTCAAATATTATTCTCTCTATGGCAATATGTGGAAACTTATTTTGCAGGGCCGGACACTATCCTTTGTGTTCAAAATCTTCTATAAAGTACTTGGAGGAGGAACCCGCCTTGCAATGCCGAAGACAGTCTGCGCGCCGGACTCGTCGTCATTGAAGCCTGGTTCAGGGGCTACTGAGGGAGTCCTGGATTAGGGGGTGTCCGGATAGCCGGACTATACCTTCGACTGGACTCTTGGACTAGGAAGATACAAGATTGAAGACTTCGTCCCGTGTCCGGAAGGGACTTTCCTTGGCGTGGAAGGCAAGCTTGGCGATACGGATATATAGATCTCCTACCATTGTAACCGACTCTGTGTAACCCTAACCCTATCCGGTGTCTATATAAACCGGAGGGTTTTAGTCCGTAGGACATCCAACAATCATACCATATGCTAGCTTCTAGGGTTTAGCCTCCTTGATCTCGTGGTAGATCTACTCTTGTACTACCCATATCATCAATATTAATCAAGCAGGAGTAGGGTTTTACCTCCATCAAGAGGGCCCGAACCTGGGTAAAAACATCGTGTCCCTTGTCTCCTGTTATCATCCGCCTAGACGCACAGTTCGGGACCCCCTACCCGAGATCCGCCGGTTTTGACACCGACAACCTCCATTAAGAGGGCCCGAACGTGGGTAAACATCGTGTCCCCTGCCTCTTGTTACCTCTGATCCTCAGAAGCGCAGTTCGGGACCCCCTACCCAAGATCAGCCGGTCTTGACACCGACATTGGTGCTTTCATTGAGAGTTCCACTGTGACGTCGACAGAAGGTTCGATGGCTCGATCGATCATCTACAATGATGCCGTTTCGGGAGAGACTTTCCTCCCCGGCCAAATTTTTGTATTCGGCGGCTTCGCACTGCACACCAACTCGATTGGCCACCTTGAGAAGATCGACAACTACGCCCATGGTCATCAGAACAGTTTTGAAAACCTGAACTATGTCGCTGATATCCGAGGAGACTTGATCTTCAAAGGGTTCGCGGCCCCAACCACCGCTCTGGCCTTAGATCCAGAGCAGACTACCAGGTACGAAGATGGGAGTTTAGAGCCCGTCGGACTATCTGCAATTATGGAGCTCACTACTAGAGATCCGGAGGGGACTGCATCATCGGGGAAGCCGGACTCGCCCCCGAACTCCAGATTCAAACTCTCAAAGTCCGCGGCAAGCGAGCATGGCCAGGAAGCTTCCATCCCGGCCAGCCCAGCGGACTCTCGCTTCCCCGTTCAAACCTCGCTCTTAAACGAGGCTATGGACTTATTGCGATCCCTCGCCATTACAGAAGAATCGCTCCTGAATTACGTCCGGCCCGGACTAGGGGATGAGAGCGGGGAATTTCACGTCCCACCCACCACCCACTTCATAGCCACAATCAAAGATTTAACCGACATGCTGGATTACGCCTCCGAAGACATTGACGGCATGGACAAGGATGCCGGAGACGAACAATGCCAAGACCCGCCGTTTACCGGACGTTGGACAGCCACCTCCACATATGACGTGTATATGGTGGACACGCCCAAAGAGGATGACGGCGACAGCAGGAAGGATCCGATTGAGGACCAGCCTGCTGAGGCACCTCCAAAGCATTGACGTCAGCGGCGCCGCTCAAAATCACGCCGCGGAAAAGACAACAATACTGGCACCGGAGACAATGACACTCCGGAGAACGCCGAAGACCCCGAAGCCCCCGACGAACCAACATCCAAACAAGATGATTGGGAGGAGGGGCAAGTTAACCTCGACGATCCGGTCGGAACGAGGACTCGGAGGATAGTAACTATCTACCGATCTCCGAGGATGACGTGAGCCTCGGCGACGAAGATTTCATGGTGCCAGAGGAACCCCTCGAGCAGGAGTGCTTTAAGCACCAGCTAATCGCTACTGCGAGAAGCCTAAAAAAGAAGCAGCAACAACTCTAAGCCGAACATGATACACTCAATGAAAGATGGACTAAAGTCCTGGCAGCCGAAGAATATGGCCTCGAACGCCCAACAAAGAGCTACCCGAAGCGCAAGCTACTACCACAATTTGACGACAAGGCTCTTGAGCCAATACCGCCAAAGTATAAAGCTGCTGATGAACCTGACCGACCACCACGTGGACCGGACAGAGTGGCTACTCACGCTGAACAACAACCCGCACCTCCCTGCCATAGAGGCAAGGAGGTCACAGCTACGGGCTACACCTACGACCTGCGTAAGGACCTGGACAATAGAGCCGGTCAGACCAGATCAATCTATGGATCAAGGTGGCGTGCTCCAACGCAAGAAGATGGTCACCAGGCCTGGCGTGACAACCACAACCTCACCCATGCCGAAAACCGCATACGGACTTCACCCAAACTGCGTCGTGACATCACCCGATATAGAGGCACCGCACACCCCTTATGCTTCACTGACGAGGTAATGGAGCACCAGTTCCCAGAAGGGTTTAAACCCGTGAACATTGAATCATACGATGGAATGACAGATCCAGCAGTATGGATTGAAGATTTTCTTCTCCATATCCACCTGGCTCATAGTGATGATCTCCATGCCATCAAGTACCTCCCGCTAAAATTAAAGGGACCAACTCGGCACTGGCTAAACAGCCTCCCAAAAAACTCCATTGGTAGCTGGGAAGATTTGGAAGATGCCTTTAGAGACAACTTCCAAGGTACCTATGTTCGGCCCCCAGATGCCGATGACCTCAGTCACATAGTCCAGCAACCCGGAGAGTCAGCCCAAAAACTCTGGACCAGGTTTTTAATTAAAAAGAACCAAATTGTTGATTGTCTGGACACTGAAGCCCTTGCGACCTTTAAACAGAGCGTCCGTGACGAGTGGCTCGCCCGACACCTCGGCCAAGAAAAACCAAAGTCCATGGCAGCCCTCACCGCACTTATGACCCGCTTTTGCGCGGGAGAAGACAGCTGGCTAGCTCGTAGAAGCAATGACACTAGCGACGCTGGCACCTCCGAAGTAAGAGACGGCAATGGCAAACCACAGCGCAACAAGCATTAGCGTCGAAGCAACAATGAAAATACTGTAGATACGGCTGTCAACGCCAAATCCAGTGGCTCTAAACCCGGTCAGCGGAAGAGGCCATTCAAAGGAAACAAAGATGGTCCATCCAGTCTGAACCGAATACTAGATCGGCCTTGCAAGATCCATGGCACCCCTGACAAGCCTGCCAATCATACCAATAGAAATTGTTGGATCTTTAAGCAGGCCAGTAAGCTAAACACTGAACACAAGGGGAAATGGCCGCCCAACAAGGACGACGATGAAGAGCCTCGCCCAATGAACACAGGGGGTGTCGTGGAATTGTCACGACAGTTGTCCTAGTGAAAGGACTAAATCATGGAGCCATTGCAACTAGGAAGCTTAAAGGGGTTAAAACGGGACAAAGGACACGGGGGTTTATATTGGTTCGGCCCCTTGCGGTGAATGTAAAGGCCTAATCCAGTTTGAGGTGGTATTGCTTATGTTTCGATTACTAGGGAGCGAATTCGCTTGACCTAGCTTTCGATCTGATCTTACCTGCCGTAAACTGCCGCCGGGTCGTCCCCTTATATACACGGGTTGACGCCCTGCGGTCTACAGAGTCCCGGCCGGCTCATATACGTGTCCGACTAGGAGACCAATTACATATGCCTTACAATACAAGTCATGGATACATGGCGGTTTATAACTGTGGGCCTTAAGCCGCCTTTGGGCTTGGGCCCTCTACTCATCCTATCTATGAACCGCCATTACAATATTGGGCTTCATGGAGATGAATCGTCATCAGGATGACCCGGCCCCTCCTGGCGGGTCATGCCGGATAGTCATATCCCCAACATTAGGCCCCGGGTTGATTAGAACTTGTTCATGTCAATCTTAAATATTAGAAAAAATCCTTCCTCATCTTGACTGTGAAATATTGTAACCCACTGTGACGTCTCTTCTGAATTTTCCGTAACCCACTGTGATGTCATCTGTCATTAATGCCTCACAGAACCCAAATCTTAATAAATCTCTTGCTTTACTGTCTTTCTGGAAATCGAGGCGCCCGCGTCGTCACTTATCCATTTTTTGTCTCCTCGATTTTCGCGCCTGTCATTTGTCCTTCCAGGCTTATAAATAAAGTCTCGGGCTCTCCTCTCATCCCCCCTTCTTTCCTTCTCATTCTTCTTCCTCCTTGCAATGCGCCGACCTGCATGAGCTCCGCCGCCGTCGACCTCTGCTTCCGTCTTCGTCTCCGGCCGCTGCATCACCTTGAACGGACCAGAGAACCGCGGCACCTCCCCGCCATCTCATCAGCATCGGTAATCCCTTCTTCCTCCGTCATAGACCTGGCATTAGGGTCTCCATGTTCTCCAGTGTTCGTCGGTGCTCGTCAGTGTTCATCGCCGCCGCCTTTATTCTTTGTCTACATCCATGGATTAGATCCACAAACCACACAAGTCTCGTGCGGTAGTAGTTTAGCATCTATTTTTAATACTAGAACATATCCTCATTACTGCAGATCCTTTTTAGAACACCTATGCACTTGCACTGTCGCTTCTGTAGGTCACAGTTTTTTCCCTTTTTTTGCCCTGTTTCAGATCCAAATTTCTAACTGTAATCTGTGAAACCTGTTTGTCCAACACTTAGTGGAACTTTACCTTCTGTCAGATTTTGAATACATGTACTCTTCATGGCGGCTTACAATTATTCATATATCATTAGTCCTCACTTAAGCCGCCATCCTGAATGCATACTGTCAGTACTTAAAACTGTGATTTCACCAATTAACTTGAGCCGACAATTTTTTCTTTCCTTTAGGTTTTCTTCCACAATGCCTCCTAAAACCGTGTACACATGCAATTGGGTCCCTTCCATTGTCACCGAGAACACTCCCAAGGATTTTTTCAAAACCGGATATTTACCCGCCAAGAGCGTGATGCACTATCATGCTCCTAACCCGGGCAAAGAAAAACCTCAACCGAAAGACGACGAAGTAATTGTTTTTACTAACCAGATGAACCGGGGCTTCTCACCACCCAGCTCTAAGTTCTTTCGAGACGTGTTGCACTTCTTCTAGCTCCACCCTCAAGACATCGGACCCAATTCCGTGTCAAATATTTGCAATTTTCATGTCTTCTGTGAGGTGTATCTCCAAGAGGAGCCCAGTGTTGAGCTCTTTCGAGAGTATTTTTACTTAAACCGCCAGACTGAATTCACCAATTGTCCTAGCTTGGAACTAGGCGGAATCTCGATTCAACGTCGCAGAGATGCCATCTTTCCTTACGCCATGCTGCCGATTCACCCTAAAGACTAAAATCAGACGTGGTTTTACTGCAAAGACACTTCTCCGGCTGATGAGAATCCTCTATTGGGTTATCGTGTTGAGTGCCTGGACCCCAAACATAATATTTCAGAAAAGCTCTTGATGACCCACAAGTATAGGGGATCTATCGTAGTCCTTTTGATAAGTAAGAGTGTCGAACCCAACGAGGAGCAGAAGGAAATGATAAGCGGTTTTCAGCAAGGTATTCTCTGCAAGTACTGAAATAAGTGGTAACAGATAGTTTTGTGACAAGATAATTTCTAACGAGCAACAAGTAACAAAAGTAAATAAAGTGCAGCAAGGTGGCCCAATACTTTTTGTAGCAAAGGACAAGCCGGAACAAACTCTTATATAAGGAAAAGCGCTCCCGAGGACACACGGGAATATCATCAAGCTAGTTTTCATCACGCTCATATGATTCGCGTTCGGTACTTCGATAATTTGATATGTGGGTGGACCGGTGCTTGGCTGCTGTTCTTACTTGAACAAGCATCCCACTTATGATTAACCTCTATTGCAAGCATCCGCAACTACAACAAAAGTATTAAGGTAAACCTAACCATAGCATGAAACATATGGATCCAAATCAGCCCCTTACGAAGCAACACATAAACTAGGGTTTAAGCTTCTGTCCCTCTAGCAACCCATCATCTACTTATTACTTCCCAATGCCTTCCTCTAGGCCCAAATAATGGTGAAGTGTTATGTAGTTGACATTCACATAACACCACTAGAGGCTAGACAACATACATCTCATCAAAATATCGAACAAATACCAAATTCACATGACTACTAATAGCAAGACTTCTCCCTTGTCCTCAGGAGCAAACGTAACTACTCACAAAGCATATTCATGTTCATAATCAGAGGGGTAATAATATGCATAAAGGATCTGAACATATGATCTTCCACCAAATAAACCAACTAGCATCAACTACAAGGAGTAATCAACACAACTAGCAACCTACTAGCACCAATCCCAGACTCAGAGACAAGAATTGGATACAAGAGATGAACTAGGGTTTTGAGATAAGATGGTGCTGGTGAAGATGTTGATGGAGATTGCCCTCTCCCGATGAGAGGAGCGTTGGTGATGATGATGGCGAGGATTTCCCCCTCCCGGAGGGAAGTGTCCCCGGCAGAACAGCTCTGCCGGAGCCCTAGATTGGTTCCGCCAAGGTTCCGCCTCGTGGTGGCGGAGTCTCGTCCCGAAAGGTTGCTTCTGGTTTTTTTCTTGATGAAAGACTTCATATAGGTGAAGATAGGCGTCGGAGAGCAACAAGGGGGCCCACGAGGTAGGGGGGCGCGCCCTAGGGAGGGGGCGCGCCCCCCACCTCGTGAGCAGGGTGTGGGCCCCCTGGCCTTCATCTTTGGCGAGGATTTTTCTTTATTTATTTTAATATATTCCGTGGAGTTTCAGGACTTTTGGAGTTGAGCAGAATAGGTCTCTAATATTTGCTCCTTTTCCAGCACAGAATTCCAGCTGCCGGCATTCTCCCTCTTCATGTAAACCTTGTAAAATATGAGAGAATAGCCATAAGTATTGTGACATAACGTGAACTAATAGCCCATAATGCAATAAATATCAATATAAAAGCATGATGCAAAATGGACGTATCAACTCCCCCAAGCTTAGACCTCGCTTGTCCTCAAGCAAAAGACCGATAACAATAAATATGTCCTCATGTTTAGAGGTAGAAGCGTCGATAAAAATAAAATATAGACATGAAGGCATCATGATTATTCTCATAACAACAACATATATAGTTTTTGTCATATGATTACTTATGTTCATGTGATGATCTATTCACAATGCAAAAGTATGAATCAGAAACCTTATTGAGCACCAACAAACTATAACCTCAGTCATTGAAGCAATTGCAATTTATCATAACATCGGAAAGAGTCTATCTCAGAGCTAAAAAGCAAGTCCACATACTCAACTATCATCTAGTCCTTCATAATTGCTAACACTCACACAATACTTGTGGTTACAGAGTTCTAATCGGACACAAAGAAATATAGGGGCTTATAGTTTTGCCCCACAACCTTTTACCTCAAGGGTAATGTCAAAAATAATAATTCATGCTCCCCTACATCCAGTTATCATGTTCTTTCCAACATGCTGGGCTTGCCAAAGGATGAAATGAAAAAGTAAGGGTGAAGATCACCGTGACTCTTGCATAAGGTAGAGGATAATAATAAAAGATAGGCCCTTCGCAGAGGGAAGCAGAGGTTGTCATGCGCTTTTATGGTTGGATGCACAAAATCTCAATGTGAAAGAATGTCACTTTATATTGCCCCTTGTGATATGAACCTTTATTATGTAGTCCGTCGCTTTTATTACTTTCACATCACAAGATCGTATAAAGCTTATTTCTCCCACACCAATCAATCATACATATTTAGAGCAATTTTTATTGCTTTGCACCGATGACAACTTACTTGAAGGATTTTACTCAATCCATAGGTAGATATAGTGGACTCTCATGGCAAAACTGGTTTAAGGGTATTTGGAAGCACAAGTAGTATCTATACTTGGTGCTGAGAATTTGGCTAGCATGAGGGGGAAAGGCAAGCTCAACATGTTAGAGGATCCATGACAACATACTTTATCTCAGATATAAGAAAACATAACTCATTATGTTGTCTTCCTTGTCCAACATCAACTCTTTAGCATGTCATATTTTAATGAGTGCTCCCAATCATAAAATATGTCAATGATAATATATCTATATGTGAAACCTCTCTTTCCTTATTACTTCCTATTAATTGCAACGATGACCAAAGCTATGTCTGCCAACTCCCAACAACTTTTAATTATCATACTCTTTCTATGTGAAGTCATTACTCTTAATAAGATCAATATGAACTTTTGTTTCTTTTTATTCTTTTTCTTCTTTTCTTTTATTCACTCAAAATCATGGCAAAATAATCAAGCCCTTGACTCAACACTAATCTTTATTATATATAGCTCACGGACTCGATTACATAGAGAGATCACAAATCAAAACTCAAAACTAGATCATGCCATCAACTTCATTCTACTAGATCAAGATACTACTAATAGGATCGAACTAAGAAAAACGTAAAGATAGGAGTTGTGATTGTGATACGATACTGGGGCACCTCCCCCAAGCTTGGCAGTTGCTAAGGGGAGTGCCCATACCCATGTGATTATGTCTCCTTTGTCGGTGAAGAAGGTGGTGGTGACGGATAGTCGCACATCGAGCGTAAGAGGTCCTCCAGCTTGCGGATAATGCCCTTGAGTGCGATAATATGCTCCTTCAACAAAATATTTTCACGAGTGAGATACTTATTCTGTATACGGGCTAACTCAATCATCTTGAAAGCTTTGATCTCAGTTGGGGTAAGAAGATTGTGGTCAAGTTGAAGGATGTCTTCTGCTGCCGGAGCTTGATTCTCTGTGGCCTTCCTGATCCCTTCATCCTTGTTGATCTCCATGGGCTCTTCCCTCTTCAGCTCTATCTTCATTAGCCAAGCATCTTGGTCACCATTGTTGGAGGAGGGGGACGACATGATGCCTGGCCTTGACACCCTGACAGAAAACAACTCGAAACAAGAAAAGAGGAGATTTGCGTGATACGGGAGTCAAAACCTTCAGGAGTATATATAGTGAATTTTTACCGACCAAAATACATATCGTGCAATAAAACGGAGTCCGGAGGGCACACGAGGTGCTCACGAGGTAGGGGGGCGCGCCCACCACCCTCATGGGGCCCTCGTGTCCTTCCCGGACTGCCACTTTTTTTTTATTTTTCTAAATATTCCAAAACGGAGAAATATTGCCTTAAAAATTGTTTTGGAGTCGGTTTACTTACCGTACCGCATACCTATTCCTTTTCAGAGTCTGAAATAGTCTGAAAAGTGTCTCTTATGTATTCCTCCGGAGTTACGGTTTCAATAACATTTGTTTCAACATTTATAGGATTACCTGAGATATAATGTTTGATTCTTTGACCGTTCACCACCTTCGGATTTGTGCCTTCGAAGTTGTTGATTTTTATGGCATTGGAATGATAGACCTCCTCGATAACGTTGGGGCCTCCCATTTAGAGAGAAGTTTTCCTGCAAAAAATCTTAAACGAGAGTTGTATAGCAATAATAATCACCTACGTTAAACTCACGCTTTTGTATCCTTTTGTCATGCCATCTTTTAACTTTTTCTTTAAACAACTTGGCATTTTCATATGCTTGGGTTCTCCATTCATCAAGTGAGCTAATATCAAATAACCTCTTCTCACCGGCAAGTTTAAAATCATAGTTGAGCTCTTTAATAGCCCAATATGCCTTATGTTCTAGTTCGAGAGGTAAGTGACATGCTTTTCCATAAACCATTTTATACGGAGACATACCCATAGGATTTTTATATGCAGTTCTATATGCCCATAATGCATCATCAAGTTTCTTGGACCAATTCTTTCTAGACCTATTAACAGTCTTTTGCAAAATTAATTTGAGCTCTCTATTGCTCAATTCTACTTGACCACTAGACTGCGGGTGATAAGGAGATGCAATTCTATGATTAACGTCATACTTAGCAAGCATTTTACGGAAAGCACCATGAATAAAGTGTGAACCACCGTCAGTCATTAAATATCTAGGGACTCCAAACCTCGGAAAAATAACTTCTTTAAGCATTTTAATAGAAGTGTTATGATCAACACTACTAGTTGGAATAGCTTCTACCCACTTAGTAACGTAATCAACAACAACTAAAATATGTGTATATCCATTAGAGGCAGGAAAAGGTCCCATATAATCAAAGCCCCAAACATCAAATGGTTCAATAACAAGTGAATAATTCATAGGCATTTCTTGACGTCTACTAATATTACCAATTCTTTGACATTCATCACAAGACAAAACAAACTTACGGGCATCCTTGAAGAGAGTAGGCCAATAAAAACCGGATTGCAATACCTTATGTGCAGTTCTGTCTCCAGCATGGTGTCCTCCATAAGCTTCGGAGTGGCACTTGCGTAGGATCTGTTCCTGTTCATGCTCAGGTACACAACGTCTAATAACACCATCTACACCTTCTTTATAAAGATGTGGGTCATCCCAAAAGTAATGTCTCAAATCATAGAAAAACTTTTTCTTTTGTTGGTATGTGAAACTAGGTGGTATGAATTTAGCAACTATGTAATTAGCATAATCAGCATACAATGGAGTACTACGAGAAGTATTTATGACATTTAATTGTTCATCAGGAAAGCTATCATCAATGGGTAGTGGGTCATCAAGAACATTCTCTAACCTAGACAAGTTGTCTGCAACGGGGTTCTCAGCTCCTTTTCTATCAACAATATGCAAATCAAATTCTTGTAGCAAGAGGACCCATCTAATAAGTCTAGGTTTAGCATCTTTCTTTTCCATAAGATATTTAATAGCAGCATGATCAGTGTGAATAGTTACTTTAGAATCAACAATATAGGGTCTGAACTTATCACAAGCAAATACAACTGCTAAAAGTTCCTTTTCGGTAGTAGCATATTTTCTTTGAGCATTGTCTAGAGTCTTACTAGCATAATGGATAACATTTAATTTCTTATCAACTCTTTGCCCTAGAACAACACCTACAACATAATCACTAGCATCACACATAATTTCAAAGGGTAAGTTCCAATCAGGTGGCTGAACAACGGGTGTAGAGACTAATGCTTTCTTAAGTATTTCAAATGCTTCTACACAATCATCATCAAAGATAAATGGTATATCTTTTTTTAATAAATTAGTCAGAGGCCGAGAAATTTTTGAGAAGTCCTTAATGAACCTCCTATAAAATCCGGCGTGACCAAGGAAACTTCTTATACCTTTGATGTCCTTAGGACATGACATCTTTTCAATAGCATCAACCTTGGCTTTATCAACTTCAATACCTCTTTCAGAAACTTTATGCCCCAAGACAATACCTTCATTAACCATAAAGTGGCACTTTTCCCAATTCAAAACAAGATTAGTTTCTTCACATCTATGCAAAACTCGAGCAAGATTGCTCAAGCAATCATTAAAAGAAGATCCATAGACGGAAAAGTCGTCCATGAAGACCTCACAAATCTTTTCACAAAAGTCAGAGAATATAGCCATCATGCATCTTTGAAAGGTAGCAGGTGCATTACATAAACCAAAAGGCATACGTCTATAAGCAAAAGTACCAAAAGGGCATGTAAAAGTAGTCTTTGATTGATCTATAGCCGACACAGGTATTTGACAGAAACCAGAATAACCATCTAGAAAGCAGTAATGTGTATGTTTGCATAATCTTTCTAGCATTTGATCAATAAAAGGTAAGGGGTAATGATCTTTCTTAGTAGCCTTATTTAATTTGCGGAAATCAATTACCATCCTATAACCTGTGATAATTCTTTGTGGAATCAACTCATCTTTATCATTAGGAACAATAGTAATACCTCCCTTCTTAGGGACACAATGGACATGACTTACCCATTGACTATCAGCAACGAGATAAATTATACCTGCCTCCAGAAGCTTGAGTATTTCTTTTCTTACCACTTCTTTCATTTTAGGATTCAAACGTCGTTGAGGATCACGAACTGGTTTGGCATCTGCTTCCAAATTTATTTTATGTTGACATAGAGTGGGACTAATGCCCTTAAGATCATTAAGAGTATATCCAATAGCGACACGGTGCTTCTTCAGATTTTTCAATAATCTTTCTTCTTCATGCTCTGAAAGGTTAGCACTAATAATAACATGATATATCCTCTTTTCATCAAGATAAGCATATTTAAGATTATCAGGCAACGGTTTAAGCTCAAACACGGGATCACCCTTGGGTGGAGGAGGATCTCCTAGGATTTCAACAGGCAAATTGTGCTGTAGAATAGGTTCCTGTTTAAAGAATACTTCATCTATTTCCCTTCTTTCATTCATGAACATATCATTTTCATGGTCTAGAAAATAGTGTTCTAAAGGATCACTAGGAGGTACGGCAATAGAAGCAAGACCAATAATCTCATCCTTACTAGGCAATTCTTCCTCATGATGCTGTTTACTGAATTTAGAGAAATTAAACTCATGAACCATATCATCCAAGCCAATAGTAACATTCTTTTCGCAATCTATCCTAGCATTAACAATGTTCAAGAAGGGTCTACCAAATATAATGGGATAGAAGCTATCTTGTGGAGAAGTGAGAACAAGAAAATCAGCAGGATATTTAGTTTTCCCACACAAGACTTCAACATCTCTAACAACTCTAATTGGTGAAATAGTATCTCTATTGGCAAGTTTAATTGTGACATCAATACCTTCTAACTCAGCAGGTGCAATTTCATGCTTAATTTCTTCATACAAAGTATGCGGTATAACACTAGCACTAGCACCCATATCACATAAGCCATGATAACAATGATCTCCTATTTTAACAGAAATTATAGGCACGCCTACCATAGGTCTATGTTTATCTTTAACACAAGGCTTAGCAATTCTAGCAGTTTCACCGTCGAACTGAATAACATGCCCATCAATATTATCAGACAAGAGATCTTTAACAATAGCAATATTAGGTTCTACTTTAACTTGCTCAGGAGGTGTATATGTTCTAATATTGCTTTTATGAACAACAGTTAAAGCTTTAGCATGATCCTTTATTCTAACAGGGAAAGGTGGTTTCTCAACATAAGAAGTAGGAACAATAGGATCATTATAAGTAACAGTCTTTTCTTCAACTTTAATAGGTGCAGATACTTTTACTTCTATGGGAGGATGATATTTAAACCACTTCTCCTTAGGGAGATCAACATAAGTAGCAAAAGATTCACAGAAGAAAGCTACTATCTCAGAGTCAAGTCCATATTTAGTGCTAAACTTATGGAAAATATCGGTATCCATAAAAGATTTAACACAATCAAACTTAGGTGTCATACCTGACTCCTTACCTTCGTCGAGGTCCCAATCTTCTGAGTTGCGTTTAATTCTATCCAATAAGTCCCATTTGAATTCAGTAGTCTTCATCATAAAAGAGCCAGCACAAGAGGTATCGAGCATGGTGCGATTGTTTTCAGAAAGCCGAGCATACAAATTTTGAATAATTGTTTCCCTTGGAAACCCATGATTGGGGCATGAATATAACATTGATTTAAGCCTCCCCCAAGCTTGAGCGATGCTTTCTCCTTCACGAGGCCAGAAATTATATATATAATTGCGATCACGATGAACAAGATGCATAGGGTAATACTTTTGATGAAATTCCAATTTCAATCTTTTATAGTTCCATGATCTCGTATCATCACATAGCCTATACCATGTCAATGCGTCTCCCTTCAAAGATAAAGGGAAGACCTTCTTCTTAGCAACATCATCGGGTATACCTGCAAGCATAAATAATCCACAAACTTCATCCACATATATTAAGTGCTCATCAGGATGCTTTGTTCCATCTCCTGTAAAAGGATTAGCTAGCAGTTTTTCCATCATACCCGAAGGGAATTCAAAAGGAGTTTCATTTTCAATAGGTTCAGTAGGTTGAGGAGCAACTCTTTGCTCTACTGGACGGGGTGAAGATACCCCGAACAAGCCCCTCAGAGAATTACTTTCCATAGTAACAAGTGACAGTAAATTTCAGGACACTATGTAAATTTTCCTTACCAAATTCCACCTACCAAAGACACTACACTCCCCGGCAACGGCGCCAGAAAAGAGTCTTGATGACCCACAAGTATAGGGGATCTATTGTAGTCCTTTCGATAAGTAAGAGTGTCGAACCCAACGAGGAGCAGAAGGAAATGATAAGCGGCTTTCAGCAAGGTATTCTCTGCAAGTACTGAAATAAGTGGTAACAGATAGTTTTGTGACAAGATAATTTGTAACGAGCAACAAGTAACAAGAGTAAATAAAGTGCAGCAAGGTGGACCAATCCTTTTTGTAGCAAAGGACAAGTCAGAACAAACTCTTATATAAGGAAAAGCGCTCCCGAGGACACATGGGAATATCATCAAGCTAGTTTTCATCACGTTCATATGATTCGCGTTCGGTACTTTGATAATTTGATATGTGGGTGGACCAGTGCTTGGGTGCTGTTCTTACTTGAACAAGCATCCCACTTATGATTAACCTCTATTGCAAGCATCCGCAACTACAACAAAAGTATTAAGGTAAACCTAACCATACCATGAAGCATATGGATCCAAATCAACCCCTTACAAAGCAACGCATAAACTAGGGTTTAAGCTTCTATCACTCTAGCAACCCATCATCTACTTGTTACTTCCCAATGCCTTCCTCTAGGCCCAAATAATGGTGAAGTGTTATGTAGTCGACGTTCACATAACACCACTAGAGGCTAGACAACATACATCTCATCAAAATATCGAACGAATACCAAATTCACATGACTACTAATAGCAAGACTTCTCCCTTGTCCTCAGGAACAAACGTAACTACTCACAAAGCATATTCATGTCCATAATTAGAGGGGTAATAATATGCATAAAGGATCTGAACATATGATCTTCCACCAAATAAACCAACTAGCATCAACTACAAGGAGTAATCAACACTACTAGCAACCTACTAGAACCAATCCTAGACTTGGAGACAAGAATTGGATACAAGAGATGGACTAGGGTTTTGAGATAAGATGGTGCTGGTGAAGATGTTGATGGAGATTGCCCTCTCCCGATGAGAGGAGCGTTGGTAATGATGATGGTGATGATTTCCCCCTCCCGGAGGGAAGTGTCCCGGACAGAACAGCTCTGCCGGAGCCCTAGATTGGTTCCACCGAGGTTCCGCCTCGTGGCGGCGGAGTCTCGTCCCGAAAGGTTTCTTCTGGTTTTTTTCTTGACGAAAGACTTCATATAGGAGAAGATGGGCGTCGGAGAGCCACCAGGGGGCCCACGAGGTAGGGGCGCGCCCTAGGGAGGGGGGCGCGCCCCCACCCTCGTGAGCAGGGTGTGGGCCCCCTGGCCTTCATCTTTGGCGAGGATTTTTATTTATTTATTTTAAGATATTCCGTGGAGTTTCAGGACTTCTGGAGTTGCGCAGAATAGGTCTCTAATATTTGATCCTTTTCCAGCACAGAATTCTAGCTGCCGGCATTCTCCCTCTTCATGTAAACCTTGTAAAATATGAGAGAATAGCCATAAGTATTGTGACATAACATGAAATAACAGCCCATAATGCAATAAATATCAATATAAAAGCATGATGCAAAATGGACGTATCAGCTCTTTGCCGCTGAACGGAAGAGGATTGCACATACCATCGTGAAAATCAAAGCTCTGCTAGGAAACGGGCTGACTGGTGTTGATTTAGTCAGGTGTTGGATTTCTTGGCGGATCATCCCGTTGAGCCGTCACACCGGCTTAATGGGTACCTAAAGTGGTGATGCAACAGATTCACTGCGCCACAGCTCCGAACCAATGTCTGAAGAAGCAATCAATGAAATGGTGAAGTCTCTTCTAAATGAAGACCCGGAGGACTGTGTCAAAGTGGGCCTGGCTCCTTTCAGCAAGCTTAACCCGCCACCAGATGTAAGCTCTGAACCTTACTATATCTTCACCTCATTATTTGAATATCTAGTTAACTCAACTTTTGACCACCTCTGAAGGCTAAATCGGAATTCTGGAAAGCAGAATATGACCATCAGGCTGCTAAGAAGGCCATGGCTGCCAAAAAGGCCGCTAGGAAAACCGCCAAGAAGTCCACTAAGAAGAAGAAGAAACCAAGCGCCTCTGACATGCTTAAGCTAGATGATACCTCTGAGTCGGAGGTAGCCCTTGACTCTCTTGGCTTATTTTCAACCATCTTATTGACACTGATTATTATCAGGCTGAGGCGGGAGCCAGCCAAGCAGCCGAAGAAGAGGTAACTATTATTTCCTCCGGCTCAGAATCTTTGCCAAGACAAAAACTTCGACGAGTAACCCGGAAAGTAAGGTTTTCACACCCCTTGGCTTATTTAGATCCCCACTTTCTTTTGAAACGACAGCAGCATGAAAGCCGTCGCCAGACCCGGACCAGTGGAGGTGATGAATTATCCTCCGGCTTACCGAACACCCTTGCTCCTCGGAAATGCTGAAATGAGGTGCTTAAACTTTAAAAATTCTTCTCATTTGTCAATGGGTCTTGCTTATTTGTCACTTAAACTCTTTTAAAGATCATTGACCAGGAACTTGCTCATTCTTCTTCTGATGGCTCATCACAAACTGAAATGCTAGCTTTTAAGACTGCCCCTGGGTAATAACAATTAGCTTTACTCTATACCTTCATATGTTCTTGTATTAATACTGACTTGTCATAACCTCTGTAGTGGTCAAGCAAAGCCAAACAAGAAGGCCAAAGTGATCAAGCCAACAGAAGCACCTGAAATCCCTGAGCCGGAACAACAAATCTCTGTCCCTGAGGCTGCCGATAAACAGCCGGAGGGAATTGTTACTGCCACCCCTCCTGAGATTCCGGATCTTAGTGTTGGTGATACTGCCATTAATCCTTCAACTTCTGCCCCTTCAAGTTCACCTAAGCTGCCAGAGCCTAAAAATGACGATGTGTTGATTACTGGCACCGGCTTTGTAGAGCCGAGAAATCCAATAGCTCTGGCCAAGCATACAACTAAACAAGAAGTTATTGAGAGGCGGACGTAGAAGTTTGATATTTCTCACTACTCGCACCTGAGCAGCAATGCGATCCTCTCCGGCTATCTCAGCCAGGTCCACACTAGCCGTGACCTCAAAATTGATATGGTGAAGCAAATGCACCAAATATGAGGTATGACTTTAAGTTTTAAGTAATTTGTATACATATCCTGCCAGCCCCCAAGTCGACTAGCTGTGATAAGATTGAATAGATTGTAGACTTCAGAAAAATCCATAGCTTCTGTCCTAGCATCCCTCCTTGGCAGGTTTAAATATAAACCAGATGTTTGTATAAGTTGAGCTTTCCGTCCGTAGCCCCCAAGGGCCGGCTTAATCCATGGGAATGAGCCGGTCCTAAGTTGTCTTTGTATATGAAGAAAAATCGAGATTGCATAGCCCCCATGAATCGGTTGGCATGGTGATATCACTTCCGGCTCATGATGAAGAAAAACAAATGATATGCATTAGCCCCCAAGTGCCAAGTAGTCTTGCTTGCAAAGTACTTGGGACTTTAATTCATTAGAGCCGTTAGTTTAAATTTTTTGCTTCGATAGACATTAGCCCCCAAGTGTCAAGTGTTTTTGCTGGTAAAAGACTTGGGACTTATAATCTGATAAACTTGATATTTGACAACTCTGCTCCTTATGCAGGCTGCCACTGCTGAACTGGAATCCCAATTAAATGATGCCAAGACCCGGCTGGCGACTCAGGAAACTGAGACCCGGAAGGCTGAGTCGAAATTCTAATTTAGCATGGCTGAGTCGAAAAAACTGAAGACCGGCTATGAAGCAGAGAAAAATACTTGGGTGGATGAAAAGACGGCTTTGACCCAACGTGCTGAGAAGGCCAAGGCAGCGCTTCAAGAAGTATCCACTGAGCTTCCCGGTTTAAAAAACCGTGTGAATCAGATGGTTTCATCTATCTTTGGTAAGTCGCCTTCATCAAGCATCTAAAGTGAATCATTATTTTGGTCATATAACCCGCCAATTTAAGCATTCTGCAATATATTCAGGTCCCAGGAGCAGCAATCTCAATCAAGACATGCCGATGAAGCTGAAAGCTGTCTACACACTTGTTGAACAGCTGTACACCGGGACTCAATGCACATTAGCCGCTATTTCACCAGCAGGTCAAGTACCGACTTTGTTGATAGATGTTTTGAAGAAACTCTCTGTGCTGCCTGTAAGATTTGAAGAGATAAAGTGATCAGCTGCTAGAGCCGGCACCGTGACGGCTTTAAGCTGGTCCAAGGCGTGTGTACCAGAGCTTGACCCGTCTGATGTAGCTACTGGTTACCCAAGCCTAAAAGAAGATGGTACACCTTTCGATCAGAAAGACTTCTCACCCTGCGTAAAGGAAATCCGTCCAATGGCCACTCTTATTACCAATGACTCGGACCTCTCCAAGTATCATCCGGCTTATGACCAGGAGAATAAGAAGCCGCCAACTCCGGCTTACAAAGTGATGGACTTAATTCCGCCAATCCGTAAGCACACCTTTGCTCCTAAAGTCGATCCGTCTGAGTGTATAGATGATGAAGCTGAGTTTGAAGCTTTATCTGGCATCGATTGGTCATTACCAACTTTTCAGCCAGCGGAAGAAGATGAAGAGCCGGCAAAGGATGACGCAGAAGACTCCGAGCGTCAAGGCAAAGAAGACTGAACCGCCAGGCGGCTCTAAACTTGAGCTTTTGAAAAAACACTTTGGTCTTATTTAGCCCATGGAGGCTGTGTAATAGGATAGTGAAACTTTGAATCTGCCATGCCATCGCACACGTTCCGCATTTGCAGAAGACTGCCAATTGAATATCTGCCACTGATGCTTATTAGAGCAGCTTTTGAATCTGTTCCTCTATGAAAAAACAGATCACAAGTGTCCCATGGCTTACCGCAGGACGGGTCATAATGCCCAAAACACTCCTATAGTTAGGATTGGCTTAAATACAACAAAATATGTCATACCTTGTGATATTTGAATTTGCACTGCCGGTTCATGTGACCTGAACAGTAAGGGTGATAACCCAATCCTTTAGAAGCCAACACTTCCACATGTATGATGATTGTCATACGCTGGCGACTGATCGTCCAAAACCAAGCCGGGTTAAATTTAAACCGTACTTATACTTAAATCTGGACAAAAAGCCTCAAGACAAAACAAAGATTGTTTTAAAAAAACTTAAACCAAACAGAAAGAAAAAATTTGAGGCTTCTGATTCGAATACGATCATGTAGCCCCCAGTGGCTTTGGCGTTGCGCCGATCAAGAGGGTACCGACAGCTATGTTCTCTTTGGTTCGAATATGACCTGTGTTTGAACAAGAAGCCCCCAAATGACCTTGAGAGTTTTTTAACGACTCTGATTTGAATATGATCAAAGTCGGACCCAAAAGGGGTTAAGCTATGATTCGAATACGATCAAGAAGCTCCCTAGTGAGTTTGAAATTATGATGATGAAGACATATGATCATTGAGGATGAAAAGGACAGAGGTCCTGCTTTATTACCTATCATAATATATACATCGTCAAAATATGGACATCATGAGAGCCGATGGCTCAAGTATAGGAAGGCCGAAGATGGGCGATATTCCACGGCCGGCGGGTCTCTTCCTCTGACTTACGTGAGTCTTTGTGCTCTCGAACATCGATAAGGTAGTATGACCCGTTGTTCAAGTTCTTGCTGACCACAAAAGGCCCTTAACAAGGTGGGGATAACTTGTGTGCATCAGTTTGATCCTGGATGAGCCAGAGCACCAAGTCACCTTCTTGAAAGGTTCTGGACTTAACTCGGCGGCTATGATAACGGCGCAGGTACTGTTGGTAAATCGCCGAGTGGGCTGCTACCAAGTCACGCTTTCCATCTAACAGGTCAAGTGCATCCTGACGGGCTTGTTCGTTATCAGCTTCAACGTAATCCGCCACGCGGGGCGAGTCATGACGGATGTCACTAGGTAGAGCCGCCTCTGCTCCGTAAACCATGAAGAAAGGCGTATAACCCGTAGACCTGTTAGGGGTAGTATTGATGCTCCATATCACAGAGGGTAACTCCTCCACCCAACAATCTGGCATTCATTGTAAAGGAACCATAAGCCGGGGCTTGATACCTTTCAAGATTTCCTGATTGGCTCTTTTAGCTTGACCATTGGATTGGGGTTGCGCTACTGATGAAACATCAAGCCGGATGTGCTCACGTTGACAGAACTCCTCCATGGCGCCCTTGGACAGATTAGTACTATTGTCGGTTATAATGTTGTGTGGAAAGCCAAAATGAAAGATCACCTTTTTCATGAATTGAACCGCTGTGGCTGTGTCACACTTACTAACCGGCTCTGCCTCAACCCACTTTGAGAATTTGTCAACCGCCCCCAGAAGGTGAGTCTTTTTATCTTTGGACCTTTTGAAAGGCCCAACTATGTCGAGCCCCCAGACTACAAACGGCCAAGTAATTGGAATCATCCTCAATTCTTGAGCCGGCACGTGAGCCCGTCGTGAGAATTTCTGGCAACCATCACATTTACTGACTAGATCCTCCGCATCAGTGTGAGCCTTCAGCCAATAAAATCCATGACGGAAAGCTTTGTCCACAAGGGACTTTGAACCGGCATGATGGCCACAATCCCCTTCATGGATCTCACGAAGAATTTCTTGACCTTCCTCAGGAGAGACACAACGTTGAAATGCCCCCGTGACACTACGATGATGCAACTCACCATTGGCAATTGTCACTGACTTAGACCGCCTGGTTATTTGTCTAGCCAAGGTTTCATCCTCAGGCAACTCGCCCCGGGTCATATAAGGCAAATATGGCACTGTCCAATCTGGGATGACGTGAAGGGCCGCCACCAATTGTGCTTGCAGGTCTGGAACAACCAAGTCTTCCTCTGTAGGCAACTTGACAGAAGGGTTATGCAAAATATCTAAGAAAGTGTTAGGTGGCACCGGCTTACGCTGAGACCCCAGCTGACTTAAAGCATCAGCCGCTTCATTCTTTCTGCGATCAATGTGCTCCACTTGGTAACCCTTGAAGTGTCCAGCAATGGCATCAACTTCACGGTGATAAGCCGCCATGAGAGGATCCTTGGAATCCCACTTGCCTGACTTGTTGAGCCACCAAATCTGAGTCGCCAAAGCACCTTGCCGGCTTAAACTCATCTCCTTAGCCATCCAAAGACCATGGAGCAAGGCCTCATACTCAGCTGCATTGTTAGTACAGGGAAACATCAACCGTAGCACATAACAAAATTTGTCACCTCGAGGGGAAGCTAAAACAACTCCAGCCCCGAGCCCTCCAATTGCCTGGACCCATCAAAATGAATAGTCCAATATGTGTTGTCGGGCTTCTCTTCAGGCATCTGCAGCTCCGTCCAATCGTTGATGAAGTCCACCAGTGCTTGAGACTTGATAGCAGTGCGTGGCACATACTTTAAACCGTGAGGCCCAAGTTCAATGGCCCACTTGGCGACTCGTCCTGTGGCTTCTCTCTTTTGAATGATATCTCCTAAAGGAGCAGAACTAACCACAGTGACGGGATGACCCTGAAAATATTGCTTCAGCTTCCGGCTTGCCATGAGCACCCCATAAACGAGCTTCTGCCAGTGTGGATATCTTTGCTTGGACTCAATAAGCACCTCACTGACGTAGTAAACCGGCCATTGAAGTGGATATTCCTTGTCGGCGCTCTACGACAATGGCCACACTAACAACACGTGTGTTAGCAGCCACATATAACAATAGTGGCTCTTTATCAATAGGAGCAGCAAGGACCGGTGGCTCAGCGAGCTGTCTCTTTAAATCTTCAAAGGCAGCGTTAGCAGCATCACGCCAGACAAAAGTCACCTATCTTCTTCATCATCTGATACAACGGTATGGCCTTCTCACCTAACCGGCTTATGAACTGGCTTAAAGCAGCAATACGACCCGCCAAACGCTGAAAATCATTGATACACGCCGGCTTAGCCAAAGAAGTGATTGCCTTGATCTTCTCCGAGTTAGCCTCGATGCCTCTGTTAGAAACCAGAAAACCCAAAAGCTTGCCCGCTGGCACTCCAAAAACACACTTGGTCGGGTTAAGCATCATCTTGTATACTCGGAGGTTATCAAATGTTTCCTTCAGATCATCTATCAAGGTCTCCTTCTCTCTGGACTTCACCACAATGTCGTCCACATAAGCATGAACATTGCGCCCAATCTGACTATGAAGACAGTTCTGCACACATCGCTGATAAGTCGCCTGGGCACTCTTAAGCCCAAAAGGCATAGATACATAGCAGAAGGCTCCAAACGGAGTAATAAAAGCCATATTCTCCTGGTCCTTAACTGCCATCTTGGTCTGATGATAGCCAGAATAAGCATAGAAAAAGCTCAAATGCTCACAACCCGCCGTAGCATCAATGATTTGATCAATACGAGGGAGCGCAAAAGGATCAGCCAGACAAGCCTTGTTTAAGTCCGTGTAATCCACACACATACGCCAGATGCCGTTCTTTTTAAGCACGAGCACCGGGTTAGCCAACCACTCTGGATGGAAAACTTTAATAATGAACCCGGCCGCCAAGAGCAGGGCCACTTCCTCACCAATGGCCTTACACCTCTCCTCATTGAACCGCCGAAGAAAGTACTTGACCGGCTTAAACTGTGGATCAATATTGAGAGTGTGCTCAGCGAGTTCTCTCGGTACACCCAGCATGTCAGAAGGTTTCCATGCAAAGATGTCCCGGTTCTCACGAATGAACTCGATGAGCATGCTTTCCTATTTGGGATCTAGATTAGCACTGATACTGAACTGCTTAGATGAGTCGCCTGGGACAAAATCAACAAGCATGGTGTCATCAGCCGACTTAAACTTCAGCACCGACTCATGTTCTGTGGTTGGCTTCTTCAAAGACGTCATGTCCGCCGGGTCAACATTGTCCTTGCAAAACTTCAACTCCTCTGTTGCACAAACAGATTCAGCGTAAGCAACATCGCCTTCCTCACGTTTCAAGGCTATCTTCTGACTCCCATGCACTGTGATAGTGCCCTTATGACACAGCATCTTGAGCTGCAGATAAACATAACACGACCGTGCCATGAACTTGGCATAAGCCTGCCGTCCAAACAAGGCGTGATACGGGTGATGAAGCTATGTACCTAGGGTAGGGTCATGGACCTGTCCAAGATACCCTCCCCAAGGACATCTCTAAAAGAACCAGAAGCATTCGAAGAAAAATCATCATCCACTCGACCATGAAGCTATGTTCCACTCGACAGTCTTGAAGACACTCGACCATGTAGACAATCACTCGACTACGAGGAGATCTAGAGCCACTCTGCTCTGCAACGGTCGAGAATTAAGTCATAGCTTTAATAGTCATTATGTATCTTTATTACTGGCATTACCAGTAACGCCCCCCTCTTGATGTACAATGAACCCTGTGTAACGGAGGGGAGCTGGGGTCCTGGCGCACTCTATATAAGCCAACCCCCCTCCTCTGGGACAAGGGTTCGCACCCCCTGTAACTCACACGCATATAATCCAGTCAACCGCCTCCGGGCTCCGAGACGTAGGGCTGTTACTTCCTCCGAGAAGATCCTGAACTCGTAAAACTTGCGTGTACAACTCCTCCATAGCTAGGATCTTGCCTCTACATCACCTACCCCCTATTCTACTGTCAGACTTAGAACCACGGCAGTTGGCGCCCACCATGGGGCAGGTGTCTTAGCGACTTGTTGGAGAAGTTGCAATTTTTTCGATCCCCATCAGCATGGTTTCAGGCGGAGGTTTGGCTGAGGGCCGCGAGATCCGTCTCGGCGCGCTCGTGTTTGTCGCCAACGACTCCGCTTGGCTTCAGGAAGCTCCACTCGACGTCGACGCACTCCCCGTCCACGGGGCAACGCACTTTCGCGCGTGCGTCCGCGACGTCCTCCTGCGGCAGCCGTCGACCCAGTATCGGTCGGCTCCTGTGGCGTCCTCCCTCCCTGTCACTCGACGGCACAAGCGTTCCGGTCGATCAAGGCTTCAGCGGTGGGTGAGGCATGCGGTGGCTCGCCAGTTGGCCACCCTCCAAGTCGTGACAATCGAGCCCGACAAAACTCTCTACTACCTATTCGACTGGCTCCACAGAGACTGCAGCCGAGTGCGACAACAGCGACCTCACGGCGGAAGTCCTGATGGTCGATGGACCTCGCAGTCCTCCTGGCTTCCCCCATGGCGACGGTGGTGATGGTGGAGGCGACCCGTCGCGTGTCCATGAAGAGTACCTCCTCGAACCCCTCTCTTCGCAGCAGAGGGAAGAACTTCGCCGCCGGAACATGGATGCACTTCACACTCCTATCGTTGGAGAAACCCCCGAGGCCCCGGCCTTGGAGGATGCGCGCCTGGACAACTTGGCTGAGCGCACTCGACTGGAGAACCTCCAGCGCGTACTCGATGAGCGTGCTCGACAGCGGGTTCCAGAATCCAGTCGGCGTCAACTTTTTCCACCTCCAACCCAGGTATATCGAACTCCGATCCAGAATCTCACAACTGTGGCCCGTATAGCAGAGTCGATCCAGCCTTCCCAGTCAAAAGCTGGCAGAGGCCTGATGCAGATCAGGGCAGCTGGAGAACAGAATACAGCTGTGTCACAGTCGCGGAATAGGATCCATAGCAGACCCGTTATGGCAGATACAGTCCAGTCGGCTCACAGCCCAAGATCGCCCCCGAGGCGTGAGGGACGTGGTGACCGGCGAGATCAGTATAGAAACTGTGAGAAGTATGATCACCGACTCGATCACGATGATCGTCGTCAGGTGCCCACGCCTCCCCCAAGGAGTGGGTCATACGTGCCTCGGCAGCACGATGACAGACGCCCTCACAGTGGTGGGTGAAGAATTCCAGTCGACCCTAGGGAGCCAGGCTTTGATGCGAGATCTATTCTCATTCAGGGTTTGGTCGACAAAAACAGAGCTCACAGAGAAGGCCACGATAGAGATTTACCAACCAGCAGCAGAGTACATGTCTCAGGTCCAGAGTGTTTCAGCAGAGCCATCAGGGCTGCAGTGATTCCTCTCAACTTTAGGTTGGCGACTGGAGTCAGTAAGTTCACTGGGGAGTCCAAGCCTGACACTTGGCTTGAGGACTACCGAGTGGCTGTGCAGATTGGTGGAGGCAATGATGATGTGGCTATGAAACACCTTCCTCTGATGTTGGAGGGCTCGGCCAGAGCATGGCTAAATCAATTAGCACCCAGCAGCATTTATAGTTGGGAAGAGCTTGCCCGAGTGTTTGTCAGAACCTTCGAAGGAACATGCAAACGGCCAGCAGGGCTAAAAGAGCTGCAATCTTGTGTGCAGAAGCCAAATGAAACTTTGAGGGATTATATCCAGAGATGGATCACGTTGCACCACACGGTGGAGAATGTGTCTCATCACCAAGCAGTTTGTGCCTTCAAGGAAGGCGTCAAATATAGAGAGTTGAATCTGAAGTTCGGTCCGACCAAAGATATGTCTCTGAGTCGGATGATGGAGATTGCCACCAAGTATGCCAATGGTGAAGAGGACGATCGGCTCCGGAGTGGCAGGCATAAAACAGTCACCCATGAAACCAGAGGAGGAAACTCCAGTCGGAAGCAGAAGCGCAAAGCCGAGCCGGCTGCTCCTGGAGAAACCTTAGCCGTGACTCAGAGAAAATTCAAGGGGATGCCCAAAGGGCCATGGAACCCCAAGAAAATAAAAGACCAAGATGGAAATGATGTGCTGGATTTGCCATGCCACATTAACACAAAGAAAGATGAAGAGGGTAAAATCATTTACCCAAAGCATACCACTCGACAGTGTCGGCTCCTAATCCAGCAGTTCCAAGAGAAACAGCCCAAAGAGTAGGAAAAAGAGTCGGACAAAGTTGAGGACAAGGAGGAAAGTGATGATGGTTACCCTCACGTCAATTCTACTCTGATGATTTTTGCTGATGTTGATAGCAAAAGTCTACTGAAAGTCATCAACAGAGAAGTAAACATGGTCGCTCCGGCGACACCCAGTTATTTGAAATGGTCTTAGGCTGCTATTACATTCGACCAGTTCGATCACCCGACACACATAGCCACCCCTGGGAGGCAAGCGTTGGTGGTTGACCCAGTCGTCGAAGGCACTCGGTTAACTAAAGTTCTGATGGATGGTGGCAGTGGCCTGAATATTCTGTATGCAGAGACGTTGAAAGGGATGGGCATTCTGATGCCCAGACTCGGTGAAAGCAATATGAGTTTCCATGGAGTCATTCCTGGCAAGAAGGCTGAGTCACTCGGCCAGATCGCACTTGATGTGGTTTTCGGTGACTCCAAGAATTACCGCAAAGAAAAGTTGACGTTTGAAGTTGTGGATTTCTAGAGTGCTTATCACGCAATTCTGGGCAGGCCAGCTTATGCACATTTTATGGCTCGACCATGCTA
Source organism: Aegilops umbellulata (assembly GCA_032464435.1). NCBI lineage: Eukaryota > Viridiplantae > Streptophyta > Magnoliopsida > Poales > Poaceae > Aegilops > Aegilops umbellulata. The sequence goes on along the minus strand of CP136059.1, from coordinate 331,950,251 downwards.
TGTGTACCTGAAATTGAAGATGCCTGGTCCTAAAGGTGTGATCACTATCACTAGCAATCGAAAGAGGGCAGAAGAGTGCTTCCAGAAGGGCTCGAAGATCGCCGATGCACAGATGGCAGTAGTGGAATTGCAGGAGTATCAGAAAAATGCAAATCCGAGTGATTTGTTGCTAGCTAAGAAGCCTGCCACGGATTCAGCATTTCAGTCGTCCGGTGAAACGAAACGGATTCATATTCACCCGACCGATCCCAATGCTGCTCCGACTCACATTTCAACAACACTCGACTCCAAATAGGAAGAAGTGCTCACCCAGTTCCTCCGTGAGAACTGGGACATCTTTGCATGGAAACCTTCTGACATGCTAGGTGTTCCCAGGGGACTGGCTGAGCATCGTTTGCGAGTCGACCCAAAAGTGAAACCGGTCAACGAACATCTTCGACGGTCCGCCGTACAGAAGAGAAAGGCAATCGGTGAAGAAGTGGCTTGGCTTCTGGCAGCTGAGTTTATTCGAGAGATTTACCACTCCGAGTGGTTAGCTAATGTTGTCATGGTCCCTAAGAAGGATGACTCACTTCGCATGTGCATTGACTTCAAGCATATCAATCGGGCCTGCCCGAAGGATCACTTTCCTCTCCCTCGCATCGATCAAATAGTCGACTCGACTGTGGGGTGTGAGCGTTTGTCCTTTTTGGACGCGTATTCCGGGTATCATCAGATCCGTCTGTATGGACCCGATGAGATTAAAACAACTTTCATCACCCCATTCGGGTGCTTCTGTTATGTCACTATGCCATTCGGCCTGAAGAACGCTGGAGCCACATTCATGCGGATGATTCAGAAGTGTTTACTCACTCAAATCAGTCGGAATGTGGAAGCGTACATGGATGACATTGTAGTCAAGTCACGTAAAGGTTCCGACCTACTGGCTGACCTTGCTGAAACCTTTGCCAACCTTAGAAGGTATGATATCAAGCTTAAACCATCGAAGTGCACATTCGGAGTTCTAGGAGGAAAATTACTCGGTTTTTTCGTTTCCGAACGAGGGATCAACGCTAACCCCGAGAAAGTAGGTGCCATACTCCGGATGAAACGCCCCGTGCATGTGCATGATATCCAGAAGCTTATTGGTTGTTTGGCCTCCCTAAGTCGATTCATTTCTCGACTCGGTGAGAAGGCACTGCCTCTCTACCGACTGATGAAGAAGTCAGATAAGTTCGAGTGGACTCCTGAAGCTGATGCACCGTTTGCAGAGCTAAAAGCTCTGCTTTCCACCCAGCCGGTGCTTGCTGCCCCAATCAGCAAAGAGCCTTTACTGCTTTATATTGCAGACACTGGACAAGTCGTCAGTACAATACTTACGGTCGAGCGGGAAGAAGAGGGAAAAGCCTATAAAGTTCAGCGCCCAGTGAGGGAGTCCTGGATTAGGGGGTGTCCGGATGGCCGGACTATACCTTCGGTCGGACTCCTGGACTATGAAGATACAAGATTGAAGACTTCGACCCGTGTCTGGAAGGGACTTTCCTTGGCGTGGAAGGCAAGCTTGGTGATGCGGATATTTGGATCTCCTACCATTGTAACCGACTTTGTGTAACCCTAACCCTCTCCGGTGTCTATATAAACCGGAGGGCTTTAGTCCATAGGACAACATACAACAATCATACCATAGGCTAGCTTATAGGGTTTAGCCTCCTTGATCTCGTGGTAGATCTACTCTTGTACTACCCATATCATCAATATTAATCAAGCAGGACGTAGGGTTTTACCTCCATCGAGAGGGCCCAAACCTGGGTAAAACTTCGTGTCCCTTGTCTCCTGTTACCATCCGCCTAGACGCACAGTTCGGGACCCCCTACCCGAGATCCGCCGGTTTTGACACCGACATTGGTGCTTTCATTGAGAGTTCTTCTGTGTCGTCGCTTTTAGGCCCGGTGGCTCTTCCGATCATCAATAACGATGCAGTCCAAGGTGAGACTTTTCTCCCCGGATAGATCTTCGTCTTCGGCGGCTTCGCACTGCGGGCCAATTCGCTTGGCCATTTGGAGCAGATCGAAAGCTACGCCCCTGGCCATCAGGTCAGATTTGGAAGTTTAAACTACACGGCTGACGTCCGCGGGGACTTGATCTTCGACGGATTCGAGCCACAGCCGAGCGCGCCACACTATCGCGATGGGCATGATCTAGCTCTGCTGCCGAACAGTGCCCTGGAGGCCGCGCACGCATCGGTTCTGACCCTTGATTCGGAACCAACTGCGCCGATCGAGGACGAGTGGTTGGACGCCGCCTCGTGGGCTGCGATCCCAATGGTGATCGAGCCGAACACCAGCCCTGCACTCCGCAAGGCCCGTGACTCCGATTGGGCGCCGATCATTGAGTTTACCGCCGCGGACATCTTTCAGCACTCGCCCTTTGGCGATATTCTGAAGTCATTAAAGTCTCTCTCTTTATCAGGAGAGCCCTGGCCGAACTGCGGTCAGCAAGGTTGGGATATGGACGACGAAGAAATTCAAAGCCCACCCACCACCCACTTTGTAGCCATTGTCGATGATTTAACCGACATGCTTGACTTCGACTCCGAAGACATCGACGGTATGGACGCCGATGTAGGAGACGACCAAGAACCAGCACCTACACGGCACTGGAAGGCCACCTCGTCGTATGACATACACATGTCGGATACACCAAAAGAGGGATGTATCTACTATCGATGGAACAGCGGGGGATGACCCCTCCAAGAAACAGCCTAAGCGCCGGTGTCAGCGGCGCCGCTATAAATCCCGCCAAAGCAAAAACGGTGATTCCGGCACAGGAGATAATAATACTCCGGATAGCGCCGAATAACACCCCCTCTAGCAAGATTCAGCACAGGAGGATGGAGAAGCCAGCCCTCACGAGAGAGCGGCAGACAGAGAGGTCAAGGATGATAATTATATGCCTCCCTCCGAAGATGAGGCAAGCCTCGACGACGACGAATTCGTCGTGCCAGAGGATCCCGTCGAACAAGAGCGTTTCAAACGCAGGCTTATGGCCACGGCAAGCAGCCTTAAGAAAAAACAGCAACAACTTAGAGCTGATCAAGATTTGCTAGCCGACAGATGGACTGAAGTCCTTGCGGCCGAAGAGTATGAACTCGAACGCCCCTCCAAGAGCTACCCAAAGCGCAGGCTGCTACCCCGATTAGACGAGGAAGCACCTAAACCTACATCACCAGCGCATGATACGGCCGATCGGCCACCTCGTGGCCGCGGCAGAGAGGCCTCTCGGCCCTCCACTCAAGCCGCACCCCGGCGCTGTTCAAAACATTTTAAGGCACGGGAAAATGCGCCAGACCTGCGAGATATATTGGAGGACAAGGAAAAGCAAACAAGATCGATCTATGGATCACGCGGACGCCCCACGGCACGTGACGGTGATCGTCACTCCGGATATAATAAATCCGGCCGGGCCGAACACAATAGACAAAGCTCATTTGAGCTGCGTCGTGATATAGCCCAATACAGAGGCGCCGCACACCCCCTATGCTTCACAGATGAAGTAATGGATCATCAAATCCCTGAGGGTTTCAAACCCGTGAACATCGAATCATACGATGGTACAACAGATCCCGTGGTATGGATCGAGGATTATCTCCTTCATATCCACATGGCCCGCGGCGACGATCTACACGCCATCAAATACCTCCCACTCAAACTCAAGGGACCAGCTAGGCATTGGCTTAACAACTTGCTAGCAGAATCAATCGGGTGTTGGGAGGACCTGGAAGCCGCATTCCTCGACAATTTCCAGGGCACCTATGTGCGACCACCAGACGCCGATGACCTAAGCCACATAATTCAGCAGCCAGAGGAATCGGCCAGGCAATTCTGGACACGGTTCCTAACAAAGAAAAACCAAATAGTCGACTGTCCCGACGCTGAGGCCCTAGCAGCCTTCAAGCATAATATCCGCGACGAGTGGCTTGCCCGGCACCTTGGACAGGAAAAGCCGAAATCCATGGCAGCACTCACGACGCTCATGACCCGCTTTTGCGCGGGAGAAGACAGCTGGCTAGCTCGTAGCAATAACTTGACCAAGAGCCTTGGTAATCCGGACACCAAGGACAACAGTGGTAGGTCGCGTTGTAACAAGCAAAAACATCGCATTAACAGCGACAACAACGAGGATACGACAGTCAATGCCGGATTCAGAGGCTATAAATCCGGTCAGCGGAAGAAGCCATTAAAAAGAAATACTCAGGGCCCGTCCAGTTTGGACCGAATACTCGACCGCTTGTGCCAAATACATGGCACCCTCGAAAAGCCAGCCAATCACACCAACAGAGATTGTTGGGTGTTCAAGCAGGCAGGCAAGCTAAATGCCGAAAATAGAGGCAAGGGGCTGCGTAGCGATGACGAGGAGGAGCCCCGGCCGTCGAACAATAGTGGACAGAGGGGTTTTCCCCCACATGTGCGGACGGTGAACATGATATACGCAACCCACATCCCCAAGAGGGAGCGGAAGCGTGCGTTAAGGGACGTATATGTGATGGAGCCAGTCGCCCCAAAGTTCAACCCATGGTCCTCCTGCCCGATCACCTTCGATCGAAGGGACCACCCCACTAGCACCCGTCATGGCGGATTCGCCGCATTGGTTCTAGACCCAATTATTGACGGATTTCATCTCACAAGAGTCCTTATGGACGGCGGCAGCAGCCTGAACTTGCTTTACCAGGATAAAGTGCGGAAAATGGGCATAGAACCCTCGAGGATTAAGCCCACAAAAACGACCTTTAAAGGCGTCATACCAGGTGTAGAGGCCAACTGTATAGGCTCAGTCACACTTGAAGTGGTCTTCGGATCTCCGGACAATTTCCGAAGCGAGGAGTTAATCTTCGACATAGTCCCGTTCCGCAGTGGCTATCACGCACTGCTCGAGCGAACCGCATTCGCAAAGTTCAATGCGGTGCCGCACTACGCATTCCTTAAGCTCATGATGCCAGGCCCTCGAGGAGTAATCACAGTCAATGGAAACACCGAACGCTCCCTCCGAACGGAGGAGCACATGGCGGCCCTCGCAGCGGAAGTACAAAGCAGCCTCTCAAGGTAGCTCGGAGTAACCTACAAAACATCGTCAAGCGCGCCCGGAGTAACCTACAACAAGACCGCCTGGCATGTTCCGAGCAGGCGTAGCAACGCGGCCCCAACCCCAGCCCTCACGAACTAGCGAAACCAGTGCCTCGCGTACATAACTACGCTCTCGAAATACCATGGGCACAGGGGGAGGGGCACCATCACGGCACGCCCGAAACACGGCTTAAACCGCACTAGGGGTTGTAGATTTCTTTATTTTCTCTTACTTTCAGGACTTCATACTTCGGAAGACCTGTTCGGCAATCCAACTGCCGCTCAAACGATGCAAGAACCAGGGAAGCAGAAAAGCTACGCTGCATTTCTATCACGAACAGTATACCTGTTTTGCATACTATTCCGCAGCCTGCCCCTGGAAAGGACATGTTAAATAGTCCCGCTTTTGCTTATCGCACTATTTGTATCGTTCTGCTTCGATCGCAGCCTTTCTATAAACAATGCATAGCTTTTGTCTACTTTCGCATTACTGTTTTTTACAAATATATGTTCATTAATGACATGTTGCACCCGTACACTTTGGTACGGTCAATACGCCAGGGGCCTCAGTACCCCCCTTATATGGTGTGAGAAGTCTGAACACTTTAACAAGTGCGGCACCCCGAACTTATAGCATTATATGCATCGGCTCCGAATCATGTCTTGGGTCAATAGTTGGGTTTGCCCGGCTCCTATGTTTTGGTGCCTTACGTTCCGTTGTATCGTCTAAGGTAGCACTAGGAGAACTACTGCGATTGTGCCCCAGTTGAGCTGGGCGGAGCACCACAGTAGAGAAAGCTAAAACTGATTGTCATGACGAAGCGAGAGACTGGTCGCTGTTCGAGAGGTTTTTCGAGTCCCTAAAGACTTTTGCCACTTAGAGCGAGGAGTCGGCTTTGTCCGGCCAAAGGCGTGGATAGCGCCCCGAACTCGGTCTTCCAAACACTAGGGGCTTCGCCAGAATTTAAAATTATAGAATTCTATGGCTAAGTGAGAGTGTTCAAGCACTATAGTACGATTGCCTTGTTCGTTGTGCTGAGCGCCTCCCTCGAAGGACCCATACATGGGAAAAAGAGCGCTCAGGTTTCTCCTGAACACCCCAGCACTAGTGGCATGGGGGCAGAAGCCGACGACTCGCCATCTCTCAAATTTGATAAACGGCCGCACAGAAGGTAATATTTTAAATTCAAAACGCATTGCTTAAGCGCACATGAACAAGTTTTCAGCGCACAGGATAACACGAGCGAGTTTACTCCAAAATTACATCCATGGAACATTCATCCGCCACAAGGCGGGCACCCTTCAGAACGTCCTTATAATAGTCTCGGGCTTGCGGTGCTCCTTCCCGGCGATGGCCTGTCCTTCACAAGCTTCTCACCATCCAGCTTGCCCCAGTGCACCTTAGCGCGGGCAAGGGCCCTACGGGCACCTTCAATGCAAACGGAGCGCTTGATGACCTCGAGCCTTGGACAGGCCTCCACCAGCCGCTGCACCAGCCTGAAGTAGCTCCCAGGCAGAGCCTCTCCAGGCCACAGCCGAACTATGAGGCCCTTCATGGCCTGTTCGGCTGCCTTGTGGAGCTCGACTAGCTGCTTCAGCTAGTCGCTCAGGGGCACTGGGTGTCCGGCCTCAGCATACTGAGACCAGAACACCTTCTCCGTCGAGCTGCCCTCCTCGGCTTGGTAGAATGCGGCGGCATCGGACATGCCACGGGGAAGATCTGCGAATGCTCCTGGAGAGCTCCGGATTCGGGTAAGTAACAAGAAGCTCACTTTTACATGTTTGTTTTGCATAAAGAATGCCTTACCCGCCGCTATCTTTTTCACCGCATCCAACTCCTGGAGGGCCTTCTGGGATTCGGCCTTGGCAGATTTGGCATTTTCAATAGCCGTCGCGAGCTCGGATGCTCGCGTCTTTGAGTCAAGCTCCAAACTCTCATGTTATTCCATGAGAACCTGGAGCTCTTGCCGTACCTCGCCAACTTGCGCCTCATATTTCTCCCGCTCGGCGCGCTCCGCGGCCGCTTTCTTCTCGGCCTCGGCCAGCGCTTGCTTGAGGGTCGCCACCTCAGTTGTGGCCCCTACAATAACCATGTTAATCCTGTCATATTTTTGCAATTGCACTTTTATATTTTCTTTTTCTATAAGGTATTTCTTACCTTCTTTATCCTCGAGCTGCCGTTTGGCAAGGCCGACCTCTTGCTCATTCCGCTCGAGGCCCTGCTTCAGTGTGCCCACCTCCGCAGTCAGTGCGGCGGTCACCAGCAGCAAAGCCTGCATACGCATATTGACTCTTTTTCTGTTAGACTCCTGCGAATTTTATTAGATCCTCTATTCGGCTTTTCTTTCCGAACGCCAAACAGAGCATCAGGGGCTACTGTTTATGCGGTAATATTTTTTATATATTCTGTACTTACCTCGAAGCCTGTTAGAAGGCTGGCACAAGCTTTAGTCAGTCCGCTCTTGGGGGACTGAACCTTCTGGATCACCGCACTCATAATAGTGCGGTGCTCCTCGTTGATGGAGGTGCCGTTAAGCACCTCCAGCAGATTGTTCGGCGCCTCCGGTTGGACGGGGGCCGCCGGCTCAGTAGGCTTGCTCCTCTTGGAAGGAGTTCGCCTACCGCGGTCCGGAACCGTTGACGATTCAGGCGCGGTGTCCGGCTCAAAGCCGGACTTGGAGCCCTGGGGGGTTTTATCCCCTTTACTCCTGGAGTCCGGGAGGTCACCTTGTGGCGCCTCCAGGACCACCTCCCCCTGGCTTGGATCCTGTTGGGACGCCACCTCGGCATC